>CP097510.1:44704711-45304711 GCA_023547065.1 Musa troglodytarum | reverse complement strand
CGGGGGCGGGGGGGTCGCTGGTGAGTACCACCGTGCTCTCCCCCCTCGACACCTGCAAGACTGGGTATCAGGCCGAAGTCCGATCCCACGGTCAGCGCAAGTACAGGTCGAGCCTCCTTCCTCCCTCACTCTTTATGTATTGTCTTTCATGAGGAAAAAATGTCATTTTTGATAGAATTGGACGATTTCTTTTCTCTCTCTCGATCTTTCGTTTGGACTTAATATGAATCGTGCAAGTTGGTGTCCTGATCTTAATCTGTACCTCGTTGTTACTTCGTGTTGTCGTGTGGATACGTTTGCCTGATTGCTTGGTAATTGTTGTTTTTTCTTTTCTCTCTTCTTTTGGTTTCTTGAATTTTTTTTAATTCTCTTATTTTGGATATTTATGTTTTTATTTCCTTCCCTTTTTATGTTCGATCATGTGAGTTAGATCATCTTCAGGGTTTCATAGTTTTGACTGCTGGATGAATCTTTGTTGCGGATTTATGCAGTGAATAGACTGGTAGATTTGATGATGGCAAGGGGATATGTTTAATTTTCCTTCTTTTCATTCTGGAACTCCTAAGCATGTAAAAGGAATATCCATGCTGTTGAATATATTTCTAATTCCCCTCGGTCGAACATCCTTGTGTTAAGAAATTCAACGTCTTCGTTGTAAATATTCCTTCCCTTAAGCAATTTGAGTTGTTCTCCAGGGACTAAAAAGAGAAATTAGAGTCCGACCAATGACTAACGACGAGACATTTTTTTGTCAAGGACTTGTAACAGGTGGGTTTAGTTGATTGTGATGGGAGTGTTCATTAAATATAGAACAAGGTTGTGGATGAGCATTAGGATGGAACACTTGGAGTTAGATTAGGCAGCCTAATCCCCACATAATTCTGGCCTAATTTTGTTCCCTGATTTACTTTTCTTATGCTTATAAAGTTGTAATTGAAATCTAATCTGCAGCAGGAATTTGACATTCCAACTCATTTGACTAGAAATTTTAAAAAGGATCCTGATATTTGAAACATGCTGGATTGTATTGACTAGATATTAACTAATTAAGTCATTGAATGGACACCGAACTATTCTTTAAACCCAATTAGAAGTTGTCGGTAGCCTCACCGAAACTGTAACAGATGCACTTCGTGTATGGTAACCTGAAGCTAGAAGAGCTTTCTATAATTTAATCCTCTAAGCCGCTTAATGAAGTTCACTTGATCCGAATGGAAACTTGGATTGCTGAATAGCTTTCTACTGCCTTAAGTCATAACTTTTGTGATGCTTCCCATGAGAAGATGTGCAAATTCAATTAGTTCATCTCAATAGAGCTCCAACCAAATACTGAATAACTAAAAAAATTCTTTTTGCTGGTTAAAACATTTGACTGTTTTTGAGGAGCTTTGATTATTTTTAGGGTGGAATTTGGAGAAGGAACTTTGTGTGGTCCCCTTTAGTGGCCTGCTTGTAAGTTATCTATAATTCTTATCTGAAAATTATGGAAAATGATCTTGTGAGGTTATAACTGGTCTGCATAGATAAGGCGAAGTTATTCCTTGATTTTATTAGTTAGCAGTGCAATCAGACCTATTCTTGTAGGACTAAATTGCTTCAACTGTTGCATCAAACAATTAGTTTGTTGTTTGATTCATCGACTTGAATTCTTTTCTTTTCAGGAACCTTTCCGATGTCTTGTGGGAGGCAATTTCGGAACGCCAATTCTTCTCGCTCTACCAAGGACTTGGCACCAAGAATTTACAATCTTTTATCTCGCAATTTGTCTATTTCTATGGTTATAGCTATTCAAAACAACTATACTTGCAAAAGAGTGGAGTTAAATGTGTTGGAATGAAAGCTAATTTGGTTGTTGCTGCTGCCACTGGTGTTTGCACCGTTATCGTAATTAGCTAGTGCAATTATGGATTTGTTATCGATACAAATTTGTATTGCTTGTTATTTGATATACATCTTCTCTAGCAAGCTTTTTAATCATATAGTATGACAGTCGCATGATGATGAGTATCGCAATTGATTGTTATTTGGATGTTCTAAGTGATTGTGATATCCCCTGAACACTGTTAGGGATCGAACGGCACTAAGAGGGTGGGGCTGAATTAGTGCAGCGGTAAAGAACGATAGATTTTTCGACGATTAACACAAGTTTGGAAACTTCGTACAAATGAATGTAACGTTTCGTTTGAACCCGGATAGATTGCGTTTTAACTTTAAAGCATACGTAATAGGATGAAGATGAAGTTGAGTAAATAAGGCAGCAAGTGGAAAGAGTTTGCAGCAAAGTAAATAGCAAGAATGTAATGCAAACCGATTTATAGTGGTTCGGTCATCCGACCTACATCCACTTCCGAAGCCTTCTCCGATGAGGCTCCCAACTTCCACTAGCAAATCCTTTTGTAGGGGAAGGACCAATACCCCTCTTACAACCCTTTTACAAGAGGTTCACACTCTTACAAGTCTTCACAAAGAGAAGGAGGTGAACACTTAAGCAATTGAAAACTTTCCCTAGACTTTGCTCAAATCTAATTCTCAAAAAAGGTTCTGCTTTCAGCTGAGAAAGGAGGGGAATTTATAAGCCTCAAAGTGATTCAAATTTGGAGCCCAAATTTGAACCTTTTTGAGTTTCTCGGTCTTTGTCGATCGGTAGACGACACACCCAAGCCTACCACGGCTTTCAGCGCTCGGCAGCACGGTGCTACCGCCCGGCCTATACAGCTAGGCGGTGCTACCACCCAGCCAGCCATCGGTGCTACGCCCAATCAGTTATGTTTGGGCCAAAAACTTTGGCCCAAACTAAGGCCCAATAGCCTCTACTTTGAGTTTCTCGATGTTGTCGATCTTAGTGACACCACTACCACGGCTTTCAAGCCTTCTAACTACGAAATTAAAGGCATTCCTTAGCTATTATAAAGTTCGCAAGTCAAGTCTTCTTCCGTCGAGCTTCCGGCGAACTTTCGACGGTCTTCCGACGATCCCTCGGAAACCATCCTGTGGACTCCCGGCAAGCTCTCGGACTCCACGGTGATTTTGGCGAGTTCCCCCGAGCTTCTTTGGCAAGCTCCGATCTTTCTTGGCAAGCTCCGCGAACTTTAGACGAACCTTCCTGCGAATTTCCGAAAACCCTTCGGCAAGCTCCCCACTCATTCTCGGCCAGTTCCGGCAGCACTCCCAACGAATCTTCGGACTTCCATCGAACACTCGAACTCCCAACGATCCATCGCACTTGACTTCGACCCTTTGTTTCGCTTTACGTCTTCATCCTTATCGTAGTTACTCCTGCACAACAACAAACACTCTACTTCGATCTAGACAGTTATTACAACGCGAATTGACATTCAGTTGCCCGGCACGTCATTGGTCGGCGCTTCGTGCGATCCTTCGGCACATTGTCCTCTCTTGCGGTCCGTTGCCCAATCGGCGATTGACCTTCGCAATTCCGATATCCTTGGCGCAACACGCTCTTCTTGGCCCGATGCCCGACGTACGAAGCCTCCTGCCGATAGTCGACCGAACCTCCGGCTCGACATCCAATATCCTGACATGATAACCTCCGGCGCAACGTCAATTTTTCCAGCGTCAACTGTCTAATTCTGATCGATAGTAGACCTGCGTAACTTAAAACGTAATTAGACCACAAATCACACTCAATTAGTTTCATCATCAAAATCTGAGATTCAACAAACACAAATCCGAATGTACTCTTTCTATCATCGATACTTCTCCCCGATCACTATTAGAGTATCCAAGAAGTTTAAAATTGTTAAAACTTAAATAGAACAAACCATCTACTTTAATAATCTTCGCTTAGCCTTTCTAGAAGCTTCTAACCATAAGCTACTTTGGGAGTCTTGCGATTCCCGTTTCATGTGGATTCAGTCAGCACTTGGGATTGAATTGAATCAAGCATGATTTCAATCGAAAAAAAGGGTATTCACTTAGCAAGAACGCCTGCTATGCTTCGTAACCACACTTCAAAGCTGTATTTGAGGCTGCTTAATGCCAAATTTTCCTCACATTTAGTTATGATCCTGTGTCTTAGCATACATAACCATAGTTTTCTGTGTTGACTTGATCTAATGGGGTGTGATGAGGCTTGAGAGAACACTGGAGGTGATGCAACACAGTATTGCTACTTCCACTTGTGTCTTCCCCACGATCACAAACGCATTTGTCCATCAAATGTTGGTATGCAGCAGAAAACGAGAACCATGAGCTTGCCGGTTGCCATTGCAGGTGGGTGCATACCGTCCGAAGTTGGTACAACAACATGCACTTTCCACACAGCTAATGGTATCACATTACAATGCCATCGTCGATCTAAGAAAAAGTGAAAGGGTAGACCAAACTAAAAAAGCAGTCCACGTGAAGAATATTCTTGCACATATGGCTGCACAAACAAAGGAAACAGTATACACTACTTGCCAAGCAAAGTGCCCATCCATCTCCCTTGAAATGGAGGCTCCTTGTTCTCTTTATCCTTCGCAAATGGAAGTCACTGGAGCTGGTGGAAGCTTTCACAAGGCGTTTCTCTACCTGGCAACTTGTCTTCCCAAGAGGATGTGTTGAGGTGAAGGTGAGGAATAATGAGGCATGCAGTGATCACATGGACCTCACATGCTATGTCCCTTCTTCCTGCAATCACAAGTCACAGACCCTCCTGTGTCTCCCTCGCACATCTTCAGCTAGTCTTCCACTCCTATTTCTACACGCTTCACACCCAAAACTGTACAACCAAAGAAGTCACAAAATACACAAACCTTGATAACTTAATGTGGTGGCGGTGGTGGTGGTTAGAGTAGAGAATTGTAAGGTCAGTTTCCGGCAGAGAGGCTTGAGCAATGGAGGTGGCGGGGGCAGGAGACGATGTGGGCGTTGGTGAGGCCGGCGGCCTGCATGAAGGAGTGGACGACGGTGGGGCCGACGAACCGGAACCCGCGGCGAACCATGTCTTTGCTGATGGACTCCGATTTGGAGGTCTTAGCAGGGATTTTTCTGCATGATCTGTAGCTGGTGGAGATGGGCTTGTGGTTGACGAACCCCCACAGGTACTTGTCCAAGGAGTCGAACTCTCTTCTCACCTACTCCGAGACAGTCACATGGGTTGCGTGATTAGAGAAGACAAGCAATTGATGACCCCAAACAGAAAGAGAAAGCTCTTCTCGTTCACTGATGTTAACTTCGTTTTCACCGGTGTCTGCATGCATGTCTATTACCAAGTAAATCTTCTTTCTGGGTGAAGAAAGAATTCTAGCTGCTTGTTGTCTGCTACTTTGTTATTAGATATCCGCATATTTTTAGCTAACAATGTGTTTAGCTGGTCAGATCCAACATGACAGCAAATCCATGGTTTTATTATACACAACAAAGAACTTTTTTTCTTGGATATTCTTCTTTTTATTGTTTGACTAGGCTGAGTGTTGTGGCTTTTTAGAGGCAAAAAATGATGCAAAGGAAGCCTTTAAACACACAAATCGATCAAACTTCTGTTCTAACAACACGAGACAGGGAAGAACAAAGCCGGATGCATGTCGATCGTAGAGGAAAAGATACCTCTATGATTCTGCTAGCATTTGCCACAACCCCTCTAACTCTTCCCAAATCCAGCCCGTGTTCCACACTGATCGAAGCCATCTGCCTCTCCGTAAACTCGGAGACCGTCCATGCATCAAATTCAGCAAATGCTGCCCTGCAATCGCAGATCGAGTCATTTAATCCAAGATTTCATAAGCTGCCGAAAACTCCCTTTGCTTCTGACCTGAAGCCATTCCTTTTCTTCAGTATGGCAGTCCAATCCATCCCAGCTTGAGCGCCTGTCAGCACCAGCAACTCAAACAGCATTCTGCAGAATTCCCATTTGTGTGTAGTTAGCCTCCGAGTAAGTAGAGAGATTAAACTAGAGAGTTGTGGACGCAAGATAAGGAGATCATGGAAGCTCACCTGTCATCGTGGACGGGAACCCCCCACTCCTCATCATGGTAAGCAACATATACATGATCTTCAGACACGAAATAGTAATCAAGATTCGCCCTGCAGTCGAAATATATGCACATCACATGAAGTTGATACCTGAATTTGGTGTGATGAAGCTGCATTTTTTCTCCTCATGGCCGCTCGTGGCGTTGCTGGAATGGTCAACCGGAACCACCATCTCTTCAAGCTTAGCCGGCGTCCGCCCGTAGCGTGCGATGCGCAGCTTCCTCTGCGCTTGCACGAGCGCCGCGTGCTCCCTCTGCGCAGCTGCAATGCTTCCGGGAACTCTGTTGCACCCAAACGCCGACGAGAAGTCGATCGAAACCGCCACTTGGCTTCCTCCGGCGGATTTCTTGGGATTCTTCCTCACCATCGGAGCCGACTTGACGGGGACCTTGGCCACTGCAGGCTTTTCACTGCTGGAACAGAGGCCGAATGGCTCGTTGCCTCGCTTGGGTACGGTCCTCGCCGGCTTCGACGCGGGAGACGGCGGTGGCGAGAGCGTAGGCAGGGCAACGAGGTTACTGTCACCAGAATCGACGTCAAAGCAGGCAGCAGTTTTGGTGAACCACGTGGGCAAGGAGACCGACTTCTGCAGGGGTTTCTCGAGCGGCCAGCCGGCTTCCGACAGCGTGACGCGGTTGGAAGCCGGCTGCAGGACCGGCCTTCCGTCGATCTCGGCCACCGCTGCGCGGTCTGACTTAATCTTCGAGCTGCACATGTTGTTAAGATGTGTAAGAGATGGTTGAGATGTACAGAGTTGGAGCAGCGCAAAGGGAGTATATTGGGAGAAGGGGGAGTGGGAAAGTTGTGTGCTGCTTTAATTATTTTTGAGAAAGTTCTTAGGATCATTAATCACCCAATTAAGATCCTTATCATCTTTCCGAATATTCAATTAAAAATATCTACGTAATACTAATTCTTCATTTAGGTTTGCTTCACACATCTGCATCATCAATCCAAGAGCTAAGTCTATTTTCAACAATTATATTTAGAAAATTCGAGCATGATAGGAAGCTCTTTTTAGCTGTTGAATGGGCGTCGGTCCCTGAGCAAGCGATGCTGATCTCTCCCTCTCTGTGGCCTAACTTAGTGGGTGATCTTAAAGGCCCATTCCTGTTGGATTTGGTTCTCCTCGGTGCCAAAGTGCAGCAAGCTGTGAAGTGGTGGACAAGGAAACTCCATCATTCTTCTCCCTCCTCTTTCTAGCTGGCAGGAATCTGCCTCATTTTTGTGCCTCGAGCCCTTCCGACTTCCCAGCCTAGATATGCATGGCTGCATGTGCAGAGAGAGGTATATCCACCTGCATGTAAAAGAAGCACGGATGGGCAAGCATCGTTTGCGACGGTGTGCATCTCATCTTTGGATGGTCACGGTGCTGATGGAGGTGGATGGCCGTGGCTGAGAGCCATCCATGTTCCATGCAACTTGGGTGATTCGACTGGGGCTTGTCATGGCCTTTTTTTCAGAGCTTTGCGTGCGGGAGATGACTATGCAGATGGAGGAAGTAATTGCTGCTGCCCACTTGGAGGAGATGCGAGATGGGGATTGTGGCTGTCATTGTTGCTTTGAGCCACCGACTTCAATCACTCACTCTTTCTCTCTCTCTCTCTCTCCTGAAATCACATTCTTATCTAGACATGATGTGTATAGGAACTGGTTTGAGTGTTAGAGTTGCCAACGATCCATTTCCCTCGTGCGCATCCATCTAAATATGAGATCGATCCAACCAAAGCTGAAGCCCAGGGTCCTCTCAAAGAGGGCGTGCTAATAATCTACGAGACCTGACCGATGTGGAAGCTTCGTGTTTGTTCGGTTCAATTCAGCCCACAGTTTTTTTTTAATTTTAAATTTAATTAAGAAACTAATGATGATTACGAAAATTAGAAAAAAAAATTACAGTAAAAAAGTAACGATTTTTTGTAACAACAAGATGATTAAAAAAGAGAAAAAAAAGGATAAAAAATAAAAGAAAAAGATATATAAGAAGTCAAGAATCACATAGAGAGAGACTATTGTTATATATCCAAATAGTATTCTTATTTCAAGTTAGATCAGATTTACAGTAAATTTTTAGTATGATTACTTAAGGAGATTTTGGATATTGTATATTGTGACATGATCTTTGTATCTCAATTATTCTCTTGTAATTGTTGATTAAATTTTGGACAAAAGACTTTAAGAATTATATATTTATTATTCCTAAAGTAGATTTTTTCTGATTTATCCCGTGATATTTATCCTTCACGTTGGATAGATTTTTTACGTAAATATTAATATAATATTTGATTATAATTTTCATTTAATTTCACTGTGTATTACGGTTTATTAGTATTTATGAATATACAAAAATTCTTGTTGTTTTTATCCTTGCATATCCCTTATCCCTCCAGGGTCCCCGATATGTTCACAACCTCTTCAATGCAAAACAAAAACACCATATGCAATCCCAAGAAAGAAAGAAAATCACCATATACACCATATACACAGTCTCAAGAAAGAAAAACATCATATACACCATATATACAGTCCCAAGACGAGCGTTCTTCCTCGTCTTCAACTTGGATTTACAAAGTAAAAGAAACCACACCATCCTCTCTGATAGTCTGTGCAGCAAAAAGAGATGAATCCTGGAGAGAGAGAGAGAGAGAGAGAAATGATCTACTATCTATCCAACCAACAATGCTTTGGAGGTAGAAGAAAGCATGATGCTTACGAGCTTAACTCAAGACAGTGGTGACAGATCTCGAGTATAGCACACGACAGTTTCAACTCCAAAAACACATCCATTCTGCGACCAACTTGCATTGTATAGTAAGGGAGACATGCCATACGAACTCCAACGTCCGAGGCATCGGCCTGGAGGACCATGCTCTCATGCAACAGCAGACCAAGCGTTAATTAATCATGGTCAACCACGAACATCCAAGAATGTTGCTCCACAATGCAGTGTTCATGTGACTGACTTAACTGGGTTTGCCCTTTTTTGCAAGGAGTTGTTTTTTTTATTCTAAGGAATCCAACATATAACTTTTTAAGTAATTTATTCTGAAGGAATCCAACATTAAACAGATATCTAAAGTTCCCAACTAATCACACCAGCTCAAAGAAAAAGAAAAAAGAGGGTCGAGAAACAGTGAACACCCAAATATCATACTAAAATTAGTATTGAGCAATGCTTTTGCCGAATAATCACTAGCTGTCACAATCAAAAGCTAGAATAGTGAACATCCAAAAAGATTTTGTAGCGAGTCCTGTCCACCACATCATTTCTGATCAACAACACTCGTAGAAAACTAGGTAGGTAGCTGTTAAGCTGCCCCCAGAGGATCGATCATATATAGAAAACGCACAGCAGCACCGATGACTGCCACTCTTTTCATCTGCGTCCATGAGCTCGTTGCATGTCGTACGCTCCCCAAGAACCATGGCCAGACCCAGATCCATACTGAGGACCAGCATCCGTCGCTCCAGGAACCTACAGTTCAAAATTATAATTATCTATAATATTCGAACAAACAAGCTACTTTGGAAAAAATGCCAATACAAAAATGCAATGCAAAATCATACAGGATTCACGCCATAGCCAGACGGATATGGATTTACACCATAATTGGGATCTGGATTGCCATAATTTCCACTATACACTGCACCTGTTGATCGAAGAAATATAGCTAGTTAAAATTATGCAAGTTTTGCCGCAAAGAGTAATGTATAAGCAGGCAACAAAATCTAATACAAGAAGTGCAATTTGTAAATCCTAACGTATTAAAAAAAAGTGGAAGAAGAGAAGTCCTTGTTGGGAGGACCTGAAGAACAGAAGTCCTCTTTGAGAGAGCCTTAAATTACCAGACTAACATGTGTGCATACAAACTTGATTATTTCTACAAGTCCTTAGGAGGTCCATTCCAGAAGTGCTTGGATTATATTTTTAAGCTTTGGCCATCAGTTAAAATTAATCGGGCTAGTGTAACTGATATTTTTTTTTATTAAACTTTAATGCAAATATCAGTGCAATAGATTAATACCAAAACCACCACAAACATCGAAAGTGCAAGCCTACAGACCCAATGAAATATTTATCATAGTTAACTGACAGGAATGATTTTAGGTACTTAATTAATGCAAATATGTGCAGGGCAATGGAATTAAATTGTTATGGAATATGCTGATACAAAGACATAAACAATTTAGGTAACTAAATACTCAGGCACCTACCTTGATTCCCAGCAGCTACTGCTGCTCGTGCCCGTTTTTCAGCATTAGCAACCTCAGCTCTTAACTTCTCAACCTCACGAGCCATTGAAATCAAATTCTTCTCCATTACTTGCCCTTGCTCATAATTCTCTGCATAACCCTTCTTCTCATACTCGATAGCAGCCCTATATGTCATTGTTGTTCAAAAGATCAAAAATACCATTCAAGGATAGCAAAAAGGGAGAAGTAGAAATAATAATAGCAGGTCCATGGGCATATATGGGCCTCATTCTCAACTAATTGGCAAGGCATCACAAGATGGGCCTGTTGAACACGAAGGCCACTTTCAGGCCCATTGCCAGCTCCGATGAGAGGTAACAGATACACAGGGTAAGTTTCATATACTTAATTCATGGTTAACACCTAATGGTATTCCTCACCTTTTAAGTCCTCCTCAAGATTTTCAAATAATTTTCACAGTATTCTGGAAACAGCCAAAAGTCTATCATATCTCTTTTATGCAATTGTGAACATCCAATATTCAAATATGTACACTAGACAAAAATTGCTGACGAACAAAAAATTTCAGTAAAGCAGCAAAACTCTTCTCAGAATCAATTTCGAGCTAACTTTGAAAAGTTACCAATTGTTTACTAATCTGAACACCTTGATAACTAATAAACTCCAATATTGCATATGATTTAAATCTGAACAGCACATATTAACCCACTTCAATCTGTTCTCAAAGTTGATGACTTTCAAGATGGGTTTAGGCTTAAAACCAAGTTGTCATTAGTTTCATAAATATATGCTTATGCAAATGAAGCACAATGTCTGTTGCACCATGACAGGATGTCTGAGGCAAGCCTAAGGTGTGCCTTTATAACATTGTTAGAGAAAACATATGTAACCCGCATCATAACTACAAGTTATATTTCTTAAGAGAGATGAGAAAAGGAATGAACAAACAAAGGCCTCGATCTCCCATAGGAATACTCCTGAGTACCCTTTACTTTTGAAAGGTACTTCAGTGGCCTGCAGCCATCGGATTTAAAATCCCAGGTTGCTAATAAGATGTTTGTTATGGTATGTACTAGTATCAGATATTGTCAACATTATTCATAGAAGATTGCATATTAATTTTATATGAGTTAATTCCATTGCTAAGAGTTGGCTAAAGAGCTGAATGATTTTTAACTGAGCCCTGAATGAGCCAAAAGGCATTCCTTGTGGCATTGTCCAATTGCAGAAAAAAATCATATTGGTTTTATCCCTAAGAGGTACTGACTTCCAATTGCTTATGCCCGAGTATACCCGTTCGCTACTTCCCAACACATGTCAAGTACCTCAGAACATATTAAACCCTTGCACTATTGACTCTAATTTGAGTAAGTACAACACATATATGCAGAAATATAGTTACCTAACACCTAGAATGTGGTGCACTTTAGACCAGTGTATAGATATGAGTAAACATTATGCCATTTAGCTTGTTTAGTGATTTGTCATGGCCCATAATATTCAGTTATTTAGGTCATTTATTACATTTGATGAGATCTAAAATCTAAATAGCTAACCATGCATCAAAATGGATCGATAAAATGGTCATAGAAATTTTAAACCTATATATTTATTTTATCATAAATGGTTCAATGTTTCCTTTAGCTTTCTTGAAGATATCTAGAGTAGCAATGCTTATGGAACTATTACCAAAGACATTAATGAGACAGTATTCCAATTTTTGGCATTTTGAATGGATTACCACAATGACCTAGGATGCAAAAGTAGCATGAATCAGGAACAAGAACCCTCTTGTGACAAGTGGTAGCATGATCCAGGAAACTACACATAAAAGACTTTCATATAGTTTCAAGACATAATAAGAATTGGTTTTTATATATATACATATACAAGGCCTTTGGCTTACTCATTTTATATATGCATTCAAAGTATTTTTGTGAATGTTTTCACTTGTATGAATGGTTGTCTGCTTCTCATAAATGTAATATATGATGATAATAGATTATCCGAAACACAAAGGGATAAAATTTTAACAATATAAAAGTACATATATTTGTGTGTGCGTGGATATGTCATGTGCTACTTATAAGATTTTCCATGTCTACAATCCAGAGTTTTCAGTATCATAGTTTTTTTTAACTTTTTTCTCTATTTCAATTATATTGGATAAAGCAACAAATTTTTCACGGGGAACAAAGAAGGGTGGTTAGCAGAAGAGATGATGAGCATGTTTCATGAGTACTACCTCACCCGTTGAGTTTCCTGCTTGATGGCTTCAATTTCGGCTTTAATCGCTGGTGACTGTTGCAAATCTGCGGATGCACGAGTCAAATCCTGGGTAAGGGCCTGAACCTGACCTGTCAGCTCCTGCCTCACCGCATTGAGCTTCTGTACGTCCCCACGGATCTGTATCATCTCCCCCCTCATAGCCTCCACAGCTCGCAGCTCCGATTCCAGCTTCATCGACTTCTCATAAGTCTGCACAATTTTAGGGGGCATTTTGATTACAAATAGAGCTTGATTTATTTTCATCAAAAAGCAAGAACCTAGGGATGACATGGGCCGTGCCTCACGAAGCTGCAGATCCTTGTCGACTTGCATGGAGGCGACAGCGTGGGACATGCGGCGGATCTCGTGGTGGGCAGCGTCGAGCTCCTGTTTGAGGGCGACGTGGGTGGCGGCGAGGCGCTGGTTGTCGGCGAGGAGGCCCTGGATCTCCTGGTGTTGGGCGGCGAGGCGTTCCTCGATGACGGCAGGGTGAGGGGCGTGGCCGCCGCGGAGGCCGAAGGGGGGGCCGTCTCTCATCTCCTCGAGGAGGGCGGCGTGGTGGATCGGACCGCGCCCGCGGCCGCCGAAAGGGGGAGGCGGCACATCGTGGAGCGGCGGCGGCGGGCCCTTCATGCCGTGCGGCGGGATACGGCTCCTCCCCGACATCGTCGACGAAACCCTAGCTTCCGATGCGGAGATTCGAGGGTTTTTAGAGCCCAAAGAGATGCGGAGGCGAAGCGATCGGAAACCGGTGGTTACCTCTTCCTCCCCGCGGACTTGAAATAAGCCTCCGCTGTCTGATCTTAAAGGCATGTATTCATTACACCGGGCGTATAACATTAGATGGCCCCTGGGAAGATTACTGTACGCAATCTCACGAGGCTCTCTAAACACGATCTCATCATGCGGTCAAGATGTACCGCATATAATTGAATCAAACTAAATGTCTTAAAAATGACAGGCACAACGTCGTTACGCAATGCCTCCTGACATGTGGAATAATACGTCTAAAATATGCATATTGAAAAACTCGAATGGATATATATGTCATTCTTTAAGGAGGACCAAATTGACGATGGCTGATTCGGATCGAGCACCGCCGGAGGGGAACAGATCATGATGCATATGATAGATTCTTTTACAATTGTCACATATATTTTAAACAAGACTTCCAATCCCTCGAGAGGGCAATTGTTGAAGTGCATTACAGAGTTGTTGGGAATCCCTCGAGGATAGACAAGCAGACGCCAGGCCATTAACATCATTATCACTTACATCCACCAACAACCACAGAGCAATACTACTTGTGCTCCAGGATTTCCTACTTCACATCATGTCTCTTCAGACGACAGTTGAGCAACTTACAATGCAGATACGGGATTGACTGCTGGAGCTTTGTTCTGGTAGTCGTAAACCCCAATTCCACGCTTTCTCCCAAGGCGACCAGCGTCGACATACCGAACAAGGAGCGGGCAGGGGCTGTATTTACTGTCTCCGAGTCCTTCATAAAGCACCTTCAGTATCGAAAGGCACACATCCAAACCGATGAAATCTGCAAGTCGTAGAGGACCCATTGGATGGTTGGTACCCAGTTTCATCCCGGTATCGATGTCTTCTTTTGTCGCAACACCAGTGTATAGAGCGTAAAAAGCCTCGTTGATCATGGGCATCAGGATCCGGTTCACTATGAAGCCAGGGAAATCTTGGGAGCATATGACGGTCTTCCCAAGCCTGTCACAAAATCAGACGTCAATTCAGGGCGAAGCTGAATAGGCATGCAAACAATAACTAGTGCTTAAATGATAGCAAACACTAAACAGAACCTCAAGAAATCTTCTGCATCAACTTAACAGTTACTAAAACAAGAATATTGGTGTTTCTAAAAATATTCATCGTTCCTCAAACAATATTCTCATGGACTGTGGGGTTTCTTCTCATTTCATACACAAATATTAGCCAATATAGATCCAAAGAACCAATAAGCTTGAGTTGAGCGAGCCACATAATTATAATAGAGATCAAGGAAATACATTGACTCATGCACTTGGGATAGGAACCACATCTGAACCTTACCTTTCTGCCAAGGTTTTTATTGTCATGAAGACCTCATCTGAAGTGTCAGCTCCTCTGACAATCTCAACCAGTTTCATAATTGGAGGGGGATTCATGAAGTGCATACCTACCACCTGCAATATGAACAGAAATTGATTTTATCAAATAACATTTGTTCTTAAGGCACTGGCTTAAGTATTCCATAAAATGATTGATGAATAGAAAAATAATTTGAAGACGAGCACAAATTTGTAATGTTAAAACTTATCTCCAACTTTCAAATGAGATAGGATAGCTGTATAAAAAGACATACAGAAGCAGCAGTGAGAATTAAGGTATTTTTACATTTTCCATTTTTTATATCATTTTTCTGCTATCTATCTAGCTCTAGGAACAGAACCAAAATTCTTCCATGAGAGAGCGTCAAACGGTTGGAACATCTACAAAAAATAAAGCAGCCTTACAAGAAATTAGTGTTGAGCAAAAAGATCAGAACTATTTTTATTTTATATAGATTCATATTTTCTCTAAACTAGCACATAGTCTGGCTTTTCACGCCAGCAGATTTTGGCAGCCTTCTCATTCACTTCTTTTGTCTGTTCTATTTCATCTCTCTATATTTCTTCACTTTTTCACTGCTGTAATAATAATAATAATAATCCGTAGCTACTTCAGCAACATTTTGCTGCTGATTTCCATTTAGTACCTCCCATATAAGGTTCTACGTGAAGCCTAACCCCCTTTCTCACAGGGAACCAAGTTCCTTTTTCCCACTATGGATATCTCCAATACACTGATCTTCAAGTAATATATTTCCCAAGTGATGTTTCTTATTCACTTTGAATTGCATGATAACATCAAGAAGTACTTAATCAAGATTAAAGACATTAAGGGTCTCCGAAATAATTAATTGTCCACTTGAGTAATTTAATGATTAAAGGGAACAAATATAATAAATCCTGCCACTGAAAACCAACAACCATACTGTTTCTAGTTAATAAATAGCAAGGTCTCCTGCATTATTTGTTTTCTTGGAAGAATTTATCCTTGAGATGTACTAACAAGTATAAAGTTACCCAGAGTGATCATCTGCTAATTTTGGAACAATTAATTTCTTTGATGGAAAAGTAAAGCCCAATTCAGCATCAGCTTCTAGAACACACACACACACACACACACACACATATATATATATATATATGTGTGTGTGTGTGTGTGTGTGTATACACATATACATATGTATAATATACATATATACATATCTGTGGTCCACATATTATAGGCATTCAACAACTCACTAAATGATCGTGTCCAACATTAAAGCTGGGGACAGATGGCTCCAAGGATCATAATTTCAGAGACCAGACCCATTAGTGATCCATCAGAGATCAAACTAATACATACCGATCAATATTGGTATATAATGTGCCGGTACACTGACATTTACTAGTGTTTCAAAGAGGAAGAAAAAGAGAGAAAAGAGGAAGCGGTGGTGGAGGAAGGAGGAAGGAATAAAAAAAGAAGATGAAGTGGTGGAGGAAGAAAGACGAAGTAGAAACAGTGAAGAAGAAAGAAGAAGGAAGAAGAGGAGAAAAGGTAGGAGCATACATGGAAAGAAGAAGGAACATGGTGGCAATAGCATTGGTAATGGTGCCGTGAAGCAGCGGTGGTGGCAGCGACAGCAGCAGTGGCGACAACAATGGTGTTGTGAAGCAACAAGGGTGGCAACAATGTCACGAGGCAGTGATGGCAACAATGGTGTTACAAAGCAATGGGAACGATAGTGGTGAAGCAACGATGTTGAACGCAAGAAGAGGGCTTGCGTTGGCAAGCCCTAATTTCTATTTTAGGTTTTCTTTTGTTTTTAATGCCGAGTTGGACGAGCCCCACCATTATTTTTTATTTTTTATTATTTTTACTGAGCTGAATTGAACAGCCTAAAATGGGGGTGGTCTGTGTATCGGCCCATGCTCGAACCAAAACTTATCACATGTTTCCTACCGTTTCAAGTGGTGCAACAATCATTGGATAACACTACATGCTTATCTTTGGCATATTGCTAGTCACATCTAACTTGATGGGATATATCTGACCCAAAATATTACTAGTCATATTGTTGAGTCTAAACCACTAACCCAAAATATTTAGATCTAAATTAAGCATAGTCGGCTCATATAGCCCTTAAAAGTCCATTCAAATAATCTCTTCTATTCAAAAGTCTATTACAATCTCCCCTACTTAAGGGATTGACCTCTAGATCAAGAATCAACATAGCTTATAATCAAACCCTAGTATAGTGTACATCAAGCCCAGTCTAATGGAGGTTGTATACTGTGAGGTGCCCCTAATCTCATCTATGAATTGTCCTTTCCTTCTCAAGCTCTCATCGTGTCAAATACTAGGTTGGCATTAATATCATTTGTCACGATTCAACTTGATAAGATAAGTGACCCATTAACTTGTCATGGGGCTGTAACTGACAACATTCAAACTCATGTAGGTGACACCTCAAAGGGGCTTGAACATGAAGGTGAAGGCTCTTCTCTTGTCAAGTAGCCGATTCAAAGGAATCAATATGAAGTGTCCTAACTTAACCAACTTCCCAAGTTGAACCAACTTAGTGGCGAATTACAACAAAGTGGATGGATCAAGTTTGACATCTCAATGGTAAAAGTAGAAGTAGGTTGCACCAGAAGATGATCGAGTTACACCGTTCACAAAGGCTTAGACTAAAGGTCGAAGGAATAAGTGAGGGGAATGTCATGAAGCAATGCAATCAAGGTGTTCAATGCATATTGATGACCCTTTTCAATATTGTTTTCCATTATGTTTTGGTGTTTTAGTATGCTTTATCATAAGAAACTTGTACGGGGCGTGAAGTAGTACTATCAGCCTCGTGGTAATGTTTTTCTTTTTTGTTTCCATATTGTAAAATTAGGAAACGTTGTTTGTCATGCAACATCAATCAAAGGGGAAAATAGTCAAAACATTCCTGTTTTCATGGATCATTGGTTGCCTTTTGACTGATGACTTTGCGACAAGAAACATCAGCTGTCTTAGCATCCTAGAATCCCCTCTGGGTGACAACAGGCCAAATGAAACTTTGGTTATATGTTTGAAGAGTGATGCAGCGTCTTTAGTATGCTAGTCTTCTATTCGATGAAATTGTCAGATGAACATTAAGCATGTACCAACCTTTAAAAGCCCTTTGTGTGTGATCAATCATCCGCACACACATTCAGCCACTTATGAGAGTCTTTTGTACTTAATAAAAACTAGTTGCTTTGTGTTTGTTTTGTTCCAGATTTTCTTCCATTTTTTGTGTGATGGGCAGTAAATTACTCACATATTCGCCTTTCTAATTTTTCCTTATCTTCTATGTGCACGTCCTTAATGGACTCAATAAGGACCCTTGCGCATAGGTGTTGTTTGGGTGTCAATGCCTTGGGAAGAACCACATAAGGATGTGGCACCATGTCCAATACTAGGATAATCAACTTTGGATGTCAGCTCTAATAATATCATTTGTCACGATTTGGTCTGATATAACAATCGACTCGTCAATTTGTTGAGTTAGTAACACTGATCTAAAATGCTTTAGCACAAGTTAATTGTGGTAGATCTATCTAGCCCTTATAAATCCATTCAAATCATCTCTAACTTCCAATGTGAGACTAAGCCAGGGTAATATGTTGCTATTAACAACATATCAAAATCAAAGGGTTCAATTATTGATTCATGGTCCTATTCTTACAAGGCATTAAGTTAAGCTTTGTGTTATACAGTGATTTAAAAAGCGCTAGGTGTCAAAAGACGCTAAGGTCCCAAAATGTTCGAGGTGCTAAGTGCTCTCCCGAGTGAAGCGAGCCGCTCTGAAATATTAAAATACAAAAAATATATAAAATAATTGATAAATATGATTATATAAATAAAAATACAACATTAAATTAAAAAGAATCTACTAAATTGCTTTGTACACCAGTTATTTATCCTAAAACCCTAATAATAATTTTAAATAAATAATGATTAGTAGTGTTAAAATCTAAATAGTATATTATCAATCTAGTAAATAGAGATTGCTTTGTACAATAGTTAACAATCTACTATTAACAATATATTATTTACTGTTAACAGTAGTTAAAGGGGGAGAAAAGAACCGTTAATAGTAGTAGAGAGGGAGAAAAGTGCCACCGACAAATGAAAGTGGGGAAGGAGAAGGCAGCAGTGACAAAGGAAGCTGCGGACGACAACAGCAATGGCGGAGGAAGCTGTGGATGACAACCGCGGCAGCAGAGGAAGCTATGGACGGTAGCAACGACAACAGTGGAAGTTGTGGACAACAGTAGCGACAATGACAAACATTGTGCACGACAACGTCGTGGGCAGAGGAAGCTTCAGAGGTGTCTATCAATGGTAGAGGAACCTACGATCCTCTCCCTCAATGGTGGAAGGAACTACATACGGAGCGACGATGGAAAGAAGCTACGGGCTCTTACTAAGCCATTGGACCCTCCATCGGCGACAGAGGAAGCCTCGGTCCGTTGCGTCGGCAAAGGCAATGACAGAAAGCATCGATGGCAGAGGCAGAAGCAGTGCTATGGTTGATAGCTCAGGGTTGTGCGGGCATGCGGAGGTGGCTTTTGTGGGTAAGAAACTAGTTAGTTGGTTCAATCAAACCAATTAACCACTGTTGAACCGAACCAGACTTAAAAGTCTAGTTCGGTTGCTTTATTTGAACCTGGAGCTCGCCTGAAACACTCAACGCCTGAGTTCAGGCGAGCATGAGTTCAGGCGAGCACCCAGGCGATGCCTTATTGAAGTGCACCGCTTGGTCCACCCATGAGGGGCTTGGGCCTCACCTCACCTCGCCCGAGAGCCTACCGAAGCGCCCAGGCGCCTATTTAACCACTGGTGTTATATCTAATGGAAGTTAATACAAGACAAAACTTCTTTTTTTTGTGAAGCTAGAAAACATAAATTTCTAAATGCATTATGTATACTAACACATGCTATAAATAATAAAAAATAAATTGTTTGATAACAGAATTTTGTAGGTACCTTTAGTTGCTTAAATATTATATTTTTTCTAATCTATGAGAAGCATATTAGACAATAAAAAAAGATTAAAGTTGTTTCCTGTACAAATTAGAGTCTATGTCAGCCGATTTATCGTTGAAGTAGGTAAGCATTAGCAAGAACCTTGGATGGACGACTAGTTGAAGAAGCAAGGCGAGTAATTGATATGGAACTAGTATTAGATGCCAAAATTGTAGACTCTTTCACAATCTTGTCAAGTTCCGAAAATAATTTCTTCTTCACAACTTCAGACTCCACAATGGCTTCAATTATAACATCTGAGGTTCGTAAATCTTCCAAATTTGAGGTATATCTTAAACGGTTTAATGAACTAGTGCCTGCAAACTGCAAATTAGACAAAAAAAAACAAACCATAAGAATGATATTTCAAGATATGCACAATAGAGGAATCAAGGAAAGGTTCATAAAACAATAATTCTTCAGAAAATCAATTATAACATACCTTCAGAATATGAACTAATCAAGCTTGCTCTGTATATAAAAGCAATTCTGTATATAAAATTCTATTTATCCTATTATTTAGAATCTTTCACTCAAATCCATCATTCTTATCAGCAAAACAGAAATATCCTTCAGAAAGTTGTTACCATTTATTTCCAGCTCAAATAAGCACCCCTGAAACTATTTTCATATTTATTCAATGCATTGCTATCTGAATTACAAATATTAGAGCTGAGCACTTCAAAAAAAAAATTCCTTTTATAAACAACCTTCTGAAAGCTTATCTTGAGATAGGACTCACTGATGGAAAAAAATCTATTTTTTACCTAATGCTAAATAGTATGCTTTTCTTTGGACAGTTAGACTTAAATAATCTTCATTCTGCCGAAATATGCTTCATTCTGGCCACTTAAGCAATAATATCTAGATACGATAATAACTGCTATCTTTTCCCATAAGTACCATTGATCAAATGGTTGGGAAACTATTGTTTTCAAATTTTAGTTATTGTTTTTGCACCTTAGTAAATCTGCTGAGTCATCAGGCATGACAATCTACTAACTCATATGAGCCTAAGCATTGGACGGCTCACACGAGTATAGCTAGTTGGTATGGTTGAATCAGGTTAAAATGTTACCTTGAGTCAACAACTTAAAGGGTTCAGAATTTTTTTGCTTAATCTTGTTTATAAATAACAATATGCTGTTTTAGGTTTGGTTGAACCTTAGCATTATAGAAAAAGATGCTTTAAAGCAAGCATTAACCAATATGCAGCATGGACAATATGTTTTTGCCCCAAATAATATTAATGGACCAATGTGCCTCCTTAAATGGATCCAGTATAGGCCATGATTTGCAGCACATAGAGGTTATGTCAATAAAAACTTAATTACTCTTTTACATATGACAAGCATAACACAAAATAACATGTAGTTTTATGATTAGTAATAAAATTAGATCATGAGCGATCCTTATCATTTATCCATACAAAATATCATGAAACTAAAAATGGACCAAGAAGCAGTGGAGAGAAAAGATAATCCAAACATTCTAATTAATGATGGAAAATAACTTATATTTCATAAGTCTAAAGGAAATGAAATCACATTATGATGTTAAAGGTCATACATAGTTATACTATCATTGTAGCTATCTGGAACTGGAAACTGGTTCTTGCATTCCAATATTACTTTTGCATCTTTGGATCATAGTAAGAGAAAGAAAACATTCATACATTTTGATCAATGATGAGAAGTATTGAAAACATTAATAAGACATTACTTGTTATGTCAAAGATCATGTTTTACCCCTCTAGAATTATATGCTTGACTTGTCATTCAAGTTTCATTACTTTTGCATCTCAGATAATGGCGATGTCTAATCAAGATTGCCAAAAGTAAGCATCCGAATATATATATATATATATATATATATATATATATATATATATATATATATATATATATATATATATATATCTTTGTAAATACATTATATATGTATGTATGTATTACATATTCTTCTAGATTGTCAAATCAGGGTTACATTCTCAAGAATATTAAAATAATCATGTAAGTGCTACCATCAATTACAAGCCTTATAGTTATGTGCCACCATTTTTTATATGCAAATTAAAATGCATAGCCATGACTTAGCAAAATTAAAACATCTTACCTTAGTAGCCCATCCAAATAAGTGAATAAATGTATACCATGATCATAAGTAGCAAAACAACTAACCCTATGTATCAACTATCAAGAATCAAGCTAAAATGGTCACCCTGTCCCTGCCACCCACCCTGAATCTATACCATGATAGGATACCCACATCCATGTTACTAAGTTCATGCTAATAAGCAAGCAATACAATAAAGAATTAACATGCCTGGAGACCCTAACAACATCTTAGCCTGATTGGCGATCACATTGATGGAAAGTATGATGAAATATTGTTAAAATGAAGAATAGAAGAAACTCAATTCATGACATTTAAATAAGGATGAACTTGTTAGTGGCTTACATGATGAACCTAAGTCTAATGCTCCAAAGAGATGCTAGACCTTATGATAATGATTCAGTGTCCATGACTTGTATATCCCACATGAAGCGAAATATATTTAGTTTATCTCTTATTTGAATAAATTTAATTAGTTTAAGGATTATTTCTCATATGTAAGTTATCACATGCCAACATTTAGAATAATTCTAATCTAGTTTCCATTTTACTTAAGGAACAAAAAAAAAAGAAACAAATGTGAAAAAATATAAAAAATCAAATTATAATTATGATTACAACAACAATAACAAATCTATAAGTCCCAACTATTTGGGGTTGGCCGCATGGATCTTTTGTCACCATTGAGATCAAATTATGATTATGATTAAAGATTATAAAAATCTTAATTGAAGATTTTAAAGATTCACTTCTATTAAGATTGAAGTCATTCAATCAAGAACACAATCTGAAGGAAAGAATATTTTCGAAATCAAGTCAGCAATATTAATAACTTGGAAAGAAAGAAGAGATCATATATTTGATTTGATGCAATTATAATTTTTTTCTTATTTTTACATTTTTATTTTTATTCTCTTATTTGACTCTATATAAAGACGAAAAGATTGTAATTCAAATCATCATATAATGAAATAGGAAATTGTGTCATTTTGTTGCATAATATGTGAATGGTGCAAGATCATAATTATATATCCGATGGTATGCATTGTCCTCATGTGAGGCATACATGTGAGGCCTTTATCTTGGATGTTCACTCTTTAAGTAAGAGCGAGACAGATAGTTATCCAATTTCCTATTCTATCATCTTTCAATCATTATCTTTTTTTTTCTCCCTTCATTCCTCTATCAAAAAAACAATTCCCACATAAGCTATGAACTTGTCCTACATTACCATACTTCATTGAATTGACAAATAGTTTGACCATCTTGATCATAGCAATCGAGCCTATATTAGTTGAAAAGGAGATCATCCACAAAAATAAATCAGAATTGCAAACCTATTATTAAAAAATAGGACTATATTCACGTTTTGGCCCTCTTGAAAAAAGCACCTCAAGTAGAAACAGGTAGATGCTTACTTATAAGCCGTAGGCTTTTTTGACTCATATTTTATGTGAGTGTTGGTGCTTCCCCTAGTTTATGTCATAACCAAGGTTAGCAAAACTGCTCAAAACAGTATGATATGTGGTATTATTTGGTCCAACAATCTATCAAACCAGGGTAAACCGGACGGTATGCCTGGTAACGGCCTAAACCACCCAATATGCTCGGTACAATATAGTAAAAGCCTCCATATTCATATTTTTCGGTTTTTAGGATTTTTTGAAACTGTACGAACCGATGTACCAACACTCAATACTTGGGTATGGACTACCGTTATGTGAAATAGCAAACTTCGATCAAAACACAGTCAAATAGATGAAAATCCATCGTTTTCCAAACGATGTTGGACTGCACCGTGTTGTCCATGTATGAAATAGACAGAGCTACAAGGATCCTAACATGTAGCTTGATTCGGTTCATCACACAAGGCTAGGTTCTCGTTGTACAAAAGAAACCAAATCATGGAGCCTCGAAGCTGGAGAGCAATCCTACCCTCGAATAAGAGTAAAATATTCCACCTATTCAATCACTTCACTCGATTACCAGTCCAAGATTTCATTGTTTTAAACTTACGTAACATCTGGTCCGATTCGAAATTCTTCTAAGAAAGTTAATATGAATAAATTAAAATTCCATCGCATATTCGATACTACAAAAAAGGTGTCGGAAGCAATCCGAAAGGATAGCAAAGGAGATGAGGGCGGACGATCACCTGGGAGATCTGACCCTTGGAGACGAGGTGCCGGATGGAATCGACGATTGATTTCTGCGCCCGCTGGAGGGCGGAGGGTTCGGTATCGTGGAGCCAGACGTCGAACCCCGCGACGGCCGCGAGCTGGGCAATCCCCGATCCCATCTGACCGCCCCCCACCAC
Source organism: Musa troglodytarum (assembly GCA_023547065.1). Lineage (NCBI taxonomy): Eukaryota > Viridiplantae > Streptophyta > Magnoliopsida > Zingiberales > Musaceae > Musa > Musa troglodytarum. The sequence goes on along the minus strand of CP097510.1, from coordinate 45,280,674 downwards.
ACCGATCACCTCCACCGCTGCGGACGCCATGCCCCTTCCCCTCCCCCCAAACCGCTGGTTAAATGCATCTCCGTGATATTTGCAAAAGACTCCCTTGACTCCATTTTCTTATCTACTCACACCGACAAAGGATGTCTTTGTTCCTGGCTAAAATTGTTTTTTCTTTATTTTCTTTTGATAACATGCTAACATAATCTGGTCAATAATTCAGCATCCCCAAATTGCCCAATATATATATTACTGGAATTTTTAGGGCGTATATTTAATTTTCATTTGGTGTACTTTAAGCATCTTGGTTCACCATCATCTATCAAATTAATAGAACAATTATTCCATTTGAATTATTATTTGTAATAGTAACTTCAAGTAAATTATACTTGATAACTCATGGTGAAGAAATGCCAAGAGCAATGTTCACACTAAACAACACCCAAAACTTTAATTAATGCAGAAACTTCATTCTCCGTCTGTGGCTTCAAAACATCATCAATCCAAATTCAGAAGAGAAAATTAACATCTTACAAACTCACAGATTGCAACAAGCTAAAGATCATAGTGGATAAAGAAAGATATCACTCGGTCAGTCCGTTGGCATGTTCGTCGCCGGTGATCCTTTTCCTGCGCAAGGAACATGCTGCGCTGCAACCGTTGGTTCGTCTCCTCTGCCGGTAGAACTCGCAAGCATTCTTGCAATGGAACACCAGTCGGGCTCAACGAGCGCTCGAAAATTAACTTTGGATGGTGGCAATCTTGTGAACAAAGCTTCCTTGATGTTCCTCAGTATCCCTTTATCGTAAGGATTTGGAGTCTTGGCATATGATCGCTTAAAATTCTCACGAGCTGTCTGTCATTTGCATGAGATGGAAGAAAAAGCACGATAGATAATGAAATGAAAACTGCAGCTCAGAAAAATATATATATTATAGATATAATTAAATTTTTTTACATAATAATAGTATATTATGATTTTTATGTTTACGATTTGAATAAAGCAAATAGATGAGAGAAACCACAACCTGATTGAGTGCAACAAGATAGGCGTGAAAAATGAAGAACCCTCCGAGAAACCAGATCGCCATGAAGCTAAACAGTGCTAAGAGAAAGGTTTCAGGTGCATCCGCAAGCATCCGAAACAGGCCCGAGCGAGTCTTCAACCAGTTCCTCCTCATTCTCAACCATGAGAAGACGAATATGTAGCCGAAGAACACCAAAGCTGACAATATGAACATCAAGTAATACCGAGAGTTTCGCTGCAGCCAGAAGAAATAGCCATTAATACCATCCCAGTGCGTGCGTGCATGATCATATCATGTTTTCTCATACCAATCCGATGCATTGGCCGATCCAAGGGCAGTGGTGATCGAATCTATCGACGCAGTTGTCACAGACGACACAGTGACAGCTTCTTGGCGGACGGTATATCTTACATATCTTACAGTATTTAATCTTCACCGAGACACCCTCGACGCTGACCCGCCTCCTACTTCTGGAGATGATGTCAGTTGCATTTGAGACTTGATTCCTTGGAATGATTCCTGGGTCTCGAGTGCTGGCCAAGATCAGATTAACAATCACCTGCTAAAGCATTCATCAAGTCAAACGGTATTCCCAGTCTTTTGACCAAAATGAGGGGTGAATACTAACAATTGCTGTTAAAACCATGGACGCTGCAGCTCGGAAGCCAAAGCGTGAAGTGTCGTCTATGTAGGCACAGAAAATCCAATCTGCAAGAACGATGGTGACTGCCGTCAAGGTGAGACCTCGTGGATCGGGGCCACACACCATATGTCCCCTGAACAAGAATACCTACATTGATATGACACACACCGGCAATGGTGTTAGCAGAAGAAGAACCCTAGTTGCTTTTTATCTGAAACTTGTAAGTGCTTTTTATAATGGAGACTGTAGTATCTCTTATGGACTCGAAGCACTCAAAATTTGATGAAAAGAATGGTAAAATAATTCTGAAACAACTAATTCGTATCACATTGGAAGAACCGGAAGGCGAGACTACTTACGTTTTTCCCTTGCCAGACCTGATAAAGTCTGGTGCGAGGGCCACATGGCTGCACTCCGAAGAAGGGACAGCAGCAGCGGGGCAGCGGAACTGTCTTGGTCAACCAGTTAGTGAATCTACTTCGGTCACTGCGGCCGGTGGCGTCTCTGGTGAACTCATTTGGTGGACGACTGGAACCTCCAGCACCGATTCCAACAACACAAAGTGCATGTTTGTTTCCTCTAGACGAAGAAGAAGAAGAAGAAGACCCTTCATGGCTGCTGGAATTGATGGACGGCTGATGATGATTGCAGGAAGAGTCCAACTCCCTCGCAACTTCTTCTTGTTCTTCGATTGGCGGTGCCATGGGGTTCATCCTTTTAGCTTGACACTGCTTGTTCTCTCTTCTTCCTGTAATCCTTATTGTTTGTGCGTGGAGGAAAGTTGATCCCAACCGTCGTCGACGCACATAGCAACTGCTTTTTTATCCAAACCGCAATACAAAACTGAAAGACGAATATACATCACTCCAGACCGCTTGATGTGAGTATATATATATATATATATATATATATATATATATATATATATATATATATATATAGAAAGAATGAAGTGTTGGGATATGAAGAATCATCGTGTATATATATATATATATGTATATATATGTATATGTATGTATATATATATATATATATATATATATATATATATATATATATATATATATATATATATATATATATATATATATATATAAAGAATGAAGTGTTGGGATATGAAGAATCATCGTGTATAAATTCCATTTGCCCAGAAATGATCATTCAAAATTAAGCAATTTAAATGACATGGAGCACAATTTTATTGGAAATTTTACAAAACGAATGAGCCATAGTTAAACTAGTGAAAGTTAACATACATGAGATGTCATAAAATACAAACTAAAAGCCCAAATTTTTAGGTTGTGTGCAAGACCGAGCGCGCTTGGCCGCGGCCGGGGCTGATGGAATCGTCGTGGCCGCGTGGGCCGCAGGCGAGTCGAGTGCAGGCGGCCGTGGGCGGCGACACGCAGCGCGGTGGCGGCCGGCGATGCACGACGACAGCGTGCAGAGGATGCGGTGCGGCGTCTGATTTTTTATTAATTTTGACCTTGGTTCCTGTTCTAAGTCAAATTTTGACTTTAAGTTTGATTCTCTTATTAGATTAATAATTAAAAGACAAATAATCGTATTTTCGAGCAATTAAGATGATTCTTTATCATATGTCCTTTCATATTATTCAACAAGACAAAGTACACATATTTAAAAATTAAAATAAAATATTTTTTTTTTATCTTTTATGGATAGTGATGGAACGTTGTTTAGTTTAGTTTTCAAAAATCTTTATATCTAAACACCTGGTAGCATTAAATTTTAAATTTCTCATTGAAACCTAGCTACACCAAACTAGTCAAATAAGCATGGTGTTAAATTTAGTGTTTTTGATTCAACTAAATCCATTATAGCGTATTGTATTTTAAGTTTGAACTTTTTATTTTTGCATATACTTATAATATTTTTGTGGGGTGTCAAAAATATTGCATCCCTATTCTATTTTTGTGGATGTGTTAAAAATGCTAAGATCCTATTAAAAACACTCTAACCTCACTGATTTACCTTATAAATCGATCTAATGCAAAGGCAAGATATTACTTTGGGATATCCTCTCACAAACATTTAATAAAAGGAAAGTAAAGGCACTGATAGGAAAAAGAATATACCAATCCGAAAATCCACTGATAATTGGGACTGATTACCACGGATATTTAGGAGGACCGATCAGATGTAGATTAAGGAAGATCAAACACCACCACATAAGATAGGTTGACAGAAAAAGTGACTGTACTTGAAATTGTAACGCCAACAATGAATCCCTAGAGCAAACCCTGAACTTTTGCTCCCACTTTGTATCGTGCAGATTATTCAGTGTATTTTAGTACATGAATGAAAACAAAGACATTACAATAGATATTACACATAAAAGGTTAAAGAAACAAAATGCCCACACCCAACCGTCAGCCAAGATTCAAGCTGCTTTAGATGCTCGCTTGGGTTACGGGTAGTTTACTCGACGACGGGCGACATCTACCAATTGTAGCTTTTACAGGACAATTCTTACAAGGTCATAAAATATACAGCATACTTTTAGAAACCTCATTTCACTCTTGAAGATACTCTTGAGACATTATTCTGTACCACCTAAGCCACTCTGTGTACCAGCAACAGCAGGGAGGTTGAGAGAAGCCACTTCAGTCAAATGATCTCCATTAAGGTTGGTTATGAATGCCACCGAGACAAAATTCTTACCATCCACCTCTACGTCAAAGTTGTAGACTTCCTGAATCTCCCTGGCTTCCGATTCCGCAGCTTCAGCCTCTTGAAGTAATATGTTCCCTTCTTCAAGGTCACCCATTTTAAGAGCAGCTAACCCCTCAGCCCTTGCAGCTGCTGCAACTAATTGGAGCCTGTTGCAGCCTGCCAATGCTGCCTCTTTTTCCTTGAGTAGAATTAAACCTTCGTTCTCCTGAATTTTGTCAACATTGCTTTTGATCTCCTCCTCCAGCTTTTCTAGGTGTAAGATGCTCTTCTCCTTCTTGTGTTGCAGATCTTCCTTTGCATTATGCAATGCTTTTGCCTCAGCTGCTACCCGCCCAGCTTCCTTGAAATTTCTAGCAGCAGCAGCAACTTTCTTTTCAGCCTCCAGCTCAGGCCCTCTTTTCTCGATAAAATCTATTCTTTGCTTATACAAAGCAACTTCTTGTTGGATGCTTGCCCTACCTGAAGATAGATCCTATAGGATAAAATTCACTTTGTCAGGATTTAGCATGATGCAGTCGCAGGAAAGAGTGTGAAACAAGACTAAGCTCAATAGATGCATGTTATAGATAATCCATGTGTTTTCTGGTATGACTTCAAAGGAACTAAATAAAACCAGCCTTGGCTACTCTGTGCAGACTGACTGAAGTGACCCATGGTCTAGAGATATGCACAGGACCCAGGCATGGGCTAAAAAAAAGTGCTACGTAGAGAGGTACAATGAGAAAAGAGAATTTGTCGAATATTTGTAGTACTTCATTTAGTTTTTATGCTAACATTGAAGAGACAGATCTTCCTTTGATGTTCAAATTACTATTTGATCATCCTGCAAGTATTCTTTAAAAACCATCAGAGTTATGTAACTAGAGACATAATAAAGAAGAATTTGGACTGATATTTTCAAATTAGAAGAGTTTGGGTGACCTAATTGAAGGATAGTCTGGGCATAGACCAAAAATAAACTCAAAGGGAGATTGTGTATATGGATAAATTATTTTTACTCAAGCATAGTGAGCAGGCTAATTGCTAAATTATAGGGATACCTGTAGAGCAGTTCTTGCAGCTAAAATTTCTTCTCTGAGTATCTGAATATCTTCCAGTATCTCTTCCTCTGTCTTTGAGAACTTCACTCTGTCCTCCCGTGATTTCAAAACCAAAGAACCCAAATGCTTTTTCAATCCAACCAAATCCCGACAAGTTTTTGCTTCAGCAGATGATATTTCTGAAAGTTCAATTAGCTTTTTCCTCTTCTCTTCAGATAAAGAGATATTTTCATCAATTTCCTTCTTTTTTTTGAACAATGCCTCATTCTCAGATTCTTCCTTGAGAAAGACTGCCTGCAAATTTTCATGCTTCATGACAATAGAAGATTGTGTCTCATGAAACTTAAAAACCACATTAGAAATTCTTTTCTCAACATCTTGTATTTGGCACTTGTTATCAGCAATCTCTGCCTCCTTCAGTATGACCAATTCTCGTAGTTCATCCAATTCTTTTGCCAAAACAACACCTTTTCTTGTCAGCATTTCTTTTTCTTCCCTGTCATTTTTAACTAGGTCTTCTATTGCGTTTTCCAATCCTGAACGTGCTTCAGATACTAACAGTGACTCAATATCCATTTCCAGCTTCTTAACCTCTAACAATTCAACTGAAGATTGCCACTCGTCCAGTTCTTTACAAGACTCTTTTTCTGCATTTTTAAGAACTGATTCTGCAGAATCAGCTGCATCCTGTGGGTAGGAAGAGAAAACTTTCAGTAACCACATCATTCTGTTAATTCTTTCTTACTAAGACAAATAAAGTAGCACAAGCAATGGGCATAGAGCAAAGATTATATAAACAGAGTAACCTAAGTCTGCTACACATTAAAAAATTATCATATCGGAACTCATCTATGATAGGCATGTCATAGTGCAACATGTTTTTCCCATAATAGGCGTGTCCTATCAATTTCAAGAATGAATTCAAGAGGTAAAAGAAAAACACCATATGAGAAAACTAATTCACTATCCACCAATTGGAAGGGAAAATTCATACCAGCTGAAACCCTTAAATGCTATAGCTTATCCAAAGTTCAAGAGGGGTTAAGGCCCATCTTGCATATATTCAGCTCTATCTGTTGGTGATTTCCTGCTGGAAACTCATACAAGCCGCTCTAAAAGTACATATCTGGGACCCATGATCGTATCTCTGAGAAGTATCAAGTGCAGAAAACAGCATATTCACGCATGCCTTAATGAAAGCCTTTCAAAAAATTCAGTTCAGGATGAGGGGGATTGACCAAGAAACAGTTTGCATTGAGAAATATCATCAGATATCTCAATTCAATTTTCTTTTTCTGATAAGTAACGACATATAGCAACTAGATTTGACCTACGAAGGCTCCTTGAGTGGAACATCGTTTGGATCTGTGGTTTAGTGCACAATTTCAGCTAGCTGTCGAGTTCTGCAAAACATTTTAGAACCAACAAATATTTTGGTTTAGGATCAAGACTCTTAACCCGGTAGTTTCCCTGGTGCATCTGCATTTGCAATCTGGGCATTGAACCAAGCCCACAAGAATAGTTAACATGTTAAAACTACAGAGTAGATGTCCATGATTGCAAAAAGAACTATATTTAAAAATAATAATAATCAGTAGCTTATGACAATAGATATTGAAAAGAACCAACATTTTTCCTATAAACTTATGAAATACATGATAATTACTTAGAGAACTTAAAAAATTAAACAGCAATGTGGAAATTTGAATGTAAGTTGTTTAGCTCAAGTTAAAGTCCTAAATATTTGTAACTCAGATTCGTTAGTCCTGATTAGCCCAAATACCCAAGCAGCAAATGTTTTCCTTTTGGAACCAGATTAGTTAGTCCTGAATATTCCTATCTATCTTTAATTTCTAGAGTAGTGATGGTTTTACCTTAGAAAACTGTTGCAGCAGGAAAACACCTTCTTCCTCTGCCGCTATTTGCAACTCCAACACCTCCAGCATCTTTGATTCAGCAACTTCGCAACCTGCCTCTGCTTCCCTCAATGAGAGTAGGAGTTTGTTCTTCTCCTCTTCCATGGTCATGAGGTTCTGGCTGACCCTTTCAGCCCTCTCAAAGTCCTCAGCTTCACAGGCTAGCTCAAGCTCTCTTTCCAAGTCCTTATGCATGGCTGATGCGGAATTCACGGTCTCAACCGCTCTCCTCCGCCTTCTTTCCAGTTCCTTCCTCTCTGCATATGCTGAAGCTGCTCTTTGCTGGATGGACTCAAGCTTTTTGGATATTCGAGTCCTGACCAGCTGTAGTCTCTCCTCTGCGGAATCAAAGACGCCTTCTCTAGCGGCCGATCCCCCTGAGGAGCAAATATCATCGTCTTCTCCTTCTTCCATTGGGGGCTGGTGACCCTCGTCTTCTTTGACGACAGGTTCACACGAGCTCCCATCGTCCGTCCCTTCTCTGAGTTGTTCCAGAGATTTCGAAGGAGGTGGTCCAGGAGTCGGATCGTTCTCTACCACCGCTATGGCCGTATCGGGGTGTGGAGCGGCACCTACACCTAAATCATACGAAAAAGTAGGTGGTTCGTCTGCAATCGACTTCGACGCAATCGCCACTCCGACTGCTGCGGTGCCGGAGGAGGAAGGAGGAGGAGGAGGAGATTTGTTACGAAGGGGATCCGAGAGGTGATGGAAGTCTTCCGACAAGGCGTCGGCGGGGCCCGCCGTTTCTCGGGCGTAGCCAATCCGGACGGCCCGTTTCTTCTTGCGGGAGGGCTGGCGAGAAGGAAAGGCAGGCGGCTGGAGATGCGAGGAGGGAGGAGGCGCTGGGGTAGGAGTTGGAGCGGGAAGAGGAGACGGAGTTGGAGGATCGAGGGAGGAGGGGGTTGGAGATGGGAGATTCTGGAGGGTGAGATCGGAGAAGAGGTCTTCATCGACGGGTAGGGGTTTGGATTGAGGTTGGGAGGTGGTGGCGGCGTCAGGCGGCGGTGGCAGAGATTCACCTACTTGAGGCAGGGAGAGATCAACGGGGGAGGGCACGAAGAGAACCATACCGTCGAAGAGGGAACCATTGATGGCCTCATCGAATCCTGCCTCCGACGACGACGACGCCATGAATGAAGAGGCAGAGCGGGGCGGGCAGGCAGAGGCCAAAACGGGAGCCGGTCGATTCGAGTGCGACCAAGTCTCAGTGCGTGATCCAATAATTCTACTTATGTCCGTGTAAGACTTTAATTTTACATCGACCCGTTCGTACGTTGGAGATCGATCGAGTGATGTGGCAGACAGGTCAGATCGGTTTCAATAAACTCCATCACCGATTTAAGCCGCGTCTTTACAGCCTGGCAGGACCGGGATGGAACCAAATGATTGGATTCCGATAGAATTAAGCGACGTTGATCGGAGTCAATGTTTTGTTAAGATTCTATGATCAAAATCCAATTTCATTATTTATTTATATTGTGGAATTGATATGACCACCAGATGACGTGTCGGATTGGCTTGGTTCAGTTGTCGAACTCTTAGGGTGTCCGGTTCGGATCTGTAGATGAGACAAGCTCCTGGGACGTCGCGGCCCGATCCCTACAAGAAGGCCTACATCGGGTATGTCCCGACTTGACTCTTCCAATACTAAAGTTGGTGGATCCTCTTCCCTGGAGCCAGGCGAGAGAGTTTTATAGGCGTATCCGGGATCGACGTTGCGTACCTTGGTTCGGATGGGAGTCTGATCGTACGGGGCGACGTTGTATAGGGCAGTGCTATGCGGTGCCATCCTGGGTTCTCGAGGGCCGACGTCCCTTCATGGCGTCGTTCCAATCTTTCGGGGACGGCCCGCTTTGTGCGGCGTCGTCCCGAGCTTTCGGGAGGCGACTTACTGCGTGTGGCTTCGGATGACACGAAGGCACCGTCACGTTTGACCTAAGGTGGCAGTTCGGACATGACGTCTCGCATGAGGCGTGTGTTGGTGCTGATGTGTCTGTCGACAGCTGCAACGTGAATGATGCTGGGTATCCCTTATCAATTTATATTTTAATTTAAAAAAAGTCAAAGAGAACATTCGATCGAGCAGGATTAGAGGATAATTCTCTAATCAACCAAACTAGCTCATCCGATCAAATAAGAAATCTCACTCGATGCAGATCTTAAATTGAACAATCATCTTAGGCCTCAGTATTTGCTGTGGAGCTTGAATTAGACATATAAAAAAAAACCTAATCATAAAAAAATAATAATCGTGTCGATTTTATTAAGTAAGAGATATATTAGAAAATATTTTTGAATGATCTTAAAATTTTCTCAAATGTATCTGGAAAAGAATTGTTTTTAAATTTATGGGAGATGATACAGCATAAATGCATTTGATGATATCTTGGGAAAGTTGGTTGACAACAGATCCCACGCACATCATCTCCAGGTTGCGATGTCCATTCGTAAAATTTTTTTATATCCTGTAATGCGACATGAGTCAGAGCTAAGCTTTTTAGAACTTCGTATCGATGCAACATGAGTTGCCAAGACTATCATTTATAGCTAAGGGTTTATAAGTACAAATATAGTTAAAGCGTACATGTTGAAATAGAAATCATAGCGGTATTAGTGGTTACAATCATATTATTTTTTCGTGATAAAGCTAAGAATTATGTTTAACCCTCATAATATAGATAACACATATATCCCTAGATCAAGTTCTAGAATAAATTATATTTTAAAATATATAGCGAACGTATAACCTCCATTAGTAGAGTCTAGATCATAGCCAAACTTACCACACAATTGTCATGTTATGAAAAATAACATAGCAATTACGTTCTTATAAATCTAAGAGTTTAATAAATATTATATATATATATATATATTTCATAATGGATGTAATCATGTATTATTTTCCTAATCCTTTTCAAATATAATGCTAGATAAATATTTTCATATAAATTTAGATAACTTAAAAACACTTATAAGCATTAATACTTGCAAGCCTATAGTTTTAATACTTATAATACTTATAATTTTTTTCTTTTGGCATTCTTTGCAATTTATTCCCTATAAGTTTTATATTTACATTCAGGTTCTTGATAAAATTAGGGATTTCATAAAATATGCTAATTTATTTAGGCCTAGGCCTTTGCAACTCTTCGAACGAAGGAAAAATTTAATCTTTATAACTTCTACAATAAATAATGATAGAGATTTAAGTAAGGAGTTGCTTGGTGAGAAGATGTTGAGTATTATTTCGTAAAATAAGATTAGGAATAGAGATTTAAGTAGAAAGATGAACCTTTAGTAATATTGCTATAAAAATTAATATAATTTTTTTTTCTGAGAGCCTAGTTAGAGCGAGCAAAAAAGTATAAAAAATTCTGAAGTACTTATATGATGTGTACAAGGAATTCAAGGATAATGAGAAAAAAAGATATAAGAAATTATTCGATATTTATATGAAAGGATACATAAGAAGAGTTGTCATTGAGTTCGAATTAATCCAAAGAGTTCTGTATGGATATAGACAAAGAATGTTAAACCATATTAATTTGTATCAATTTATTATAATTATTTTTTATCATTCATCATCGAGTTTGTGTTTTCATTTCGAAGTTCTCTCTCCCCACCACACTCCACGTCACGATTGCAGCAGCCATCAGGAAGTGGGAAGCATAGAAAGGTTGCAAATGATGCGTCCGAGAAGTAGGTCCCACAAGAAAGAAAGTGCAACTAAAGCAAAAAAAAAAAAAAAAAAAAGTATTGACTGGAAGTGGGGTGGACTATTTATTCTTACACCTTCCAAAGTGGAATAATAAAAAGTGTAACAATTATTGAGTTATGGAAAAGGCTTAATAACTTTCCTGCGTCCTGGAAAGCGAAGCACTAAATCATTTTTTATAACCTGAACATGCGGGAAAAGAGAAGATTCTCCTGCTCCACTCTCACCAGTAACCTTTCTTCCTTTGTTTCTGCAAACTGATACATTTCTTTCGTCTCCTTTCCCCAAGGCAGCAGGGCCTGGTCTTGAATCCGAGTTACCCAAAGTTGGTTTTTAAAGATACATACAGACATCATCACGAACCGTCCTTCTCCGTTTCACAGTTTTGGCTGTGGTTAAAGAGCACGCAGAGTGGGAGCCGCAGGAACCACCGCACGCGTATGTTCGAGAGAGAGAGATGGATGGATGTCTAAGTTCGCAGTAGAAATATACTGAGCTGTTGCCCGGTGCTTCCAACCGGATTGATCATATGAAATGACTCCGAATCCACCGACCCAATGACCCGCTGGAAGCTCGCCCGAAGGTACAGGAGATCGCCACCGCCGGACTTTGTTTCTCTGGGAACGACTCCGGCGCCGACCGACACGGATTGCATGAGCTTGAAGATGGCCGCGTCGCCCTCGCTCATCCGCCGGCGGACGGCGTACCCCACTTTGCGGCCGTTGCAGTACATAGACCACGCCGGGACGCTGAAGAGCGCCGTCGGCATCGATGAGCGAGGGCGAGAGCGGTCGCACTCGAGCGCGATGCGGAGCACGCCATGCCGCATCTCCTTGGCGAGGTAGGCGGTGGGGATGGTGAAATCGAGCAGGAGGATGGGCGAGTTCCGGGAGGGTTCGTCGTGCAGGCAGAAGCTGACGCGACCGCGGCGGTAGCCGAAGAAGGTGCCGGTGACGATGGCGGTCGTGGAAGAGCTTGTGCCGTGGGTGGTACGGGTGTCGACGAAGTCGTGAGAGGCGTCGGAGGGTGGGAAGACGCAGCAGGGGACCATGTGCTGGACGAGGCTGCGGAGGGTGCGACGCAGGCGCACGTCCCTCGTGCAGTCGACGGCGATCGACGTATCGATGATGTGGAGACCGCTTTGGCTCCCCAAGTCCATCATCGTCCTCATCTTCAAATTGCCACGGCAAGAAAGAGAGCGTTGGTGCGGTGCGGGGAACGACGGTCGAGGGGGCCTCCTCTTTTAAGTAAGGCGGCAAGGGAAGCAGCCAAGGAAGCTGTGGGACTCAGTGGACTATTCGGAACCATATGCACTAACTCCAATAGTCGCCGATAAGGAAGAGGAGAAGCAATTACTTACTGGTTCCATGGCGGTCGAAGAGAGATCGCAAAAAGAACTTCCGTTCGCTAGAATTGACTGCAGGATTCAGTGCTTGATTATATGATAGGACCGATGGAGATGTGGCCTCTGCATGCATGCTGCGATGAGACTCGAGTCAGAGCTATGAACAAATCAATCAAAGATCGAGTGTTGTTGTCAAGGGGACCATGCACGCGTCCTACTTCGTTGGCTGGTACCTCGTGACATCAGATTTCTTTGATTCCCCGGCTGAGTCCGGCGACCATGAATCAATTGCCGTCGTATGTCTTTTCCGGTTGAACGTTTGTAGTGGGTTTCCGCCGTTGTTCTACAAAGGGAGAGAGACTAGCCTTCGGTGCGTGTTGCTTGATTCTGTCCATGACATGGACGGACTAGTGGCTACGAATCTCCAAACTTTGGTGGCTACGGACCGGAGTGTTGAATATATGATATTCAATAAATTTTTATTTTATTAAATCTGTTGTATGCCTAATAAAAATTTAGAGTGAATAATTGAATAAAAAAATTAATTTTTATTAAATAAGGGATAATTTGATACATATCATATATCTAATATGTTATGATAACTAAATGGATATCCAATATCCAATAGGACATGATCTATTATGGTTAACAAAGAGGATTTTTTATAAAAGGGATATGGGACTAAAAGGGTTACAAGGCTAGACCCTTTAGTCGGCACCTCGCTGATTTCTCTCTTTGTTTCTTCCTTAGCCAACTGCCCCCTCTCTAGTGTGAGAGAACAGCAAGAAGGATTGCCCCTACTGTGTGGTGGTGGTGTGCGAAGATAAGAAAATAACGCGTCGTGAGAGGAGATGCGTCACTACTTCATCCACCATGTGGATCACCACTAGAGAGAAAAATGTGAGATCCCCTTCATTCACAGATTGAGATATGTAAATCAAGGATATACGAGTTCTCTTAAATGAAATCTTATGCAATTTTTTATTTCACAAGTTTTTCACTCCCAATCATCGCATACGACTTAATATAAATCTATTTTTGGGAAATCATTTTTTTTCACTACGCATGTGATGTTTTCTCAGATTTCCCAATAGTGGTATCAGAGCTAGCTTATTCATGCAACGATTGAATATAAACTACGTGTGTTGTTTCATGTTGTGTTGAATCGCGTAGAATTAGTTTTTTGTGTAAAGTTGTTACATTTGATATCGATCGTAAATTTGAACTGCATCTATTTTGGCACTTGAAAGGTTTTGTCGGTTGCTAGTTTGTTATCAAAATAGTTGATAGAAAACTAGGAAAAGGGTAGCAACTGTTGCAACACTGTAGCAATGGCAGAAGGCTGTTTGCAGCCTTGATTAAGAGCAGAACTTGCTACTTTCGACCAAGCCTAGCAAAGCCCCTATAGCTAGGGATTCCTAGTTACATGGGAAACCCTGGTGACTAGGGTTTCCTAGCTACCTATGGTAACCCTGCGTCTAGGGACTCCTAGCCATAGGGGTAACTAAGCAGCCAGGTTTTTCTAGCTACCCAAGATAGTCCTAGCTACAAGGGCAACCTTGGTGGTTAGGGTTTCTTAGTCATCCATGGCAGCCCTATGGCTAGGGACTCCTAGCCATAGAGGTAACCCTAATGGCCAAGGTTTCCTGATCATAGGGAACACCTAGTCATGAATTCCTACCAGTTTAAAGGTTAAACTATATAATTAATTAAATAATTTAATTAATTATTACATAGTAACCTTGTATGTTTGTTTACATATGATATATGATATAGACAGATGATCATAGATTATATGTGATGATGTGTGTATGTTATTATTATTCTTGTAACCTGCAAACCTCACTCTCTCTCTCATTATATCTGGCATAGAATATTCCTAAGTGTTGTACCTCACTTAATGTGATCAAGGCTTCCTATATATGATATGTATATTTGTGGCCTTGGTTTAAATTGTAATTGCACAAGCAGGCATGGCAAAAGCATAGAGATGTTGGTGGGATCTAGGAGATGAGGCAGATGATCATCGAGTATGGAAATGCACCGAGATACCGATAGGACTAATGAGGATGAGACGGAAAATCAGCATGGAGATGCGCCAAGACATACTTAGATCTTTTTATTCATGATCAAGCCTTTGGTTCAAGCCTAATCACTTTAAGTTCTAGTCCATGATCATCTGGTGCGGATGTGTGTACATATATGTGATATATATTTCTACACCTACTAGGTATGTATATATATTTACATACGATGTAAATATATGTTAGATATATGTGTGTGACACATCATATTTAATTAAAAAATTCTCTCTAAAATAATATTAAATCGATAACGTAAAGTAATAAGATTGACTCACGTGGCCTTCCATCATAGGCGAAAATCAATTTTTGATATAAGTTAAGTTGGTCGAGTCCCTTCTCACCTATATTGGGATTTGAGAACTTACCTAAATATAGAGATGTCATCGATGATATAAGAACATGACATGCTTAGCTATATAGGATCATTGGCCGCCTAAAGACACCAGGACGACCCAACCCCTAGATAGGAACCTTACAGCCAAGAAGATCCGAGTCCATCTACTGAGCCATTCTGAACCGGATCCTCACCAACAAAATGGCTTTCAATTGGATATCCTATGCAGTCTTATCTCACCAAGTCTCCCACGTCAATCAAGAAGAGGCATCTAAACAAGCCTGCACCTTCAATAATGGATCAACCAGACTGATTCATTAGTTGATAGTTCTCATGACACCATCAACTATCAAGCAAGAATTTTTTTGTTTTTTTTAGATATGAAGTTTGTTGAGTCCGGGTTACCTATATTGGGTTTTGAGATCTAACCTACAACATAGAGATATCATCGGTGATATGAGGACATGATATGCTTGGTCATGCAGGATTGCCATCTGCCTAAAAGACACCCGAACGACCCAACCCCCAGAAAGGAATCTTGCAGCCAAGAAGATCATAGTTTATCTACCTAGCCATTCCGAATCGGGTCCTCACCAATAGAATGACTTTCGACTAGATATCATATATGGTTTCATCTCACAAAGTCTCCCATGTCAGTCAAACAGAGATATCTAAATGAGGCAGCACCTTCGATAGTAAATCAATCAAACCGACTCATTAATCGACGGTACTTATGACACCATCAACTATCATGCAAGAATTTTCTTTTATAGATGTGAAGTTTGTGGATGTGAACAAGTTTAATACTCTGATACAAAGCCCGTTTCCTACATTGATATATATCGCACGGGTCGTGTTTTGATTCACGTAAGCGTCATAAACATCTGTTGATGATTCCACACCATGCTAAAACCCGGTGGACCCTTAATATGTTGATGTTAGGTCTTCGCTTCTGTAGTTCCCGGCGATGTAAACCGGAAAACCTTTACCTTCATGTAAGTTTGGTGAATCGTGAAGAACCAATCTTTGCACCACGAGGAGGGAACGAACAGAACTTTGGTAGCGTCTGGGAGAAGCTGTATGGCATTCTGCTCTGCATCTCAAAGTAGCAAATTGATGCTGCTTTACATCAATATCACACCATCTTTTAAGCACACGACAAAGTTAGGCAATAGGTCGTCGTTTTCATTAGTTGGTCGGTCCTTCTGAATCGAATAAGAACCCCTTTTGAAAGATCTATCGCTGTCTGTTCACAATGATAGGAAGCAGATCGAGCTGGATACAAAGTAGAGAGAGTTGTGGCGGTCGCACTCTTTTTTGGGCAAACAGGACTGGATTTGTCATGAAACTAAGCCTCTAATCATGGCTCTTGCTGCTACAATTTCCTTCAAACACATGCTAACCATCTTAATAGAGAGCAGTCAAGTAAGGATGACAACACCGTATCGTGTTTTGTAACTTGGCAGCAGATTGTATATATCCTGATGATGTAAGGATGACAAGGACATATTCGTTGTGAAAAATGTTGCATGAATTGACTTGCAAAAGAGCTTCAGCTTGGCTTCTCGGAGAAGACAATGCCAGTGTCTGATCTTTTACGTTGTAGTCTGCTCATAAGAATGTGAAGTTCCCATCAAAGAGAAGATTTACGTGGTCTACAACTCGGCCGTGTCGCCCTAAGGAAGCTTCATGTGGGACAGCTTGAGTTTGATTTCTGCTGCCACCGACGTGCTTAGCTGCCCATGGTGGCAGATGGACATTACAGCTGTGAGCAAGTTAGCAAGCCCATCAGTTCATATCTCGGGGGAATCCTCGATGGCATGTGCTTCTCAGATCACAGTTCACTATGCTTTGTTACTTTTCCCCGGCATATATTCATCGATGCTCTGCCGCCTTCCACCAAAAGCAGTGCGTTCTCGAAGGAGGAGGAGGAGGAGGAAGCATGAGCAATCTTACAGCCAAGAAACCAAGAAAACTTGGGACGACGTCGACTGCCATGGATCTTCCGGCCACCCCAAACCCGAACCTACGGGGAGACCAACTCCTCCATTTTAGCCACCCGCAACACCCATTACTTCAAATCAGCTTACCCTACCTCTTCACATGCATGGGCTGCAAGGAATATGGTGCCGGGAGGAGGTTCAGATGCCAAACATGTGGATTCGATCTGCATGACTTCTGTGCGCTCGCTCCTCCTGCTCTACAAAACCATCCCTTTCATCACAAGCATCAGCTCGTATTCTTCGCCAAACCAGGTAGACCTCCTTGCACCACACTGTCCAGATTCACGTAAACGTCGTAAAACACCACGCAGGACCTAATTATAAATCTGTGTGTATGTATGTGTACATGCTCATTTCATTCACGACGGATCATCATGGAGGCGGTTTTCTACGTTCCAAATGCGACGTCTGCGGCAAAGCAGCCAAAGGATTTGGTTTTCGTTGCACCACATGCAGCTTCGAGATGCACCCTTGCTGCGCGGCGATGCGTGTGGTGATGAACTTTCCGACACACGAACATCCCCTAGGTCTTTCACCGTCCGCAGCAGTTGCGACCGGAGATGCCAGCACGGTCTGCAATGTGTGCCAGAGGAAGAGATCCGGGCAGGTTTACCGATGTGCAGCAGCGTGCGGCTACTGTCTCCATGCGGTCTGTGCAAAAGACATGGTTAACGGACTTTATGTTCACGGTTTAAGGTCGCCGGACAAGCCTAACAACATGCTCGGCACCGCGGCGAAGCTCGCGACTCAGGCGTTGGTTGGGATCATTGGGGGATTGATCGAGGGGATAGGAGAAGGAATTGGGGAGGTCCTCATGGACAACATTGGACGTGGCAGCTGCAGAAGTATTAAGCACAACTAGTCCTTGGTTATATATATATATATATATATATATATATATATATATATATATATATATATATATATATATATATATATATATATATATATATATATATATATATATATATATATGTATGTATATCCTCGACAGTAGTGGTATGTCATCCACTTGTTATGGCTGCTAAGTTGTTAGAATCAGAACCCACTTGTATAATTGCATTACTTAATGTCCTGATGTAGTAGCTCGTATCAAACTTCTTATTATGTTCTCTTCATCCTTTATGACTTACGACACTGCCAAGGGTAGCAGCTGCGAGTACATATGAGATACTTTGAACTCTATAAAACACTTGTATACGGAAGAGAAGCATACGTAATTGATCGTAGTTTTTATAGTTCTTTTTAAGAATAGAAAGCAAACGAACTGGACTATAATGTCCACAACAGATATGAGAAATCCCCATATGATGACCAAAATGACATCTAGTTAGACACACTACATCTCTCTCTCTCTCTCTCTCTCTCTCTCTCTCTCTCTCTCTCTCTATATATATATATATATATATATATATATATATATATATAATCTTTGGTCATAGGAAACTATCCTCTCAACTCATCTCTTTATGTTGCACGCACATAAACATTTAAAATATCTTTTTATTTTCATTTATGAGATTATTATTTTTCTATTACTCTTTAACGGTTCAAATTTCATTAAAATCTATATCTTTTAAGGATACTAGGGATGGTTTACTCATTTGTGGTTACTAGTTGTGGTGCGATAAATGTCAAATCGTAATTTGACTGGTTCGATTCTTTTTAAATTTTAAATTTTTGATTCTTGATTCTTTGATATCATGTTGAAAATGTATATTGATGAGTCTAAGACAAATCGGTCTAGGTTAAGATATATCAGATCGGACATCAATTCAATTCAATTTTAAGTTACTAGTTTATGGGTCAACCCTAGCTCATTCATTTCTTGTGATACATATGAATATTTTTAATATTTTATCATGCTAGAACTTGATTCACATAAATTAGTCCAAGGACAAGCAATACACGAAGATGGAACATCATTGCAAAATTTTCAAACGACGAGTTAACCTCAATCATCATCACACACGTAAACATTCATCCCAGGACGCGACCATCAAATTATGAAGTTTCAGACATGCAAAAAGAAAACTCTTTCCTTCATCGATAGCTTTGGCTATAAACTCCGATCCGTACAAATTTTCCTTCAGTGGTGAATTGGCATTTAGCACCGGACATTCACCACCAGCTCACCCGCGGACGTCTGCCTTGCGACGGATGCTCGGTTTCCCAGATGGGCGGCGATTTCATCACAACAAGCCAGCGTCGGAGGCTGCCGCTCTGACAACCAAAGGGCTGGACGCTCGAATCTCATCTGTCTTCCATGTCAGAGATCCAAATACATAGTCCCTGGAAGGGTAAGCTACTCTAAATGTCACCGTAAAGTTCAACCTCTGGCCGTAGCTCGTGAAAGCAAGCAGGTCGGGAACCACGGTTACATCGATGCCGGTCGGTGCAGACACTTGCGCTCGGTAAACAGCACCTGGTTTTCCTACGTTGGTGACGGTTCGGGTGATGTCGACTCTGCCCTTGAGATCTGGAACCGTAATCGAGGGATAGTTGAGGTCGGAAGCTGTCGTCGGCGAAGGTCCACCACACGCGCTGTGGTGGTCTCCTGTGATAAGCCGCAAGGAGTTGTCATCGTACCCGATGGAGCAGAGGAATGCTCTGTAGTCAGAGGCTTGCGCATCGTAGACGAGACCCGGATCGAGCAGCCTTGAAGCATCGGGGAAGCCTGACCCGAAGTCGAAAGGATCTGCTGGCCTTCCTTTGGGGTCTGCTGTTATGGCACCACCATTTTTGTCCAGCACACTTGCTGCGAGATACTTGTGGATGTCAGATACTATTTGCTAAATGCATGATAAGACGATGACACAAAACCTGTCGTCATTATGGCAGATTTAACTGCTGAAGGGGTCCAAGTTGGGTACACGGCTTTGATCAAGGCCACCAGCCCGGTGACATGGGGGCAAGACATGGAAGTGCCGGAGAGAACGTTGGACTTCATGTTGTTGACTGCAGGAGACCAGGCTGCCAGGATGTTCAATCCAGGAGCTGCAATGTCAGGCTGCAAAACACACACCTTTGTTTCTCAGGTTCTGCAACATGTTTGAGTCGAAACACACAGCTACCAACCTTCAAAACCTCTGCTGTCAGTGAATTGGGACCTTTGGAGGAGAATGCTGCTACTCGAGGGGCCGGCCTCGATCCCAGCACAGCTTCCGCCGGCAAAATGAGCGCGCTTGGTTTCCTTTTAAGCAAAGAACATCAACGGACGTTGATGGCATATAAGATTCAGCTACAAAATCCAAAACACTTTTTGGTGGATGCTGCACCCGACCTGGTGTGGTTAACGTATGAGAAGATCTTGTTGCCGATTTCTTTTCTAACAGTGGCGGCAGGAATAGCAAATGGTATGGCCACATCATTCTCCGCTTCATCTATCATGACCATCCCGAGGCCCCCAGCTTTCTTGACCACCAGGCTCTTCTCTAACCTCGGCTCCGCCGCACTACCAGAATGGCGACAGATCAGAATTTTCCCTCTGGCCTTCGTTCTGTTCAAGGAGCTATCCAGGCAGAAGCTACATGAGAGAGAGAGAGAGAGAGAGAGAGAGAGAGAGAGAGAGTCAGTAAACATGCAGCAACTTATTCTGATTGATCAATCGATTTCAGGAGACTCCTCCATTCATCACCTTGACTGATAAGGAGTGAAGTAACCTCCACTGACTTCAGAGGCCGAGATGATCCTGGCTGATTTGTTCATCTTAAAAGAACTCAAGCTTTCACCCTGTTTGTGACAAACCGATCTTAGCAACTTTTGTTTGGTCTCCTAGGAAGAATGCAATGAATCCAGTCCATTTACCATCAATTCCTTCCCGTTTCCCAGCACAATCGATGAGGTGTATTCTCTGTCTGTTGAACTGGCACCCACTGTGAGCATCCACGGTGCAAGATTAGTTGCAGAGCCTCGACTTCCGACATTGCCGCCAGATGAAACAACCAGAATACCGTGGCTGGTGGCGTGGAATGAGCCTATCGAGATTGCATCGTTGAAGTACTCTGCTTCAGGATAATTGGGGCCTAAAGACACAGATAGTATGTCCACTCCATCTCCAATCGCGTCATCGAAGGCTGCTAGTAAGTCGGCATCATAGCAGCCGGAGTCCCAGCAGGTCTTGTAGACTGAAATCCTCGACATTGGAGCGCCTCCACGAGCTCCTCCAGCCCCCAGACCATTGTAGTTCATGTCACTCACATGCCGGCCAGCGGCAATGGAGGCCGTGTGGGTACCGTGGCCCGAACTGTCCCTTGGAGACTTGAACTTGGCAGCCTTATCTGCATTCATGGAGTCACCGTGGCTTCTTTCTTCTGCTTCATATCCACTTAGATAGTACCTTGCTCCAATTACTTTCCTGTAAGGATCGAAGAATATCGATATAAATTGAAACAAAGTTGCTAAATCCCACGTCAAGATAAGCATCGAAGGTACTTGTTGCAGGAAGACTCCGTAAAGGATTCACCAGCTTGGCATTGTCCTTTCCATCTTGAAGGAACTTCCGGCATGCCGACGTCGCTGAAACTAGGAGACTCCGGCCATATCCCTGTGAAGAACTCAATCAATTGAGAACAGTAAGAGAAGCATGAATCAAGAGTGTGGCCACATCCCTGACTCAACTTGCAGTGTCTGCAGCATCAACAAGTCCACCACACCTGTATCAATGAATCCGATGATGACATTCTCTTGGTTCTTGGTAGAAAATCCTGGAATCTCCATCTCCTCGTTGGTTCCGAGGCCAATGAAATCCCACGAGTGAGTTGTATGCAAGCTTCTCTTCAGGTTCGGGAACACCGATACCACGCCGGGCATCTCTGTGTCAACAAGAAACCAATTCCAGATTAACCAAAGGAGTGAGTTTTGAGAAGAATGTGCATCCACCGGGCATCATCAACGAGAAAAATCACCAGCCATTTGTGAAGCCTGTTCTTTACTAAGTTTTGCAGCAAATCCTCTGAATCCATTGCTATAACTATAAACATGTGATGCTTGCGCTTCCTCCGTTCTGTTGATAGACCAAATTTCTTAAAATCATACATATGACTTGTACAGAATGGACAAACTTTCCTCGAAACCAGCAAAAATCCAGAATTGACACAGAAACTGACCTTCCTCCATGAACTGCGGTGAGAATTTGGTGATTCTGCTTCAAAACGTCGTCGGAACTCTGACTCCCCTTGCTGCCCATATAAACAACATGGACCTGAAGGAACACACAACTCTGAGAGAGAGAGAGAGAGAGAGAGACGACTAGAAAATCAAAGGAAAAAATCACCTGAAACAAGCAAGCAAAAGGAAAAGCATACCTGAGAAGAATAGCACAGTCTTATCCGTGCAAGTGTGATAGAGAGGAGAAGATAGAAAACCACACCACTCGGAGCCATTTGTGAGCAATATGCGAGTGTCTCAGAGAGGGAGATAGGTGGTACGTTTATGTAGGGAAGGAGGTGGTGGGATGGTCTTCCAGGACGATTGCTTGCGGAAGTATCAACCGCTGATGAAGCCCATTACCGTAGCTCCACTACAATCCCGGAGGTGGCCGTTAAGGGGTCTTCTCCAAGAAGAAACACAGAGTAGTACACCAAGGATGCGATGCGATGCTGAGGAAGAACAGAAAGTGGGCAACAAAGAAAAGAGGATGATATCATGTCCTCCAAACTATGCTTTCTTTATGACATTGAGGACAGGTGACAAGGAATAATAAGATGCCGTCATGTCATGCCCTCCCAACATTCCTTTGTTTAAGATATTGTGAGCATGCAGACGGGGTGTGGTTTGAAATTTGAACTGTAGTAGCTGCACACTATCCAGCCTGTAAGCATGGGCTTTATCAGGCTTTAGGCATCTAACAATGTAGTTGGTTCTCAAGACATTGTAGATAGGCCCGTGAAAAGCCAGTCGAGCTGCCTGCGCACCAAGTTATAGGTTGGCGATACGCATGAATCTTCCTTCATCTCACCATGAGAGAGCACAAGACCTACCTCACCTATTGTTAGCACTTACCAGTATAAGAAAAGGAAGAGCATTAGAGTATTGTGGATATATAAAATTGTTGAGCCCAGGCTAAGCTTCATCGACGAATAGCAGTTGCTTGAAGGTTGAGAAAAGATCATCTCGAGCTTTCGCCCTGGAGCTGGGGAGCTTCAGAAAAGCGAACAAAGATTGCGCTGTCCACTACTGTTCTCATCACGAGCGTTCCATTAGTCGGCTAAAAGCTGCCCGGTGCGTGCATGAACAGGGGGGATCCATGGTGCTACCATGAATTGAGAGACAAAGATGATGATGATGGTAGAGATAATGACGCCGATAGCCATATAAGTTGCAGACGCCGTGGACCATGCGACGCCGTAAAGATGAGCTCCGGTGGCCAAATGGAACAGCAGCACAACTACGCAAGGCTGCAGGGCCGAAGAAGACGCCAGCTGCGAACCACCAAAGGTTGCCGGCTGAACTCTAACAGGCTGTTGGTTCCCCTGCGACGCTCGAGGCTCTTAGACCCCTTCCGTCTCGTCAGTCGATGCCTTCAAGCGTGGAAGACAGTATCAAAGCAGGGTGGTGGTGGTGGTCTGCAGGGATTAATATCCCCGAGCGATGACAGCGGTAAGAGTGCAGCGCCCGGAGGAGGGCGATGGGATTTTAAAGCTCCGTTCATGTCGCAGGTCCAACTCGTTCTATGCCGAGGCAATAGCAGATTGCTTGGAGTTCATCAAAAGAAGTTCCACTGGCCACTGGCGGAGGATGAGGGTTCAGCGGGTGCCGGCCACGAATGATTCCACCCGGGAGTTTGTCGACATGCACATAGATCATATCATCCATGATTCCACCCTCTCTTGATGTTTGCTTTGCTGGCTCCCCATGGACGTTGTTCTTTACTCGTTCTTGTTCTAGCTGGGTCCAGTTCATTAAGATTTCAAGAGGAACCAGTTGACTAATCCTAATTGTTTTGTTGACTTTGTGTTTAAGAGAGGTTTTTGTTGTGCGTTATTGTTAGAACAATAAAGTTAATCTAATCCGAGTATCATTAAAAAGAATCTAACGAATTTATTTGTGCTTTGAAATTAAAGAAAAGATTGAGAAAATCCTAAAACCACACGATAGCTTTTTTTTTTTGAATTTATAGATGTTAAAATTTAACCCTTGAATGATTTTATGAAGTACATTCTTAAAAAATTATGATGTAGTTTTTAATTATCGGCATAGAGATATCTAGGGATAAGTATCAAAGATTGTTAAAACTATCTTATAAAAAATATATTAATCAAATTTTAAAAAGATTTAATATATAGTTTTATTTTTATATATAATCAAAGGTTCAATCAAGTCGATGCTCTAAATTGATTTTATAAATAATCAAATGAACAGTATTTCGTATGCATACACACAGTTAAGAATCTATTATATACTCAAACTTATACTAAATCATATATTAGTTTTATAATTGAAATAATTAGCAAAACCAAGGCAATCCAAGAATGACTATTAAAATACTGTAAAAAAAAATAATGAGATATATGTATGAGATGAAAAAAAATTATATACTCTTGTATATAAGATCATATCAATTGTAAACAATATAATATTCAGATATTAATTTTGTAAATTACATTGACTCCACTTTAGGGTTTTTTGTATTTTTGTTGGTCGGCAAGGTGATTTATTGAAAAAAAATATAATAAAACCTGAATTTATAATGTGTTTTAAGGTGTTTAATTAAGAATTTTTATTTCAGTACTTGATGTGATCGACTTAATTAATAGGTCACGAAGATATATATAATATAACATTGTAATGACATCTTGATTGTGTGACATCATTTGTAATATAATTTACGCTGTATACTGTGTGTCTCTGTTCGTCGACGTGTTTTGAGATATGATTTGTGTTCGGCAAACAAGCGGAGACGGTGGGAAAGTGATGCTTCACTCCATGACAGAGATAGAAAGAAACCTTCTTTCTAGAATCGTACTTGGAAAAGAAGATGCGAGCAGACACGAGAATCTTTCAGCATGCTGTCAATATCTTATGCTCAGTTTGCCTTCCTTGCATGCTCATCATATCCGCACCTCTCCTTTGGTTTGACCCCTCCTCAGCTTTAGCAGGACTGGCGCTGGTTCCCCTTCTCCTCCGCAGCTTACCAAAAGCTTGTAGGAGGTTTCAGCAGCGGTTTGATTTCACGGACAAACAAAATATTTTTGTGCCAGTATAACAAGCACAGGAACTGTCTGGAACAGATAGAGAGAGCATGGTGGTGCGAGAGAGAGAGAGAGAGAGAGAGAGTCTGCAAGCATACACGAATCGGGAACAATTTCTACGACGCAAGCTACGGAGAGAGAGAGAGAGAGTCTGCAAGCATACACGAATCGGGAACAATTTCTACGACGCAAGCTACGGAACGCAGCACGGCCAAAGGAAGACACGCCAGAAGAGACAATTAGATTCGACTATCGAGTTCAGTGCTTCGCGTGGAAATCGAAGCCACTCGCCTCGGGAGCGTTTCCTTACGAGCTACCGGGCCTCTCTTCGCTCCGTCACATTCATCGACCATCCCAATCCGTCTATCTAAACCCCACGCAGTAAAACAACGCTCCCTTTCCGATCAATCCAAGTTCACTGACTCCTAGTTGTGGCCTGGTCAACGTGCCTCCGATGCCATGAACACCCACGGAAACGAAGTAAGTGGTGAAATTGCAGCTTTAAATTACTGCCGGCATACCCCAAAATGATCGAAAAGAACAACGGAATCTTCTTCTTCTTCTTCTTCTTCTTCTTCTTCTTCTTCTTTGACCGCACCGTAAGTAGTGGATTGTTACTGCGATCAAAACGGTGGCCGAACACCTCCACCGCCCCAGCCAAATGCGTCACCCGGAGGCTGATAACCCCCCACGTTTCCACCTATACTGTAAAATGGAACGCCTGACGACTGCAGAGCACCAGGTTGCTGCCCCTCAGCTGCCGCTGCCGCTTCCTCCTCGCCTTCCAACGGCAGCCGCTCGTACATGGCGTTGGCGAAGGATGCAGCATTCAGCACCACCGGCCCCGCCGCCACCAGAGGGCCAACGACGCTTCCCCCCATCACCTGTCCTTGCCCTCCGGCCAGAAATACGGTCAGGCCGCTGGCACCGGGCGGTGTCGGCGGCGGGAGGATGGTCCCGGTTAGTGAGAGGATCTCGAACCTCCCCCTTAGAGTCGCCACCACGCTCCCTGGCGGCAACGCCCCAGGCTGGCGGAGGCCGACGTCGACCACATCACCGGAACCGCTGAGAACAGAGACACCACGGCCACGCCGTCGGGCATACTCGGTAACGCACTCGACCACGTCGGCACCT
Organism: Musa troglodytarum; assembly: GCA_023547065.1. NCBI lineage: Eukaryota > Viridiplantae > Streptophyta > Magnoliopsida > Zingiberales > Musaceae > Musa > Musa troglodytarum. Next base: position 45,254,555 of record CP097510.1, on the reverse strand, counting down.
CCGGCCACCTCGAGCACGTGGGAGTGGAGGGAGTTGGGGCTGTCGCGCGTGACTATAACAGGCGGCTTTGGCTTGTTCTTGGAGCCAGGAGGCCGGCCGCGGGGTCGGCGGACGGGGCCTCCCGCGGCGGCCGAGGTGGAGGGTTGATCACTCTCGCCGTCGACGTGTTCGGCAGGAAGATTCTGGCTTTCTTCTGGGGAAGGCTTGGAGCCTTCGGACAAGATGCGGGTTGAGAGCGCAGCAGGCTGCAGAGGTCCGAGGAGATGTTGGAGGTAGCGAGAAGAGCCGCCGCCGCTGGATTCCGCTCCGGCCATTGCCGACGCATCTACACTCTCCCACCACTTGTTAGCCAGCTTTCCTTTTTCTCTCCGCTTCCGTTTATCTTCGAATCGAAGCTTCCTCCTACGTAGAATTATCCAAAGAACCAAAATAGATCTTTTTCTTTGTTTCCTCTACATATGTAAACTCTGTTGGATTGAAGGAGAATAGCTTCAAACTGCGTATTAGTCGTTAGTGTTCTACTTAACACGAAGACCATAAGAATGAACGCAAAACTAGAAGAAGGTCGAGAAGCCAAAGAAGCAGCTCCATCTTTCATTGTTAACAGAATAGATACTGACCTGATAGCCGAGTCCTACACCATCTTCCACCCATCACAACCCGATACCCGGAGGAAGCCTTGGTTATCTCTTTCCAAGAATAACAATAGAATACAAACAATTTCCAGCTATATAACTCTTCCTTCTTCAGCACCATAATATATATATATATATATATGTATATTTAAGGAGGTGTTGCGGTGGAAAGACCGAGAGGCAAAGCGACCGATTGAGTTTTTTATAATTTCTTTTGGAAAGCTTCGCAGTAGAGCAAGTGATGATCGGATGCCTTTTCATTATCTCATCCATTGACTCGCACAGAGGTGACATCTGAGTGAGAGGCGTCTGAGATGAGAAACAGCATGCATTCATTAAAACTAATATATTAGAACCAGTTGCATTGTCCATTTAGGTAGAGAGAGAGAGAGAGAGAGAGAGAGAGAGAGAGAGCGCGACCATTTAACTGTAGTTAGAGCACTGGAAGCATGCAGATGGCTCTGGTTCCACCAGTGGAGACTTTGGCGTTAACTGCATATTTTATGGACTTTGGAGCAACTAGTTTATCAAGTGCCGTGACGTTGTTGCATTAGCTATCCATAAATATATATACACACAACACCCACCGAACATTTAGGATGTAGATAGAAGATGCAATTCGATGTACAGATGCTGCTTGTAACTCCGCGTCAGCTGTCTTGGGTTGCTCTTGACCTTTTGACGACAAATCATATGGGCAACCTTATCCTCCAAGGAATGCCTGCCTGTGCCTCCTCCCATCTAAAAGTCTACTTGCGAAGCAAAAGAAGCTGTGCACAATCATATCAGTCAGAGATTTAGAAACTCCATCAAATGTGCCAGGCATCATCATAATGGGCGACACGCACTGTTGATCTCTCTCTTCCTCTATTTCATCGCTCTGGATGACGTCGTTGGTGAGTGATGGCGCTGCGAAATAATATTTTATCTATCTATATATATATATTATTATTATTATTTTAAATTAAGAATAAAAATGAGAATGAGAATTATCAAAATCAGAACAAAAATCTATCTAATCCAATTCTGATTCTAGAATTAGACCTGTGCAATGCAATTTGGTTTCGATTCTTAAAATTTAGGAATCCAAATCACTAATAATTCAGACAAAGAATAGAAGTAAATAATAATTTTATATTAATAAACATTAAAATGGGTAAATTAAAATTTTAAATTGACAGATAAAAAAGAACTCTTAGGTAGAAGATGATCAGAAAGGCTTTAAGCACGACTGATATGTATTCGAATTTTCTTTACTTTTATAACTACATCATAGATATGCTAACTATATTATGATCAGAATCCTAATCACGTTAAATTTTACATCGATTTTTAATATTTTTACTTATTATTTTCTGATAAAATTTTCTTTTGATTTCTTATTTTTCTCCACTCGTTCCAAAAAATCAAATGCCAGAGACGCCCACCGTAATAAGATTTGACAGAAACTTGAAGGCAAACTTGTTCATGTACGGACGTAGCAAAATAGTACCAAACGAGCCTTCTAATCTCATTACAAACTCACAGTTTCCTCTCCCTTCTCAATATAAAATTCGAAACATCTATCATGACAAAAAAATGCTCCCTAACTAGTGGACTTTGATACCTGATGCTCTACTTCTGCATGTACGCAAAGGCAACATTCGATGAGTTCAATTAATTTCCACTAGCAGGAGGGAATCCTCTCTGACAAATATTATTGTAGCTTTGGAGAGCTTAAAAAAATATAAGTCAACCGAAGTGCACCTATCTGATAACAACCAGAATAATATAATATGTGGCCACTGCTTCTCATTAGTTGACTTTGATGGTACCTTCATCAACCTGATAATTAATATTATTTCCCGACCAGTCTCGGTCCATCGACCATCAAAAAGCTTACTTTGGATTGTGCAAGCACATAAAATATGCAAACAGTGCCATTCGCCAACGCATACGGTGAATCTATCTATCTATCTGGGTTACGCAAACCCGTTGGTATTAGTAAAGGCCTCATTCGACGATCTGGCATCCGACAAAAACTACGCTATGTTTTGCGATATCAGGCAGCCACCTTCTCCAAAGATCAATTTCAGGTTCACCAACCGCAGGTGTGATCCGAGGCAAGCAAGTTGCACATGTCATAGAATTCTGAGTTGGAGATCGGGGTAACCAAATCTGTTCTTGTACTTCTCAAAGAGCTCCCGGAGGGCATCGACAAACCGAGCGTGAACCTCATTGACCTGGCAAAACCCAAAAGAAGAAATAGAAACGAACTTTAAGCAATTTTGTGATGGTAACTAGATGAGTGGATCAGGTAGAGAACTGTAACCTATGACTAAACAGAACAGATCACTCCAACATGAGCACTGGGGTTCTCATATTAAAGAGGTCAGACCTGAGCACACAAGATTACTTATTGAAGAAAGAATATGTTTTTTATTCACCTCATCTGCACTGGGTTCCTGATTTTTCATCAGCGCAATGGGCCTTCCAACCACGACATGCAGTGGATGCCGAAATGGTATAGGGGTTCTACATAACACGCAAAGAAGCTATCACAAAGCATGAAGCACAACTTAATGGTAGTAGTCACCAAGAAAAACAATCGACAACATATGTTAAGAAGGGCTATTGTTTGACTGGCATAAATACGGCAAATGAGGGATTTGTTAGGTACCCAAATCTTCCCCAGAAGACTATCGGAGTAAACTTTACCACCCGAGCAATCTGAACAAATAAATTCCCACTGGGCTTCCACCACTGGTAAACATAACTCTGGCCACCAGCAAAGGAAGAAAGATGAGGCTTTTATATGCTTGGTACTCAAAGCATGCAATTGTGACCACAGCCTGTAGCTTAGCTTCTAATTCTATCAAAATAACATCTCTCCATCATGAACCTAAATTTACTTGTAGCTTTAAGATTTGATGCCGATATCAGTAAAGAAATTCAAACCTTTACCTGACCAAAGCAGAACACAGGTACTATAGGTCGGCCTGTCTCCATGGCGATTCGCACAAATCCTTTTCTCGTTTTAAGGAAAGCAACCTAATAGCCAGCCAAAACTTGTTAATGTTTGGCTGATTGCTCGTCTTCAAAATCCAAATAAAATATACAAACAATAACATGGAAAGCTTTTTGCAGACCACACTATAAGCATTTGGAGAAGATTACAACTCATAAAAGGTGACAACATTACGTATATGACATCTTCAAATATCTGATATAGAGGAAACGTAAGATATATGGGCCACAATATTATACTGCATTCAGGTTCATCTGCATCTCAGAACATGCTTTGGTAAATAGTAATTAATAACAGCACCGTGGCATAATCACAAACCCCACCTACATCACAAAGTCTATCATTTTGAGTCGTTGCTAACAACAAACTCATTTCAACACTGAATCAAGCTCACATAAGCAATCAGCCAGATTCCTAATTACCCTGTGACGCTCTAGAATCATGCCAAGACAAAATCATGATCAAGTTCAATGGAGACTGCATACTGATCCATCAGTACTTGTACTTAAGCAAAATCCAATCCAAATACCAACTGTTTCCTGATAAATTCCAGTTAAACAATAAAGTTGTGAATACAATTTAACCAAGCTGCACCAAGTAACTTATTGGAACAATGGCATGATATAATCTAGACTGTGATCAAACTGTATTCTGTGCAATTGAATAATTCACAAAAGAACAGAAATCCCCAGATCATATCATGAATTAATTTTTCCCACTGGAAAACACAATTCAACAAGCTAAGTTACTTTGATAGTTGATGCCATATATAGACATAAGATTAGATAAAAGTGTTAGACTTTTATGATAGTTTCAATGTTCAAGGCTATGATCTTTCATAATCTAACCAAACTAACATCACTCAACCACAGCATGACACAAGGAACGTGATCAAGGAAATACAAATCCAATGTACAAATCCCATAAAAAAGTTACCATAACCACAAAATTAACCAAGAAATGAGAATACTCTGTCTGGTGTCTTGACAAAATAATAGGTCATCAGCTACAAATATAGCATACCTTATAAGCCCTACTTGAGTCGTACTAGTGCATTTTGGCAGGAAAGCCAATCTTTAAGTCTTCAAGCTCTACACAACAGGCTTACCACTTTGATGCTTATCATTTTTTCTTATGTGACATATAGCTGAACCAAAGAACCATGAAGCAAGTCGAATTAAGCTGCACTCAAAACCTTTCTCAAAATATGCCCCATTTAAGAATGACGAGGCACCTTGAACGAGAAACCATTGGACAATTTCTAGTGTAACTAGATTGCAGAACAGCTAAAAGTTTGATGCTTTCTGTGGTCTCTTAATCATTCATTGAGCAATCCTAAAATGAATGAGACCAACAGCATAATAAATATTTTTATTTGAGTTATGATCAACGGCATCCAAGTTGATTCTCTCTCTCTCTCCATGTTCAATGCTGGTCACATAAAGATCAATAGTTTATAATTTAATAAATATTTTTGTGCCGTTACGATACACGATTCACTTCTTTGTATACATTAGATAATTTCCAATAGTGTTGATCAACCATCCAGAAGTCCAAACATCAAGTATTTCTAGTTGGATGCTTTTAAATGCACCAAACCAAACATGAAAACATTGGACTTATCTGTCAATTGTGTAAATGATGTATTGCTTTCTGAAAAAACTGCACTATAAATATTAAACTTGTCAAAAAAAATCCAACCCCTCGAACTGGAATGCAAATTGTATCCATTACATGGTCTTGTCTACTTCATCAAATGCTTATATACACTGGTTTATGGATGCTCAAATTTGGTCGTGCATGTTAAATAATTAATCTTACTGACGCTAACATGTGTCATGAAACTTAACATCTAATGAATGTCATAGTATGAGCTAACAACAAAGTTCAAGAACACATATGAAAGCTACAAGATTCTCTGAGACAGTTAACTGGCCTGTGGTGTCAAAACTGGCTATAGGTTTCCTACTCTAGTTTTGCAAGAAAAAACTATCTAATGATGTTGTTTGCTTTATCAATAGATAAGATGTACTCTCTTTGCATTTGGCCAAGCCCACCAGAAATTAAGTATAAATTTGTGGTAGTTCTAAAAGAATAATTTTGCTTCCTGATGTAAGATTAAAAGGCTTGAATCATACACATAAGTTCCAAACCTACCAAGATTGCCTTTGTGGTGTCAATAGAAAGGGAACAGAAATGCAAACTAACAATGCGAGCATAATCAAACATTTCAGAAAAGCCAAATCCAACTATTTGTAAACTGTGCATCATCATTCTCAAAGGCAATTTGTTTCAGCAAATGTAAACCAATTCCATGCTAAGCATCAAAATCCTAGACATATTCCTTTATCAGAACATTATGAACCAGCTAAACGTCATTTATTGAACTAAATTCCTAAGTGCAATTGAGCAAAAAAACCATTAAATAGATTGCTGGTGCAAAAGATGGACCTCGGTGTCGTGGTTCATATGAAATGTCTCCTGCACACCGCCAGGAACGATGATGCAACTGTACCCAGCTTCTAAATACTCATAAAAGTTCTTTCTTGATGCAGGAACTAGTCCCATCCATGTCCAAATCTGCCTCAGAAAGGGGGTGTAGAAGACCTGACCCAATCATCATACAAACATACAGAGCAAGAATTAAGGTAATCTTAAAAAGAGACAATGAAGATTAAAAAGGTATGAAACTTTAATTACGAAAATGACCGGGAATCAGGAAACCTTACAGCACTGCTGGCGAGAACCTTGATCTTGGGCAGCGGCATGAATCCTGCATGGTCGGCAAGAGCACAAAGAGCTATGGGTAACACTGAGTGCGGCTCGTAACCAAACACTGCAAACGTTTCATTCTTTGAGCTGCTTTACAACAATATCCAAACGAACTAGCTCCTCAGTATTCTTTTTCAAGGAGGAACCATTCACAAGAAAAGTAAAGCTCATGTTTAAGCTAGATGCCAAATGAATCACAATTAAAGTGGAATCTGCCGATGGTCCGAGCGAGCATACGCCAAATAAAAGAGCAAAATATCTCACCGTATGCTTGGTCGGAATCGAATGCCGTGATGTCCTCCACATGAAGGGTGATGGGAAAATACCCACACGCATACTTGCAAATATACCTTTTTTTTTTTTTGCTCATCCGAAGGGAAAAAGCAGCCAGCAAAGGGGGACAAATTAACGGAAAAATAATCAAGGAAAAGGCAAATCAAGACCAAAGCACAAGAAATCGATATGGAGCAAAATGGTACCTCGACAATCTCCGCCCCATTCTATTCCTATCATTGAGAGGAATCACCATGAAGAAGAGGAGAAACCCAAAAACCCTGCAACAAAAAAGATTTTTTTTAAAAAAAAAGAAGCGCAAATAGAAAAGGCACAAGGAGAAGGGAGAAAAGGGATGAGAAAGACGAACGCGGCGGCGAGGCGAACGGGGAGAAAGAGGAGGGCGACGAGGACCAGGGCGACGTTGAAGTGGATGGCGCCGAGCCAGAGGATGAGGGCGACGATGGTCTGTAGGAGGGAGTAATCCGTCCCCTGGAACACTGCCGGCTCGCCGCCCATGCCTCCCGCGTCGCCGCCGACCACTTCGTCGTCACCCTCCCGGTTGGCCTCATCCGTCGTCATTGTACTATTCGTATTACGTTTTCACCCCGCAACAAGAGAGAGAAGAGGGAGGGAGGGCAGACGCCGGCATGCGGTGCGCGTATATATATATATGTACAGAGAGAGAGAGAGAGAGATGGGATGGACAAAGGCAGGGCCGGAAGGCCGTCATTGTGGTTGGGATCAGATGTCGAACTCGAGTCGATCTGATTTCCAACACGCGGACCCAAATCGGATGATTTTGGAGCCGGACTCGAGTCAGATGTGGGGGTTTTGGGTCATCGGACGACCGAATCGCGCTCGGTCAATCTTACGCTCGGCCCAAGGAATGCGTCGGTAACCGGAAGGGGGAGGGATCCACGTGGCGGATGGACGACACCACGAAGACACGCAAGCACGCGGGACAGTCAAAGTCAAATGCAACAGGCTAACACCCGACTTCGTCATCTTTTCGCACGAATGAGTAGAGTCCAAAACGAAGGAACGCATCAGTCCAATTATCCCAGGCTTCACGTCGTGGGGGTCAAAAAAGGGCTACAAAGAACAAGAATAAACAAGTCCCATGGAGGTTTTACGCATTGCTTTTGTCCACCATAAATCCAATTACCACCTCAGCCATCACCTCCGATTGATTGGTAAGGAAAGTCGTGGAATAAACCCAAAGGTCAAAATCAATTTTAAGTTGATTATCCTCAAACATCTATGCATCTCACGAGTTCAATTCTAAAACCATTTCAAGAAAGAAAAAAAAAAGAGTGAAATAGGCGAGACATGTAACTTTTAAATTTGTATTGATATAAAGGTAAAATTAGGAATCCACATTTTAAGGAATTTGGCCTTATATGCACACTGTAGGAAGCATACCGCAAAGCCGCTCATTTGAATCTTTCCTGTGCTGGAGGCATTCTTTCATCATTCCTGCGGCATTCCGAGGCAAAGCCAATACGAGCATTTGGTCCAGTGGAACACGGAGAAAAGAGAAGACGAACACATAGGTGTTATGGGTATTAAATGTGACGTGACACTCGATCCTGAGTATTATGCTCGGATGTTGTCATCGCCCCTCCTGCGCTCATTTACTCCCGTGTTTGATTACCCGATGTCGCTTCTCCTCTGCCTCGCCCCAACTACACGCAGGGTTGACCACGGCATCGATCTAAGTCCGTATACCATACCACGCAACGCAAGCGTGTCATCCGTCCGACCTATTTAAGGCGAAGGGGTAAGACAGGCAAGGGGAGGTGGGTGTGCACTCTGAACTCTTCAATTATTTGGGAACCGACCGACGGGTGAGGGGCTGACTTGAGCGTCGGAGGGGTCGGGCGGAGCACCCTCCGACCCGCCTTTCTGCAGGTTCCGTTCCCGACGACATCGGCGCACGCTACCCCTCGGGACCTCGCTAGAGCAGGAGTCTTCGACGGACCCGAACCTTACCGAGACGACCCCCGGGTTCCCGGATTCTCTACCGCACCCCCTAGGGTCACGGTAAAAAGTTGTTTGCACTAACAGATTGGGGCTAGAAGAAAGGCCCGTTGTCACAAGGTCAGCCCCATCTAATCTCCAAAGCTCGAGCTACAATGCTCGGCAACCATGTTCAGCGCTTCGCTGCATGGTTCATCGTTGCCTCATGCAGCCGCTCGACCAAATATAAGCCCGAGTCGCTGCGCCAGCCGAGCTGCGATGCTCGGCAACAACGCTTTCATCGCTGCCTCATGCGGCGCTCAAATCTGAAGTCCGAGTGCCGGCGCGGCGAAAGCGATGCTCGGCAACACATTGCTCGCGCCTCATGCATCCGCTTTCGGCCGCGAGTCCGATTCGCCGGTGGCGGCCCCGAAAGCTGCGATGCTCGGCAACACATTACTACGGCGCTGCCTCATGCATCCGCTCGGCCGTCGAGCCCGAGTGCGCTCGCGGCGGAAGCCCGAGCGAGTGCTCGACCACCATGTCGACCCCTTCACGTGCATGGTTAGCGATTACACTGGTGCTCGGCAGAAAGCCATGCGATGCTCGGCAACACCGGCTCGTCACGCCTCATGCACCGCTCGGCCAAATTCGAGCCCGAGTGCGCCTGCCGGCGGAAGCCCGAGCATCGGCCACCATGTACCTTCACATGGTTAGCGATTACAGCAACTGCTCGGCGGCAAGCCCGAGTCGCTGCTTGGCAACACATCGCTGCATCGCACTCATGCATGCTCAAATCGAGCCCGAGTGTCCGGCGGCCGGCCGAGCTATAGTGCTCGGCACACACGTTCGACTTTACTGCGTGGTTTGCAATCGTACCTGGCCGCTCGAAAGCCCGAGCGGCAATGCTCGCAACCCTTCATACGTGTTCATCATGCCGCATGCCGCGCTGCTCGGCGGCCGAAGCAGCTCGATGCTCGCACACACGTTCAACACTTTGCTGCGTGGTTTGCAGCACGCAGCTTGCTCGGCCAAAGCCCGAGATGCGTGTTTCATCACGCCTCGCTGCTAAAAAGCCCGAGCGAGTGCGTTGCTCGGCGGAAGCCCGAGCTATAGTGCTCGGCACACGTTCAAAGACTTTGCGGCATGGTTTTTGCAGCTTGCAAAGCTCCGAGCCCGCCTTGGCCATAAAGCTCGAATATGCCTCGCCATAAAGCCCGAGCTCGCCTCGGCTAGAAAGCTCGAGCAACGCCTCGCCACAAAGCCCGAGTACTTCTGCGCAAATATGCGCGCGACACCATCCTACAAAGCTCGAGCGATACCTCGGCTCGAGCTACAGTGCTCGGCCACCCATGCTCAACCACTGCTGCGTGGTTTATCGCTGCAATAAGCAGCTGCTCTGCCAACGCCCGAGCTGCGACGCTCGGCCAGCTAATGCCCGAGCTGCGACGCTCGACTATCCTTCGCTGTATGGTTCATAGCTGCACCAAACAGTTGCTCGGCCAAAGCCCGAGCTGTGACGCCGCCACCACGTTCGGCACTTCGCATGCATTGTAGCCGCACCAAGCGGCCCAAAACTACCCAAGCCATGCTACCAGCGATGCTCGATTATCGTTACTCGCTTTGCAATATCTTACGGACTTCCCAGTTGAGCAAGCCATGCAACTTGATCCTCATGGACCTCGAGCAACGACCTCAAGGAAAATATCGATCGGCCGGTCACCACGAAAAGTCTTGGGCACTCCAACTTGTTGTCCATCACTCAGTAATCTCACCAGTCGATGACACAGCGATGCGCTCATTGAGAAGCTCCCACGAGTGACCTCCCTGTAAGTCATTCTTTGCGGCAGTGCGGTGCATCGCAAAGAATTCTCGGCGAGCTGAATCTGATCTTCTACGTGCTACCAGATCTGTGTTAGAACGAGAAGCTCATCGATTTTCTAGGTCTTGAGCGGCGGCTCGACCCCTTATCCCGAACGACAGTTCGGTTATCACGGTCTTGAGCGGTGGCTCGGCCATTGGTCTTCTAGGTCTTGAGCGGGCCTCGACCCCTTATCCCGAATGGCAGTTCGGTAACAGGGTGGTGAGCGGCGCCTCGATCCTTTCTCCCAAACGGCGGGTCGGTTATCTAGGTCTCGGGCGGCGGCTCGACCGCCGATTTTAGGTCTTGAGCGGCTCGACCCCTTATCCGAACGACGGTTTTGTTATCACGGTCTTGAGCGACGGCTCGACCCCTTATCCCGAACGGCGGTTCAGTTATCAAGGTCTTGAGCGGCGGCTCGGCCATTGGTCTTCTAGGTCTTGAGCGGGCCTAGACCCCTTATCCCGAACGGCGATTCGGTAACAGGGTGTTGAGCGGCACCTCAATCCTTTATCCCGAACGGCGGTTCGGTTATCTAGGTCTTGAGCGGCAGCTCGACCCCTTATCCCGAACGGCGGTTCGGTTATCACGGTCTTGAGCGGCGGCTCGGCCATTGGTCTTCTAGGTCTTGAGCGGGCCTCGACCTCTTATCCCGAACGGCGGTTTGGCGCCGATCCTTTATCCCGACAGCGGTTTGATTATCTAGGTCTTGGCGGCTCACCGCCGTTTTCAGGTCTTGGCGGCTCGACCCCTTATCCGGCGGTTCGGTTATCACGATCTTGGCGGCTCGGCCATTGGTCTTCTAGGTCTTGAGCGCCTCGATCCTTATCCCGAACGGCGGTTTGTGTTATCGCCGATCTTTATCCCGACGGTTGGTTATCAGGTCTTGAGCGGCGCTCGACCACTTTATGGGTTATCGACGGCTTGGTTATCACGGCGGCGCCGACCCTTATCGTTATCACGGCCTTGAGCGGCTCGACCATTGGTTTCGGATCTTGAACGGCACTGACTCCTCCTCCGCGCAATGGTGCGCCAATTATGTCACGACAGCAGCTCCCGCCGGGTCGCAACCACTCATATGCAACCAGTTTCACACCACCCCGACCATCCGCAGGAGTGGCTTTTTGAGCGTTAGTGTTATGGGTATTAAATGTGACGTGACACCCGGTCCCTGGTATTACGCCGATGTTGTCACCGCCTCCGCGCTCATTTACTCCGCGTTTGATTACCCGTCGCTTCTCCTCTGCCTCGCCCCAACTACACGCAGGGTTGACCACGGCACTGGTCTGCGAAGTCAGGTCCGTATACCACCCGCAGACGCAACCGGAAGCATGCCATCCGTCCGACCTATTTAAGGTGAAGGGGTAAGACAGGCAAGGGGAGGTGGGTGTGCACTCCGAACTCTTCAATTATTTGGGAACCGACCGATGGGTGAGGGGTTGACTTAAGCGTCGGAGGGGTCGGGCGGAGCACCCTCCGACCCGCCTTTCTGCAGGTTTCGTTCCCGACGACATCAGCGCACGCTACCCCTCGGGACCTCGCTGGAGCAGGAGTCTTCGACGGGCCCGAACCTTACCGAGACAACCCCCGAGTTTCCGGATTCTCTGCCGCACCCCCCAGGGTCACGTTAAAAAGTTGTTTGCACTAACAATAGATGAAAAGTTTTGGAGCAGCTTCCTTTCTCCAGAGCACCAAATGATTCAACGGTGACATGACTCTGATGTGTGTATCTGGTATACTTGATCACTGACGCCTTAAGGTTGAGGGTTCGCATGTGATGCATTTTGTAGCTAACTTCTCTCGGGACAACATATCGGGCTTCGAGAAAAGCTAGAGAGAAGCTCTGCTAGGGTTTGAGCGTGTTTTCATGGCCGCCGGGGATGCCTCGCCGGCGGCAACGTCCTCCTCACGGCCACGTCCACCTGTTTGAGGTTTTGCGATTGGGTTGAAGGAGGCGGTAGGTTTGCTTGCTATCGAACGTCTTGGAAGCTTCCAGTAACGTTGTGTTTCTTGCCATTCGGTGTGCGGGACTCGCCAACCATGCTGACTTGCATCGCTGACATGATCGAAGCCTGTCCCATATCTTTTTTGTGGTGGGCTGATTACTTTCCGAGGGTGGAACCGCAGGACGCCGCTAAGCTTCGCGTAGCTGGATCAAGCAAGGCCTGACGTCGGCGACACTGCAATGATTTCCATAGTCGCCGCCGATGATTCTCTCCAACTCATGACAAGGATTTCTCTAAAACTAACATCTTTCTTCCGGCTGTCCTCGACCCGACCATTCAATTCATAGCCTGATTTAATATGACGATCGATATAGTACGAGTTTCATCACGATTTATTTAAGAAAATAGAGAGACTCGTTGTTGTTCGACATGAAGTTACTGTGCTTCCGTTCATGGGCACGATAGGAAGGCAGGAAATAGCAGTTCACCAGTTACGGTACAGGTCCGGTAACTCCGGCTGCCGGTCTCACGACCCAACCCGACATCCGGCGAGTTCTCCTTTGGATTAGATGCGGTGGAGCATGGCAACCGGCAGGGCATGTGAGCTTTTCGCTGACGCTGGACCTCACCGAAAGCTCCTGAGATCGCTGCACCCACCGCCATCATCATGCTTCCTTCGACTTCCATCTCTTCTTGGTTCAACCACCAAGCTGCGCCCATCATTCGGCGATCCCCATTCTTGATTTCCATGCGTTCGGTCACAATCAATCATTGGTCGGGCTACCTTCCGATGCCATAGTATACGTATCCTTAATTCGGAAGCATGCAGACCTTCTGATAAATAAAATAAGACGGTGCAATTACTTAGCAAATGCTATGCGCATCTTTTGCTTAATCGTCGTTGACGAATCGACGTATATAATATCTGCAACAAGCGTGACGACGGGGTAGCAACCCAATCTGTGATTGATATAGGAGGGATTACATCTTCTAATGATTGACTATTAAAAAAATATGTTAAATAAAAAAAAGAAAGTGGCTCACAGTTAATAAAGGAAGGCTTAAGATTACGGGGCCCGCTAAACGTTGTCAAAGCTGCAAGCGTGGGGGCCTACAGAGCCCAGCCAGCCTCGCCCGGCATTCGATGGGCCACCGTGTGAATTACCTAAACCGCCCTTCTTCTTGCTCCCGGTACAGGAGCATTGTGGTCATTTTAAGGCCATCACACAGACGGAGTGAATCCCTTAAATGCCGGCTTCGAGATGCTGCCGTTGCCCCTCTCTCTCTCTCTCTCTCTCTCTCTCTCTCTCTCGTCCCCCATTACAAGAAAGAGAAGACGTATTGCGAATGAAGGAAGAGTAGGCGTCGAAGAAGCCGATGCACCGGTAGCGATACCCATGGGCTTCCTGTACCAGAAGGTTGAGGAGAACAGGCTAGCGAGGAGCGGGTTTCCGTCGAGAACATGGGTGGCGGTGAAGCGAGCGGCGGTGAAGGTGGCAGCGCTCTGCCTCCGTCGACGCCGGTGGGTGATGAAGCGTGCGAAGAGGGGCGCTTGGGCAGGGCTGATGGCGAGGATGAGAAGGGCGGTAGGCCTCGTGAGGACGAGACATGCGCTGCCAGCAGGGAGCTACGACTCCGATAGCTACGCCCGCAATTTTGATGATGGGGGGTGGAAGGACGAGGAGGCGGAGTTCTGGAGGAGCGGGTCCTTCGCGTACAGGTTTGGGCAGTCATCTCGGCCGGGGAGTTGAGTTGAGCGACTGGTGTTAGCCGTTGGCTGATCTCCATCTCTTTCTTTTGCTTGTCCATTCCTACATGCTGCTGTATCTCTTTCCTCCGGACAGCTAAAGCTTGTAACACATCATATCCTTGGGAACGTGAGGTGCGATGTTCTTGTTTCGTCGGATTACTTAAGACATTATATGTGTACTACTCTATGAACAGGGCTCCATCAACCACCATCAAGTTATTACTTTACCAAGTTCACCTAGCTACGTGTCATCTAATAACTGAATCGTCTCATGCATAACATGATGATCATGTGACTAACACAAGGTTTAAGCCTCCATCATTTGGTCATTAGTGACAAAAATGGTACGCTTGACATCGAACGAGATTTGTAATGCTGGAGGAATATATATATATATATATATATATATCGTTCCAGATGTTACCGAAGAGAAATCCCAGAAAACCAAACGCCGGTAGCAAAATGTACGAGCCTGCGACTTCATATTGTGTAGCCTTCAATCACGGATTATTTGGATTAACAAGGGATACGGTGTTACTTACTTCCATATTTAGCTTATATTTGTAGCGTATTTAATTAGCATACATTCATCCTTCCAAAATATTAAGATCGTCTGCATGTATCGTCACTATGAATACCGAATCCGAAAGACCAGGTCATGTATGATACAGTGTACACACACTATCGAGTTGGGTATTCTTTGGACCAGTGACAGCCAAAACGAATCACTTGTAATTCTTTCTAAAGGTTATTTGCTCTGCCATACCGCTGAAAAATGCACAGAGATATTTCGATTCTTTTTCGTTGTTATTTTTGGGACGAATAAGAAGTGAGTATTTCTCAAGTTATGGGACATCGTGCGCATGCGCATGAATACATGAACACTGACATGATCGACGCATACCAGCTTTGTAGAGTCGGCGGTCTCACTCGTTCATGTTGCTTGGTGCATGAATACAAACGGTATCTGTTTACGAAGTATCACACGGAGACAGATGACTCGATGATGCTGTTGTTTCCTGCTCATCTTTGCGAGAATTAAGATATAACTCGTCTACCTCTATTGAGCTTAGCAGCGGTAGACTAGTTGGTGCATGAATGGTGAAATCATTCCATCGAAAATAATTTATGATCTCATGTCATTCGCATATAATATGAGAAATAACTCAGTTTATTTATATTTGATAATATATGCATCATAATATTTTAGCTTGTTATATAAATCCTGTTATAATATATATAATTATATCAGATCAAATAAATCATTTTTTTTTCATCTTCGTAGTGTTTTCAATCATGATTTGTGATATAATTTCTTTCATTATTTTTAATTTATTTTCTTTCACGAAGCCTTGCGTAACTTAGGAAACTAAATTAGTTAAATTTATTTAAATAAGCAAGTAAAGAATGTTGATCCCGCATCGAGGAACGGTATCGCTGTGAACACGAACCAGTTCAAATCCTTGGACTATGGAAGCCTCACGCTCGGGTTGCTGTTCCATTATTCGCTCGTTAGTTCTCGACGCGCAGGATCACGCGGCCGACGAGGGGAAGCGAAGAACGAGACGCCACCGTCGTCCCATCACCTCAAGCTCAGCTGCGAGGAAAAGTTGACATATTCCCAGTGGAAAAAGGAAGCGAGATGGCAGGGTCAGTTTGTTGGCAGATCCAAGCTCAGGACGTTTGGGAGTAAATATGACTGGAAGAAAGGGGAAAGAATTGGCTGCTTACTTTGGAGTGAAGGTAAAGTGAATGCAGACGGCAAAAACTGTACGAGCCAATTACAAGGCAATCACCATTTACCACTCCTCTCTCCCTCTCTCTCTCTCTCTCTCTCTCTCTGCACAGAAGCTACTGTCGCTGACACTCGAAAACAAGACCACCCCAGCTTCGTTTTTCCTTTTGCTCCCATCAAATAAACCCTTCCTTCCGTCACGAGAGCTCGCAGCCCCCGCAGCTTGAGAAGAGAGCGCAGAGGTCAGCCTGGCAGCGGGAGAAGCATTTAATGCAACCGCCCGCGGTTTCCAACATCTCTGCTCCTCCTCCACATTCTTTGTATGCCAACACACGCGTGGGGAGTGTTGGAAATCGGTTCGTGATCACCGTGATTGCTACTTAACATTCGCGTATGTGGGATTATAATATTACACGAGCGTAGGTTCTTACATCCTGATGAACTATGTGCATGCACCGTGTAACTGGAGGAATGTTTGCTTAGGACGGGGATAGAAGATGCTGATGGGTGGCTCTCAGGACAAGTGGTGGTGGTGGTGGTGTAGAGCCCATTAATTGGCCGTTGGGGGAAATTTATGGCGGGCGGAAGGGAACCGGTCAAGTCAGGTGGCCTTGCCCTATGTGTTTTTTTTCTCTCTCCATTATTTTATTAGTGGGTCCCGTCTGGAGGGCACGGTGCATTGGCCGTAGACCTTTCGCGTCGTCTCCTTGACCGCTGCGCGTGGGACTGTGGCGTGCACACGAGGGTGCCGGTGCCGTCTTGTCACCTCGACGCAGGACACGTGGGATGGGTGACTGAGAGGCTGGGGCGGTACCCGCCTTTCCCACCGACTGATATAATACACATACGGAGGTGGCGATAGGAGGGGTTGGGTGGGCGTCGTGCGGCCTCGATTCCCATGCAATCTCTTGGAATGTCTCCGTGTCCCTTCAACAGTGACCCACGAAGCATCATCGTCCTCTTCCTCCTCTTCCTCTTCCTCTGCTCCCATCGATATCTTCGTTGCATGTTTTATATTTCCTATCCTGCCAAATCCTTCCTCTAATTCTTCGCCATCCCTGTACGTGCTAGCTTGGGTTGGAAAACTCGGCGTCAGCCGAACTCAACCCCATCATCTTTCATCTTTAATCGAAAGATTTACATGAAAAATCATCAAGCACAAATATTTAATATTCAACTTCGACACAGCAGAAACAAAATAAAAGAGAAGAAATAGAAGGAAGTGGTACCAAATTGCCATTTTATACAGTTGGTGAGATGGGAGGATGAATCGAACGTCTGAGTCCGACTTCCGAGGAGAGCAGACCTTGACGTCTTATCGTGTCCATGATTGAACTGCATCAAACCAAACGATTCAATGTGTTTTTCTTGATCGTAATTCTTTTCGATTTCGAAGTCGGAGCGATCATATCGGCGAGACCTCTGACTTTGCTTCCTCCGCTCTCTTTTTCTTTTCTCTCCTCGGATGCAGCGTGGAGCAGCCTTTATTAATGACGACGTTATCGACATCTTCGTTGCGAATTTGTTCACCTTAGCATAAATTTCTTTTTTATCGACTCACACATGTAATCTGCTATCAATCAAAACCATTTTTTTCCCTCGCTGAACAAGAGAATATTATATTTTTAAGAAAACCAGCATAAGACACTCTTTCAGCGAAAAAACAAAGAGTAGAAAAGAGACGAAGAAGAGGAAGGGCGTCATGGGAAAGATGGAGGGGCAGAGATGATAATGGTATTGATGTCGCACGAACTGCGGTGCTGCGACTTATTGTACGGGCACGGAAAAGTTTTTTCCCAACTCGTGCAATCGCCCCCATCTCCCCGCTCCCAAGATCGGAACAGTCTCCTCCCGTCTGCTGTCTTCTGACCTACCCCTCTTCAATGCATGCACCGCTTGTAGTTGTCCATATATATATATATATATATACACATATATATATATATATATTGTTGTCCATATAATATCACTGATACTATTATGGCTTCTATCTCCCCCCTTTCTCTCTCTAGGCTTCCTGTGCCCACCGCCTCTACAAGTTGAAGCCTTCAGTGTGGCAGAGTACTGGGCACAGAACTTCCACCATTTCGAAATAAGAAATCCCGATGTCAAATCAAGGCGTTTGGTGCTGCCACAAGGTGACAAAAGTTGGATCAAGAGGTTAAGAGTGGCCTTTTAGAGCCCATGCAAAGGGTAGAAGAAGAGCACCAACCATTAAAGACATCTCGAAAATTTTGAGCTGGTGTTACTTGTAGAGTGTTTGCCATCATTCCCACAAACGTTGCTGTATTGTTCTTCTCCCTCTCAGTCTACCTCGTCTTTCTGCCGCAGAAGTGAAGTGATCATAACGTAAGGTTTACTGAAACAATGTCCAAACATGGATGCAACCGAGTCAAAACCAGGATTTCAATCAACAGACCAAGGCAGCTATCTGCTGCTCGTTAGGGTTTGATATATTTTTGTGCTGGCATTCGATGTATGTATATTAAACAAAATGGAAATTGAAATGGAATGCTAACATGTGTTCCGCCTAATGCTTTCATTTGCAGGCGAAGGGGCAAGTGATAGCGTCGAAGAACCTGCAGCCACATTGCCTTTTGACATTTGGGATCGGCGCAGCGGAGTACAAATACGTCTTGTTATAAGCAGTGAAGCTACAGATGTTTGTACTTGATCTCAATTTGTCCACCCACGCACGCATAAATCTCCGACGCCAGCCTTGCATTTACTTCTTCCCACCTCCATCGAACTTATCTACTTTCCTGTTTAAACCCTCGTCCAGGTGTTCTTTGTACGAAACACACAGGGAATGGCCTTTAATCACCCCCCCTCCCCTCCAAACTGCTGCCTACATCTGAACCCTAACCACTCCCCGGTTTCAGTGCTTCCCTATAATAACCCACTCCCTTTCCCTTCCGTCAATGCCTCAAGCGCGCCCAAGATCATCACAGCCTCGCCTTTGGTACTGAGGGGTTGCCGCGTGTGCCATGGAGGAAGTGGAGGTGCTGTGGGAGTTAATCGGAGACGAAGTTTCGGAGCAAGGGCTCCCTCCTGGTTTCAGGTTTCACCCAACCGACGAAGAGCTTGTCACCTTCTACTTAGCCTCCAAGGTCTTCAACGGGGGTTTCTGCGGTGTGGACATTGTCGAGGTCGATCTTAACAGATGCGAGCCGTGGGAGCTCCCAGGTATGGCTTATTGCAACCAGAACTCCATCGATCTCATGTGCGTCTATTTACGCGTTGCCTGCCTGTGTACCTTCACTCTCTCCAGTGAAGACACAGCAAAATGCCATTCTGAATGCATGTCTATTAAATACTGGGATATAAAAGAAGAGAGAGGTCTTCTGCGTCTTCTATATAAATATGAGCATCACTAGCATCATGATGACTAAGTTTTGATTCCTGCTCCGGAGTCTTTTCCGACGTCAGCCCAGATTCCCGACTATTCTTTAGCTTCCCTTCCATGCACTCCTATAATCCACTCCCTCTGTTCTTCTGAAACGTCTACCTTGCATTGTTTCGGAAGGTGTTGTCTTTCTTCTTGTATGCATATCTCACTCTGGTGGATACCTAGAAGCATAAATATTAAGGGATCACTACTACTATGGACGAGAGGGCAGCAATATAACATATATCTTCTGCAGCTTTAGTTCCAAAACTAGAACCGAGCTAGCTATATCAGTTGCGTAAATCTTTCGTGACTGTATCCGCTGGCTAGGGAACTCTACAATGTGGTTCTCCTGTGCTTGTTCATTATGTTTCGCACGTACTGAATGTCTAATGATGGGGTGGCACATGATTTATGGTTTTGTGATGAGTGGATGGCACAGAGGTGGCGAAGATAGGGGAGAGGGAGTGGTACTTCTTCAGCCTAAGGGACAGGAAGTACCCGACGGGGCTGCGGACCAACAGGGCCACCGGGGCCGGCTACTGGAAGGCCACCGGCAAGGACCGGGAGGTGCACAGCGCCACCGGCGGGGTCCTCGTGGGCATGAAGAAGACCCTGGTCTTCTACAAGGGGAGGGCTCCACGCGGAGAGAAGACCAAGTGGGTGCTACACGAGTACCGCCTCGACGGGGAATACTACTCCTGCCGCCTCGCCTGCAAGGTAGTGTTCAATCGTTTCTGTCCAGAACTGCGATCCCCATCTCCAAGCTTGCTTGCCTTCTTCTCGAGTGAGCTTGGGCAAACTGCACGCGCTGCTTAAACTCGAGTTCCTTTCGATCACATGATGATGACTATACTTTTTCTTGGCTAACAACATTCCATTTCGTGGCTGCAGTACAAACAAAGGGCGTGATAGTACTCTAAATTGCACCTCTTTTGCAATTGTTTTGCAGGAGGAATGGGTGATGTGCAGAATATTTCACAAGTCATCAGGAGATCATAGGAAGAGTCAATACTTCCCAAACCACGCCTTCCTATTGGACCCTTCCTCCTCTTCCAACCCTTGCTTTCCCCCATTCCTGGACCTGCCACACCTGCAAGACCCCATCCACAGCCTCCTTCAAAGCAGCAAACTTCCGCCCTTCAACTTCTACCAAGAACACGACTCGCTCTTCCCCCTCCTTCCCCTGCCATCAACAACTACCACACTTCCACCCCTCCACGGAACGCGATGCTCTTCCAACGACGATCGGAGCTTCCAGCCGCCACAACAAGAAGAGACGGGGATCCCTAATTGGCTCGACCCATACCTGCAGAACCCTCTCCTGTACGAAATGGGTCTGCCTCCACTCGGGCTAGGAGGAGCTGTTCATCACGACCTAACCTTCATGGACGAGACTGCAGCAGGAGAATCTGGACCCCTGGTTTCTTAAGCTCTCCGTCGTCTACCTGGCAGTCAGTCCATCGACACTTAACATCTACTAGTGTTTGCACAGTATATAAGGCGTTCTCTTACGTACGTATGTTTGAATGGTAGTATGTGACCAGCTTAATTAGCTCTTCGGTGAACGAGTAGGATGTTGCAGCTGATGAACCAAAAGATTTCCGTCCTTTTAGTTGGGAAGTCAAATATGAAAGTGATTTGTAATTGTCCATCTTCTCCGGATGTGATGCGGTCATTTCGGCTTGCAAGTTTTGAGGTGATGGATAGATGGACGTCCCACGTACCGTGCATGGTGATCTGACGGAACGGAGCTTTGCACGCCTTCATGCAGGCATGACGTTGGAGGATTGCATTGACGTGACCAGGAGGAGACGTACGTCTCACGTGCATGGATGTGCCTATGCCACCCACCATTGGTCGACTCGTTGACATCGATGAAAACTTCATGACGCGAATGATAGCTGCTTTCTTTCCTCCAAAATCCAAATGTAGCCACACACAGACGCTCTCTCTCTCTCTCTCTGAATAAATCACAATATCATTCTATCGCAAGGGACACTCTTCGAGAGAAGGAATTCGAAGCTTGTCATCTTATTTTATTGTGGATTGAAATTATCACAAATACAAGTAGAGGTAATGATTCGTTGGCCACTTAAATTCTGTAATTACATGAGCTTCCTACAAATGATATCCACTGTCACCGAGACACTTGCCAATGCAACACACAGTCACCTGGATAACTATATGAATTTGCAACGAAGTAGTTTCTTATTTCCTATTACCCCACACCAAATACGATGGATTCGCATCGTAGCAGTGTCGGTGAAGGACCCATAGAAAAAATTAAATACCTAGCATCGTTTGAAATAGATAGCTCCAGTTCCTTTGCCGAAGGGTTTGGTGTTTTGTGTAAGCCAGAGTTCGAAAATTAGACCCAAAAGTCCATGAGATCGGAAGAAGGTTTCATGCAAGGCTTCGTAAGCAAACCGATCGTAAAGCGTTGCATCCAGTGCGTCATTGTTTATTATTGAGAGCTATAGTGTGACACACCGAGGCTTTTTATGGGAAGAAGTGGAAACTCTTGGGAGTAAGATTTAATCCGTGGAATGGTTGTGCGGAATCATCGATTGCTACTCGGACGTGAAGGGTCAACGCATCGGGTATTGCAGTTGACGTTGTTGTGCATCATGCTGACCACACGAGGCACTTGGCTAATGCGTCGGACAAATTTCAACCATTTATTGATGTTATCAATCTCCCCTGTTAGATGTGTCCAACCTCCTTTCTTTATTGATTGATTGATGTTTTCTTCTTCTCCTGTTGTTTGGTGCAGACATGAAGATGAGTGGTTAATTTTTTGACGCCAAATACTTGTTCTTGGACACGTTCAAAGCATCATGGAGTGAAAGTATTTTTTCGTTTCTTCTACTATCATTTTCTCTTTCTTCTTGAAAATATATGGGAAGCCAACAAGTGCGGTATTTAAGCTTGGTTCGATGAAGATCACAAGAAGTACATCGATTAAAAAAGAATGGGAGGCCAATAGATTTAGGAAAAAAAAGAAGAAGACGATATTTATTATAGTAAATATTTATCTTCAAAGATAAAAATTATCAATTTTTGATCGTTAAAATGAGAACTTTGTTTATTTCACAAGGATTATGGAATTTGATAGAAAATAGTTTTATTAAGTATAATCTACAAGATCCAAATATTATTAAAAATTAAAAATATCAAATAAATGAGAACATGCAGAAAGATATAACAGCTCTCTGCACGTTGTAACAAGAAATAGATGAGTCCTTATTTCTCTAAATCACATCGGCATCAACATCAACAAAAGTTTTAAAAATATTAAAGTGCATGTTTCGAGGTACAAACAAGGTAAAAACTATAATGCTTTAGCTTTTTTGATGTGAATCGGAAACTTTTATAGTGAAAGATTCTAATTTTTTTTTTTCAAAAATCTCTTTTATTATTAACCAAATGAGATCTTTTGGTGGAAACTTTAAAAAAAATCAAATAATAATAATAAAAAGTTTTACGAAGTTTATATCTAAAATTTAATATAATTCTAGTACTATAGAAGAAGTTAAAAAATACAAATACATTGTATGAATTAATGGGCTCGCTTCTAGTTCATGAATAAAAAAGTGAACATGCATTCAGAATTCCCGAGGTGCCCCAAAGAAGGAACTTTGCTCTTCTCAAAACCTTGTGCACTCGGGTGTTCCTCCAGGAGAAGACTCTTCTCCTGTAAGCTCTACGATCGATGGGGTTTTTGACGATACAAAGAGATTAAACGAAGCATTACCAATTTCATTAAGATCATGACCACGATGCAAAAGGTCGGTTTGACTTGAAGCAACAAATTGAAGGTTGATTCAACGTGATACAAAAGATCGACTTCAGGCAGAAACACTATCATATTTGTCTTTTGTCTATCGAGGGTTTTGATGAAAGCTACCTTTTTATATCAGTTTTAGGGACCAAAACAAACAGGATGAGGACCTCTTCCTCGCAAAGAGAAGAAAAGAGTGCAGAAAACAGGAGTTTCGAATTTTATTCTCGCCATCTACTTCCCGAATGAGATGAAGCCTTGTTTGTCTAGGAGTGTGAAGGCATAACACTAACGATGCACCTACTAGAACTCATCCAACAGGCGTAGAGAGCAGCAGCAGCAGCAGCTCCGAACCAGACAGACTACAGTGCGGTAACCAAAGTCTGCCGCCCATCGTCGTTGTCGAGCTTGATGCACCTGTACCACTTGGCGCAGACCAAGTAGGCCATGAAATCGATGAGAGTGAGAGCGGCGAGCAGGAAGTAGAACCTGTCCAGGTGGCCGGAGTTGAGGTTCCGCGGTATCCACCCGGGGCTGTTCCTCTTGGATGTCACGCTGGTGACGATGTTAACCAGCATGATGCTGACGTAGTTCCCGAGCGAGATGGAGGCCATGCAGAGGGAGCTCCCGAAGCTCTTGATCCCATCCGGCGCTTGGCCGTTGAAGAACTCCAGCTGCCCCACGTACATGAACACCTCCGAAGCCCCGATCAGCGCGTACTGAGGGATCTGCCAGAAGATGCTGAGCTCGCTCGGCTCATCCGGCACCACCACTCGCTTGAGCCTCTCCACCTCCACCACTCCGGCGACGATCATGGCCAGCATCCCGATGACCAATCCCACCCCCATCCGCTGCAGCTCGCTGATCCCCTTGGGTTTCTTTGAAATCCTGGCCATCGCGGGGATCAGCAGATTCCGGTAGATACCGATGAAGATTATGACGCTGAGGATGTCGAACACCGACATGCTCGCGGCCGGGATGCGGAACGCCGCAACGTTGGTGTTCATCGTGGCGCCTTGCTCCACGAAAATAGAGGCCATTTGGGTGAACACCACCGAGTAGATGATGGTGCAAAGCCATATGGGGAGCATCTTCATCACGCATTTCACCTCTTCCACCTGAGTCACCGTGCACAGCTTCCACGGGTCATTCTTTATGGCCTGCACGTGCATGTCTTCGCCGGTCGGAACTGCAGCCTTGTCGAGGAACCTGCGGCAACAACCGGTTCTTATGTGATCTCAGACCAGCCCAAAAACAACCAACTCGCATGGGAGAAGAACGTCGTTTGAAACCCTACCTGAAATCCTCGCTGTGGAGGATCTTCCTGCTTCCGACGATCGCCGACTCCTTTCCCTGGACTTCATAGAGCATGTCCGAGTTGCCTGGGACCTCGACGGTCCATTTGCGTGCAGCAGCGACGAAGACCTGGATGATCCTCCTCAACGGGTTCCCGGAAGGATTGAAATGTCTATATCGTCGAGTCCCAACCAGGAAGAGCACGAGGGCGGCAGCAGCTGCACCAGCCGAAGTCCAAAAGCCAAGCGCCCATTTACCAGAATCTTCGTAGTAGACCAGGATGCTGTTGGAGAAGAGCGAGCCGACGTTTAGAGCCAAGTAGAAATAACTGAAGAAAGCTATCTTGGAATGCCTTTCCACGGGATCCATTTCGTCGAACTGGTCTGATCCAAATGTGGCAATGGATGGCTGGTATCCTCCATTCCCAAAGGCGATGAAGTAGATCGATATGTAAAAGAGCACGGTTCCCAGGGTCGATGGCGGGTCGCACTGTAGTTCGCCATCCCCACAGCCCGATGGCTTAACCAGAAAAAGCCATGATGCCAGCGACAAAAGCATTAAACCCTGTCAAACAACACATGAGAACAGACTTGCGTGAATCTTCTTTTCAGCAAAGCATTTAGATCAATCTGTTCGGTTGATCGTTCTTGTCAGTACAAAATTAGGTGGCTTCATGCAACAGAGCTTCATCATCCATGATGCTGAGAAGTGAGGAAATGGAAGTTTTGAAGCATACCATCACATAGATCATCTGGAAGACCGAACAAGTCAGGTAGCGGCCCCAGTAAGAGTCGCTCATGAATGCCCCTATCAGTGAAAATATGTACACCGTGCCGGTCCATTTGCTCACATTGTTCGCCGCTTCAGCATTGTCTTGCTGTAGAACTCTCGTCAAGAACAGAACGAGATTCACACCGACTCCAAAGAATGCAAGGGTTACGAGGCCATAATTAACTGCATAAATTGAGTAATCGTCTACATGGTTACTGAAATGATGGAATGGTTAATTTCCAATCGCCAAAAAGCATGTCTTGTTCATCTCATATATCATATGTTATGGATTGGCACTTCAATTACCTAGTAAGAGGACTGCTGATGTCCAGTTTCCAGTTCTTGCTTTGACTGCTGGTTTCCCCATTCGGTCCACTGAACCATCCTCGGTAATTGGAGAAATCATCCTATCTTCGTGGTCGCTGTAGTTTCCAAAAGGCTTTTCCTTCAAGTATGACACAAAAGGAAGACAGTATATCAGCGATAGGATGAACACAAGCAAATGATGATGCAACAAATCGCATCAACCATCCCTTAATGAAGGATGGTTTATTAAATAGCAAATGACTTGCTAAGAGAACAATATTAATCGATTTTGAAGACTTAAGCCAACTTCACAAAGAGTGAAAACAAGTAGATTGAATCTTTCTTAAACAAATGCAACTAATTTTCTTTTGAAAAACAAAAAGGGTCATGAAAAATTTCATCAAATTATCTCTTATTATTAAAAACAACAACTTGAATCTAACCTGAAAAAAAGAAAAGAATTTAACTCAAATTTTTTCCTTTAAAAATAAATTTAATTTATTCTATCCCATCTTGACGATGGAACAATTTTTTCTACACAATCTCTGGCCGTCAAACAGTCCACAAGGAAGCAGCCATATACAACAAGTCTTACTAGTTATACAATATTTATCTAATTTTTCTGTCGACTCACCTTTGGAAGGGTGCTTGTTGAATCTGAAGAAGCCATTACCTATATCAAGCAATAAAATATTGAAAGACAAGCTGGTTAGATAAATCTGTAAAAGCTAATTATCCAAAGATTAAAAAGTAATTCAAAAGTAAACTTGATGCATACCCACCATTCGTTTTTAATTTTCAAAAATTAAATAATATCTCAACGACCTTTTAGCTTCTGCGGTCTTGTACATTTGGAACGCATCATGGAAGAAAAAAAAAAAAAACAGGCGTAAATCTAAGTGTTTTGACTGTTACAAAGAGATGGAGGTTTTAACCAGAAGCTTATGAATATTATATTACTTAAATCTATGGGGAGCTTCCCCTGTTAAGACAGACTATGAGATTTTTCTTGTTGTGTGAGTAGCTTGTCAATTTATGTAACTGAAAATGATATCCAATGACGATAAAATTTAACCCATCAAAATAAGCAACAAGTTTATCAGATAGTGCTGCTGTGAGAGATTAATGAATCTTTCTTTCCTGCAACAGCAAACAGTGAGCATCAATCTCTCAAAGGAACAAGTCATGCTCGATAAGCATGAGCAATCATGGAACAGAAAAGGAGCACTACGATTACATGGGTGTCACCTTGCTTGCTTGATCTCTCAAAGCAACAAGTTATGACATCTATAAGATACCATGTCTATCAAATTTGTGGTGCTTCCTGTATGATACGCTGTTTCTGGTTACAAGTATTGTCATTTCATGAAATTATCACGAGACATCAATCCAGGATCCTTTCACTTGATTCAGAACTTGCTTTCCCGTTTGACATCCTCTTTAGCAAGTAGATCAAATCAGATTTTCAAACAAGATTGGACATCGAATTTGTAAGCACCGAGAACTATATAAAAGTACATCTTTCTAACCACAACATGTAATTTAAACATTATCCTTTTTTCTAATTTGTGCTGAACAAACTCCTCATTCCAACCTTGACATCAGGCAATGGAGACCAGCTTCTTGAAAAGAAAGAACAAGCACATGTACATTTAAACACCAATTCAATCGAAAACATCCAAAATGCATCATAAATCCGAAGTGCATTCACAAGATCAGGAGCGTTCACATGTGTCTTGAACCCACAAAAGCGGAACATTTGTTTTTCATTGCTCTCTAATGAATGTGGATGCAAGGGAGCACCACGTCGAGATCCAACAGAGTAGAGTAAATAAAAATTGGTTCACTACCGAAATCGATTGGTATGTGGGAGAGAACAAAACTTAGTGAACTACTAAGAAATACGACAACCATTGCGAGAATTGTTGTCATGAACAATTATAATTTTGAACGGCGGCAACAAATAATCAACACATGTAACGGAAACTACTTTCCCGACTTCTTTTCCGACGAGCCTCAATTTATGTCATGCATAATCGAGGGTTTGGTCGTAAGTCTTGGCTTTCTAGATTTAAGTTTCACATATATTCTTTCCCGAAAAGAAGCATCAGATTAAGAAGCGATATCCTTAAGGTAAGAGAGACGAACCAATACGGTAACATCGAAACATACACATTACCTCCTTGCGGATGGATATTGTTCAGGTGGTGGTATCACCCCGGAAGCCGTAAGCCGCGGACTCCGGAGATGGGGAGGAGAGCGACGTCAAGAAGGAGATCGGAGGGCACGCCGTGGGAGCCAGCCGTGCAACGACAGGAGCGACCGGCGAAGGTACAGGCATTTACGTGAGCCCCGCGGTGGCAACGGCACTACCGGTGGGAAGAAAGACACCGCAAGGCTATGTAACAGTCGATCTGATCGGCGGGGGAAGAGAAGAGGAGAGGCCTCATTCACAAACGACGGAACAAAAGGGCGGAGATGAGTTTGGGACGAGGGTTGTGGCGATGGCAGGAACGGAAGAGCCCCCTCGTATTTATTACGATCCCGACCTCTTTCCAACACGTACGCCATCTTCAGCGGATGGCGCCACCGTCAGCCAGCTGGAGTCCGTTGCGTTCCTCCCAGATCCGCCCTACTTGGGCTCCGTCGCACCCCGTCCACATGTTACCCGCGGGCAAACCTCGCACGTTAGCGGCGGAGGGGCGGTGGGTCCCGTCCGTCAAGCCTCCAGCCACACCGCAAAGAGTGGTGACGGGTAAGCCCCCAGGGCGAAGGCTTTGTTATCGTGAACAAACTGATTCGGCGTCCCGGTGCTGCTGAGTCAAACGGCACGTCCGGCTTAAGCGGGGTGGGCCGGAATTAGACCGCGGCGGGCGCGGGCACCTCGTGGCGAATATGCCAGGGTGGATCCCACCGGGGCGAGAGAAGAGGCGCCCGCACGTGGCACGCTTTGCTGGAAAAAATAAAACAAAGTAGATGTTTGTGTTTTGAATTAAATTAAATTGAATTTGTTTGTTTGTTTTTTAATGGTGTCTAGAGAGGGCACTCTCTAAGATTTATACAGAGGATGAGAAAAGAATATTAATTCTTAGGATGGTTTTCTAGGTGTTTTCTTTGATTTTTAAATTTTTTTTCTCTCTTTTCAACAAAATTATAGACTGAAAGAGCTTAGACAAAGTGTGAGTATTATTTGTCTTTACAGTGCTAATAATATTATTAATAATATTATTGATAATGAATTTGCTATTGTTATTTGTGATAAGTTTGAAAAATCTTATTTAGCTAAAAGATTAACTAATAAATTATATTTGAAGTGAAAGTTATATAGACTAAAGATTTTACGAGATGAAAACTTGGTAGAGCATACGAATATATTCAAAGGACTATTGGATCAACTTAAGAAAGTTGATGTGAATATTGATGAAGAATATATGACTTGTTACTTTTTACATTGCTCATCGAGTCATAATAATAACTTTATAAAGATGATACTATGTGAGAATGATACAATAACTCTAGAATAGGTTGAAAAAGCCTTAAGGATCTCATGCTACTAAGAAGAAGGATAAATCTATGAATATAAATAGTGAGGCATTAGGTACTTATGGTGGAGATCAGCGAGGAGGATTCTTTAACCTGAATGGATTTCAATATAATAGGTTGAGATTAAGAATCAAATATTTGGATGATGTTCGGTGCTATAGATGTAAAGAATACAAACATGAAAAAATGATTGGTGAATGCATAACGAAGATGTCTTTACAAGTTTTAAAGGTAATGATTTTTTTTTTATTTTTAGAAGAGTTGATTTTTAGATTCTGATTGTGTTATTTATGTTTGCTCTCAAGGATTGTTTTGATTTACTAAATGACAAAATGACTAGTAAATCATATTTGTGTTATAGCTCTACGGTGGAGGTTATAGATGTTGACAAAGCCAAGATTAAAACAGTTGATGAAGCAATGCATACTTTGGATAATATAACTTATGTTCCAAAAGAAAGAAAGAATGTAGTTTCTTTTTTAAGTTTTTAGATTCTCAAGATTATGACTATAATGCTGAAGGTAGAGTTTTAAAATCATGATAAAAGGAAAAATTACATGAAGAGTTATATCATCTAGAAGAAAGTGTAATAAAGATATCAAAAGATTGAAAAGAAATTGCATGAGTCGAAATGATAGGTAATCACGATAGCCGTTTGTGATACAGAAATCAAATAACATCATTAATTTGATTCTAACTATATAGGATGCATTGGTGAGCTTATCGAAAACATGTGTTTTACCCTGAACTGATTTAGTTTGTCTAATTACGATGAATTCTTCAACCAACTATTTAATTTCCACGTGAGACATAAAAATAAAAAAAAAGATCGAAGGATTTTTTTTTTTAAGTTTACGTAAGATGCCTACAAGAATAATTGTGCTTTCACTTAGGTTAACTCAAAAATTTTATAATTTATCATATATATATATATATATATATTGTCACTTACGTCAACCACTTCTCATCATCACGGTTTGCAGATCTTTATGTCCATCCAAGGAACAGAGATCGTTCTCCGCGGTTGTGAGAGAGAGAGAGAGAGAGAGAGAGCAGCGCGCCTCTGTTCAAAACCGTCTCTCTCATCTCGCCCTTTGCTTGCATCATCTCTGGCCAAAGCTCTAAACCTCCTTGCCGTCGCCTCTTCCTCTCCCCGATACAAACATCTCGACGCTTCGCCTTCTTCTCCCTCCTCTGTCCCCCCTCCCTTTTCTACGAGTTCCCAGATTAGAGCTTCGCTCAGGGCTTCTCGACCGGAGGAGTTCCGCTGTGGTCGCCTCCACACCCACCTCCTCCGATCGCTCGTCGAAGTTCCATGTCCTTCGCTCCAACGGATGATTCAAGGGTTATCTGGATCCTCTTCCATGGCGAGGGCGGCGGTGAAGGCCGAGCCGGGCGCGGCGGCAGAGAGCAGCGGCGAGCCCTTTGGAGCGCACGGCGGTGCGGTACGACGGTCCCTCCGGTCTAGCTATCTGGCCGTCAAAAATCTCATCAGTGGTGAGGATTTGAGACTCTTTTTTATCTTCGTGCTTTCCATTTCACGTCTGCTGTGTCCTTAATCTTTGTCCGTTTGTAGACGATAAGGATGATATTGGCAGCGGGGATTCGGATAAATTCACGTCTATTTTCACCCACGTGGAGAATCTGCATGAACTCGGTGAATGATTCTTCAAATTAAGTAATATCGGGGCAATCTCTTAGCTTATGATATCTTTTAACAATGGTTTTGGGTATTTGGATGTCTGTGCACTGAAAAGTCTCCCACACTGCTTAGCTATTCGACTCTTCAAAACGCTTGCTTCAGGGGATAGATAGGTTGATCGATATCTTAAGTTCATTAATCTTGGACTTGGCTTTCTATCCGTAAAATGGAATTTGTTTATTTCTTCCTCATTCGTACTTCTTTGGATTTTTTTTTGTGGAAATCTACTGTACATGGATAGATAGACCTTCCACTCTGTGAAAATGCATAGGTCTATCCACCTAATGGAAAGCAATGCCAAGGACGGATAACTGTGGCAACTATGTTGTTCTTTCTTCTGATAATTTAGGTAATGCTTTTTTTTTTGTCATGTTTATTGACGTTATCAGGTTGAGCATCAAAACAAGTGTTCTAATACTATTGTAGTCCAAATGTAATAGTTGGTTTCTTTTCTGATTGGGCTGCAAATATAATGCTTTCATGAAATTTTGAAAGTTAGTTTGGAGATTACTGAGCTACAGTTCCTACCTTGTTGTGCTTCTAATATTTTGCATTGCCTAGAGTTTATGTCATGTGAACTTCGGTATAGGTTTAAATGCATGTTTGTGACCAAGTGTCTTCTTTTATTTCCTAAAATTTTCGTATGACCGAAGACCAGAGTGCCATATGTACCATTATATATGTTGGGCACCACCATCATTTCTATTCTGGGCTTAAATCCAAATAATTGAGCAACATCGGCTAGCAGGTTGGTAATACATGTATAGTCTATAGGTGGTAATTTTCTTGTGGAATATACTTTTTTCTATGCAAGTTATAATGAATTTTTACAAGGTGACTTATGGCATCACCCTAATTGTATGTATGTCATGACATCCAAACTTCTTATTCGAAATTGTTCACATACTTTTAATTGGCACCACTTATTTTATCCTCTTTCTCTGTTGCACCTAATTGATTATTGATAAAAACTATTTATTATGTTATATTTTCTAATAACCTTGCACATCCTTCTCGATATTCTTGTCTCGGCTATATGTCATCAATTTCTCTATTAATCCAAGGGGCAAACAATTTTCATACAGAACTTTGATGCACCTTTCTACTTATCCACACTGCTTTTACTCTACGAAATATACTTATATGGCAATTAGGCTAATCATAAAAAATAACAATTAATGGGTATGCTAGTATTAAGTTGCATGTTACATTTAAAATGTCAAAGCCTTATTAATGCTTCTGCTTGATAAATTGTCAATATATAGAATGTTCACTCATGGTTCCAAAGTGTAACACAGTGTAAATTTACTTCACTAAAGAAATGCCTCAAATGTTAGCTTACTCAATTCCAATCGTACATATATAAAAAATAAGTGGTGATATGGAGGCACTGGTTGGGTGCAGTGTTGATCCTACACACACTACTCAAGATTCTGTGTCTTTGCTGTATAAATTTCAGATATTACATCAGTACCGTATAGTCCTTTTGTAAATTGTCATGTGAATGCCATGTATGTGCCTGCATGGTACAAATCTGGAAACTAGTTGGTGCTGATATATCACTTACACATCCTGTAAAGAGATATGAGAATGTCTAATGGCATAAACATTAGTGTCTGCCTTAGTCATCAGGGAAGTTCACTCTTCTATGTAGTTCATTCACCTTATTGTCTAACCGGGAAAAGCAATAGCCAAGTTTGTTATATTTAAATCACTTTGTATCTGGAAGTGATGTCTTGTTAGCGTATGTGCAAACTTCTTCTGACCTTTCAGTGTAGTGTCCTAGTTCTCTGAAGAATATTTTTTTTTCTTTTGGTGCAGTTTCATTCTTTGTTGTTGGGATTCATATAAACCGTCGGACTTGCAGCCTCCATCCACATAGTATTCATTTGGATGCACACTGAAATCCCATCTACATCTTCTCCTGTATTTTAATCCATCGTCCCATTGTTTCTGTTATGATACTCATTTGGAAATAATATAGTTGTTTTCGATCCATTTACTTAAGGGTATTGTAACAGAGATTTATAGTTGATTAATAAGCTTGTACCTTTTGTCTTTAAGCATAAAGCAAAGTGCCTTTTTTTTTGGATTTTGTTGCTAATATTTGTTATGACTTTAGAATAAATTATTAGCTTGTTTCCACCACCCTTTCCCAATTACCTTTAATATCAAATTCTTCAATTAAGTGGTTCTGTTATTGTGGCAGTTCAAAGACCCAGAGAACAAGTAACTGATGCAGAAGCTTTGTTGGATATTACCAATTCACTGTTAGTGCTGGTGAAGTCACATAGCAATGATGTCATAAGCCCTTCAGAGTTTGTAAATGGATTGTTGAGGAACTCTGGACAAAAAGAGAGAGATCCAAACATTAACAATTCTTACAATATGATTTGTTGGAATGATGTTGGTCTTGCTGTCTCTCATGCGTTCAGGAAGGTTCCCGGATTCCACACAATGTAAAGAATCTTTCCAACTTTTGCTATGTTCACCATTGCTAGTACTACTTTTCTTTGTTTCACACTAATTAGTTACTGTTGAAATGGGTTTGGAAGTGGAACAGGTAACAAAAATGCGTGGTTTCTGAATTTGCTTGTGTTGTGCTTTATGTTGGTAGGATTGGTCCCATGGATATCACTTTAAAGCAACGAAAAGCTGCAGTTAACAGAAAACGGAAAAAGCCAACTGAAGTAACTTATCCTGAGGAGGTTAGTTGTCATATACTATGTTTCATGAGTTATTAGATTATTTTCTTTTTGTTAATTTCTCATAGTTTTGGAAATTTCTCATTAATTGTTTTTTGTGCAAAATTGTGGTTACAATTGATCTGA
This sequence comes from Musa troglodytarum, assembly GCA_023547065.1. Taxonomy (NCBI): domain Eukaryota; kingdom Viridiplantae; phylum Streptophyta; class Magnoliopsida; order Zingiberales; family Musaceae; genus Musa; species Musa troglodytarum. Next base: position 45,220,993 of record CP097510.1, on the reverse strand, counting down.
TTTACAATTTAGAAGAAGTTTAGCATAGATTGATTTCAACATCAAGCGGTTGAAGATGTCACTAAAATAAATGTTGTAAATTTATGTGTTACTCTCTTTGCTATTGATTTTGTTACTCTTCGTAATTGTTTCCGATGACTTATTTGTCTATGCTCAAAATACCTTCATTATTAACGTAACTTTTTAGGACTTGGGGTTATATATAAGACAAAAAATTCAGAAAATCAGCATTTCATTGCACATCAGCACACATTTTCTGTGCAGTATGGCAGCTTTAATTTATCTATCTGGCACTTGTCACCAAACTAAGCCAGCTTAATGGTCAGCTATGTTTTGCCGACAATAGAGGAAGAATTGACCTACCTTGGGCACATGTTCTTGGTGGTAAACTTGACTGTGGACACTATTTCTCTAGCAGTATTAATCATGTCAATAGTCTTAGTTTGCACCTTGTTATATGCCAAAACATAATCACATAGATTCAATCATCTCATGGCCTTAGCTATTGGCCTGAACATCCACCACTGTCGATTTGAATCTGTTAATGTGCTGAAAGACTTGTATATCCTCTAGATGGAGAAAATAAAATAAAAATTACTTTTATCCTATGTTTCAGAAGTCATGGAATCTATGGTATTGATTACCAACTATTTATAACTTGATGTTTGCTCACTAACTCCTGTTTGTGTGTTTGTACAGCTTTCTCAGACTGATACTGATGGAAAAAATGATACTGATAAGAACATGTCAACTATGTTCAACATATTGAAAAAGATGAGACGTGTAAGGTTTGAGAACCTGGTTTTGAACAGAACATCATTTGCACAAACTGTAGAGAATATTTTTGCTCTGTCATTTCTTGTCAAAGTTGGAAGAGCCGAAATTACTGTAGGTGATGATGGGCAACATCTTGTTTGTAAGTTGGCTATTATGGTACCTTTATTTTCCATCTTCTCCATTCAAGGTTTGTTTATGTTTTAATACAAGTGTTTTTTTTTTTAAATGTAGCACCGAGAAATTCTCCTGTTGTTAAACCAGGAAGCTCAAGTGATGCAGCTTACCACCATTTTGTATTTAGATTTGATTTTAAGGATTGGAAGGTATGTTTGCATTATATCATGTCTGCGTGTTTGATGGTAGATGTCATGTGTAAACTGGTTAAGTATCCATGCATATTTGTATTTACATAATGATTTTTCTGCAGCAAATGTTTGTTGTTATCGAGGGCAATGTGTTTTTCAGTGTTTTTATTATGCTATATTTCATGCATTCATATTTCCATACTTTACTACTTGAGCTTGAAGCTATTGAAAATATATCTGAATTCTTAATTGTTAGATAGGATTGCACCTGGGTCTGCCCTGAATCCTTTTCTGTTTGTGCTTCTGATTGATATGGGTTATTTTTAAGATTAAACGTAGTGGTATGTATATTTTGCTGATAATATTTTCTTGATTGGTGAGCGTACGACAGAGTAATTCTAAATTTGAGCCATGGATATGGTTTTAGGTTAAGATTAATAACAATGTATAAACTGAAACTTAAATAACACAAATATGAAAAATGTATGATTGATTTTTTTTTTTCTCCTTTTGCACAAGATATTTTGAGGAAAATTTCTGCAAGGAAGGGAAGAATAGAAAAATATATTATGCCTCTAAATGAGGGTAATCTTAAATGAAGACGAGTACTGTAAATTTGTATGATGCCGATTTTTTTTTTTTTAGGTTAAATGTGTGATCTATAAGAGCAGAAAAAAAGAGAATTTATTGCATTATTGAAAAAGTCAAAATACGATCTAGTTATCTAACATGATTTAGGTATGCTTAGAGGGGATTGATGATTCTTGAAAACAAAGTGCATTGAGCTGGACATACGAGTGTTGGAAGAGAGATCAAATCTTCGTAACATTTGGATACAAACAGCGAGAGAGGATGCAGTGGTTGTTGAATTATTGACCTGAGTTATATGGCGGTGAAAGTGTCTTGTTCTTGTTGTAGTGCTCCACATCCTGGCAGGTGAAATGGAATGAATTATTTGTTTTGCTTGACAAATTTGTCACCTTTTTTTTTGCAACCGTTTAACCATTGGCTTATCTGATTGAACTCATCTAAACTCTCGACATACATTGCTAATTACTAGTTTAGTTGATTGCAGCTAATGCTGGATTTTGTTGCACCGGGGGAAGAGCTTATGCCGGATAGGGGCGCACCCATGAACGTGGTTTGTCTCAGAAGAGCCAGTGCGTGAAGATTGTAAGGCCAGTGCACACACCTTCATCTCCATCAAACCATGGCTTGGTCGTGGAAGAATCTCTCGGTGAATATGCAGAAGGGATCCTGCCGCGGGGGAACTGCCTTTTGCGATTTGTAGTTGGTAGCTTTTTCTTGATCCGAACTTGCATGTGGTCCTTGCAAAATGTGCATATGTTCATCAAATTGGGTTACAGTAGACCATCAAAATTCTGGGGGCATAGGTTATGTGCAAGACTGATTGCTATCTTCAATTGTTGGGTAATAAGCAAGATATATGGATATCGTTGGTACACAATATTATTAGCTAAGCTAGCTAACAAAAATATTTGTTAAAGGGCACCCTGTTTGACAAATTTATAAAATAATATTTTAAACATTAATATCAATGCTGATATTTATAATTATGAGATTTTAGATAATCTAAAAGGAGAGTATCCTTCAATTAATTGTTTGATGAAAAGGATATTCCAGATAATTATGTAGATTATGGTTTTATACTGTAACCATGCAAAAAACACATGCATCAATGATTTATAATTGAAGTTGATTGTAAAATGTGTTTTAGAAAATAATATAACCATATGGGTTTATCACATATAAATTCATCCCTTCTGGTAATAAGAACGTTATATTAAATACATCCCCCACCGTTCCAATGATTAAACTATCATATAAAATTTTAAAAAATTATTTTAGGTAATATTTCACAAGCATTAATTTATGCAAAAAAGAAAAAAGAAAAAAGAAGGGAGGCCATAGCCTCACTTAAATCCCATCGGGATATTATTTAGATCGCCATTTGATAAAACTATATATACGGAAAGCAATCCATATAAAAATTCTAAGTCTCTCTCTATCAGCTTAATGAGCATTACAACATTCATTGACTATTTGTCACGAGATTGACCGCTTATTATGAAGAACCGGCACCTACTCACGAAAAATATGCGTCTAAATCATGTTGCCTTCGGAGTCGACACCCCCAGTTCATGAAATATGTGTTTCTATGCATACTTTGGCACAAGCTTCGAGTTTGCACGGGTCCGCGATCGTCTCTTCCGATGTCCATCCAAATCCCACAAGTTTCCAAGCTCATCACGAGCGTTGGTTCAGCAGGCGCTCCCTGCTCCACCGAACGCAGCCGATCCGATCCGCCGAAACAGTAATCGACCCAGGATATCCACGATCGACGGTTGGCAAGAAGACTCCGGAGATCGAACGGTACCCAGCCCCCGAGCCCTTCGCCATGCGAACCAGTCCACGTCGTTGGTCGCGGCATTTCGACATGTCGATGGGGGTAACATTGTCATTTTGGGCCAAGGAAGAAGGGTCCCTTTTAAGACGCATGCGTATCCGTCGATCTCCGTTATATCCACCGGAGGCAAGAAGCGGCAGTAGATGAACGAAAGCCTAACGAGGGGAACCCAAACGGACCTAAAACTAACGGAGGGAGGGAGAAAGAAGCGAAGGCCCAGTAGGATTCATTGCGGTGGCAACGGCGCGGTGATCCCGGCGGCCGATGAGATGGCGAGGTCCGGCGATCCGGACGAGAGGGATGCCTGGGGGACGTGGGAGGAGCTGCTCCTCGCCTGCGCCGTCAGCCGCCACGGCACCCGGCGCTGGGACTCCGTCTCCATGGAGATCCAGTCCCGCACCGCCGCCTCCCACCTCGTCACCCCCCAGGGCTGCCGCCAGCGCTTCCGTGACCTCCAGCGCCGCTTCGGCGCCGGCGGAGACAACGACGGCAGCGACGCCGATCCTGATCCGCCGGCAGACGTCCCCTGGCTCGAGGAGCTCCGCAGGCTCCGTGTCGCCGAGCTCCGCGGTGAGCTCGAGCGTTGTGATCTATCGATCGGGTAATCACTACCCTCACATTTCTCCCTCTCTTGTTGTTTCCCTGAGCTGTGGGATAAGGATCAGACGGCCGTCAGCGTTATCTCGTGGACGTACTTAATGATGTTCTTTTTGAAATGCGTGTATTTAGATCTTTGCAATCGAAGGTCAAGAGGCTGCAGGAGGATCGCGACCGAAGCGTCCGGGATGGGGAATCCGGCGAGGGAAAACCGGATGGGGACGCGAAGGAGGAGGGCGGATCGCCGAAATCTACGCCGGGAAGCCTCGCCGGAGACCCGATCCAATCTGGCGGTGCCTCCGGTCCCTCGTGCGAGCAGTCCAACTCGACCGATCCGAAGCAGAAATCCGGCGAGGGCCTCTGGGAAGCAGAGAAGGAGGCCGCTGATCCTTCCACTGAGGGAAACGAGAAGATGGATGAGGGATCTTACAACGGCAGCACGGGGAGCCCCGCGGCGGAAGCGGCTGCCCGGTCGCATGCGATGGGTGAGTCGGGCGAGTCCATCGCCGAGTCGAAGGGCGGAGGCGGAGGCGGAGGCGGGGAGGGGGAGGAGAGCAGCGACGTGCAAAGCTCGGCGAGCCTCTCGCGGAGTCGGCGGAGGAAGGTCGTGCCTGACGGGGGTGGGGAGGAGCCGGAGGCGGGGGACGCGTCGATTCTGAACGAGCGGGCTGCCGCGGAATCGCAGCCGTTGGTTTCCTTGCTCCGGATTATCCGGTCCGACGAATACGGGCCCGTCTTCGAGCGCCGGCTCGGGAGTCAGGTTTCTCTTCTCTCCTCCCCATTTTAATTTCTCGTGATATATTAAAGAATAAGGTTTTAAGATTGCACATGGACGCATGCATCATCTTCCTGCTAATATAAGGACTCGAGTTTGGCGCGGGCGACGGAACTCAAAGGCGGTGAGAGATGGAGCAATATCGTGAGATATTGCGGTTGGGATTCTGAACCGTCGGATTATATATGGCCGGACTCGCACTTGCGAGGAGATGCGTGTTCGTTCGCTTTTATGCCGTCGGATTGGCTGTTGGGTGCATGTGGTGTTAAAGGTGGGCGTTGTTTAGGAATCCGCGAATATAAGATCCGACGGTGGTGATGCTCCCAAAGCTCATATCTTGTTTGTCGTGGGTAAGCCATTTAATCGCGATAAAAAAAAAGGGTATACTTGTTCTCACTTGCGCAACTTCTCTTGGAAGTTTGTGGTCATTGAAACCGTGAAATGAGACAGCGGGTTGGGCCAATATTTTACCTGGTAAGTAACAAAAACAATTCAATTCAAAGATACTAATATGGGTAAAATAAATAAAATCAGTAGTGTCGGGTCTCGATGTATGAATTTCAAATATGATGTTTTCATTTTTCATTATCATTATTATTAAGATTTTTTATATATATTATCAAGTTGACGGACTTGGCTATGAATTGGCTTGCCTGGTATCCACGATCTCATTTAGGAACATAAATGAGATCGGATTACGGTAGGTTAATTATATATTATTCTTTATATTAGACTCAATTTGTATCGTGATTTTTGTACTTAACAAATTTATATTGGGATCTCTATAATTTTGAAAGTGAAACAAATAATCGGTATGAAAATTATAAGCAAAAAGATAATTTTAATATATTTTTTTATTTTCAACACATGAGATGAGATGATGAAATTATTTTTTTATCGATAAAATCCTTGAAAATGAAAGGGATGTTAAAATTATTTTTGTGTCAATCCAACATATGGTATCATTTATTATATTTTTTGTCAATGCTATTGATGATGTCATGAGAAATGAGATTATTTATTTTATTTTTAGAATTATAAAAAAATTAATATAAATTTTTTAAATATAAAAAATATGTTATTAATAGGATCTTAATATAAAAGTTAATATATAATTTGTTCGATTATGATTGTGTGGCATGTTATCCACGCTCCTTTGCCTATTGGTCATCTTTACAGATCACATGCATGCGGGCAAACATTTCATCTCCTGCCCGCTGACGTGTGACGCCGAGACTGACGTGTCCAGATAATTCGTTGGAGTACCGAATGAACGGTCCTCGTACGTTCCGTAAATTGTGAATTGTCACTAATCTCTCCGAAAACGATAATAAATATAAGACGTATCTCGGTGCCTTTTTTTCTCAGCATTTGCTTCATTGCTTGTGTCAAAATAATATTTGAAGTAAATGTCATCGGTTTCGTGTTGTGAATTCCAGGATTGCGTTCGATATCGGAGCCTCATACGGCACCACGTGGACCTGGAGATGGTGCGGGCCAAGCTGGATCGCCTGGAATCGGGTTGCTCGTATGCGACGGCCGAGTTCTTCCGGGACATGCTACTCCTCTGCACCAACGCCGTCGTCTTCTACGCCAAAGGCTCCCCCGAGGCTGTCGCTGCCGTCAATCTTCGCCGGCTGTTGGCCAAGGAGATGACTTCCGCCTTCCGTAGACCGAAGGAACCGACGGTGCCGCCTCCCCCGCCGCCTGCTCCTCAGCCTGAACCCACCGACTCGAAGCCCAAACTGGAACCTGATCTCCCCGTTGCCCTCCTCGAGAAGCCATTGTCCCCGACGCCGTTGATCGTGTGCCGCAAGCGAAGCTCCATCTCGAACAAGCCGGCTGTGGCAGTAGTCAACGAAGAGAGGGACGAGAAGGCCGATCCCGGGAGGAAGGAATTGGACAACGAGGTGAAGAACCCTCAGGGAAGGACTACCAATGAAAAGTCCGGGCCCACTGGGACGACGAGGGGCTTGCGGACCACTAAAGTTCGCGGTGGCAACGGGGGAGGAGGTCCGGCCGCCAAGAAGCCCAACCTTGCTCCCGCTCCGACCCTAAAGTCCAAATCTCTGGAGAATGTGCCCACCGTCGAGGAGGCGGTGAAACCGGATAAGAAGAACTGCGACGGTGGTGGCGCGGGCACCGGCACTGCCCCAGCCCCAGCTTCTTCGGCGAAAAAGCAAAGTGCGACCAGCTTCTTGAACCGGATGAAGCGAAGCTCTAACGGGACGCTGATGGAAATGCTGAAGACTTCCTCGTCCTCCGCAGGCGGCATTGCAAATGGGATGGAGCAGAAGGACGCAAAAGGCGACGACCGGAAGGACCAGAGGTCCCGTCGAGGGGCCGGCGGTAGAGGCGGTCCCAGGAAGAGGGCGGCGGAGACGGGCGGCGGTTCTGCGAAGAGGAGCGTGGGAAGGCCGCCGAAGAGGGCGGCGGCTCCGCCTCCGCCTCCCCCTCCGGCCAAGAGGGCGAGGGAGGCGGCGGAGGCCCCTACGAGGACATCGGCGTCGGCTCCCAGGAAGCGAGGGCGGAGGTGAGCTAGGAGGAGCGCCGCGCCATCAGTGTTGTAGAATTATGCACGACAATCGTCGCTCACCCGTCTTATCGGCCTCGTTTCGTCGGAGGTGAGGGAAGTGTCCGGCTGCCGTGAATCAGCTGCTGCGGTTGCGCTGTATGCTTAATTATCATGTTTTTCTAAATGTCTACCATATAGACTATGTCTAAATCATCTGGATCGGGGCTCGCTCGGAAGGCTGACACTGTGTTTTTTTTTTAATTTTCTACATGATCCATTATGAGATGAATCCCCGATCTATTTATTTCCCATTTGACTCAACTCAGATGCTAAAATATAATCACAAGTCCACCGCTGCGTATAATATCTGCTGGCCAAATGAATCGTATTCTCGCTCGATGTCCGATTGGCTATGCGTCAGGGGCCGTCATAGGTGTGTGAGCCACGTCAACCCTGTAATTGTTCCTTGGGTGTTTCATCATGTGGTTCTGTTTCTCCCTTTCACCTACAAACGCAAGCACTTTGCCGTTCTCATTACCACGCGACCTTCTTCGAACAATAAAGTCCACGGCGGGAGGAAAAAGGCCTCTCCTGCTGAAGCGGTGGTGGTGGGATGGAGTCGGTGACGGTGCAGACCAGCGACGGCGTCACGCTGCACACGCGGCTCTTTAAGCCGTCGGAGCCCCCCATCAGCGACCTCGTCGTCGTCCTCGTGCACCCCTACACCGTCCTCGGAGGCTTCCAGGGCCTCCTCCGGGGGATCGCCACCGGGCTCGCCGGAAGGGGATACCGGGCCGTCACCTTCGACATGAGGGGCGCCGGCCGCTCCGCAGGCCGGGCCTCTCTCTTCGGCTCCGCTGAGATCCAGGACGTCATCGCCGTCTGCAAGTGGGTCTCCGATACCCTCTCCCCTCGCGGCATCGTCTTGGTCGGCTCCTCCGCAGGTAATAACCCTCAACTATCGCTCTCGACCGCGTTCTTTTTCACTTGTTTTGGTGGATCGATAGATCGGTACCTCTTCTTTCGACGATGCCGAAAATTGTTTCTTCTGCTTCATTAGGTTTTGTTGCTCCACTGCGGACTACTTCGCCAGGGGAAAGATAGTCTGAATTTTGTACAGTGGGGCATTATTGGTGCCAACTCGATTACTTGCTAGAATGCTTTTGGTAACTTGATGTTGGATCCGACGAATTGCGTGGATGTTTATCTTCCTGGACGATGATAAGGTGGATCTCAGGGCTCCCAAAAGTCAATGATTTTAGGATCCGGAGGTTTTGTTAGATTAGGAAAAAAATAATAATAATAAAGGCCTTTGTGCCATATCATGATCGTATTATGAGTCAAAAGCAGATTTCTGATTGGGTTTGCAAGAGTTGATCATGTTAGTTTGTTTTCCAATGATCAACTATAATTTTTGTGATTTTCTTCACAGGATAAACCTTGAACTTCTACTAGCAAATCAGTCAATCATTCACTCAAAAAGTGTAGATATATTAAGATCTTTGGCCAAATTAGAAAAGACAAATAGGAGATTTGTAGGCCATGATACTTAGAAAGATTGTCTAATCTACAATTTATATATCTGATGCTTTCGCAAAATACTTGTTGATGCTTAGAGTATCTCTCAATCCCATCAGAACACTCAAGTAGCTCCGTTGGTTTTCACTTTTCATTATAGTGTACAATGATCAGAAAATGAAATTTTGAAATGGAAAAAAGTTTCAAATTTGATGTGAAAAAGATTTTCTTCGTCTATTTTTTCTGCTTTATCTGTGAATAATCTTATATTTTAGTTTGCATAGCTGAATAACAATCCTCTTGAACTTCAGTTGTTGGCAAACATAACATTCTAAGTGGTTCAAGTTGAATTGATATGAGAAAAGACTCACTAATTAATTGTCTGCAATAATCCCCTGGTTTATGTACAAGACAATGATGGGCACTAAAAAAAGAGATCCAAATGAAAAAGAGGTCCTTTTGACAAATACTTAGGAAGAAAACAGCAACATGAGGGGCTATCTTTATGATAGAGTTGCAATTAAGGTGTTCAGAGTATCAAACAAAGAAAAATCAGGCAAGAGGAGTAGAGGAGAGAGAAATGTGAAGCAGAATCGGTAATAAATAGGGTTCTAGACTGAAGATTTAATTCGATCTGCTTCTGCTAGTAATGCTTGTGATCATCCCAACATATTGTTGTCAATTATTTACAGTATTTCATATAGGTACATTTCCGACGTGGCACCTTAGCTGATGCCTGTTTTGCCGATTTTAGTTTGTCTTTTTTTTTTTAGTGAATAATAATGGAGATTAGCAATTGTTTGAAAAATAGTTAAAATGTTATGTGCTTAAGGTTCAGGTGACAGAAACAAGAAAAGTTTACTTTATACAATATTAGAGACTACTGACAGGTTGCGTACAAAGATTTGTCACAGAAACATCCTTTCTATATGTGGGGGTGTGGGGGTAAGGCTGGATACATTTATCCTTTCCAGACCCAGCATTGGTAGAAGTCTCATGCGCTAGATTCATCTTTTTGTATTTGATAGGCAATGAATTGGGTTTGTGCTTTATGTAGCAAAAGAAGTATACATGAAATGATGAGATAAATGGTTTATATGATTGACATCGATGGACACCTCATCGTTCCAACAAATTTATTTTTCTTGGCTCTACTATAAAAAGCCTCAAATTCAGAGCGCATGGGAAATTGAGTTAGTTCCATGTGTATCTGTTAATCTCATGAGAGTGATGAGTGAATCAAGGGATACTGTCACACTGAATTGACAATCAATTCTATGGTCTGCATTAGTTTTTGGAGATGAGAGTCAACTAGGCTATTGTTAAGTTCACTATTTTTGAGAACTTAAAATGCAGTCTCTATGCAACATAATAGGCGAACAATATAGCTTTTTTTTTTTTTTTTGCTTTTATCTTACTGACAGAATTCAATTTCATCTAAATTGACCGGTCAAATGATACGAGTCATTATCCTTCTTTTTACTTTCTGGTGTTGAAGATGCGCCAGATGCTGAATCAAAATAATACTTGTCCAGATGAGGTACCACATGATGTTTTTACTGGTTTTACTCCTTGGTGGAAGAATCACGGTTGTTTATGTTGTTTCGTGTAAGTTAGGGACTAAAATTAGTGGATGATTGGGATCCCCATTGAGACTTGAAGTTACAATACAGAAAACTTTGTGTGAGAAATGTTCTGTGATGCAGTACATGCTAATGTTTATATGGACTGCAAGGGGAATTATGTACTGCATAATTTGAAAAATGCATTTCTTGTGGCTGAAATTATTTCAATGAAATATGAATTTAAACTAGGCTTATCAGAAAGCACTGGTCATTTACAAAAATTGCAACTAGCAAGGAGTTCTGATATTCCAACTTGTATCCCATAATGATGAGGCAGATTGCTATGAGAGATCATAAGAAAGTTTCATTGTAGCATCTGATTTAAGTAAGCATGCACAAAATGGAACAACTTGCTTGCCATTAGAAAAATGCACATTTTCTCAATATTGATCTCTGGGAAGTAAAGAAGGGAACGGGGAGGGGGTACAAAGGCTACTGTATCATGAATTACATGGCCTTCGGTTATCGAGTGTCAAGTCCAATGGCACCTTAAAGCAGAGGTTTATTAGCACCAGCTGGTATTGGTTGGAGGACTCGCATGAAAGTAACACCATCCTTGTGAAGGAGAACCACTATTTAAGCTTCTTCCTTTTTTTTTTTTCAATTTTTTCTGCTTCCTTTTTCATAATGAAAACAAAAATTTCAATAAACATGGTTTTTGATGAATGGCTGGCAAATTATTTTGGTTTAATTAATAAGGTCTTGGTTATAACTGCAGAAAACAATTGGATGTATTACCGATAAATACTTCACTTATTTTCCGTCCTACACTCGGACCCTAGTTTGGCATATGATACTGAGCAGAACAAACGCCGTAGAACATCAGATCAGTATCGGGAATTTTTAAGGTGACTTTCGTATGCAGTTATATCGCATTCATTTACAACAAGTGTATTAATAACTCGGTCATGCTTTTTTACCAGCAACCCTCTGTTCGGTCTGTTTCGCTCGAGCACTTTGAGTGACATTATTAACTTTCATTCTTGACTGTTTCACGCACTAACCTTCTTGAGAATCACAATAGATTTACATTGAGAACTAACTTATGACAGGTGCCCCAGTTGCTGGCTCGGCCGTAGATAAAATAGACCAAGTCGTTGGTTATGTGAGTATAGGCTATCCTTTTGGGTTGATGGCTTCCATCCTTTTCGGGAGGCATCACGAAGCGATCCTGAAGTCGAAGAAACCGAAGCTGTTTATCATGGGAACAAAAGATGGGTTCACCAGCGTAAAGCAGCTGCAAAATAAGCTCAAGTCTGCTGCCGGCACAGTTGATGTCCACCTGATCGAAGGAGTCGGTCATTTTCAGATGGAGGGGCCTGCTTTTGATTCGCAGATGGTTGGTTTCATATCCACATTTGCTCAGTCCCTGCAGGGATAGCAGTTCAGGTGCAAGCTATATAGAACGACATCTCTGCTACTCTACAGATGTGAAATTGCCACCGAAATGTACTGTTTGTGATTTCATGACTTGTCGTCAGGAAGCAATGTATCAGTGAAATTTTAGAGAACATGGCTACTGTAACTTGTGGCATTAGATGGAAGAGCAGTAGGTGGTCAATGTTTTTTTGGATTCCCAAATCTTAAATGCACATACAACATGGGATCTCTTTGATTTTGAGATTTCTTCTCTTTCTCGGCAAAATGGTATCGAAGCTCAAGAGATTCGAAAATCAAAGATTCAACATGGGTGAGCGACAAAAACTAGAAGGAGCGTGAAGTAAAAAATGTTTTCTCCTCACAAGGTGAAAAATGAATAAAATATAAACCCATAAAAGTATTGAGATTTTATGATTCCCATCGGTCTAAGATACCAAAAAAAAAAAAAAAAAAAATCATCAATCCTAGTACGAGAACAAAAATGAGTCCTCGCAATGTTAGAAAATTTTGATAATTAGGGTATGACTCTTCCATAAATATCCAATCCTATGGATCTCTAGGCTTTGGTGCGAGGAAATAAGATTGATATGAACACCTTGGATAAAATTTCTCAAGAGCCTATGCGAAAAGGCGTATAGGGAGATTATGTCTGAGCAAGCGAGAATGATTCAAAGGTCTTATAATTAATATCGATAGTAAATTTTTTGAATTTCGTGTTTCTAAATACAGATACGAAAATATCAAACTATATTAATCTTGGATCAATTTTTTGATGTATTTTTTTTATTTATTAATCTATGAATTTTTATTATAATCCTCGGCACTCCTATTCATCTCAGCAACAACTAATATACATGTTCGAGTTACATGCGAAGGATGGTGGTGAGGAAAGCTGATGGGGTTTAGCAACCATTTGAAGTTGATAAACCTAACGGCCTTGGTGTTCATGTTTCCAAGTACATGGCTGCACTTCGATATCCTTGAAAGATTAGCCATGTACAAAATATCATATCATAGATTTCGCAGGTTTCAAGGGAAAGCCACTGCCTTCCGAAATCAAATTTATCATTTTGAGGGTGCAAGACCTCGATTTAATTCCGCATTGAATTGAAAGTGAGTATAAGCATCGTTATATTCAATCCGAATTTATTCGGATTGTTAAATTGAAAAAAAAAAAATAAAAACAAAAATCGAACCATTAGCTAATTTAATTTAATTATTATATCATACATCGAAAAAATAAAAATTGAACGGAGTTGATTTTTGGATGATCGATTAGGCTACATAAAACTGATTCGGTTTTGTAATATAATAAAAGATTACTTGAACAATCTTAATTTAAATTTTTTTATTATTATTATTTGTTTACGTCGATCATGAACTCAAGGTTGACATGGAAATAAATTGGAACTGATTCTGTGTAATTATCACCCATGTTTATGTTTATGATGTCGGATCATATTTATTATTATTATTATTATTATTTTCTCATTTTTCATATATTTTTAGATTTTATTATATACATTTTTAAATTATTTGTTGTATTTTTTTAAAAAAAATATTTTAAATTTAAAAAATTATAGTATGATCCAATTGACCCATCGGTTCGAGCAATGACCAAAATCTTGATCGGATCGTTTCTCGGTTCTATTCTCGTAACCACGGTTATGAGAGCTTGATAAATATATTATTATGATATATTGTGAAATAGACTTAGATAGCTTGTGATATAGACTGCGTTTCCTCCGAATGGCTTCTCAATTCTATTCTCACAGCTGCAGTCGTTATAAGAGCCCGATAAATATGTTGTCATAAATTTAGATTTAAATATATTATTATAAATGATGTAGACTTAGTTATCTCCTTCGACCTGATTAATGGTGACAGAAGAAGAAGAAGAAGAGTTTTGGTCAATTTTTCCCGGAACATCAAACAGGTTTAAATAATTTGGGTCAACAGAATGGACTTGGTAATGGTGTTGGACTGGATGGTAATGGAAGAAGCCGAAGTTTTGGTCGATCGCTTCGTCAGGTGTGCGTGTCTGCTTCGAAGACCTCGTAAACGAAGTGATGGATTTCTCCTTCTGGCCAGAAGAACAACGTTCGTTAGGCGTCTTCTCGGGGTTGGAGTTCACATCCGATGGATGACGAAACAAGAAGAAGCAAGCAAGCAAATTCCGACTATGAAGGCAGGGAAAAAGCATCGTCGACGACTTTCGATTGGATAGTCAAATCAAGCTTCTCATTGATGACCGGTCAACCGCGGGGAAGACTTCCGCGCTGAGAAAGCGTTAATCGTTCCGACCTCGCTTCGTCGACCGGCGGCCACCGTGGAAAACGCGTTCCGGCTTGTGGAATACGTCGGCATATTCTGTACCAAGGCGTCGCTAACGATTACCATATTAAGCAACAGACTGGCACGCGGAGCTCTGAGATCTCCCGAGGATGGCATCCTTTGTTCTCTTCAAGCATCCTTGTGTTCTTCTCATCATGCTACTTCTGTTTCTTGGCGCTTCAAATGCTCAGAGATATCGGAACATGAGCTCGGGCTCCTCTCTTACTCCGCTTGGCCGGAACACCTCTTGGCTCTCCCCTTCGGGCGAGTTTGCCTTCGGGTTCTATCCCCTACCGACCAACAGCAGCGTGTTCCTGCTGGCTATCTGGTTCGTGAAGATATCGAGCAAAACGATCGTTTGGTATGCCAACGGTGACAATCCCGTGGAGGCTGGGTCCAAGGTGGTGCTGACGACGGATGGGCGGTTCTCGCTCGAGGACAGCACCGGGAGTGAGGTGTGGAATGCCGGCATCACCAACGCCTCTTATGCTGCTATGCTCGACACCGGCAACTTCATGCTCGTGGATTCTCAAGGTTCACCTCGATGGCAGAGCTTCCGGGCGCCTTCGGACACCATGTTGCCGTCGCAAGTGTTGGATCTCGGCAGCCAGCTTTCGGCTCATTTGATGGATGACGATTACTCCAGCGGAAGATTCACCCTTCGAGTCCAAATCGATGGCAATCTCGTTCTTTACACAGTGGCTGCCCCGTCCGCCTTTCAATATGATGCTTATTGGGCTACCAGCACCGTCGGAAATGGATCGCAGCTCGTCTTCAAGGAGTCCGGCATCTACTTTGACCAAAGGGACAATACTACAGTCGCCATTTCTTCCAGCGGAGTGCAGTCGACGCAAGATTTCTACCAACGGGCAACTCTTGATGCCGATGGGGTCTTCAGACATTACATACACCCGAGGAATGGCTCGACGGTCGGCGTGTGGAGCGATGGCTGGACGTCGGTGGCTTTCCAGCCCCCTGACATATGCCAAGTGACCAACTCGGTTGCAGGGAGTGGCGCTTGCGGATTCAACAGCTATTGCAGGTTCGACGAAGACCAACATGTCGATTGCGAGTGCCCACCGCAGTATTCCTTCCTGGACGCAGACAGAAAGTACAGAGGGTGCAAGCCTGACTTTGCCGCCCAGAGTTGTGAGGCCGATGCATCGGAGACGCAAGAGCTGTATGAATTCACGGTCATGACGAATGTCGATTGGCCTTCATCGGACTACGAGCAGTATGGCTCCATAGATGAGGAACAATGCAGAGAGGAGTGCCTGGCGGACTGCTTTTGTGCGGTTGCCACCTACGGTGATGGGAATTGCAACAAGAAGAGGCTTCCCCTCTCCATCGGGAGGACCGGCAGCTACGGCAACAAAAAAGTCCTCATCAAAGTGCCCAAAGGTAATCGGTCGGAATCCGTACCTCCATGTCCGATACGCCAGAACAAGGGCAAAAGAAGCTGGATATTGCCAGGATCGCTGCTCCTGGGGGCCGCCGTGTTCGTGTTGCTCGCAGCCATCCTCGTGGTGACCTACTGCACCTGTTCTAGAAGGCCACGAGAGCTTCAGCCTGCCTCGAGCTTGTCGGCATTGGGTCTCCGGCCTTTCACTTACGATGAGCTCAGGGAAGCCAGCGATGGCTTCAGCGAGGAGCTCGGCAGGGGTGGCTCCAGCGTGGTGTACAAGGGGTTCCTGCAGGACGCGGCTCGAACTTGCGTCGCGATCAAGAAACTCGACAAGGTATTTCCGGAGACGCAGAAGGAATTCATGAACGAAGTGGAAACCATCGCCAGAACGTACCACAAGAATCTGGTGCGGCTGCTGGGATTCTGCTACGAAGGAGCCGAACGGCTTCTGGTTTACGAGTACATGAGCAAAGGCTCATTGATGGGATTCCTCTTCGCAGACGGGGGGAGGCCAGAGTGGAACCGAAGGATCCCGATCGCGCTTGGAATCGCGAGGGGCCTCCAATACCTGCACGAAGAGTGCTTCAGTCAGGTCATCCATTGCGACATCAAGCCTCAGAACATACTGCTGGACGACAATTTCACTGCGAGGATATCGGATTTCGGCTTGGCCAAGCTTCTGAGGACGGATCAGACTCGGACGAAGACGGACATCAGGGGAACCAAAGGCTACGTCGCGCCCGAGTGGTTCAAGAACGCGGGGATAACGACGAAGGTCGATGTGTACGGCTTCGGTGTGGTGCTGCTGGAGATCGTATGTTGCAGAAGGAACGTGCGGCCCGAAGCGCAAAGCGAAGAGGAGTCCGTACTGGCATACTGGGTGAACGATTGCTTCAGAGATGGCAGATTGGAGTTGGTGGTCGAGGGTGACGACCAAGCGATCTCGGACATGAAGAGGGTGGAGAGGTTGGTGAAGGTGGCCCTTTGGTGCATCCAGGAGGATCCCTCGTTGAGGCCAACGATGCAGAAAGTAACGCAGATGCTGGATGGATCGACGGCGGTCCCTGTGCCGCCGGATCCTTCCTCCTACATCAGCTCGATTCAGTGAGACCCGTCCCCTGGTTTTGCAGAATGACGCCGGTGGCGTATTCCGGACATGCTTTTCCATCGGTTCCTGCTTCCCTGCTCGTATGCATGCTCGTCTCACGGTCATCTGTCGAATGCTATTATTATCCCTCGATCACCAGCATGATCAGCGGATATGGAGGGCTCCGATTGCTATCACAGTTAAATACGATGTAGTGGTTATCAAAAGCAGTACATAGAAATCATGAAAAGTGCTGTTTTTTTTTTTTGGGAAAAGAAATGAACTAAGAATATTACGAATATAGCAAAGTCTGACCATCTACAGGCTCCCACAAATCGGACCTAAAATAAATAACATGCAAACACCTTCTCAAATGGCAGAAATACTATTAATATTTCTATTAGATCATCGAAGGTAAGCTTTTATAACGATTGCTGTAACGGTTGGATCTCGCCAAGCAACCACAATTTAATATCCTACGACGGTTTGACGGATCCAGTTCTTAGTGCTCTGGGTGTTTAATTAGTGCCATCCTAATAAAAATATCAATAAATAATTTAAAAAATAATTTAAAAAATTAAATAAAAAATATTCTTTATATACATACAATTGAAAGTCTATTACGTACTCAAGTCTACATCATATTAAATATTAATTTTGTATTTGATATATTAGGTAGATATTAGAGTCTAAAAAATAATGAATATCAATTAAGAACTTATTCTAGTATACTGATTACTAATCCATTCACTCAGAATTTATAACTTAAATTGGTTGAAAGAATACGTTATTATTGAGTTTGAAAGTAAGACTTAATTATTAAATCATTGAAGATACTTTATAGCATATCATAATATATTTTTTTCTTTAAAAATAATAAGTACTCTAGTGTTTTATGCATTATGATATAATGTATTTGATCATTTAGAAGAAAAAAAATTCAGAAATAATTAATATTAATTAAGAATTTAAGTTTTGATTATTGATTCATTTCTTATACTCTAAACTGTTTGGAAGAGTACATTGTTATGATTGAGTTTGAAAGACCCCAAAGTTTTTTCATCTTTTTGCAAGAACACCGAGTTGAGTTGAGCTCACCGCCGGCCTCCCAGGCCGATCCGTTGGAGAGCCGGTGCGTCGGATCTCCATTTCCGGTGGCTACCACGGGGTATCTC
The DNA here is from genome assembly GCA_023547065.1 of Musa troglodytarum. NCBI lineage: Eukaryota > Viridiplantae > Streptophyta > Magnoliopsida > Zingiberales > Musaceae > Musa > Musa troglodytarum. Next base: position 45,203,072 of record CP097510.1, on the reverse strand, counting down.
CCACGAGCCAGGAGGCAACCAACGATGTGGGCCCCATGAGAAATCCAGTCGTCACGATCGAATGAAGGGAGTGGGTTGGGCACGTCAACCCGAACGGGGGGTGTTTTTTGTTTTAATAATTTCGTCAACTGGTCGCATGACTTGCTGTTTTACACATTGACAATTTCTTTGGTGTCGATGGTCTCGTGCTCAAATAAATATTTTTTTTCACTATTTACAATGCATTATCGATTTTATTTTATTTTTTTCTCCTTCCCTCTTATTTCATTCTCGTCGTCATCGCTTAGTCCGACCACTCGACATTATTACAAGTGTAGGAGAAAGCAGAAAGAAGAGGAGGATTACCAAAAACAAGTGCTTATATTTATTTATTTTTAAATAAGAAGTATTAAAAAAAAGATTATAAATAATAGCAAGAGATCGTAGATAGTTATTTTAGGATTCGAAGGGAGGGAGCGGTACCTATACGGTTAGGATTATGGCGAATGAAATAAGTGATTGTAAAAAGAAAAATATGATTGATAATTAAGATATTAAAAATAATAAAATTATATATATATATATTTATTTATTTACCAATAGCAAGCTTCTATATTTATTATGGTTATATATACTTTTACTTTTATAGAGAAAAGAAACTGGAGGGCACTTTGTTTCACGGTGGATTCTTCTTGTCTTTGGCCAACCAAAGAACGCAAATATCTTCCCAACACATGCTTCTCTTCCGCTGGTTTCTTTGCTCAGCTTCTCTCAGATCCGTTCCGTCCTCCTGGAGATCGCAGCCCCTGTTCCATCTAATTTGAATCGAGTTTCCATTCTCTCCACCAAGAGCCTATCTCTTTCACTACCTTTATGCTGCTCGAACCATAAAAAATCCGATCTCGTTGGTTCTTCCTACGTTGATTTCTTAGTTACTCATCGGATGCGGAGGAAATGGATGCTAGAGGGTGATGGTGAACAGCGGATGGTTATGGAAGGTCAGTTGTAAGAATCCTCACGCCCAAAGACGTCGATTTTTCGTGCTTGGATGGCCAAGATTGTTTCTTTCCCCTTTATGCTTGATGTTAGACTAGAACTTTAGGCGCAGCTTATGAGACGGACGGAAAGGATTTGGCATACTTCGATGGTGAACATCCGAGATGTTTCTTGAAAATTGATTCATCTTTTCTTTTGCTCTGCGGCTTGTGGAAGTGCTTCTTTGGGAGCCGCATGTTCCTCCTATCCACGGATGAAACTCTCGTGTGGTGGAGTCGACAAGGATCGTAGTTCTCCGAAAAGAGCAGTCTTTCTTTGTTCTGCATGCGATGTGGTCGTCTAATTTCCGGTTTCCGATGGTCATCGACACGGCTTTATCGTTATTATCAAGCGGTTAACTAATTTAAATCTTTATCTTGAAATTTCTGAGTCCATCTTGAGTTCCTTGGCTGCTTCTTCACCCAATCAAGTCTCTGATCTAGTTTCTTACTTGGGATTTCTTATTTTCATTGCATATTTCACCTCTTTGATGCTTCATATGACTTTTTGATGCTTGATCTGAGTTCTTCTGTAATTGGTAATTAGGTTTATCCTGGCTAATGTCCTCTCTGCTGCATCTTGCAATTGGTGGTTTCTTACTGGAAATTGTAGCATGACAGCTTAAAGGTGTAAAGGCTGCAGTTCGGTTATCAGTGGCTATTGTAGATATAACGACAACAATATAATTCTTCTAGGACTTAAGCTGATTTCCCCTTGATCTTGTTTTTTTTTTTATTTTTGTTTTGTCCTTTTGCAGCATAGATAATCATCTGAGCTGTTTTAATTGCTTGTTTGGGTTTAATGGGTCGAGGCAGAGGAAAGGGGAAGAAATTGACCGCGGCCACTGGTAATGAGGACCCAGGGAGTGGTGATCAAGAGGTGCTCCCTGTATACAAGAGGAGAGGAAGGCCTCAGAAGCCGTTGAAGGATGACATTGATGTAGATGACACTGAAACAGTGGAAGAAGGGAAAGATGATACGAAGCTTACGGCACCGAACAAAGAGCTTAAGGGTTCAACAGTGGTGGTTGGGAAGAAACGAAAGAGATATTCAAAGGCAAAAGAGAACGACGATGCCATCATAGAGGAAAATGGTGTTGGGTCAAAATCCAGAAACGAGGATTTAACAAGGTCCAATGGTTTTCGGCATAGTGGGAGTCGACGGAAGAGCAAACCTCGTCGGGCTGCTGAAGCTGGAGTTGAGTGCAAGTGAGAAACTGATTTTGTTGTGTTTCTATCATTCCATTGTGAAACATTGCTGATGGTTGAGATCCTTTATGGTGCACTTCTTTTGTTTTAGTTGCCTGTCTTTCTTTTGTTTCGATTCTTATCTTGCTCATGAATTAACTAGAGGCTAGGGACTAGATATATTATGTGACCATCTATGATCACTAAAGAACCTTAGGTTCATTTTAGTTTCTCTTTGACGAGAGTTCTGAACATAAAGCTTCTTTTACATGCGATTTTTTTTTTATTTTTTTATCATGCAATGTTTTCAATATTTTCGTGGGATATCTTTCAGCTTCTTGGCTTACATACATGGCATTTTATGCATATGCTAGATATATGGGGGATTCCTAGTTGTCTGCCTTTCCCTTATCTGTTTCTACTGTAACTTAATTTCTTAATGAAAATTTTGATTGGATTACGTTTCTGGAAATTTTGGTTCCAAGCATTAGATTTATACTTGGATATGTCTTGTCATTGTCTGTTTGTATTATTGGGCAGTGGAATTTGCATTAAAGATGGATTCCCTGTGCTCTCTTTGGACATTTCCCACTTGTGTCTGTTTGTACACCGTAAGAATCACAAGGTGGTTGTATGTGTACTACATGCTTTAGTTTTACACATGTATCTGTTAAGTTTTGGGGATTTTCTCCGGTAGAACATTGATATTAGTTTGATCATGATTCGTCATGTTACATATACAATTGAGACGCATGGAATGACTATCAAGGCCATAGTTTTTCTTTTTCCATAAAAGAGATCATTCATCTTTTTATATCTTGCCGACAACAAAGATTTTATATGCTTTTCTTAGTAGGTTATGTACTTCGCAGTCCCTGAATTTGACCTAGTTAGTAGTCTACTTTGGCTTCTAGGCATTCTTTTGTTAGATTATTTAACCTCATTGTAAAATGTGTATATTCAATAAGAAAAGTGATCTAGGTATGCTTGAATTCTCATTCCTATTTAGATTTGTGATTCTTTAGGATGAATCACTCACTTCAGCATTTGTTGTGATGATGTAGCTGGGAGATCTTTGATTATGTACACAATTACCTGAGGTCTGAATAACAGCAAGATGCTTGGAAAGTGATTCCGAGACTTGTTTGATCTGCGCTACGGTCCATGTGGTCCTTCAATTGTAGTTGCATGAGATAATTTTTTTTCTTGTATCATATAGGAACAGAAAACGCCATTCTTGAACTAAAATTTTGAAACAAGATCAAGGTAGTCTTCTCGTGGCACTGTCGCTAGCTGCAAACAAGGTAATGAACGGATGAGTTATAATTGAAAGACTAACCTGTACATGGTAGAAAGCTTGTTTTGTTTAGATAGGATATCCTCACAAACTGTAGTTTCTACTGCTTCAGATGGTACAACAATATGAGTAACAAAGTCAACTGTCTAGGTGAAGAAAACTCCATGTGTTTATCTCAAATTTGCACCTTTTTCACTTTCATACATGATATGCTAGGTGGCTATTTTTTAACTGCTTTTGTCATGATAGTTTATCTGATACTTGGCATGTGAAAATGAAAATTGAGTTCTAATTTGGACTTTGTTACCCTTGATCAATCTTTCATTTCAACCTGATACCTAAAGAACTTTTATTCTCCTATGAGTTATCTTAAACAAGTTGCATTATAACAGAGCTTAGAATTAGCATGGATATGCCAAAAAAATCCTCATTGATATAAATTCATGGAAGCAGAGAAATTTAGTCCTGCCTAATTAAGTTGAAATCGGACCTGCCTTTCTGCTGCCAAGGGTCCAATATTACAAAATTCAATTATGGTTGTTTAGTGCTAATACTCATATTCTTCTTAGTTTTCTAGTTTGTCATTCTGATTTTATTGGTATCTGTTTACAGAAATTGTCAATCAAGAATTCTCCATCCTAGTTTCTATTGGCCGAGTTGGCCTTTTCTGAGAGCCTAGAGTTCTACATATCTCATGCATAAGGCAGGGAATAGGCCCTAATTATACCAAGTAAACTGTCTGTGGACTCTTTTAGCTACTACATTATCTAGAGATGATAATTTTCTTGCTAAGATAATTTGACAGAAGCAGATTGAATGTGTCCATCATTATGAAAACAATGAACAAGTATAAACCTTTGTTCATATCAGAGTTCCTAGGCCTTTTCATTTTCTATGACATCATCATCATCTCTGACTTGTGATGTACCTACGGTCTTGCTCTTTTTAGGTTATGTTTTTCGAGGACAGATTTCTTTCTGCATATGTAGAATTACTTGGAATTTACATAAAGAATCATATGAACGCGAGACATTTGGCTGCATTCTTGTTCACATTCATGTATATCCTAGAGTGCATGAAATTAAGGTACTGGATTTTGACATGCAAGGAGTTTATAAATTATTATTAGTTAACTCTTGATGCTCTACAAAGGATAGGTGAGCAGACAATCTGAAGGATTGCACTGTCAATATATTTGAAGGATATACTAATAGACAAAAAGCAAATGCTGCGGAATTTGGATGAAGGATTGCACTGAAAATTTGGTCTGCTTGGTGATAATTATACACGATAAACTATTACCTAGTTGTATGACTGTATATGTGCAAAAATATACAGAAATTGAGGAAGAACACTCATCTGTTGAATTATTTATCTGTTTTGCCATAATAAGTTGCATTTAGGAGGCAAAAGGAAATAAACTGAATCTGAACGATATGAATTGTTTCTTTTCCTTGTACTTTTAGAACTGCACACCGAACTGTTTGAACCACTGGTACATGCCGTATACGAAAATATATACAAAGGTACTTTGAGGTGAAATTTTAATAATGCATAAAAGTTAGAAGAATCAGTAATTACTCATTTTGGTTTCTGGGAATACCATGAAATTGAAAATGGTAAATACTGACCCATGGGGCATTTTCCATTTCTGGTGTACATGGGACCGAAAGGTGAAAAAATTTAGAGAGTCTCATGAAATCAATTGTAGTTTCTTCTAGTGTTCTCCGATTTTATTCTTAATCATAATCTGCAGACAACATTCGTTTGATGCAGTTTTTGTTTTGTTTTACATAGTTCTGTGTTGACCTTTTGCATTTGAGGCCTTCATCCCTGCAAATTGTTGGTGTTGAATTTTCACGTTTCAGGCGCCGACATATGAAGCTCCTGGTTGGTTCGTCAAGACCGACTTCCAGAACATGTTAGGCCGATCCTAGGTGAGTTCACAGAGGGTGTTTTGATAACCCATGTTGTAGCCCCCCAGCTTGTGGCATGAATGTTTGATTTGTTACAAAGATGAAAACAACAGAGAAGTTACCTAGATTATGTTCTTTCGATCAAGCAGAGAGCATCTCCAGGCTACAATGCCTTTTGGATTCTTCGCACCTGTCTTGAAGCTGGAGCAGTTTGTTGCTTTGTGAGTTGTTGTCTTCGGTAGAAGGATCCGTCCGACTTCCTGCGCCACAAGGGTCGAGCACCGCAGGATGCCAGTCGGCAAATGCACAGCAATCCAAAGCTCCGGAGATTTCAACCCTCCATGTGCCACGAAGAAGCAGATGCCCCTCATCAACCCAGGCAGCAGCCTACTGTGGCACTGGATCATCACCGCTATTGCTCCATGATTGGATGTGACCATCGTTAACTTCATCCAGCTCCAGCTATTTTGTTCATCGGTAGCACGGCTATTGAGGATTTGCGCCTGTAGAGATGCCAAAGAGAGACAGAACACCATGCGACGCAGGGGCGTTGTTGGTCCACGACTGCAATCTGCCCAGAAAGCTCTGCAAAGTGGTCTGCCGTCCTCCTCTGTTCCTCATTGTATCAGTCAGTCCATGAAATCTAGGAGATCTACAGTCGGAGACTTGCGGATGGATCCATCGCAAATGGAGCGCAGCGGCAGAAGAAACAACTCCGGCACATTCGGAAGCTCAGTCTCAAATAAAAGGAGTTTTGCCGGGAGTGGATGCCACTTCTCATCGTTCATTTCGTGGACAAGGCTTTGTCGTTCACCAAATCCAAGCTTGATTTGTTCCATGAACTTATTTTCGAGGAAATCGTTCCCTAAAATTTGTTCGACCTAACTCTTGAATTTTGACAGGCTTTCTTTCTGCTCACGAGTTCAGCCAGACAAGCGCCATTAAAGTTTCTTCCTAGAGAGAGGAACAGAGAGAGAGAGAGATGCGTCATCATCGCTCGTCGATGTACTAGTGTTTTTGAGACCACTTACATGCACATGGTTTGCATTAAATTCTGTATCAGTGCCATCTATGTTTCGGAATTGTACTGTTCGTTTCAAGCACACTACACTCAAAAGTTAGGGAGGGGCAGGCGGAGGATTTAGGTAGACCGACTCTCTACTGTACTTTGAACATAACAACTAGATACGTTGAGGTATGTCTGATCGTGTTGTAATTTGGTCCCTTGTGGTAGAAGAGTTGGGATTACCTTGCGCCGGTTTCGGATGCCTACTTCCTCTCCGTTTGAGATGCAACAGGCAACCTAAATTTTATATATATATATATATATATATATATATATATATATATATATATATATATATTTCAGGCCTCCACATGTGCTGCCAGCTTACCATCTCTCCTGTGCGATCCTGCTTCTGGGAATTCTCGTTGCTTTGGGGTCTGCGATCCCTCTTCCTCTCTAATTCTTCCTGTTAAAGACGCCATGCTCGAAGATCCAAGGCTGAAGAGAAAGAGGAAGAGGCCATCCGAGAGAGAGAGAGAGAGAGAGAGAGAGAGAGAGAGAGAGAGAGAGAGAGGAGTTCTCGTCGGAGACCCCAGAGCAGGTGCGTTAGATTATGCTGCATAGTTCTGCGAGCATCGTTTACAATGAACTCGGATCACAGGCAAGCAAAGTAGACGCCTGCACGAGAGGACACAGCTTCCGATCCAGCTAACCCAGTTGAGTTGACTTCACCCACAAATGGTATATTATTATTCTGCACATATTGTTTGGTACGGCCCTTTCACCTCTCCACTGACGACACCTAAAGTTCCGATGTGAAACGGAGGACAACAGGAGGAGGAGGCGGAGGGTCAAGTGTGAGGCGGTGTAGCGTCAAAGTCTTTGGCCTCCGATCTGAGACTCTCACTCGAACTTTGAGGCTCGTACGTTTTCCTATGACGCTGGCAATCACAGCCTAGGATGCATCATTCACGGATCAAGGCAAGAGCAGAGGGAGTACCCTGGGTTTTTGTTGTCACTCCCGAATGCTCCGAGAAGAAGTTTCTAACATCACCAATAAAAATACGAAAGAAAGAGTTTTACTCCACCGATCTGTATAATCTCGGTGAAAAAGTAGCTCACGGTGGTTTTGTTCCATTTTGTGACACCCGTTGAATCTCCCTAAAGATGTGGAGTTTCAGAACCTTTCAGACCCGGAAAGAGGAGGAAACATTTAATAAGGAGAAAACAATTGCTACCGTCCCACAAAAAACTCTTGCAACGATGAAGATTTGGAATTCTTTCTTCCTCATCGCCTGATTCTGCCATGCTGATATCATACTAACAGCCATGTTCACGAAGACAGGTTTCCTCTGGAGTTCCTTGAACGTGGTCCAACACATCTCAAGTCTCTCATGCCAAAAGAACACACTGAATAAAAGGAATCAACTGTGTCGGTAAGCCCAGTTCCATTAAGGAGAGTGTCCGATGATTATTAAACGAAGAAAGATCTGCACAAGCCTTGAATCCATCAAATAGTGGCTCAGTTCTTCGTGATTTCTCGAGACGGAGAAGGAAGAGCCTGACAGTTCAATTCCCTCGTCCTCAAACTAATGCATCCATTAGTTTCCTAGATTTGCAGTCGGCTCCCAAGGAGCCAGGGATGACGACCCAGGAGGGCCCTCCATCGAATCCAAAGCAAAGCTCCTTCCAAGAAGATTCTTCAGTCACACGACTCGGTTGCAGAGGCAAGAAAGAAGCGAAAAAGGAAGCACGCCTTCTTCCATCAAAGCAAAAGCAAAAAGTTGCTTTTCCGAGACATTATGCACACACAGATACATAAATGTATATGAATATCTCAAGAAAGCAGAATGTCCCCGACTCCAATGTCAGAAGGAACTGCACCAGATGAAGGTCTTTTTTTTGAAAAGAGGAAATCCTATTCAGAGGGCACCAAAGCAGGACCGTCACCGTTCATCCTCAAGCTGACGAAGTCCGGAGGTATCCAAGCATAATCTCTTGGCCTGAATGCTTTCCAGACTGATGGTGTTGAGCCGCAAATGAAGTAGCTCAAAGTGGCAGTGGCAGCGTTGTGCGGCAGCAAAAAGACACAAAAACCCTTCTTTTAGCCCACTTGGCCCCACCGCCAGGGCCCCGCTCTTCCATGGAGAAGCCAACTCCCCTTTTTAGGCCGCCTCCTGGTCTCTGAGTCCGTGGATGGGCTGCAGGGAGGGTTGCAACCGTGAAGATGGACTCGAGCTCTCTCAAGGCTTCTGCGGCCTCGAGTAGCTCCAGTGATCCTCCCCATGGGCTCAAGTTCGGGCAAAAGATCTACTTTGATGGTGGCAGCGGCGGGAGTGGGAGCTCCTCCGAGACACCGTCGGCTCCGGCGACGGAGGCGGCCACCCCACCGCCTCCGACGAAGAAGGGGAAGGGGTTGGCGCAGGGAGGTCAGCACCAACCACCTAGGTGCCAGGTGGAGGGGTGTAATGTCGATCTGACGGGGGCCAAGGCATACTACTGTAGGCACAAAGTTTGCGGGATGCACTCCAAGGCACCTAAGGTTGTGGTTGCTGGCTTGGAGCAGAGGTTCTGTCAGCAGTGCAGCAGGTAAAGTTTGCTTCTTGTTTGTTCCTTGAGTTCTCGGAGGCCCTTCTCTTTCCCTCAAGCCAATATCATCATTCTTCTCTTTCTTGTGGTACGCCCCCTTCCGAATCTGGTTTTGGGTATAGAAATTTGTGAAATAGATGATGTTGTTCTTGATTCGTGAGCTAAACCATCCTGCCTGTGAATGCTAAGAAAGAGTCCTGCTTTATGGTCTTCTTGTGTAGGAATGGGATTTACTACATCTATTTATTTATCTGTAGGCTTTGTTGAAGGTAATATGCCTCGTGTAAAAAGAAAAAAAAAAGATCACAGTGAGGAACATGCTATCGTTTGTCAAAAAAAAAAGGTCATCTCCATTTGATAATATCGTTGATTAGATGGTGAATAAGTGATTTGTCGGGTTGAATGCTGGACGAACTTTCGAGCGCGTTTAATATCATTTATACAGGTTGTCCCCCCCCCTTTAATGGTTGCTGTTCTGGTTGGTCTTTTGAAATCTTCTTCATCTTTTGATATTTGTTTGATGTGTACAACTGGGTTTATATCCTTTGCGACATCGTTGGATCTGGGAGTTCCATGTTTCGTAATTATGACCTCCATCTTCTTCAGAAATTTTCTTTCGATTTTTATTATTTTGGGAAACAACCTCTATATATGTCTCTGCAAAATGTCATGACTCAGTATTTTTTTTGCTGATTTCATTAACATCTGTTGCTGTGTGCTTGAGTTGTTAGGTTAGAAACTCAAAATGTAGCTTGAAATCCATCTCACTTCTTGCTGTTACCGACATGATCCATAATGCTCCATAGAGGAATATTGTGAGTTCTTTGTGTGTCAATTAAAGAACTGTACTTGTCGTGGAAGTTCCTTAATGTAGCAGTCAGCTGTTGATTTAAAGGAAAAGTTGTATGATAGGTGTTTCCAGGATGGACTATTCATATTGTGATTGTCTTCTGAGCCCGATTTAATTATTTTATTAACAGTTCGGGTTAAATCTAACTGCCGAAAGCAAGCACATACGGTTCACACTTCACGCTTCACACTTCAATTTGTAAAGTTTTGAAAACAAATTTACCTGCCTTTTTTTTTTATAGTAATTTTCGTGTCTACTACTAGGAAGTTCTATCGAGAAATTTTTAGTATTCCATGGATCTCCAAGGAGATGTCTGAGTGGTTACGGTCAGTTTCGCAGTTACGAGTTCAGAATTTTGATTCCTGCTGTAAGCATCTTGTATGATTGTTATGTAATGAACGGAATGAGTAAGTGTTTAAAATACTATTGGCAACGTTTCTCAATGTGATTCAAAGACCATAATATGTTGACTGATTTCTACAAGAAAAGAAAACCAATGGTAAATATTATCCAAATGATGGTTATGAAGTCTTGTGTCCACTAACTTATTCCTAATTGCATTTAGTATTTATGAGGAGTCCTGTATCTTCTCCTCATGACTACAAATGAATTTGCACAAACAAATTTGAAACCCTAATTGAACATGACTTGGAAACTTTGACGGTAACCTATTTACGGTTCTTGTTTGTGTATACTCGACAAGTATTTTGTATTACAGATGGCATGTTGTGATGAGAAATTCCATCTGAATTCAGTTCTGGTCAGGATTGTGCATTTCCAATTTTTTGGCTGAAATTGATTGGTGGAATATGATTTATAGACCGAAATGGATTGGCATGATGGATCAAATTGACTAAAACATGATTTCTATAATTTTTCATGACTTTTACAAGTGGAATGGCAGAAGTGAACTTAAGGTGATTGGAACTAACTATTGTTGCCATTTGACTAAAACAGCCAAAATTATCGAAGTTGCCGATGTTGACGAGAACAATAATTTCCCCGTAATAATAATGTCCACTAAGTAGAAATTTGTACTAATGTTGTCATTTTTAGTGCATGAGACATGTACATTATAGGAATGATCAGTTTGTCGATGCTTTACCATGAGCCTGTCATCACATGAATGTCATGACTGTCTCTCTGGTGCTTTCCGAGTTTCAATTTCTGTGACAAGGTTGCATTCATTAGGCAGATAGGACTAATTACACATCCTACGGTGGGAACCAAGGAGGCACTTTTGTGTTATTAACGGGCAATTATCTCATTTATCAAGTTCATATCGAGTGTGCTTCTAACTATCATTACCAATGAGAGTGAGAATTTTCTTCATTGTTTATCATATAATAAATGAAGTACATCTTCCTTTCTGATTAATTACATTTGAGAGGTCTGACATGAGGTTGAAAGCAAGTAGTGGAATTCTCACAGAAGCCCATGAAGCATTTTGATGTGAGTTGTGCTTTATGGCCTACCCATTTTGGCAGAAAGCTTGGAAAACGGTGATGATGCTGATTAGGATAGGCAGTATTATTTATGCTCATTCTGGCTCTAAAAACATTGTTTTGGTATAGTAAATAGTTTTTTCTTATTTTGCAGTTTGTTTCTGAGAAATTTAACTCTTTAAATAACGTTTGCTTTTTCATTAACATGGTAATTACAGGTTTCATCAATTGCCTGAATTTGACCAAGGAAAGCGCAGTTGTCGCAGGCGTTTGGCAGGACATAATGAACGCAGAAGGAAGCCACCTCCCGGGCCGTATGGCCGCTTTGCATCATCCTTCCGTGGTCATAAGCAACTCACTGTGGCTGAATTCACATTATTATACCTGCCGCTTTCTAATGTGCTAATAGTATGTTTTGTTTCACAGAACAACCTAGTGGATTCAGAAGCCTTCTGATGGACTTCAGTTACCCAAATCTCTCAAGTAGTCGAAGAAATCCAGCTGCAACTGCTGGTGACCGGGTGGCCACGAATGAGTGGCACAGAGGCTTGGATGCTTCACCCGGTGAAGTGGCACCGCATGGTACCCGTAGGTGCTCTCAAGGACCTGCAGCAGGAGCCTTATGCTCTACCATGGAAATTCCAACAGGTGAATGTCTTGCAGGCGTCGCCGACTCAAGCTGTGCTCTCTCTCTTCTGTCAACACATCCATGGAGTAGCAGCTCTGCCAGGAATGGTGCTCCGGTGATCCCAGCAACCAGCATCTTCGACGGCCCCCGAATGGTCGATTCAGTCATCCCGAGCAGTTACGTTACCGGCTTATGGGGGATCAGAGATCATGGAGGCAGGACTAGCCCACACAAGGTCCTGCGTGAAATGGGATCGACGGAAGCAACCGCGACAGTTGATGCTCATTTTTCAGGTCAGGTAGAGTTTGCTCTGCAGGAAAATGGACAGCGTCTCGACCACGGTTCGGGTAGCGCATATGGGCATTCAGGTCTTCACATGCATCGGTCGCTGTAGACTCTGTAATCGATTTATGTCAAGGAAACCTAATCATGAGGATTGGATGGAGCATCACCCCCTAATGCTTAGTTCTAGTTCTAAAGATCCTATGCCTCTCAACTATTATATATGAAGCTTATATTACTAAGAAGCAGCATTAGTATGTTGTGATGTGTGTTTGCTAATATGGCTTTGACAATGTTGAGGGTCACCTAATTGTGCATTTTCATCTTCCAGTCATAGCTACACTCGTTGCCTTTTCCAGTCATCCATTCATGGAAATTAAATATTTTTTTCCTTTTTTTGCATTATATATATCTTTCATTTCAATCTTTATTAAAATCTTCCGCATATTAGTTTAAGTTAACTACAAGGAAATCATGGTTATATATATATATATACATATATATATAAATATAAAGGTATATATCTGAATTTTGAACAAAACTGAAAAAGACTTTGTTGTCCGGTTCGCCTGCCCGCTTGGTGGTCGCATCGATCGCAGGTTAAGACGACGAAACGGGTGACCGTTACGGATTGCTGCTTGCTGAAATGCCACAGAATTCGACTCGTTGTGGGAGTGCTTCCATCGTGCCTTCGATTCTTCTTCCGAATTCGTTCCTTCAACTCTTATTCTATCGATCTAATCATGGTAAAATCCGCCTTCTCCCCCTCGAACTTTTGTTCAGATCGATCCAACAGACAAAAAAGGTTTGCAGACGAAGGAATATCCCCCTTTTTCTGCCGATTCCTCCCCTCCAGCATAGAGCTTCCATAGATCGATCGGGGAATGTGCAATTCTGTCAATTGATCGGAGAAGAAGGTTCCCTTTTCTTTCTTTAATTGTAAACTTGTGCCCGCCTCCTGCTGCGAGAGGATGATTAAAATTTCTCTACTGCGGAGTTGACGAGGTCTGAGGAATCCAAAGTTTCCGATTCCGTGGAATATCTTCGCCTAGCGGAATGCTAGGGTTTTGTCTTGTTCCCTTTCTTTATTTGATTATTTTTTGCGGTCGTATTACGTGAAGGTGTTCTTTCTAACTTCCAAACCTGTCATGTATAATAATTTTCAACGATGGAGGGAACATCAATGCCCAAGCTTCCCTCTGATAACTACTTTGATTCGCTTCCTGTCTTTTTTGTCTTGTCTCGTTTGGAGGGGTATGGCATCTTCTCGGTTTAAATTCCGGCATGAAGACCTGCATCTTCAAATGTGGAAGGGCGGCAACAGGCGGAGTGCCACTCTGCCTTCTGGTGGTGAATCCTGTCCAAGACAGCAGGTGTGGGCAATTGCTTGATTATGGATCTTTTTTCTTTTATTTTTTTGATCTCTGGTTTCTGATGGTGATTTTTATCAATTAGTTGGGGCATCTGTACGGCAGTGATTTTTATGCATACCTAGTTGTTCGTGAACATGTGATCAGAAGCGGTCAGGTGCAACTTTTGCTGTCTTTCTTGGGCAATCGAGGAAGTGATGTTCTATGTGTTGGCTCTCTCACATCTGAAAGTTCATGTGTTTTTGGGGCTTATTCATTTCCAAATCTTGGTCATTAGCTTAGATGTGTCTGTTCATAAAAGGTTTCGATTTGTCATGGTTGTTAAATAGGAAGGGGGACAGATGTTTTTATGGTTTATTTCCATTGATTTTCCAAGATAAAGTCAATTCACTGACTGGCTGCCATATTTGACTGTCCTAGACATAGCTGAATCTGTCCAAGGCTAAAATCACTGCTGTCTTTTCTCTAGCTTATGGTCCTCCCGTGGTTGGCACCACTTGTGTTGAGTCACAAACTTAAGTGTGCTTGTTGTTTTTAGATCAGTTGCTCTTCCTTCTAGTCTAGAATCTTTTATGTTTAAACCAAATTGGTTGGATAGTCTGCAAAAACGGTGTTCTTTTTAGCAAGGTTCAAGATCTTCTACCATGCCTTTGGATATTAAGCAGTTCTATGAAAGGATTAAATACTACTTCTAGTAGGTGATCTTCCCTTGGAACTTTGAAAGCTTTCTCCAAATCGGTGTTTGACATTTGGATTGAGGAAATGGATAAATTCATTGGGTTCTTAACTTGACTTAGCGGTTGTTTCTTATCCTGATACTTGCAAGTTATCACTTATGCTTAGATTCTTATCCTGATAATGCTTACATGAAAGAATTATGTTTTCTTCTCATTATTTGTGAAATAGTGTTTCTCATCCTTGAATTTAATCTCAAGCAGGAACTGCTGTTGGAGATTGGAGGAGGATGGATACAACGATGTGCATTGAAGATCAGCTGTCCAAGTTGCATCCATGCTTTTCTGTGCAGACAAGAATTGCTATCGTGGGAGCTGGGCCAAGCGGATTATCAGCTGCCTACGCCCTGGCTAAGCTTGGATATGGTAACGTGACCATATTCGAGAAGTGTCAATCGGTTGCTGGAATGTGTGAATCAGCTGATATTGAAGGTGGAGGATGTTGGACTGACATGTTTTTGCTGTAGCAGATTGGTTTTCCATATGCTTCTTTTGATTAGCAAACTCATAGAAAAAGAAAAAAAGAGTAATTGTTTAGTTGCTAATGTTCAGGAAAAATTTACGATCTGGGAGGTCAAGTTATTGCTGCAAACAGTGCCCCTGTTATATCTCATTTGGCAAAGGAAGTTGGTGCAGAATTTGAAGAAATGGACTCACACAAGCTTGCTTTTATTGATAGCCATAGTGGGAAATTCGAAGACATGAAAGTGGCAGATGATTATGCTTCTCTGATCTCCATGACATTGAAATTACAAGTTGAACAGCTTCTTCACATTTTGTTCCCATTTTGAAATCGTTAAAACATTATTGTGACAGAGAACTTTACTTTTTCTTACAGGATGAGGCACAATGGTCCGGTCATATTGGAATTCATGCATTGAGTGGCATTGCATCTGATTCAACTCTTGATTTTCTGAAGTCGCACGGCCTGAGTTCTTTGCCTAAATCAGTGGCATATGGTTATACTGCATCTGGTTATGGTTTTGTTCAAGACATGCCATATGCTTATATTCAAGAGTTCACCAGGACTTCCATGGCTGGAAAGATTCGGCGTTTTAAAGACGGATACATGAGCATGTGGCAAAAACTTAGCCAGTCTCTACCCTTTGAAGTCCTGTGCAACACCGAGGTTTTGATGGTCGAGCGAAATATTTCAGGTGTCAGAGTAACCGTCAAGAATGCTGATGATGAGCAAAAACTTATGAAGTTTGACAAAATTATCTTTTCAGGTAATTTGACATTCAAGAATGGAAGGACATACGGGTCTTCATTCCTAACAAGTAAGTAGCTTTGCAACAGCTTGGCATTATTCCTTCATGCCACATGTTTAATTTTTGACTAATATCTCTCTGTTCTACAGCCGGGGAAAATGAGGTGGTAGATTTGAATGATCTCGAGAAGCAGCTATTCTGTAAGGTGCAAACAATAGATTACTACACCACCGTTCTCAAGATCAAAGGATTTGAGCATATGCCTGTTGGGTTTTATTACTTCGGGGAATATATGGAGGATCCTGCAACTATTGGACATCCTGTAGCAATGCAAAGATTCTTTGCTGATACAAATATTTTCCTGTTTTGGTCTTACGGAAACTCCAGTAATATCAGGAGTCCAACTGTGACCAGCCTTCTGATTAATGTTGTGAGGACCATGGGAGGAATCGTCGAAAAGGTGGTATTGCAGCGCCGGTTCAAATACTTCCCTCATGTTGATAGTGAAGGTCCAATTCATTAGTCATCTTTAATTATTTCCGTGCTCCTTTCTCTTTCACCACTTTAATTTTGTAAGTTATTTTACAGAGATGAAAAATGGTTTCTTTGAGAAGTTGGAAACACAACTTCAAGGTTTCCAGAATACTTATTATGTGGGAGGGCTGATGGCTTTTGAACTAACGGAACGAAACTCATCTTATGCCATGGCAATGGTCTGTAATCACTTCGCCAGACGTGGTGAGATGCCATTGATTCCATATGTTAAGGTAATTTAAACTGGTTTCCTTGACAGTGAAAATCTTGAGGGACTGCTAGATTGATGTCGAGACTTTTTTCCTTTAATTTATATGTCAAATGGTCATCTCATACAGTGAAGTTCATTTGTTGCAGAGATTGTTTCCTCTAGTTTCTAGTCAAGAGCCATATCTTAAGAGAGAACTTGGTGAACTTGCAGGAGTGGAATTTCCAGATCTGCCTGCCCTAGATAGTTATTTGAGCTTCTGGGGAACTCATCCAGTCACCGTTAATAGAACTCTCTATACTTGGATTAATGAGGAAGGTGGAGTTGTGGACCAGAGAACCTACAGTGAACTCCAAGCCAATGCATCTCATATTGCTCAAAAGCTGTTAACAAGCAAGAAACCAGCTTTCAAGCCAGGTGACCGGGTTCTTTTAGTCTACCTCCCTGGTCTGGAATTTCTTGATGCCTTTTTTGGGTGCCTCAAGGCAAAAATCATACCAGTCCCTGTTTTGCCTCCTGATCCACTAAAGAGAGGTGGACAACCGCTTCTCAAGATCCATAACATTTCTAAATTGTGCAACACTGTAGCAATTCTATCGACATCTTCATACCACAGAGCTGTTAGAACAGGCTTTGTGATGCATGTGATATCGTTGACAAGTAGCAATACCGGGTCTTCAGCTTTTTGGCCTGACCTTCCATGGATCCATACAGATTCATTGATCAAGAAATATAGAAGCCAGTCTAGGAAACTGAAAGAGTTGAAATCTGAAGCCATAAGCTCTGAGTCTCAACCGGACGATATATGCTTTCTGCAATTCACATCAGGTTCGACTGGTGATCCAAAGGGGGTGATGATAACTCATGGAGGGTTAATTCATAATGTCAAAACGATGAGGAGAAAATATAGGAGCACCTCAAGAACTATTTTGGTTAGTTGGCTTCCTCAGTATCATGACATGGGGCTTATAGGTGGCCTTTTTACTGCTCTAGTCAGTGGTGGATCTGCAATTCTTTTCTCACCAATGACATTTATCAGGAATCCTCTTCTGTGGCTTCAAACCATGAGCGACTATCGGGCAACTCACAGTGCAGCTCCTAATTTCGCATTTGAACTGGTAATTAGAAGGTTAGAATCTGATAAAGTAAAGAACCATGCTTATGATCTGTCTTCACTCGTCTTTCTTATGGTTGCTGCTGAACCAGTGAGGCAGAAAACTCTAAAAAGATTCATTGATGTTTCTCGACCATTTGGCCTTCGGCAAGAGGTTTTGGCTCCTGGATATGGCCTGGCTGAGAACTGTGTGTTTGTAAGCTGTGCTTTTGGAGAGGGTAAGCCGGTCCTCATAGACTGGCAGGGTAGAGTCTGCTGTGGCTACGTCAATCCAAATGATTCGGATGTTGATATCACGATCGTAGATCCAGAAACTCTTAAAGAGCATGAAGAATATGGGAAAGAGGGTGAGATATGGATTAGCAGTCCCAGTGCAGGTGTAGGGTACTGGGGCAATAAAGATACGAGTCAAAAGACATTCTTTAATGAGCTCGACAACCACAAAGGCAAGAGATACACAAGAACAGGAGACCTGGGGAGAATAATTGATGGGAAGCTTTTCATTACTGGAAGAATAAAGGATTTAATTATTGTTGCTGGAAGAAACATCTACTCTGCCGACGTAGAGAAGACAGTGGAAAGTTCATCCAAAGCCTTACGCCCGGGTTGCTGTGCTGTTATTGGTGTTCCAGAGGAAACCTTGACAGAAAAAGGGATTTCAGTTCCGGAGACTTCTGATCAAGTTGGACTGGTTGTGATTGCCGAGGTTAAGGAGGGAGAACCAGTGAATGAAGAGATTGTTGAGGAAATCAAAGCACGAGTAACGGAAGAACATGGTGTCTCTGTAGCTTCTGTGAAGCTGATTAAGCCTAGAACTATATCAAAAACATCATCCGGAAAGATCCAAAGGTTTGAATGCCTGAAGCAATTCACAGATGACGCTCTAGTTCTGGCAAAAAGGCCCAATATTTCTAAGAAGACTTTATTTCGATCTTTCACCACTGGCAACTCCACAGAGGGAAGGAGATCACACCTGCCACCTGATAAATCTCCTAATTTTCAACCTCGCAATGCTGGAAAGAATGTTGGTGAAATAATCAAATTTCTGAAAAGACTTGTAGCAGAGCAAACTGGGTTAGAAGTTGAGAAGATATCTGCTACCGAAAGCCTTGTTTCGTACGGTATCGATTCGATTGGAGTGGTTAGAGCAGCACAGAAACTCTCAGATTATCTTGGTGTTCCTGTTGGAGCAGTAGACATTTTCACCGCAACTTGCATTTCAGATTTGGCAAGCTTTTCAGGAAATCTTCTTCTCGAGTCTCAGCCCGGGTCCATGACAACTACTTCTTCCCTTCTAGAGGTCGAAGCAGAATTCCTCGGGCACGACATTAATCCGTCGGCAATCTGGAAGCTGGCTATATGGTTGCTACAACTTTTGGCCATCACTTATATTTCTTTTATCCTCGGTTTTCCTGCTTATGTTTCAAGCTCCGTGTTCATGAAGTTGCATCCTCTTGTTCCGACCGAGGAGGAAATGCCATTCACATCTTCTCTTGTTTCTCTCGTCCTGGCACCTCTTGCCTGGATTTCCTACATCTTCCTCACCTGCCTTTTCCTCTCCCTGTTCGGAAGCTCATTCTTACAGCTCAACTATGTTCTCACCCCGGAGGTCTCCATCTGGTCCGTTGACTTTGTAAAGTGGTGGGCGCTTAGCAAGGCTCAAGAACTGGCCGCAAAATTCTTGGCTGTGCACCTCAGAGGGACGGCATTCTTGAATTGTTGGTACAGGATGCAAGGAGCTCGGGTAGGATCATCTGTTCTAATCGACACCGTCGACATTACAGACCCCTTTCTGGTGTCATTTGGAGAAGCAGCTGTGATAGCGGAAGGTGTAATGATTCAAAGCCATGAAGTGAAGAACGGAGCATTGAGCTTTCGCTCGGTCCAAGTTGGCCGGAATTCCACAATCGGCCCCTATGCCGTGCTTGAGAAAGGAAGCGTAGTGGGAGATGGTGCAGAGGTCCGGCCTCTACAAAAGGTTGAGGGTGTAAATCCTATCATCAGATCAGAGAAAGCCTCTAAGCTCTGCAAGGTATATTCTGCATCTATTTTGTTTCCATTCTTGTTTTGGATGTTATCAAAATTAGGCATGCTCTTATATAAACAAACTGATAATTTTAGTGTGTTACTACTACATATTGAAGCATTCTCCCTCCCTCGCTCTTTTTACTTTTTCTTTTCTTTTCTTTTGCAGAAAGAATTAGATGAAGAGATTCCAAAGACTTTGGCAACACTTTATCACCTTTTGGGAATCTATGCAGTGGGTTTCCTTAGTTCCTTCTCTGGTGCCATTGTTTATTTGTCATACATATACCTCACCAGAACCTCGTTTCTGCTGCATTATTTCGTGCTCGCATGCGTCGCTGGTGCCTTCCACTGGTTGCCGGCCGTTGTGGCAGCAAGTGGGTCCATAATGACTGAGATCTCATCCGGCCCAGCAACTTCTGCTTCCTTCCTGGCCCTCGCTTACTTCTGCCATGGCCTAGTCCTCAGTCTCCTCAGCGGCATTCTCAACCGCTGCCTTGCTGGAGATCGAGGAACTCGAAGATCCCACTTCAAAACCTGGTTTCTCTGTCGAGTAAACATCGCCTGCCACCTCAGGTTTGCCAAACTATTGACGGGAACAGAGGCATTCTGCACATATCTACGCCTTTTCGGGGCCAAAGTGGGTCGTCATTGTTCTATCAGAGCCATCAATCCAGTCTGTAGCCCCAGAATGATTTCCATCGGAGATGGCGTCCATCTTGGGGATTTCAGCCGCATTGTAACTGGATTCTATTCCTCTGGTGGTTTTACTTGTGGAGAAATCCAGGTGCAGAAGAACTCGGTGGTCGGAAGCCAAAGCCTCGTCCTCTCGGGCTCAAACATCCACGAAGATGTCGTCCTGGGAGCCCTTTCTATTGCGCCTGTGGGTTCCGTACTCGAAAGAGGTGGCGTCTACATGGGTTGTCAGACACCTATCTTGGTCAAAAACACCCTGCATGCTTCAGATGAGAGGATCGAAGAGATGGACGCAAGGTACAAGAAGATCGTCGGCAAACTTGCTGGAAACTTGGCCATAACGACGATGAAAGCCAAATCAAGGTACTTCCATCGGATTGGTGTTGGTGGAAAGGGTGTTCTAAGCATCTACCAGGATCTCTCAGGGTTGCCGAATCACAAGATCTTCGGGCCGGGCAAGTGTTTCCCGGTGGTAATCCGACATAGCAACAGTCTCAGTGCAGATGATGATGCCAGGATCGATGCACGGGGCGCTGCTTTACGGATTCTGTCAGAAGAAGGTCGTGAAGTACCTCTTCTCGATCTGACCCTGAAAACCGGCAAAGCTTTCTATGCACGCACCATCGCAGACTTCGCCACTTGGCTCTCATGTGGCCTTCCTGCAAGAGAGCAGCAGGTGGGGCGTTCTCCCCACATTCGTGATGCCGTCTGGGGTTCGCTGAGGAACACAAACTCTTACACGGAGCTGCACTACTATTCAAACATCTGCAGGCTATTACGCTTCGACGGCGGCGATGAGAGGTATGTCAGGTTCAAACTCCGACCT
The DNA here is from genome assembly GCA_023547065.1 of Musa troglodytarum. NCBI lineage: Eukaryota > Viridiplantae > Streptophyta > Magnoliopsida > Zingiberales > Musaceae > Musa > Musa troglodytarum. The sequence goes on along the minus strand of CP097510.1, from coordinate 45,182,140 downwards.
GTCGATCGTGACGTAGGTGAGGACTCCGGTCACGTTGCTCCGAAGGGTATCCTTCCTCCAGAAACAGGTGCAATCCCAAGGGAAGAGAATGACACCCGTCCGTTGCTCTTCCTCGCCGATGATTTCCGGAGACGAGTAGATTCCTCAGGTCATGTCCACTACATATTTCAGCTGCAATGCAGGCCAGTTCCGTCGGACGGAGAAGAACGTGAATGGGCTCTCGACTGCACCAGGCCATGGGATGAGACGGAGTACCCGTTCATGGACATCGGCGAGATCACAATCGATCAGAATCTCACCACGGAGGAATCCGAGAGACTGGAATTCAACCCCTTTCTCCGCTGCAACGAGGTCGATATTATCCCAGCGACCTCCTGCTCCCAAAGTGCATCTATCGATCATGGCCGCTCCTTGGTGTACGAGATATGCCAGCATCTACGTAACGGCACGCCGCTCCCAATGGCCTGGCGGAGCTTCCTCGAGCAGTCCGGTGCAAAGGTGGACCTTTCTGGTTGTCCAATGGCAGCAACCGCGGCGGTGCTGACGGAGGAATTTGGTGACCGCGGAGTGACGTTGGCGAGGACTTGGTATCAGACACTCTGGGCTGCCTGTTGTCAGCCACTGCTGCAGACATTGCTGCCTTACTTCGTTCTTGGAATGGTGATCTTCCTGCTGCTCCGTTGGATGCTCATCGTCAGGTCCACTCTGGAGCTACCACTGCATTGGTTGCTGCCGCCATTCTGGGTTGCGTCGGGGATCATGGCTGCACTGGTATGTGCCGGAGCCAAGTGGGTGCTGGTGGGGAGGAGGAAGGAAGGAGAAGCGGTGCTGATATGGAGCCGGGCGGTATTCATGGACACGGTGTGGCAGGCGCTAAGGACGGTGGTGGGTGACTACTTCGCGGACATGATAACTGGATCCGTGTTGTTCGGGGTGTGGATGCGGCTCATGGGATCGAGCATCGAGGTGGACGACGGGGTCTACGTGGACAGCATGGGGGCGGTGCTGAACCCAGAGATGGTGGAGATCCGGGGGGGCGGGGCTGTGGGGAGGGATGCACTGCTCTTCGGGCATAGCTACGAAGGGGAAGAAGGGAAAGTGAAGTACGGGAAGATTAGGGTTGGGGAGGGCGGGTTTGTAGGAAGCAGGGCTGTGGTCATGCCTGGGGCGAGGGTGGAGAGTGGGGGTTGTCTTGGTGCCCTTGGCTTGGCCATGAAAGGAGAGGTTGTGAAGTCCAGGTGAACAAGTTTTAGGCTTGATGTAAGAAATAAGATCTGAATGTTCTGCCTCAACAAATCATATCATTTATAGGTTTTTTTCCCCTTATAATTGGACAACCATCGTTCGATAATGTTGTTTTTATTAAAAAAACACAAAGGGCGTTCGATGAGGGACACGGAACGCTCCGTCATCCCCCACTAAACCTGGTGGAGTCCTCTGTGATCTCCGAGTGATCCTCATCATTTTTTCTTTCTCATGAATGAATAAACATCCGCGCCCCGATTCGTCGTGTCGGGTCCCACCCCGGAGAGGCTAACTCGGTGAGTCACCAGCGGCCGCCCGGTGCCGTCAGCCAATCGTGTCACCGACGTAAGCCGTCGCGTGCATGCCTGACGTACGTGCCGCTACCCGATCCACTGCTGCCACGGGTAATCCGCATGCAGCCAGCTCGAGAGACTAGTTCTTCCGCATCATCTTTCCCATCAAAGTTGTGCATCCAAAGTCCACAAAAACTATTGCGCCTCGAGGAACATGGCAGAAGATTTGTAGGCCATGGACAAAACAATGGTTTGTAGGCCAAGCAGAAACCGAGAGGACGCTTCCAATTTCCTATCTTCTTCCTTTATGATAGTCAGTATAGTGGAACTCCTCTGATGTCGACAATTACAAGGATTTGAAAAGGGGATGTCGATGCCGGACTTCTTCCTCCAGTGTATTTATTTAGTCGATGAGCAGAAAAAGGAGCAGCGGAGCAGATGATCTCCATTCGTACTTGCTGCTGCTCCCCTTGTGTCGTTAGCAGCCTCTACCTGTACACATCATTCTTACCATTAAGCTTACATCGTCGTCTCGCCTTGGCTAACAAGGTGCTGAAGGTCCGCAGCAGCAGCAGCGTGTAGACACCAGTATGTGCAACACGGACGAGCCTCTCTCGTTCGCCTGTCCGGTTGTCAAGTTTGATCTTGATAGAGTGGGAATAGTCTGAATCGTGTCGTTTGTCATGCACTATATTTATTGAATGCGGCAGTTCCAGAGAGGCCAATTCCGCGTCACCGGAGTTGTTGGAATGCAAGGAGAGGCGAAAGGTTCGACTGACACACGGCACCCATGTCTCGCCTCCAGCGAGCGGGACCCTCGCGTTAGCTTCCGTTTCGGGGGCCCACGTATTTGGATGCGCCAAGCACAAGCGGCCGGGAAGATCTGGGCCGTCCTTTCTGGTCCCGCCCCCGGGCTGCCATCGGATCCGAGCGGGGACCATCCTTGTCGGTGGGCCTGGCTTTGCCACAGAGACACGTGCACGTCTGAGAACGGTCATGCTCGCGTGGTCGGTGCGTCAGCCGTCGACCGCAAGCCACGCGCGAGTTGAAAGGACGAAAAAGCCCAAATCCTTTGAATTAAATAACATACAGACATAGCCTGGAAAATTCAATTGCGTCTGCTTCCTGGTAACAGGGGAGAGAAATTAAAAGGAAATTTCATGCGTCGAGCGAAGACTTCCTAATACGATCACTATTTTTTTTTAGGACGGTATGCCCCATCAGATTTATGATTATTCGATTTGGTGATTTATCGACATTTAGCATGAACCAGCCACAGCGAGCTGGGTGGGCTATCTTTAAGACAAGGGCAATTTGGTCCACATACAAGAGAGTCAACCGCCGATGGGATCAGGTCACCCGCGGACGTGGCGGCATTCACCACGGCCCGTCAGGGGTAACTTTCAATTAGTCCACGGCGTTCCTTGTCTGCGTGGTATTGTCCGTTTGGGCGGTCACTTTACCAGCCTCCCTACCGTCTCATCTATCTTCAAGCAACCCGACTCACTCCTCTTAGAAGAAATGATTCACGCCTCTCAAGTCTTCATGTTTTCGGTAAAACTGCCGCTATCGGTGGTGGTAGCAGACTAATTTTACGAACCCCAAGGAGGGGAAGAGCGAGAGACGAAGGGAGAAAGAAGAATCGGCTTTCTCATACCATGTTGCAGCGCAGAGAGACGGCCAGTGAGTAGAGAACCAAGTCGGTTTCGCCATTAATGGAGGGAGGATCAAGATCCGGAAAAGGGAGGCTCTTGCGAGGAACTTGATGGCAAACAAGGGGAGTTTCAGCAAGGAGCAGCCGCAGCAGATCTCCTTTGCCATGATTCATCCTTCTTCTTCCTCTTCCTCCATGCATGGAAGCCTCGTGTAGGACCCCATCTTGTCCGAGCTGAAGATTTGCCATGTCCCAAAAATTCCTTTTTTCTTTCTTTCACGTGCTTTGAGGACAGCAGAATGGTTTTTTTTTTTCTGGCCTTCTTTTCATATGTGATCAGCAGGAATTAATTTGGAGTAAACGGGAGAGACTTTCCGGTTCTTTGTAGGTGAAACTTCATGTATCCTTTAGAATCCTATTCCTCCGTGTGAATAAACTGAAAGAACACCAAGCTCGTTCTACAGGACCCGGGTTTTCTAGGGAAGTTTCAATACAACGTGGTGTACAATTAGTTTCAGGTGTATTGATTTTGGTAGGAAACGAAAGGTAGGTGGTCGTCTCGTTATCGGTGTATGCTTGACGCAAAGTTGAATTGTCATAGAGCAAATTAAGTGGAACACGCTTAAGCACAGAAGCACTAAAATTTCGGATGAGCTGTAGATTCTAGGTTGCCTGGTCATGTCATAAGAACACGAGTACATCGAGTAAAACTCAATGAACGAGAGTGGGCTTCGTTTTCTTCGTCCTTGATTAGCTTGAAGTTTCATTCCAGTAGCAGTACCGAACGAAATTGGTCGTCCTTTGCTTATTCGAAATCTTGTGCTGATATGATGTAGGAGGAGCAAGGAGGCTGGAGCTTATGACTTTGGAGAGCTGGATCAAGCTCTATTCTTCTCTTTAGATGAGCAGGATCATTCGATATCAGGTCAAGAACAAAGACGTGAGTCCCTTTCGATTGCACTCGGCTTCTTTTAATTCTATGTGATACTGGCTTTTCGATCTCCTCTATGTCACATGACGATCCGATGCCAGAAAGGCTATCACACGGATGAAGAGGCGGGGAATCAGATCGCTGCTGTTTAGATTCCTTTCGGAAGGGTTCCATTTTTTTTTTTTTTTTAATGGTTCTTGGGGGTGGGGTGGGGGTCATGAGAACCTCATGTCTGACAGATCTTGTCGTACTGTGTAATGGACCGGATTTTTGCTGGTAAGACTGGAAATCTGACATCTATGAATAATTTCAATTTTCTGATTTTTTTAAGGGGGTTTTTTTTTCCACTCCTCTTGATGGAGACTGTGACATGAAACAAACAAGTCATGCATACCCTGGAAATTCTTGTGCCAAAAGGTGTAGAAATCGATTTATTTTTCCTTTTGGTTTCGTTCATTTGCGTTTTCTTCCCTCGTCTCTTTCCGACGCCAATTTTTCTCCATCTCTGTGTCGTTTCTCCGTCGTGGTTGTATCAGAGGCTGCTACGTCTGTTCTTAAAGAGGAACCACTCTCCGTTTATAGTATTCATGGTATTGAGGTGCAACTTGAGGGGATTTGATGCTTACAGCGGTTCATACGTGCAGAGACTCTCAACATTTTCCCTTCCCAGCCCATGCATGTACAGACTTCGACAAAGGTGCGCGAAATAAGGGCTCATCTTTAATTTCTTTAGAGTCTTTGAAAGTTGCTGCATGGTCGGTAGCTCATATGATGTTTTACACGCATAGGGTGGACAAAGCTTGGCTTCTCCAGCAACCAGTGGTTCCAAGAAGTCGTCAGATCAGACCATGGAACCAGGAAACGCTACCAACGATCTCCCAGACTTGCCTGAGAAGTCGTCAAACGACACCAAAGTAGCAGTCAAGGTGAGAGGCAGCATCTTCATTTGTATGGCCATGTTCACATTGTTTTCTTCATTCTGTTCTGTGGCAACAGAAGGAGGGGAGGCGAAAGAGCGCGCGTGTTGCAGAAAGTGAAGGGCCCAAGACGGCAGATCCTAAAGCGAGTTCATCTAAAGCCTTCCATATATCCTTCTCCTTTATCCTTCACAAGTGGAAGTTCTCTCCAACGATGCGTTTGTTTTCTTTGTGAGCAGACGTTGAGAAGGCTTGCTCAGAATAGGGAGGCAGCCAGGAAAAGCAGGCTCAGGAAGAAGGTGATCGGTCAACTAACAACAATATTTCACCCATAACTCGTTATGTGTGTCGATGTATTCCTATCGCTTTTCGTGCTACAGGCTTATATTCAACAGCTGGAGAGCAGCAGGACCAAACTTGGTCAGCTTGAGCTGGAGCTTCAGAGGGCAAGAGGACAAGTAACGATTAGTCTTACAGTCATGCGCACTTCTTTCCACATATGTATTTGCGCCAATGAACAATTTCGACTCCTCTTTCGATCTCTCACTAGAACTGACGCTCTTCTTTTAGGGTCTGTTGTATGGTGGCGGAGCTCTCCTCGGGGATCAGGGCCTCCCCGCATTTGCCGGTGGGCTAGGTTCAGGTATCGTACGCTGAACTGACGTGAGGGTGAATTGTTTCCCTAACGCATGTAATTTGCTTTCAGATGCAGCCGTGTTCGACATGGAGTACACGAGGTGGCTGGAGGAGCACCACAGGCTCATGTGCGAGCTGCGCGCGGCGGTGGAAGAGCAGCAGCCGGAGACCAAGCTGCAGATGTTTGTGGACGGCTGCCTCGCGCATTACGATCAGATGGCGTATCTCAAGAGCATCGTCACGAAGTCGGACGTCTTCCACCTCATCTCCGGCGTGTGGATGACACCCGTGGAGCGCTGCTTCATGTGGATGGGCGGCTTCCGTCCCTCCGAGCTCATCAAGGTCAACCTTCACACGTCTCTTGCATGCATGGGTACATGAAACCAGCACTCCAAGCGCATCCTCTTACTTTGGGACTGGCCAAGAGCCAGCAAACCCTTGACCTCTCAATAATGTGCCCTCTGCCATTCTAAACCTACCACACAACACATGCAAGTATAATAAGGGTGGGTTCGAATAGACGATGCCGGTTGTTTAATGGGCTGAAAAGGACCAGTAGCATAGGATACGAAGACTGACATCACCTCAGTGCATAAATTATCATTTGAATAATCATATAGTCTTGCCGACGTCCACCACATTGCCATTTGTTTAACGGCGAACAACTGCACTTGGGAAATAGCTACAATTTACATATTAAATGTTATAGGATGATGGAGTTGGTGCTTGGTTTCAGCAAGGCATGGGCTCCGAGGGTGTGCTCTGATGGAAGGATCAATTGCAGTGCCACAATGGTGGAGGGGTGGGCACTCGGTGGCAAAAGTGATGGAAGAAGGCTCTTTTCCCTTCACATATACCTTGCATAGTTACGTTGAATCAGACCATAAATAAAAGTCACACGACTGCTGAACGGTGAAAGCAATAAATTATCTTCGTATTTCCGATGAATGATGATATCATTCAAACATGGTGCTTCCTGTAACTTGGCATCCGTAGAAGGGCTCAAATAGCTTCTTGTGTAGAGAGAGCATCGTGTTGTCACTGCATGCTACAAGAGATCTGTAGCTGTGTTAAGATCTTAGCCCTTCCTGACGGTGTATTATGCTTGCTCAGATGCTTTCGAGACACATCGAACCATTGACGGAGCAGCAGATACTAGGGGTGTGCGGACTGCAGCAGTCGACGCAGGAGACGGAGGAAGCACTCAGCCGAGGGCTGGAAGCCCTGAACCTCTCTCTCTCCGACACCATCACCTCCGACGCACTGAGCTGCGTCTCTAACGTGGACAACTACATGGGTCAGATGGCCGTCGCCGTGAACAAGCTTGCCACCTTAGAGGGCTTCATCCGACAAGTAAGCTTCAGATCTGCATATGCTAATGAAAACATAACGTCACCTTGCAATCACACGGGTAGCCACCCAAGACTATGATTGACGTAGGGCATAAACACTTGGTAGATCCACTTCTATGAGCACTAGCATCCTGATCAAAACGTGGGGTAATTTTGTGAGTGTCAACCTACGCCAGTCAAGGGGACGGCTTTTGGGGTGAATTAGGTTGATCATGGCTAAGCTACTTGTTGCCATGTTTTGGTGGTAAAACGAGAGAGCTTTTGCGTGCTGATTTCAAGTCTGCAATCTACATCAACATTCTTATGTCATAGATAATAATGTTATGAGCAAAATAAATGGAGAACAAGTGGTTTGTTCTGATAAGCATATAACACCGCGAATCGATGGTTTCAGGCAGATAACCTGAGGCAGCAGACGCTTCACCGGCTCTACCAGACATTGACGACCCGGCAGATGGCGCGATGCTTGTTAGCCGTTGCGGAATACTTCCACCGCCTCCGTGCACTGAGCTCTCTCTGGCTCGCCCGGCCGAGACACGAGTGAGCGGAAGAACCCTGCAGGCATTGCATGCAAGTGGAGGTCAGAAACCAGAAGAGGGTCGACTTATTTGTGTACGACCACCATCTCTTGGCAATAAAACAGTTGTAGCAAGAAGAAGAAAAGATGTATAGATGGATAATTGCGACGTAAACACACTGTTTGGGGAAACATGGTTTAGGTACCGCATCCTTTTCTCTTCTCTTCTCACGCTTTACCTGTTATAAGTATGTGGAAAGTAAGGATTTTGGCCATCTTTTGTGACCTTTGTAAAGGAGAAGTGAGGCAGAAAACAGAAAAAGAGATCTTGGAGGAGGAAGTTGAAGAGCAACAAGGTGGAGGAGAACGATAAAAGGAAAAGCTTAGTGTATGTGTGGCTCCATGTCGCTGCATGTTTTTGAAAGATCTGCCGACGGTGACAGAGACATTGGCGGGTGACGGTCTATTTGTTTTACGGTCCTTTCATTTATATAACTCGAGAGCTTTTGCTCTTGGTATCATGGTATGCCTCATCTTCTTGCTCAAGCTGCAGGAGTTGAGAACTAATTTGGTTTCGAGAGCCCCATCACATGCAACACGCACACAACCACTTTTTTTTTCTGAGAATTAATTATATTTAAATTTTTTATTACTATTACTTTTTGCTGGTCATAAGTGCCGGTAAACCAATCAATCACGTAAGTGATAGCATATTTTGATTGGCGAGTGATAGCATGTGTGATACGATATACAATCTTTATTATTATTATTATTTAATATTTTATCATTTTATCTTACGTGTTACATATACTGTGATGTCCATAGATTTATGCATTGGGAATCAAATCATGATGAGATCACGATAATGAGACTAATTCATATTTAAATACAAACCTTAAATAATTTCGGTCATAGGTGACTCGAGAGGGACATCAAGATTACTGGACTTACTGGTATGCTGTATACCCATTCAAATGATAAAGGCGACTGATCTCATAGCTACTCGTATGAGAATACTAGGGATACAATGCATATGCTCATTGGAGAATGAGTTCACTAATTGATCCACTCGCGAAATGTTGGATGGTTAATGATACCTCATTGTCAGATAGTAATTCTATCATCTCAGTAGTGCACATAGTCCTTAGATTTGAGATAACAATGATGTCTCGTATAAGTACTCCACTCTTTAATATCATACTTAGAGGTCTGAAAGTTTCAGATCTAACACAACTAGTAATCAAGAGTGGCAGCCAATTTTACAAGGGCTATTGAGTGTCGATAGAAGATCATCCGCTCTTGGTGTCATGAGAGGAATATCTCAAGTATTCTTATTCAGAAAAATCCCTGGCCATGATCATTCGAATTGAGATAGAAAGAGTTCTATGGAAGAATCTAATTAGAGCGAGACTCGAGTAGAAATCATATGAGTCTGGCAACACCATGCTCAATATATGGTCTTTGGAATATTAGATAAATGAGGGACTATAGGTACACGGTAACTAAGGATAGATAGGTCCAAAGGATTGGATTTTCCTGTATTGTTTAGTGACTGCGGTGCAGTGGCCTACTACGTTCGTAATCGATGAGTTGAGTTAATTATTATGGAGATAATAATTCACTGAGTCAAAAGGAGTTCTGATATGTATGACTAATGACCAGCTCGATATTAAACCTAGAGGGTCAAATACATTTGGTAGATACTACGACGAGTATAGGTTCAGATATGAGATATTCGTCAGAGCCCCTATCTTATTGGATATCCAATATGCCCATGAATTATTGGATCTTATGGATGAGATCCAATAAGAGCATATGAGAGATTATTAGATAAAGATCCACTAATCTAAGAGGCTTGGGTAGTTGGATAGAGATCCAATATTCAATATGGTAGGATCCATTAGGGTTAAGTTGATATGGGGCCTCTATAAATGGGAGGAAACCAAAGGCCCATAGGCTAGAACTCTATTTGTTGCTACCTCATATTCTTCTCTCCCTTTAAGAAGCATCTTCGCAGCTCCTATCATGTGGATCATCATTAAAGAGAAGAGCGCTTTACCTCCTTCATCTTCTCTCACTGATTTGTGAAAATTCAGGGATATACAATCTCCTTAGGTAACACAATTATCTCATACAAGCTTTTCAGTTTCGTAGGTTTTTGTGCACTAATCTTCGTATGATGATGAAGCCTTTTTATAAAAATATAAAAATTTTATTTTCCCAATAGTGGTATCAGAGCTAGGTTGTTTAAGTGAAGATTGGATTTTAAACTATGTATGTTATGTTTTAGAAAGACTTTTAATGTCAAAATTATTAACGTAAAAGGTGAGAAAGGGCAGCAACTGTTGTTGACCTTGTAGATTGGCCAAAGGCTGCTTGCAACCTTGGCCAAAAGCAGCCTGCAGTAGGTGATGCTTGCGTCTGCAGGAGCGATAACCACAATGGTTACGTTTGTGGGTGAGCCGCCTGCGGGCACTGCGCCCATGGGTGAGCCGCCTGCGGGCACTACGCCCATGGGTGAGCCACCTGTGGGTGGTGCTGGCCCACGAGCAAGGACGACATGGGACCTCCTCAAGGCCTAGGGTTCATTTTAGGATATGTTTTGTTTTTGGTAGTCGGTCGGCCTTCTTTTGTGTTGTAAGTTATGATTGATCAGACTGTGTAATCATTTCCTTTTATCAATGAAGTTTTTCCTTTCTAAACTAATGGATCACTTTACGTTTTATAAACAAATTTATGTTTTTGCAAACCTTTGACTCTTGCATTGAGACTCTCTACCGGACCTGATAGAGTTATTGAATCTCAGATTTTGATGATAAAATCAATTGATAAGTTTATGATCCAATCTGTGTTTGAGAAAAGTGATATAGGACTATCTTCAATCATGAAAAGGGAAATTGATTGAAGCAAGAAAATCAGATGTTAGGCTAGAGTTAGAGATCGGGCATCGAGCTAGAAGAATCAAACATTGCGCCAAGATTGAATGTTGCGGGAGTCAACATGTCGATAGTGTTGAATCTCGAATTTTGATGATGAAACTAATTGATTGTGTTTTATTGTCTAACTACGTTTTGAGTTACGTAGGTCTACTATTGATCAGGATTAGACAATTGACGCTCGAGGAATTGACGTTGCGCTGGGTGATCATGTTAGGATATTGGATGTCGAGTCGGAGGTTTGGTTAACAATCGGCAGAAGGCTTTGTACGTCGGGCATCGGGCCAAGAAGAGCATGTTGCACCAAGGATATCGGGGTTGCGGAGGTCAACCATCGATTGGGCAACAAAACGTAAGAGAGGACGATGTGCTAAAGAATCAGACGAAGTACCGACCAATGACATGCTGGGCAACTGAATGTCAATTTGCGTTGTAATAACTGTCTAGATCGAAGTAGAGTTTTTGTTTGTGTGTGTGCAGGATTAACTACGATAACAATGAAGACATAAAGTGAAACAAAGTGCTGGAAGATAAGTGTGATGGATCGTTGGGAGTTTGAGAGTTCGACGAAAGTCCGAAGATTCGTTGGGAGTATTGCCGGAACTGGCCGAGAATGAGTAAGGAGCTTGCCAAAGGGTTTTCGGAAGTTTACCGAAAGGTTCGTCGAAAGTTCACAGAGTTTCCCAAGAAAGATCGAAGCTTGCCAAAGAAGCTCGTTGGAACTTGCCAAGATCATCGTGAAGTCCAGGAGCTTGCTGGGAGTCCGCAGAATGGTTTCCGAGGGTTTGTCGGAAGACCGTCGAAAGTTCACTGAAAGAAGTCTTGACTTGTTAGACTTTGTAATAGCTTAGGAAATATGTTTAATTTTATAGTTAGCATGTTAATTTGGGTTAAGATTAGGTGTTAATCCTATAACCCAAGTATGGGCCAATTGGGCCTTGTTTTGGACTGGTTTGAGCCGAGTTTAAGGCCCAACCAATGAGCTGGAAATACCCGGGCGGTGGCACCGCCCAGTGGCCAAGAGCCCAAGTAGTGGCACTGCCTAGTAGCCAAGAGCCCAAGTGCTGGCACTGCCTAGTAGCCAAGAGCCCAGGTGGTGGTACCCATCGATAGTGTCTGTCGATCGGCGATGTCAAGCCAGAAGTGGTAGGTAAAGAAATTTAGGCTCCAAATTTGAATCCTCTTGAGGCCTATAAATACCCCTCTCATTAATGGTTGAAGCACACATAAAAAACTAAGAAAGAAGAAGGGAAAACTTTATTGAAATTGTGTCAAAACCTTCCCTCTTATTCTAAAGTGTGATATAGCCTTAGAGAGGGTTGAGAGGCCTTATAAGGGTTACCTCCTAAGCCCGTTAAAAGGAGAGCACTATAAGGGAGTTGATCCTCACCCGTTGAAAGGAGGATAGCTAGTGGAAAAGCTAATGGCCTTAAGTGAAGAGGAATCGGGAGTGGACATAGGTCGTATGACTGAACCACTATAAATCGGTTTGTGTTTATATTCTTGCAATTTACTTTACTGCAAACCATCTTCACTTTGATGCTCTACCTTCTCATCTCCTTCTTACGAATCAATTTACTTCTAAAGCATCTTTTGTTACGGATTTAATCGAAGCATAATTTTCAACGCACGAAGTTTCCGAAAGTTGTTTTAAATCGTCGAAATTTTATCGTTCTTAACCGCTGCACTAATTCACCCCCCCTTTTAGTGCCACTTGATCCCTAATAATTGGTATCAGAGCCTCGTTATTTCTCTTTCAAATTCACACATGCGAGAAATAGCTCTTCATGGCTTTCAAGAGGGCTTTTTGATTGTTCGTCCTCTGTTCTTTAATGGATCGGACTACATATATTGGAAAACCCGAATGAGAGTTTTCTTGATTTCTCAATATTTAAACTTATGGAATATTGCTGAAAATGACTTTCAACTTCCCTCTAAACCGACGAGCGAATAGTCAGATTTTGAGAAGAAATATTTTTCTTTAAATGAAAAGGCTATGAATGCCTTATTTTGCGCTTTAGATAAAAATGAGTTCAATTGGATTTTTACGTGCGAAACGACTTTTGAAATTTGGCGAACACTTGAAATCACGCACGAGGGAACTAGTAGAGTCAAAGACTCGAAAGTAAACCTCTTATTACATGATTTTGAGCTTTTTCGAATGAAACCAAGCGAGACTATATGTGACATGTATACCCATTTCACGGATATCATCAATAGTCTAAGAGCTCTTGGTAAATCTTTTTCGGATTTTGAACTCGTAAGCAAGATCTTAAGATTCCTTTCAAAAAGGTGGGATCCTAAAGTAACCGCAATACAAGAAGCTAAAAATCTAAATGACCTTCCGATAGAAGAATTCATTGGCTCATTAAAAACGTATGAAATGAGCCTTTTGGAACTTGATGAACACTTGAACCACCTTCCAAAGGACAGGATTTGGAACTCTAGACAATTGAATACCACTTAAGTGATGACTCAAGTGATGAGGACATTGAACACATAACAATGAATGTTAACAAGTTCAATAAACAAAAATTAAAAAATATAAATGAACTTGAACGAAGGAAGAGACCAAAGAAGAGAAAGGCACCCAAGGAAGAATCAAGTGATGAAAACGACGAATTAGGCCTTGATGAGTTTCAACAATGAGGTAAGTAACTCACCTAAAATGTTCTTACGTTGTTTTGAGATTACATGATCCGTTCATGAGTTGCTCAATTTAGTTAGTAGGAAATAAAAATTATCTAAAAAAAATTATACTATATTTTTCCTTCTAGAAATTTTTAAAAATTAAAAATTTATATGATGATTGCATGATAATGCTTAAAACATCAAATCTTTTGTGAATGATAATTCTTGTACAAGACAAATTCCATATATGCTTTTCGTATCGATTTTCGACTTTAAACATCATGCACATCTATGTATGTTATTCTTGAAAGTGTTTTGATGATAAATGCTTGTATCATGCTTATGATATGAAATCTTTTATTTTAGATTAATTGGTCTAAATTATTTTTATGATGAAATTTTTAGATGACATGTCACATTTTTTTTTATAAAACTTGAGTTTCGATTTTAAACTTGATACACATCTTTTATACAAAAAGAAATTGAGCATGCTTACTTGTAATCAATCTATGTTGCTCTTAATAAAATTCTCGAATGAAAGTTTTTGATGATAATTTCAGATTTATATGGTGATTCATGGCTTTCGAATGAAAAAAATTGAACATACCATATGAAATCATCATTAATAATAATGAAAATATTAAAAAAAATATTATTATGCTTAATGACCTTATGATATCATATGACAAAACTCATGTGTTGGTTTTAAACATGATACTCATATTTTAAAACATGATCACACTCATATGAAACAAACAAATTTAAATAAAACACATTATGTATGATGTGTGACTTTTTCATCTTGAACCAATGTATTTTTCGTCTTAATCATTTTATGATGAATTGTTTAAATGATGGGTTATATTTTTCGACTTTAAGAATCTCGATGATGGATTTTGCTTTTAAGTCTTGAACTTTCATGCTTATCTCTATTTGGTATTAAAAGACAAAGGCATGTTCAAATAAGATTAATTCATAAAATGGAAATGCATGATTCTTGAAATTTGTCTATCTCCAATGTCTTTGATTTCTCGATAAAAGATAAATAATAAATCTATTCATGATATTTTGAGAATCTCATGAATTTCTTGAATGTGATTTTTATGATGATTTCGAATTTGACAATTTCTTGATTCGTATTTATGACTTAAGATATATTTTAAATATGAATCATACTTCAATCATGTTCTATCTCCCTTAATTCATTTTGTTCTCCTATATTTTCTTTTTATTTACTAAAGAGGAGAACCTACCAAATGAATCATGAATGAATCACTTATCGATATATCTTTTTAAAATATCTTTTATAATATGATGTTGATAACTTGAGATATCTTTTGGAATTCATGAGACGAGATTTAGCCTTTATGTCTTAAACGTTCATGCTTATTACTATTCGACATAAAAAAAAGACAAAGGCATGTTCATACGAAATCAATGCAAATCACTAAAAGAGAAATGTATGTTTCTTGAACATCTCTCTTTCTCTAAAGTTTTGAATTTTTTATGAAAGACAAGTGATGAATTCTTTTATGACCTTATATGAATCTCGAAAGTAATAATGATGAAGAACTTGAAGTTGATGAAATGAATTTAAACTTTTACTCATGACTCTTCTCTTGATCTCTTGAAATCATGACTCCTTGAGATGTTTGTAATGCTTGAATCAAGCTCTAAAAGATTTCATTTTTCTATAAAGATATTTTATTGAAATCATGATCTTGCAAATTATAACTTGACGTTCTTTATAAATCAAGATCGTTGACCATGCTCCTTCTGTTTTATCAAAAGAAAACTCTTTAAATGGAATGTATCTTGTCTTTTGATTTCTTGGAATTCAATACTTCAATTTTTATAAATTTGTGATCTTGATATCTTGATTCTTATGAAATGCGATCTTGATGAAAATTCTTATGCATGAATTAAGATGCTCTTTGTGCTATCCATTCTCAAATGAATCATGTTCTTCTTGAGCCTTGATATTATATCCTAGAAGTGACATGATTTCTTTGCCTTGTGTGGTTAATTGAATATTTGATATAAATAAAATTTGTTTTATGATGAAGAATCATTGAATCATGACTTGATCTATGAGAATGTAATTTTTTATGTATCATGATTCTTGGTTGTATATCCTTTATCATGAATTAAAAATTGATGATAAAGAAAATATTTGTGAATCATGATTTTGATTTCTTGAAACTATATGTTTAGAATTTGTTTTAAAATCATGATCTTGATCTTGCTAAAATGAATAATTATGAAGCATGAATGACATCTTTTAGTATTGATCTTTATTGATTTTTCATATTGATACCCTTCATGACATGATTTCTTTATATTTTTGCCTTGTATGCATCATGTGATAACTAATGTATATTTTGATGCAAATGTATTTGAAAGTAAATGTAAAGAAAACTTTGTATTCCCTCACTTCATTTTGACAATAACTAAGGGGGAGCTAGCTTGTTGGCTTGAATATTGAATTCATTTTCATGACTTGAATTTTGATGATAGAAACATTTATGTTAATATTTGTTTCTAATATCTCATTTGCCATTTTGATAAAAAAAGGAAATCAATTACAACATTGCATCCTCCCTTCTTTTTGAGAATGATAAAGGGGAGAAAAATTGCACTCTTCCCTTTTTTTTATATAAAAACAAAGGGAGAGAAGATTTATTACTAGCTTGCGATCCAAATGAAAAAATTTGCTAGCTCGAAAGAACTTGCTATCATGAACACTACCAACAAAATGCTATCTTACCTATTATGTGAAGCAAAGTGCAACATTGCACAAGAAGCAAGTAAAACTTGTCATGCTTGAACTTAAATCTTGCTATGATTGAATGATGTATTGCAAATCAATGTTTAAATGTTGATGAAAATTTAGCTAGTATGATTGTAAAACTTGCATATCTTTTAAACTAGCTATGATGATTACTTTTCCTTTTTGTTGATGACATAGGGGGAGAAGTATATTGATAACTTCATGCATTGAATTGAAGATTTTATATATTTGCATGATGGTTTGATAATTCTCATAATTTATGATGAATGTTGCTTGGATTTGGGATAATCTAAGTGTTCTATCAATGGTATATTGATAGGGGGAGTTTGGTTAAACTCCGGGGAGTTAAGGTTAACTCCGTTAGTCATCAATTAGTTGTCATCATCAAAAAGGGGGAGATTGTTGAATCTCAGATTTTGATGATGAAACTAATTGATTATGTTTTATTGTCTAACTACGTTTTGAGTTACGCAGGTCTACTATCGATCAGTATTAGACAGTTGACATTGGAAGAATTGATGTTGCGCCAGGTGATCACGTTAGGATATTGGATGTCGAGTCGGAGGTTCGATCGACAATCGGTAGAAGGCTTTATACATTGGGCATCGGGCCAAGAGGAGCGTGTTACGCCAAGGATATCGGGGTTGCGGAGGTCAACCACCGATTGGGCAACAAAATGCAAGAGGACGATGTGCCAAAGAATCGGATGAAGCGCTGACCAATGATATGCCGGGCAACTGAATGTCAATTTGTATTGTAATAACTGTCTAGATCGAAGTAGATTTTTTGTTTGTGTGTGTGCAGGATTAACTACGATAACGATGAAGACGTAAAGTGAAACAAAGTACCGGAAGACAAGTGTGATGGATCGTTGGGAGTTCGACGAAAGTTCGAAGATTCATTGGGAGTGTTGCCGGAACTAGCCGAGAACGAGTAGGGAGCTTGCCGAAGGATTTTCGGAAGTTCGCCGGAAGGTTCGTCGGAAGTTCGCGGAGTTTGCCAAGAAAGATCGAAGCTTACCAAAGAAGCTCGTTGGAACTCGCCAAGATCATTGTGAAGTCCAGGAGCTTACTGGGAGTCCGCAGAATAGTTTCCGAGGGTTCGTCGGAAGACCACCGGAAGTTCACTCGAAGCTTGCCGGAAAAAGTCTTGACTTGTCGAACTTTGTAATAGCTTAGGAAATGCCTTTAATTTCATAGTTAGCATGTTAATTTGGGTTAGGATTAGGTATTAATCCTATAACCCAAGTAGGGACAAATTGGGCCTTGTTTCGGACTAGTTTGAGCCGAGTTTAAGGCCCAACCAGTGAGCTGGAAATACTTGGGCAGTGGCATCGCCCAGTGGCCGAGAGCCCAGGCGGTGGCACCGTCGGGGCTAGGGCGGTGGCACCGCCTAATAGCCAAGAGCCCAGGCGGTGGCACCGCCTAGTACACTGATAGTGTCAGTGTCAGACTAGCGGTGGTACCGCCAGCATCGAAAAAACTAAGGTGATTCAAATTTGGGCTCCAAATTTGAATCCTCTTGAGGCCTATAAATACCCCTCTCATTCATGGTTGAAACACACACAAAAAACTGAGAAAAAAGAAGGGAAAACTTTGTTGAAATTGTGTCAAAACCTTTCCTCTTATTCTAAAGTGTGATCTAGCCTTAGAGAGGGTTGAGAGGCATTGTAAGGGTTATCTCTTAAGCCCGTCAAAAGGAGAGCGCTATAAGGGAGTTGATCCTCACTCATTGGAAGGAGGATAACTAGTGGAAAAGCCGATGGTCTCAAGTGAAGAGGAATCGGGAGTGGACGTAGGTCATATGACCGAACCACTATAAATCGATTTACGTTTATATTCTTGCAATTTACTTTACTACAAACCATCTTCACTTTGATGCTCTACCTTCTCATCTCCTTCTTACGAATCAATTTACTTCTAAAGCATCTTTCGTTGTGGATTTAATCGAAGTATAATTTTCAACGCACGAAGTTTTCGAAAGTTGTTTTAAATCGTCGAAAGTTTATCATTCTTAACCGCTATACTAATTCACCCCACCCCCCCCGCCCTTAGTATCGCTCGATCCCTAACAGATAGATCAGACAATACACTGAAGGAAAACACGAGGCACTTGGAGTTTGGATGAAACAATGACATGCCAAACAATATAAGATTCATGTTTTGTAATTGTTTATGTCTTGATCATCATAGTTTAGGTCTTAATTGAGTTAATTTTTAGTGTCATCATGCTAACTCAATTAGGGGTCTATTGGACCTGAATCAGGACTAATTTAAGGATTTTAGAAGGCCCATTTAGTGACCTGTAGTTGGGTAAGGTGATGACACTACCAGACTAGGCGGTGGAATCGCCTATGAGCTGAAACATATGAAGTGTATATTTTTCGGAAGACTCAACGGTGGTACTGCTATTGTTAGACAGTAGTACCGCCCAGACTAGCGATGGTACCGCTAGTGCACGATTTTCTAAGGTATCAGGTAGTAGTACTACTTAGACTAGATGATGGTACCGCTAGTACTCGATGAATGAAAAATTTATGATTCTTAGTATGCTATTGTAAACTCTTGAGAGTTCCCCTCCTCTTTAAAGTTTAAAATTTGTTCTAAAGGAGGTATAAGAGTTGTAAAGGTTCTCTCTTAAATATGTGAAAAGAAAAAAAAAGTTGTAATAAGGGTTGTTGATCTTCGCCCATTGAAAGAATATCAATAGTGAAAGCCGGTGGCCTCGACGGAGGAGGAATCAAGGGTGGACATAAATCACAATGATCGAACTACTATAAATCTGGTGTGCTTTTCCTTTGTACTTTTTATTTTTATTACTTATTAATTTAGTTGCTCACTACTTTTACTCTCATTCTAAGTTAAACGTATTTCTGATACGGGTTTAATCAAATATTTTTTTTAAATGATTTAACTTTTTGAAAGCACTAATTCACCCCCCTCTTAGTGCCACTACGATCCTAACAGGGGTCTAGTTGTTGAAAAAGTCGAGCAACCCGATCAGCTTAAGGCACCAAGAGCTTTGTCTGAGTATAGAATTTCTTTAAGTTTGATACGTGTCAGGTCCATGGCAGCTAGTCTCCTCGCATGGCGAGATGGTAAGTCTCGTCTCGGATCACATCAATCACTCGATAAGGACCTTCCCATCTCCAAAATAGCTTGCCTTGAGCATGTGTCAAGTCACTGATATTGGTCTTTTACAAGACTAGGTCACCAACCTTAATTGACCAAGGATGCACCCTTTGATTGTAGAGCCTTGCCACGACCTTTTTGTAAGCCAAGGCTTGGAGGTGCGCCTTAGCTCTTCGCTCCTCAACAAGGTCGAAGTTGGCCCAGAGCTCTTCTTCTAATGTGCCTTCTTTAAAGTTTCCGACTCGAAGGGTCGGAAAAACTACCTCAAGTGGGAGCAACGCCTCGGTTTTGAATGTCAGACTAAAGGGTGACTTACCCGTGGCAGTCTTCGATGTAGTCTGAGACACCCATGGGATACTTGGGAGTATGTCAACTCATGCATCGTGTGCTCCAATGACCCTTCTTTTAAGGCTTTCGAGTATTGCTCAATTGGTTAACTCGGCTAGGCCATTGGTCTAGAGGTGTGCCACCGAGCTGAACATTAGTTGAATTCTATAATTCTGGTAGGACCCCTTGAATTTTGAGTTGTTGAATTAAGTCTCATTGTCAGTGATGATGACCTTCATGATGCCGAACTGAGTGATAATGTTTTTCTAGACGAACCCCTCAATTTATTTTTCGATGATGGATGCTAAGGGTTCGACCTTGACCCATTTAGTAAAATAGTCTACCTAGACAATAAGGAACCTATATTGTCTCGAGGCCGGGGGGAAGGGCTGAGGAGGTTCATTCCCCACTGTGTAAAAGGTCACGTGTAGTCAATTGGGGTTAAGGGGACTACAGGCTTATGCTACGCTTGAGCATGCTTCTAGCATTATAAGCATCATTGTATGTAGGTCATAGCATCCTAGTGCATGGTTGACCAGTAATAGTCTTATATGAGGATTTTGAAGGCTAAAGTTCGATCGTCGATGTGCTCTCCATAGATGCCCTCATGGACCTCTACTAAAATTTTTTTGGCTTCTACGGGGGCAAGGCACCGAAGGAGGGGTTGGCTGAATGATATTCAGTAGAGCTAGTCGTTGACTTCATAATACTAAGCTTGAGTGCACTTGAGCCATTGACTTCGTAGTACCAGAGGGGTTTACAACCCTTTTCTACAATGTTTCCCTCACACTCTCCATTAGAATATTCTGTATGCTTAAGGAGGAGGGACTCTATATTTTTACAAGGGTTTTAACTTTGAAATCATAGAGTTTTTACTCTCTTTTCTTTCATAATTATTGTTGTGCCAAGAAAGAATAGCTGAGGTATTTATAGACCCCGAGTGGCTTCAAAACTTGAAGCCAAAATTCAAACATCCTAAAATTTCGAGGTACTGGCAGTACCACTACCTATGCTAGGCGGTACCATCACCAGATAGTCTTAACTACTGGACCCAATCGTACCACCGCTTGGCAGTTATTAACTGCCAACGATATCATTGCCCAGTCTGGGCGATAGCACCGCCTAGATCTCCTGGGAGACTGAGCTCTCGATGGTTTCACCATCCAATCCTGGTGGTGCTACCGCCAAACAGGATCCAGTATATTGTTTGGTTTATCACTTTGCCCAACATAGCCCAAACTTAGGCCCAGTTGGCCCCTAATTGAGTTGGCTCAATTCCAACCTAATTATACCTTAAACCTACTTCGATCTAGACAATTATTACAAAGCTTAATCAAATGTTGTCCAACATGTCATTTGTCTTTCGACGCTTCGTTTGATTCTTCGGCCCTTCGTCCTCTCTTGTGGCCTATTGCCAAATCGGTAGTTGACTTTCGTAACTCCGATCTCCTTGGCATAATTCCACTCTTCTTGGCCCGATGCCCGAATCCCATGGCACAAAGCCTTCTATCGATATGTCAATCGATCCTTCAGCTCGATATACAATCTTCTGACATGTTCTCCTCTGGTCCAACTTGGATTCTTCTAGCTTTAATTATCTCTCCCTGATCGAAGTTTCCTATGTCACTCAAAATACAGATTAGATCTTAAACATTATCAATTGGTTTCATCATCAAAATCTAAGATTCAACACGAGAGATTATAGATACATGGTAACTAAAGACAAACAGGTCTGATGAATTAAATTCCCTTATATTGTTTGGGGACTATGGTATAGTGGCCTAGTATGTCTGTAGTCGATGAGTCAAGTGAATTATTATGAAGATATTAATTTACTGAGCCAAAAGGAGTTTTGATAGGTATGACTCACAGTTAGCTCGATATTAAGCCTAGAGATTTATACACATTTGGTAGGTATTGTGATGAGTAAAGGTTTAGATATGAGATATCCACTAGAGCCCCTATCTTATTGATATCCAATAAGCCCATCAATTATTGAATCATATGAATGAGATACAATAAGAGTCAATAAGAGATTATTAGATATAGACATACTAATTTAAGAGGCTTGGGTAATTGGATGGAGATTCATTACCCAATAGGGTAGGATCCATTAGGGTTAAGTTGACATGAGGCTTCTATAAATAGGAGGGAACTAAAAGCTTATAGGCTTAGCCTCTCTTAACTACCAACTTCTATTCTCCTCTCCCTCTCTTCTTCTCTGCTAGCAGCCCCTATTTGGGGCATGTGGACAACAAGAAGGCTTGCCCCTTTTTGATTGTATGGTGTGTACGAAGAGAAGCTTAGTGCAGTAATTTAAGGAGCGTCTTCGTAACCTCTGTCATATGAATCATCACTAGAGGGAGGACCCTTGACCTCCTTCATTTTCTCCTATAGTTATGCAGAAATTTAAGGATATATGATCTCCTTAGGTAACATTTTTCTTATATATAGTTTTTCTAATTTTGTGAGTTTTTGTGCACCAATCTTTGCATGACGACGAAACCTTTTTTGAAAATCTAAAATTTTTATTTTATATTCTTTTGCTGTCCATATGATATTACCCATAGATTTCCTAATAGCTCTTAACTTGTTGAGGGTCGAGCAACCTAGGATACTTTGTATACTGAAGGGAGTTCGACCACCATGAAGCTAACCATCACGGTCTTAGACCTTGGCTCTTTCCTAATAGTGACCGGTAGGGCAGTGGTGTCAAGGGGTGAGATGGAATCTCTTGTGAATCTGGTAAGAGCCAAGGCCATAGGAGTGAGGTCTTTTTCAGTTAGGTCAAGTTTCTTGAAAGCGTCGAGGTACAAAACGTTAGTCGAGCTCCTGATGTCTACAATTATCCTTTTACACCGAGAGTTGACGATCCTGACCAAGATCACTAGTGTATCATCATTGTCAAGGTATTCAGCTTCCCTCACTAGAATGGTGATCTCGGGCTCGTCCTGCCTTGCAGGACATTTGTCCATGGTGGCTCGAGCGTAAGCTTTATGCCCCGATGTACCGTCTCCTCGAGAGGTCGGAACATTGATGATGACATCAATTTATTTTTCCATTAGGCCATGGAGGTGCGGGGAGGATTCCCACAGTTTCTTGAGGTAGCGCCCGAGATACCCCCTACAGATGAGCTCCTCGATCTGGTTCTTTAGGTCATGACACTCCTTAGTGTCATAATCGTAATTGTAGTAGAACCAACAATACTTAAATCGATCTTTGAATTCATGCAAAGTTTTCATTAGGTTAGGTGCCCTTAGAGCCCCTTCTCTCTGATCTGGAGGAAGATTTCTATTCTAGATGAACTTAAGGATAGCAGAGGAGTCCTTGGGAGTGATGGCTCGGATCAATCGAACCTCCTTCTCAATGGGCCTGAGGGCTACCCTCGGGACTACTCCATGCGAGGCCTTTTGTGGCCTTCGTGCTTTCTCACCACTGGTGCCTTAGTAGCAACGTATTAATTTATGCACTATAACATCTCGATGATAGTTGTCATCGGTTACTTAACCAATGATCAAAAAAATCTGGGCAGTTGTAGGCCCATCGGGAATGCTTGCATGATTAGCGAAGGGTGAGCATCAAGGACTCCTCAGATCTTGATGGCAAAGCGAGGGATGAAGTAAGAAAGGGGTTTGTCGTCCTTCTAAGGAGCATGGCCACGAATAGTTTGTGATGTGTGCTGGCTAAGAAATCAAGCTTGAACTCCCTTATAAGCTAGTCAAAAGATGAGATTGAAGTCGGCTTAAGTTGGCTGTACCACATTCGAACCGAGCCTTGAAGAGTAGTGGGGAATTCCTAACATATTAGCATGTCAAAGGTGCCATATAAAGCTATCTGAGCTCAAAAGCAATGACGTGCTCTACCAACTCGGAGCCGTCGTCGTAAGCCTCGAGACCCTCCCGGGGAGGCGAAAGTTGAATGGTATTGATTTATCATTAATCTCTTGCACAAAGGGAGACCCTACCGAGGAGGCCTTCCCGAGCTCCTCTTTTGATTTATGGAACTCTCTTTGGACCTCATCCAAGTGCCAATTGACTGAGAGTAACTGAGCCCGGAGAGAGTCCGCCAAGTTGGATGATAAGGTGTTGGGCTCGGGGCAGCTCAGGGTTGTGTGTCGGGGACCTAGGGCGTTATGCTTTAGCGTTAGCCTTGGCTCTCCCGATAGCTTGTCGACCGATGAATTAGCATCCACCGCTCTGGGTTGCTAGTCGACTAAAAAAAGTTCTTATGGTCTGATGATAGGTGTTGGTTGGTCCCATGGCGATAGCGGTTGGAGAAATGTTGACTACTAGGCAAGTTAGGGGATGAGGGGGATAGTAGTTTGCACCATTCCTACTAGCACTTGGACTTGGTGGGTAAGGCTAAGGAATACCTTGGTTGAGATAGTAGGTTGTCCCATGGTGGTCTCGAGAGGCGAGAGCCTAGGGTCATTGAACAGTCACCAATAGCAGTTCGAGGTCGAGGTCGGGATCGGGGCCGAGGCATTCTCTTCTAGGCTCAGAGGAAGTAGGAGCTACCCTCCAAATCCGAAGGTCAGGTGAGTGACAAGCGACTCCTCTTCGAGATGCTCGATTGGGTTACTTGGTTATAGATGTTCTTGTGACATTAGACTTTTCTTCTAATACTAAAAATGATGGGGAACCTTGTGTCGCGGTCGATGGATCAGCATAACCTAGTCTAATCTCGAATGCACAGGGTCCCCCATGTGGGCGCTCGCATAGAGGAGGTCAGTGTTAGGTCGGGTCCAAGCTTCATCTCTTCGAGATTGAACTTGCACAAATCTATGTCGTGCGATGTCATTTCAAGCTTTCAGGAGCGGCTTTATACTATGCAGCACCGTCTTGTATAGCCCTTGATAGCGCGGGAGCATGTGGTCATTCTGTTCAAGTTCAAAGTGTTACGTTGACGTAATACTCCTCATTGGTGTAGACATGACTACTGATTGTTAGCACGTTGGTGATATCAAAATATGTCTTATCATCTAATAAACTGATTAGAGACCTTTAAGTAATTAAAAAAATATTTTTACTTAATCCATTTCTTCCATATAAAAGAAAGAACAAAGAGGTGTATATTTTGTCGAGTAATGTGTATATAAAAAAAACAAAATTATTGAATTTATAATTTAATCTAGGTTTTGTCCGGTTCGAGCCAACCTTGCAGAGCACCGCCCATGAATCGGAGGGGGCCTGTGCGTTTCCGTGGGGCGGTGACGCGACCCGCCTCTGGCTCTGGCGTCCATAATGATACGAAGATCCTAGACGCGCCACGTGCCAACGTGGTCGTCCACCATCACAACGGTGAGGCCAACTGCGTTGACCTCTCTTTAGAGTATCTCGCAACTGGTTCAGTTGATGGAAGGATTGGAGGAGGTAAGGTTACTGCGGATGCGAAAACCCCGGTTGGGCGTTCTGAAAATATCTGACGCGGTGCTTTTTAATCTTTTCCGTCCAACTTTCGCGTCACGATGGGGGGAGAATCTGGCGCTCCAGCCACGGAAGCGGCGAAGACCGCGGCGGTGGAGTCAGACGAGGAGCGGCGAGCCGCGTTGCTGCGGCGGATAACGGAGGAGGGCGGTTTCGCGTTCGTGAGCTCGGCGGAGAAGGCGGCCGGCGGCGACCTCCGGGCGGCGGAGGCGGCACGGGAGATGGCATGGGAGCAACTCCACTCGGGGCCCTGGCACGAGGTCGTCCCTGCGTGGCGGGACGCCTACGCGATGGCGTGCCTCCACGTGGCGGAGCTCCGGGCCGGGGCCGGCGACAGGAGGGAGGCCCTCCGGGCGCTCGACATGGGGCTCATCATGGGCGGCCCGCTTCTCCGCCGCGACCTCGACGAGGCCGTGCATAGGATCGCGGCGTGCGCCGAGGACGAGGTGGTGGCCGACGGTTGCGCGGACAAGTGGAGGGAGGGGATCTCCAACAACCGAGACCTAGCAGAGGTGAGAGATTCAAGCACTAAACGATAAAAATGCCTTCTTTGAACAGAATTGCATAAATTTCATGACAATATATTGTTCAATCTGCTGTTGGTTTAACTCGCTCGGTTATGTTTTGGACACATTCTATTTGGATAACTTCTATGCTTCCTCTTCCGGATTTCATGTTTGAGATTGCTTTTCTTGACTGCTTCGTATTGCAATGGTAGGCCTCAACTGTACACTGAACAAATCATCATGTGTTTTTTGAGTTTCTACTTTTTTCCTCTTCATTTACATCTGCCCATTCTTTCTGTGATTATGTTCACTTGTTAAATCGAGAACTTATTGATCTTTGGTTTGTGATGAATAAGGAAGCTTCAATCGTTGTTTTTCTTTTTTACATTCTTTATCAGCAATTATGCCACAACTCAAATTTGGAGTTGTACTTCTCTCATATTGAATCGGCACATCTCCTTGAAGAATACACAATCATTCGAGCTATTGGATTTGTTCAAATATGTGTGTGAGCATGAAGTTTTAGTTGGTCAACAATGCACATGTATAGACCTGAATTACACTATCATTTTTATGAACTTTTCTTGTAGGCACTTCGAATTTTGCCATACAAATCACTATCCTCTAAGAAAGTTGAGAAACAGCCATCCCTTTCATTGGAGACATTTATATGTGATTATTTTTTACATGATTCCCCGGTTATCATCAGTGGATGCATTGATCATTGGCCGGCACGGACAAAGTGGAAGGATGTTGCGTATTTACAGAGGGTAGCAGGAGATCGAACTGTCCCAGTTGAGGTGAATAGTCTTTCCTTTTGTTGCTGAATTTATGACATCATGGGAGCAACTTGCACATCGATGACAGATTGGAGGAAAACTCATATGCTTTAAAAAACTCTAAAACCTAAGAGATGAATCAAAGTAATGAAACTTTGTCTGTGCCTAAATGAAAAATCTCATGGCATTACAGAGCTTGAATAAAACTTATGGTTTATGCTATATCAAAATGTTGTTTCTTCTAATCCATTAAAAGATGCGTGATTCATATACTGTTGGTTTACTACTTGGTCAAAAACTCAAGCTTTGTTTCATATACTGTTGGAATCATGATGTGCTTAATGTCAACAGCCCCAAGATCCCATGCTGTAATGGGCTCTGAAAGTTAAGGACGGCCTGGCAAAGTCTAGTTTTCTTTCATATACCACTGGATCATGCTTGAATTGCTGTTTTTACATTATTTAATTTATGGGTTGATTATCATATGCTAGTCCTTGTGGTCAAAACTGCTTTAAACTTTTGTGACTTGTGAATTCTTCACAATTATTTGCTTATAACATGCTATTATCTTGCTTTTCTCTGTTATTTGGAGTATGGATATTCAAAGTCTATCTTTCAAGGTCACTTAGAATTGGAGCGTGGAATTTTAGAATCTATATGTCAAGGTCACTTAAATGAGCATATGCACGTACCAAGTTATTGTTATTACTAATTAGGCTACATAAGTGCCAATAATTTTAAACTAAAATCTAATTTCATATTTAGGTTGGGAAGAACTATCTCTGTTCTGAATGGAAGCAAGAGCTAATTACTTTCTCTCAGTTTCTTGAGAGGGTTCATTCAAATAACTGCCCTTCCAACATGACATATCTGGCTCAGCATCCTTTGTTTGATCAGGTACCTCAACAATTCTTCAATATTATCTTCACCGTGTATCAAATAACTGTTTCGACTAAACTGGCAGATACAAGAGCTACGTGATGATATAATGATTCCCGACTATTGCTTTGCTGGTGGTGGGGAACTCCGATCCCTTAATGCTTGGTTTGGTCCACTTGGTACAGTGACACCATTGCACCAGGATCCTCATCATAATCTTTTTGCACAGGTATACTGAGATGTGCATGATAAATATGGAAAATTGATGTTTGTCACTTTTTAAATCTTTATTCAACTTGCTGCATAGTAAATCCAAAAGGACATCATTCACCCACAGGTAAAGTACCATTCTCTTCCATCTTTTGTTGGTCACTTGCTGCCTGAACTTGACTGCTCATGTCATATGCTTATATGACTGACCAACATATAGCTGCTTCCACCACTGTTGCATTGTTGAAGTCTGCTAAAGATCTATTTCCAAGAAAAAAAGAAAAGTACACTGATTTGTTTTGACAGAATCTTGACTTGCTAAAATTAACAATATGCCCGAGATTATATGCATTCAACAAAATCTATTAAGGTGAGTAGCAGGCTCGATAAAGTCTGCTTGGTTTATTTTCTCTACAAGAATCTTAGAGTGCACCTTTTTGCACTCTGACATGCACTTTGGCTTCATGTGAAACACTAATTATTTTTAATGAGTCACATTTTATATTATCCCAGATATTTGAAACGGTATGGTTTTTTGTTGTTAATCATGTCTTATATTACCCTAGAAAAACAATCTGAAGATGCTCAGATTGGTTTATCAGAAACAATGAAAATAATGGTATTATTTGGGATTCAATTACTGGATGTTCCTAAGGGATTCTTTAAGGGCAACGCTCCCAAAATTGTCATATCTCAGATAGTGATCAAGACAATTCTTAGACTTAATAATCAAGATGCTACCAATGTAGTGCCTAGATTTGCATATGCAAAAAAAAGAAAAAAAGCATTTTTTAACCTGAGTTAGTTCCTTATCTTGTAGGACCATTTGATTCACAGATATAAGGTTGTCAGACAAAAAGGTATAAGCTTTGCATGAGCCAAATTAGCCTAACTTTAAAAAATAGAAGGAATCTATGAGGATAATGTGGTTAAACCTCCTTGTTACTGGAACAACGATTATTCCACAGGGAAACCTGTAGCAAGAGCTATATCAACTTTTGTTCAAAATTTGTGTCAGTTAACAGCTTTGACTCTTTCCCTTTTTTGTCCACAGAACCATATATACAAATAAATAAATAAATGTGTCTGTCTGTGTGTGTGCTTGTGTGTGTGTGTGTATACATAACATATTCATAACCATGTTGGCATTGTGTCAACATCATTGGTTGCCCACCGGTAAATGCTGTGATGCCATTTTCCTCGTCAAAAATGTCATGTTCATTTGTATACAAGTGATTGTATACACATGCTAACAATGGTTGCTAGGCTATTGTAATAAAGCTTGCAAAATCAATGTGTATGCCCATGGATGTTATAAACTATTTTATTCTGAACATGTTGAACCCATGTTAAACATAGTAATGTCCAAGATAAATATGATGGCTGTCTAGTTCTTGTTTGGAGCAACTCCTCATTCCAGCATTACTACTTATATAGTTATTTCAACTAATAAACATCCTAGACAATTATAGCCAAAAAGATATGAATATGACTTGTTCGAATAGCCTATTTCACTAGCATAGTAATTTTTATTTCATTCTTATGGTCATATCCAATGGATCATAGATCTTTGATGCCTAGGGCCACAGTTCCATAAGACCAAAATCGGGTGATTTTCTCATTTGATTGTCTTTGATGTCATGATATATAGGTGATTGGCAGAAAATACATAAGACTTTATCCAGCTTCAGCATCAGAGAGCTTGTATCCTCATACGGAATCCATGCTTAGCAATTCCAGCCAGGTATGTAGTTACTAGAAAACACCAAGGAATCACCAGCCTTAGCTATGCAAATTCCTGATTGTAAAAGGCAAGGCATCGCCGCCTGGCTTTACAAAACAGCCTCACAGGGGGCATGCAATTTTATCTATGGTAGCCTTGACTTTACCTGGCTTTACAAAGTATGCATGCATGGATTTGGTGTGTTTGTGGTGGGTATGCCCAAGCTGACTACATCTGGTTCTTGATGATCTCAGCCTTCCCAACAGTGTCATTACTTTCAAAACAGCAGTTGTTTTCTATGAACATTAGAACTTAATTTGCTGATTGACTTATTGGGAAAATGTCATGCGGCAGAGCATGTTACCAAGTTCTAGGGTGAAATTTATAGTGTTGTTTCGGATCTGTCTGCAGGTTGACCTCGACAACATCGATTTCACAGAGTTCCCAAAGGTGGAAAATCTGGAGTTCATCGACTGTGTCTTGGAGGAAGGTGAAATGCTTTACATTCCACCCAAATGGTGGCATTATGTGAGATCACTTTCTACCAGTTTCTCTGTCAGTTTTTGGTGGAGCGCAGCAGCCAATCCCTCTGAAGGCGCATAGTATTAGTGTTCCTTGCCATTCCATAGCCTTTTTTTGTCCGATGGGGGTTGTATGAGAGGAAATCATGGAATCACAGAATTAATTATGTTGGACTCCATTTATATACACACTGAGGACCCACTGTTTGGGATCCATCATTACAAGACGTAGTTTTGTTGGTCATGTATCTTAATCTATGCACACCTTAGAAATTGCACTACTACTGACTGCTTTCACCCCAGTAATCTATAATCGATTGATCATCTTTTGTGTTCTGACCCCAGCAGTGATTCTGGGTTTTTGTGGATTTGATGATGCTGTATCGACTGTTTCTCCGATATTTTATTCCCTATAAATTCTTCGCTTTCTGTTTACGTCAAAAAGAAAGCTTGAAGAACATGCAAGCGTGTTCGGAGCATGCGCCGAGCATGATGACAAGCAGCAAAACAGAACATGGCAGCGATGATGGCTTATCATATGAAATCGAGCAATTGCTCGGGTGCATGCATGTATAAGAAATCTCATCTTTCTACAAACACAGGTCACCGGAATGATCGCCGTCATAAGAAATTCTATCTACGGTCGCTTGCTCACGGAGTTCAGATTGAGATGAGCGGTTCCATGACTGCCTTCGGGTGGCGCTGCCAGAGAGCTGCTCGATCGTGTCCATGAACGTATCTGGTGGCGCCGCTGCTGCTGCGCAGAGTCATGGGTTCCGCAGGCAGGAAATCCGGGCGGCACCGGCGAAGGCAGCGGAGCTGAGGGCGCTCCACCCGGTGGGGAACGGTGGCGGCCCAGCGGTGGCGAGGTTGCCTGCCGGTGCTTCCCCTCCCGTTTCCCGCCCTGCGAATCGGTTCTCTGCATCTGAAGACTACCCTGTCTTCACGCCGGTGAGTTGTGCCTACTCTTTTGGTTCGTCATCGTAGAGTCCGGTAGCTGTTCCATGCAAAAGATGGCATCTTGCTGGGCATCATCTCTCTGTCTTCTCACTGTGGTTTCCACAGTGCTGGAAGAATCAGTACTAACAAAAAAATGTCAGTCCATTTGACCTCTCCGAAAGCAGTCGTAGTCGATCGGAGGTACATCGAGCTGCTTCAAGCTCAAGTCCTAAAACATAAACTGGAAAGAACTTTTCTCAGAATCTTCTCTATATCCCATCCATCCATCCATCCAAACTCTGTACCTCTATGCAGGCTGCTACAGACGCTGTGATTCTGACGTGCTCGAGTAGACGAACAGGCTCATGCGCAAACACAACAGTCACGTCATACGAGACATGCGGGGAGAAAACTGTGGACTTGGATGTGGCCGGTGGGCAAAAGAACCTGAGCGACAATGTCGAGAGCGCTCGGGCACTGCCCGGTCCACAGCAATCGGTAAAGATGCCCATAAAACACCGAGGGCCAATCCTTTCATGGATTTTGTCTAAATCAAGAAGGAAGCGCACGCCCGAAACGCCGCCAAAGCCGATGGCGTCCGACGACATGTTCCAGCTTTTGAAGGAACGGGGGGTTTCTTCACTTGAATCACTGGAGGAGGAGCTCCTCCACGCCAAGGAGAATAGGGATGCCGCCCTGGCAGAAGTTTCAGAGATGAAGTCCTCACTGGCAGAGCTGCAGCAGAAGCTACACAGTTTGGAAGCTTACTGTGAAGAGCTGAAGAAAGCTTTAAAGCAGGCTGTGCATGGAAAGAGTCCCCAGGTTCTATACAAGTTTAAGCGGTCCAAGAGAATGAAATCCATCAGAGGCAGCCAAGACGATCTGATGCCCGTCGGCCAAGAGGTACTGGTGGAGGGTTTCTTGCAGATAGTATCCGAGTGCAGGCTCTCCGTCACGCATTTCTGTGAGACATTCATCCACCAAACCGAAGAAACCGATGACGATCTGTCAGGGAGGCTAAACTTGCTTCTCCAACCACATCAGATGACTTTAACTAGTGGTAACTCCTCCAAAGTAGCACTCTGCCATTTGGAAGCCATCGTGAACCAATCCCTGTATCAGGATTTCGAGAACTGTGTGTTCCAAAAGAATGGATCGCCAAAGTTTCTGGATCCCCGGCGAGAGCGCCAGGAGAACTTCTCCTCTTTTGTCGCACTCCGGAACTTGGGCTGGAATGAGGTTTTGCACAAGGGAACGAAGCACTACAGTGACGATTTCAGCAGGTTTTGTGATCGAAAAGTCAGTAGCATTGCTGCGTTGCTGAATTGGTCGACACCATGGCCTGAACATCTTCTCCGATGCTTCTTGATAGCTGCCAAATGCATTTGGTTGCTCCATCTGCTGGCGTTTTCCTTCGAACCATCGGTGATGATCTTGCGGGTTGAGGGAAACAGAGATTTCGACCCCATTCACATGGAGGAGATTCCATTGGACAGTCACCGAGCACAAGCTCCTGCTCGAGTTAGGATCATGGTGATGCCTGGATTCTTTATTCGCGACGGGGTGCTGAGGTGCAGAGTTCTCTGCAGGTATGGCTCTGAATCATAAACACTCATAGCACCATGTTTGTGCTTCCTCGAGTGATCAAAACCAATCGATGTTTCATCATATGTCGCATGCTTCTCCTTCTCTTTCTTTCCAAGGATTGGCTTGATGCAAATTGCAACTTTTACTCAACAAACATTGAAGAGATCGATCTCCCAACCAAAATGCGTCTGAGATTACACTTACAGTTTGAGTTACCTTATGTGTTAATTAGCATGAGATACACAAATATGCTCCCGAGTCCAACATGTAGAGAGAGATACAGAAGTAAAATGGGAGGGGGACGAAGCAGCTCTCAACTCAATGAAACTGACCATGTCCAGGGCAGGACGCACCCAGCTACTATGACAAGGCAATGTCATTAAACCTGAAAGACACATCGCCTGCGGTGTCCCACCCGGGCCATGTCTCGGATGAATCATCCGCAACGAGGTTCTTGGGCAGTTCAGCTGCCAATGGAGGAGACGGGACGGAAGGTGCTGCTGCGGGCTTGCACCGTGCGAGCTCAGCGGCCGATGCCTGCTCCCACATCAGAACATGAATCCGAATCGGCTTCAGAGCATGCCTATGCAAGGAGAGCTTCTGGCTGAGCGAGATGGTGTCGAAACAACGAATGGCTCCTGCGGAGGACACCATCCACGGGAGGACCTTCTCATTGGACACCCTCGAGATCACTAGGAGCTTGGACGAGTCTCTTGCTTGTCTGAACAGATCTCCAAGGCCCGATCGGGTCGAAGCTGCTGCTTCATCGACCGAAGCAATGTAGATGAAGCCCTGTAGAGAAGAATGAGGCTCGAGATAGGTTTCACTACATACTGTGTTACCTACCACAAAGAAAGAAGGAAGAAAGCATTCAAGCAAACCTCTTCGGTGCGACTGATTGCAAAGCCCAGCTTGGTGTCACCTTCTTGAAGCCTAATATCCACGGCAAGTTCTCCGGCAGACGGGGTGTACCAAAGGCGAACCGCCTTGACCACGCCGATGTCGACCCCATGGTAGTCCTCGAACCCGTAAAGGCTAGCGTTTGCGAGGCTCGAAAGGTCCGATAGCGATCCACTATTCACAGTTGCAGAGGCGGTCTCCCCAGATATCTGCGCAGGAAAACAGAAGCTCGACTCACTCGAATGCAAAAAAGCCCCTTCACCTTTGTCGAACGTGGATTCTCACCTTGGTGAGGAGAGCCTCGGTCTGGACATCCATGAAGTCTATGGGGACTCCGGAGACCTGAGAGGCGACGAGCCAAGCATTTGCACGGGCCAAGGTGTCCTCGAGGGAGTTGTAGCGGGAAGCAACCGGGTCCAGTGCCTTTGGAAGAATCAGCATCGAGAGGAAGCAGCTGGAGTTGGAAACCGGCAGAAACTGCTCCATCTTCTTCTCCCAATTATAAGAAACGTATCCATCCTGAAGCTTGCAAGTGCTCAGCGCACATACCACCCTCGAGCTTCGTGAGCCTTGAGAACAAAGAAAGAAAGGGTGGTAATTCTTGGAGACAAATGAGAAAATAGACAATGTTATCTTCTATTATTTGCCAGTGATCATACCATAACCACAAATCTAGTTCTATAGGAATTAACCGTATGGAAGCAGAGTTGTTATCTGTTTTAGGACCCATTAGAATTGTCACAGTAACAAGTGATCATATGAAAAGTATGCTAGATCATGTGGGTCAATTATGCAGATTATGATATTGATTCACGACATTCGAAATATCTTATTGATTATCGTATTTAAAGGCATGTATCTTTTGTCTTAGATTTACGATACTTGACTTCAATCTTGATATTAAATTTTTATATAATAATTTTATTTCTTACATAGTACAAATAATATCCATAATAGTCTATCAGACGTTTGGCCAAAGAAGGCTTGTGCCATAAGCCAGCTCGCGGGAAGGAATCTTGTTCGGCTGCTACCCGTGGCAATAAAAAATTAGTATTCATGATGATGTCTCTTGCACCACCACTTTGCATTAAATTTAAGATCATGCATCGAGGAAGCAACTCTTAGTTTGAGCTAAACTATATCATGCAAAAGAATCTATATCCATCCCTTCGCTCGGTAGAAATGGACAAGTCAAAAGAAGGAAGCGGCACCGAGAACTCTAAATCAATAGGAAAACTGGTACCAAGGTATTAATAAACTACAGAGGGGGCTCCAAGTATCTACGCAGATCATAGTGTTGAGAGAATCCGACGAGCGCTTTTCCACTACATGCATCTTGAGTTTTCTTTTCGGTGAAAAAATGGCGAAAGCTACCGTATTCTACGATTACGTCCAAAAGCCTCCAGCTAGAGCCCTGTCTACACCAAAAATTTCTTAGGTGGATTACGGGTTGATGAAGACAAAAAAGTCTTCTGTAACGATGTCGACGAAGAAAAAGTTGCTGAAGAATGAGGAAGGCAAAATATGAGAGAATTCGGAGTGCGAAGAGGAGGACAGAGGCCGTACCCTGCAACGCGATGCACTCGCTCTCCATGCGGTCCACGAAGCCGGCGGCGTAGTTGGGATCGCGGATCGAGCGGAGCACGTACTGGCGCCGCCCGGCCGGGCCGTGTGGCACGATGCAGGCCTGGAGCTCCGTCGCGTTGCCGCCGCACCGCCGGACCCTGACCTCGATGGACGTGTCCCCGCGCTTGAAGGCCGAGTGGAGCAGCTTCTGGACCCCACTCTTCCCGCCTTTGAACGGGGAGCGGACGGCGGGGGACCCCCCGATCTTGATCTCCTCCACGACGTCCCCCGTCTGCAGCAAGTCCCCGCCCCACTCCTCCGCCTTGGAGCTCCCCGCCACGCACTCGATCGCCACCACCGACGGCTGCTGCGGGCGGTCCATTCTCATCCCACTCGTTCCCGCTCCCTCTCGCCGCACCAAGCGTCCCAATATCGGTATCGAAGATTCTCAAGGAAATCCGACTAATCTCGGTGTAAAGATGCGATCTTTACGGCTTTCTCGATCGCCGGAACCAAGGAAAAAAAAAATCCCAGCTTTGCGCGATCGACGATCCCAGCACGTGGAATCCTGCTCAAGTCTCGATTTTTAATCCCAAAGAGTGGAATAAAAAGAAGGATACTATGCGGTAGGAGAGGAAGAGGGAGGAGCGGAAGAAAGTACGTGAGATCAAAAGAGGCCTGTAGCAGAGAGATTCTCCTCCGAACCGAATTCAAAGGAGACTCCTCCTGCAGAGGGAGGGAGGGAGGGAGGGAGGGGAGGCGTGTTTACTTGGATCGATTGCTCGTGTGTGGCTTACAATTATATAAAGAATGCAGAGCTGAGCTCAACGCTGACGTTGTGGAGGTGACTGGTGGAGTGGGGTTGGGAGGTATTTTTCCCCGCTCCGGTCCTGGAAGGGAACGTTATTTCTTCGCAAAGCCCGGCGGGCCCACGCTAATTCCCTCTAGATTCCGCCGACATCTCCCCTGCGTGGGGTTCCGTGTCCGGTGAGGTCAAATTGCGATCGCAGCCGTTGATTCCGTGGACCTGGAGGAGCGCGCACGCGGCTTCCGAGAAAGCCAGCTGAGCTGCCCTGCCTAACATCGGACGGTGGGGCCCACGAAGAGGATGCGTGGGGCCCGGGGTCACTCGAAGCTGTCCTAGGAATAAATGCGGAATGATCTCAACCGTAAAAGTTATAATGATCTGATGCGATGGACGGTGGATTTCGGGTTATTAGTTGGGATTTCGGATGTGTGTCCGGTTGCGTTCCCTGTCCGGGTATCCTCCGACGACTCCACCGGCATTGTGGGTCAACGATTACGTGTCGCTAAGGAACAACAAAGGAAGTGGGAAACACGACACAAATTTCATGGCCGGCGGGGTGTTAGATCCGTGTCGTCAACGTTGCTCCTCGCTCTCTCCCCACCTCTCCCGCGCCATCCCCACCACCCAACCCCGACATCGGTGTTTCCGTTCTTGGGAAGCAGAATTCTAGCCGTCGCCGACCATTCATCAATGAGTGATGACTTCCACTCCGTTAAATCAAAGTAAACAAATATAAAAAAAAAGTCATAAATACAAAGCGAAACTGCTAACTCGACTACATAAGAGGAAAAGAAAAAAGGGGCTGAATTATCCGTATCGTTCTTCTTCGATACTCGATGCATGTTTTGCAGGATACAAATCATGACAGTCAAATGCTTATATTTGGCATAGCTAATGAAATTTAGAGACAGTGAGCAAATATCTGAACGCAAATCCAACAACAGATTGTTTCAAGACGAACTGAGAGTGCCATCTCAGTCCGATCACTGGCACCTAACATTAGATATGTCGGTGATCATCGTCGAATCTAAATTAAAGAGTGATGAATCGCACAGATCATGTAATTTTATTCCTCGACATTAGCAAATGTCTCGGCTGGTGAATTATGATCGAAATTAAGATACGTATTTTTAGACGTCAGTTTTACCAAATGAATAACTATGAAGACGAATAACCATGATATGGGCGTTTCTCGTGGCGCATCGAAACTTTTAAATGGAAACATCGATGCATGACAAACCACACAAAGCATTTGAATACATGGTAAAGTCAAAAAATAAAGAGAGTTAGATGAATGCAAGTTCTGAGCACTCAACTGGAATTTTGCAATAACTATCAGATGCTGATATCATGAACGGAATGCAAACTGGGCTTGTATGAACTAGAATAAATATGCAAAGTTAGAGAATAAATGGAATACCTAATCGAAAGCAAAGTTAGGTCCATCTCCTTTCCGCAGGGCTGCAGTTTGCTTCCTGGCATGCAGCCCTTTTGTTTCTGTTGGAATGTCGTCCAGCAGTCTCCTCCGCCTCCTGCAGAAGCTGAGCTACTGAGATACCCACCCCTACACTGATCACAAAGTTTCAGCTCTCCTTGTTGTATTTATCTTTTTCTGTTCTCCGAGATTTCACATCACACATTCTCCGATTCCCTGTGATTAAACTGGACTATATCCTCGTGGTTGAGGCTAAATACTGGGATGACCAAAAGAAGTAGAGTCTACGTTCCGAATTCTTGTAATGGAAGCCATATAACGTGATGTGTAAACCAAGTGGATCCTTGTCATTAATTGAAGCTGGATAACTGGAGGTTCCACGGTTGGTGGGGTTACCCCATCACCACCGCCCCTTTCGTTTCTACCAAGCCATCCGCTCTCTCGTCATCATTGTATCATCCAATGCGATGTGATGCAATTCCACGCTTACACCGACGCACAATGCAATTCCGCATCTCAACGTTCGTCCTCATCACTGTGATCTGTCTGAGGCGTTGACCTACCTTGTTCCTTTCATCAGTGGGGTCCCGTCGAGGAATTGCCTCTCATCCTACCACCCCAACTCACTCGATGTGACATCACAAATGCAAACGATTCCCTTCACTGTTTCACTCCATCCTTGCAAACAGGCAAATTGGTGGTGCCATTTATGTGTTTCTGCATGCAACGCAATAAATCTGCTTCGCTAGGCAAGCGTTACTCCAACACTGAATCCTCCACCGCGTGATTAATTCTCACGTGTCAACATCGCGGCCGTACATATTTCCACTTCACTCGCAACTTTGGCGTCCACCCATTAAAGTATGAGTTTTGTGCGTCGCGTTATTCTACACCGCAACCGCCGTATAGCTGTCGTGGACCCATCCACCCACGGGGGCGTCATTGTCATTTCGGAAGCCCCATGGCCAAACAACCGACTAGGTTCACCCGTTTTCCACCAAAATATCTAAAAATAACATTGCTGCCTTGTTGTGGATTCGTCCGCAGCATACCTCGTTTGTCATTGGACGCACTGCCAGCACAGCTAGTGGGACCCCAGTGGAGAGCGGGGTGAACGACGAGTTGCAACAATGTGTCGTTCGTGGCGTGCGTGCCGGTTCCACCCACCCGTGAGTCCACTCACAGTCCGTTCGAGTAACCGTCCCGAGAGACGCGAAAAGTGGGGTGGAGTAGAAGCTCCTTCAGAACCCTTCGTCCGATGTGGCGTGACGGTAACCTCACCATCGTTCGATCGTCTATACGACTCTCTTGCTGGAAGATCTCCTGCCACACTCTCCCGCTGCCACTGTCAGCCGTGAAGTAGACATTGAGAGGGGAAGAGGCGTTCGTGTCTTCGTGTTCGGAGATCAACTCGGCGATCAAATCAAGGAACCCCGGTGTCGTCCGGCACTGGTTCTGTGGATTAAAATCGGCGGGTTGTGGGCGGGGCATTGCTTCCTTCTTCTTCGGTGGTAAAGATCAAGAAGACGCTCCGCCATCAAAACGCGAAGACGAGGATCGAAGTTTTGCGGTGAGAAATCCGTGTCTCTCTCCCGCGATCGCTTTTCTCACCAGCTTTCTTTTCCTTATGTTTCCTGTCTTTATCTTTTGTGCGGGCATCCTTACTTTTTTTTTTTTTTTTTTTGCTTCTTGGAAGAATTAGACCTGTACGGGTCCTTGCCTTTGGTTGATTCTTTTGGCATCAGGAATTCGAATTGATCTTGCTTCGTGGGCGATCTGGAGTCGCCGGTTTTGGGCGCATTTCTTTCGTCTTTTCGTATTTTAAAGCGATCTCCACGCTCACTGTAGATCAGTGGCGGGTGGCATCGGACTCGAGATTGTTTGTCCTTGCTGATCGTGTCATGCTATTGGAAGCCCAGAGCAATCTTCTCTCGAGTTTCATGGATTCTCTATTAATTTTCTAGGGATCCTTGTTTGTCAGCAGTAAGGCTTCTTTTTGGTATCTCCATATGGAGTTTGTAGAGTTTACCAGAAAGTGAAAATTTTGATCTGCCAGATGCTCTGGAGAATTGTTTGTTGTATTGGTTATTTAGATAGGCGTGGATGACACACAAGTGAAAGTCCAATGTCTTTGTTCGTTTTTGGTGTTTAAATGCAAACGAAAGATCTTGAAACTACTAATTCCATGGTATCTTATTTTGTGATAATTCCCTGTTCTATGAAGTTACACATGAAACTTGCTGTTTTTAAGGTCTTACAGTATTGAAGATTTGGAGAACAAAAATTTCTATTTGGAATCTGCAAGAGGAATTTTGCCCTGCAGTTTTGATGATAGATGTACCACATAAATTGGTTTTAGCGGCCTAGGTTGGATAGGTGCTTTCCTTTTAACCACTTTCGCAACATTGGATGCTACATGATTAGCAAAGCCTTAATGATTTTGTTGGTGGTTCTTAATATTAGTCATACGACAGTTGGCTGGGTTTGAAATCTTGAAAATAAATTATTTACTTGGACTTCAATGTTTTTCTACAGATTTTTTAGGATGTTGACCATGCAACTTATCCTTTTCTACATTTTCAATTCATTGTACGTCACGTTTCCACAGTTTCTAGTGTACTAAAGTCATGTTTACTGATAAACCATTATATATTGCTATATTACCTGCAAGGTCATTATTGCTGCCCTTTCTTCATCACGAAAACTAGTGCCTATGTATTCTGTTTAGTACTTCTGATTTGATATATGTTCAAATAATTAGAAATTGCCTTGAGTAAGTTGCTGAAGAAAAACTTCTAGTTTGCAATTGTGATCCTTTCTATAGACTTGTGGTCAACAAATATCACCATGTAAGGAATACTATCGGGTATGAGAGTATGATCTGAGGACGATAGAAAGATTGCTTACATCTGAATGCCTTTTTATGGGCAGCTTCTGAAATACTTTGGGAAGGCAAAGGCTTAGAAAGAAAAAGCTTTGATTTTCCTCAATTTCAGTTGATGGTGGGGCTATAGTTTGACCGTTGCACAAAAACTTGCTTCAGGAAAACAAAGAGCAACCATATTAGAGACTAAGAAGATACAAGCTCACCGGATAATTCAAGTCCGATTAATGCAGGTTATGTGTTGACAAAATCTGCAGGGAAAATAGCTGTTTTAGATAATTTCAAAATTTTGTAACAGGTCTGAGTTGTTGCTATCTATTCAAGATTGTAAAATGGTTGCCAAAGAGAATGGGGAGGAAAGAGAAGATCGTTCAAGTGAATTGGAAAATGATGTAAAACATGGCAAGGATGGTGAATCAGATTATGAGCCAGCAAGGGATTCACTTTCATTGCAAGGCGAGACCCCAGCTAATGATGATAGCAACATAAAAAGAGCTTCAAGGGTTCCAAAGAAGCTTGCAAAAAAGGAAACAATTGACAACAGTCTTTGCATATCACAAGGAAATGCTAATCATCAAGAACATGGCAGACTGCACTTTAGAACATCAAATACTAGTCAAAAGAAATTTCAAAACCCTGGCAGAGCTGCAGCATCACCAAAAAATCTGAGCAATAAGAAATTAGATAATACCAATATTTCCTCCAAACCTTCATCAGAAGTGTCTGAAGAAACAGATAATAAAGCAGTCGAAGAGGTTAAGGAGATCGATGTGTTGGATGAGGCTCCTGTATGTGATCAGAGTAATGGGACGGATGATGAAACAGTTGATACAGAAGAGAATGTCCTTGATGATGACAGGGCGAGTGTGTATCAGAAGATTGAGGAGATGGAGTCAAGAATTGAAAAACTCGAGGAGGAGCTCAGAGAAGTTGCTGCACTTGAGATATCTCTCTATTCTGTCATACCAGAGCATGGAAGTTCAGCACATAAAGTTCACACACCTGCTCGGCGCCTTTCAAGACTATATATTCATGCTTGCAAATATTGGACCCAGGACAAGAAGGCCACAGTTGCCAGAAACATTGTATCAGGGCTTGTACTGATTGCAAAGTCCTGTGGGAATGATGTTTCAAGGTAATGAAGTCAACTTATCTAAGAGTTAAGTATGTCAATGCATTTTGTGGATTGACTAATGTTGTCCTTATTTTATTAAGGTTGACATTCTGGTTGTCAAACACAGTTGTCCTTAGAGAGATTATTTTTCAAACATTTGGCAACTTGTCCAACTCTACAAGTATGAGGGCTGTCGAGTCAAATGGTGGTGCAAGGAAAACTGATGAGAAACATACACCACTGAGACGGAAAAACAAGTCTGGTATCAGACAAGGAAAAAGCCTTGGTTTTATGCAATTGTTAGAGGACTGGCAGGACACAAGTACATTTACAACAGCATTGGCAAAGATAGAATCTTGGATATTCTCCCGAATTGTTGAATCAGTGTGGTGGCAGGTAAAACTTTCTTTTCATACTGTGATACCCTTGTAGATTATTCTTGTTGTCATGCTATATTAGACTTGGAGAGTGCTTTCTGATGTGAAGTTTCGTTAATCTTGGGTGCTCTGGGAGCTGCACCTACATGCATCCTAAAACAAATCATTGTTTTCAGTACCTGAAACTGATTTATCACATATATTTTTACTTGTTTTTTTAAAATTTGTTAAACAAGCATTTCTCATCTGATTTTCCTATGCACATGAAGCAGCCTAAGTCAGTGTACTTTGTGGAATGAACAATAGTTTTGAACTAATTCACTGTAGTGTAGCAGGTAAAAGAACTAAACTTGTCATTTTAACAAAGAAAATCAACTTAAGATGTTACTATGTGTAGTGAGTAGTTCATATGACACTAGGTAATGAATCTCTAGTTATCTACTGTAGCCTTCTTTAATCGGTAGTGATTGTATGGTCTACGAGAGACAACATAAGATATACAGGGGAAACGACAAGAGACTGGAAATTTAGTTTTGTGGACCACCTTGACTTTATGGCTGAAATTTATGCATGCAGATTATATAGCCAAACTAATATAAGAGATCTGCATTGCTAAGGTCCCTATCCAACATCGCAGTATTTGAACAGAGATTCTAGAGCTTCAACATACCATTGTTTTTGTGCAATGCATCATTTAGTTGCCGGCCTTCTCTAATGTAAGGCAAAATCTCTAGCTTCTAGTTTAGTCTCTAATATAAGTCAATAACAGGTGGTAGGTTAAACCTCTAGCCTCCAGTTTAATCCTCCTGAACTGTAACCAAAGAGTAGCTTGCAGTGTGCCTTAGATTGTTTCTAGTCCTGGAAATAATTTGTGACTTCAATGTCTGGCTTCTTGAGCTTTCTTAATACTTCACCTCTATAATAAATGTTTGATCTTGTGTTTCAGACGTTGACTCCACATATGCAATCACCATCTGAGGAGTTGTACACTCAAAAAAACTTTGGTAAATTGTTGGGACCAGTGTTGGTTGATCAACAGCAGGGAAGCCTTTCTATAAACTTATGGAAAAGTGCTTTTCATGATGCCTTTAGTAGGCTCTGTCCAGTTCGCGCTGGAGGACATGAGTGTGGCTGCCTGCCTGTATTGGCCAGAAAGGTATGATCACCACGTCCTGAAGATTTTTTTTCTTTCCCATAAATTTCAGTCAATTTGTTCTTGTTTTTTCTTGCCATGGCTGATGCTGGGGCAAACATTAGTATTTTCAGTCAAGTGCATTCAAAGGTTAATCATTATTGTTCATATGATTAGGTGATGGAGCAGTGTGTGTCCAGATTAGATGTTGCCATGTTCAATGCAATTCTGCGGGAATCAGCTCATGAAATTCCAACTGATCCTGTATCAGATCCAATTGTTGATCCAAAAGTTCTGCCAATTCCAGCTGGGGATTTAAGCTTTGGTTCTGGTGCACAACTCAAAAATTCAGTACGCATCATTGTCAGCTTCTTTATGTTAAATTTGACATAGCAAATGTTTTGCTTCTGAACATGAGCAAAAGCAAATAATGATCAAGCTATTTTTTGTAGTTTAAACATCATGTTTGTTATTTACCTAATATACAATGTCACAATCATCTAATATTCCCTAGGGCCACACTTCCTATCAGTGTCTTTTACCACTATCTTTTATAGTTTCCAGTGGCATTCTTCACTTCAACTATGTTTATGATACTTAATTGGAAACAATGAAATGCATGGTCTTACTTGCCTCTTCTGTTAACCTTATTGCAAAAAAGAGTCAGACAGTATTTTACTTCTGAACAATGTTCTGAAGCAGACTATAAATTTCTTAAGTTACATATTTAGTTGAAGGCACTAGCACTTGGTTCATTCTTGCTTCAGCTATTTATCAGACATTCTGAGTCCATATTGTCTCACAATGATAGGCCATCTTGGTGAACTAACCACAAGGGATCATTCACCATTATTGCTTGATTATGATCATTCACTCTATCATCCATCTTCTATAACAGCATTAACATTTGGTTTTTGCATTGTGCATCTTCCAAAATACTCCACAGTACATCTGAACCGGTGTATCAAATGGCCAATGGTATGATACATACCACTCTGTACCATTGTACCATGTGTCGGTATGGTAGGGCATCCTATCGTACTGACAACATAGAAAAATGGCCAAAAATAGCTTCAAAAATTTTTAAAAATAGAAAAAAGTTGGATTAGGATTTTTAAGTTAAAAGCAAATATAAATTTAATATAATTTTAGCAAAAATACTCTAAATTAGAGGCTTTGAGGAGTAGCTAGCTTTGTGGTACGTTCCGGATTGTCTTTCTATTGATGTTGAATTATCTACAAAGAAATGATTTAAATTAATAGATTATTTATTAAATAACTTAAATTTTAAAATTCAAATGAATTAAGTAATCTATTGATGGATATACTTGGTTCTATCATAAAAAAAAATAATAGGACTCTATGGGCGGTGGGTTAGGGTTCCCAATTTTATGTATCTATATATCAACTTGATGTTTGTTAGTTTGAATCCTAAAATTAATCTCATGACATAATCGATACATCATATGTCATTAATGCATCAATATGATGATGGTCATAGTTTGATTATCGTGAACCACACGTTTGAAACGACTCCTAAGACAAATACGTTTATGATATGTATTAGTGTGAAGGTTAGAGAATGCTAGAACTTCTACTTTTGCCATTGATATGTTGTTTCGTATTATAAGATCGATCATCATGCTACTACTTAGAGAAGAATGACCAACTGTCATCAGATTGTTGTTGGTCGTAAGATTCTCCATAATATGATAGTTGTAAATACGTCGTGTAGATTATGTTGCATATGCTTAAAATCATCCACCGTCTTTCCCCTTTTCCTTCTATATATAAACTTGACGAGTATCTCATCGAGCTCCAAGATCTGAATCTTATCTAGTTTTGTATAATCTTAATTTTGGGTGGGCACATATCTGCAGATAGGAAATTGGTCAAGATGGTTAACAGATGTATTTGGCATGGACGCTGAGGATTCAACTAAAGATGTTCAGGATGCCAATGAGGAAGAGACCTTAAAGGAGGCAAATGCTGGATCAAAATCTTTTCATCTGCTTAATGAGTTGTGTGATCTTTTAATGCTTCCCAAGGACATGCTACTTGATAGGACCGTCAGAAAAGAGGTTAGCTTTTTGAAACATACGCTTCGTTTCTTTAATTCGTCATCTCCTCCTCTCTCCCGTATACTTTTCTGACGTGCAATTGATTTTTAAATCATTGAAGGTCTGCCCTTCTATCGGTCTGCCCTTGATAACACGGATACTATGTAACTTTACACCTGACGAGTTTTGTCCAGATCCTGTTCCAGGAGTTGTGCTGGAGGAACTGAACACTGAGGTTTGTGGTTTATGGTGCATCTCTCTCTCTCTCTCTCTCTCTCTCTCTCTCTCTCTCTCTCTCTCTCTCGTGTGCAACTCTCTGATGTTATAATTCAGGTGACACTAGTTGAATTCATTTTTCCATATAATGGCAGGACATGCATGTTTCCTCTTGTGGCTTTCTGCTTGTGAGAACAATTGTTTGAATTCCCTTTTTGGGGTAAAAAATGAGTAAAAAATAATGATATCTCAGTTCTCACTTAAAATTGTCATATTCTGCTGTTGAACTCTTTAAGC
This sequence comes from Musa troglodytarum, assembly GCA_023547065.1. Classification (NCBI taxonomy): domain Eukaryota; kingdom Viridiplantae; phylum Streptophyta; class Magnoliopsida; order Zingiberales; family Musaceae; genus Musa; species Musa troglodytarum. The sequence continues at coordinate 45,137,420 of CP097510.1, read as the reverse complement.
ATACTAATTGCATTGGGTTTTTCCCCACCGCAGAGCATTCTGGAGATGAGGGTGTCGGACAAGGAAGTCATTGGCGGCTTCCCGTGTGCAGCTGCTCCGGTGGTATACTTGCCTCCATCAGCCGATGATGTGGCGGAGAAGGTGGGCGACGCAGGTGGCAAAGCAGAGCTCCAGAGGCGAGGTTCCATGGTCCAGAGAAAGGGATACACGAGCGACGAGGATCTGGATGTATTAGACACTCCGCTTGCGCATATTATGGACAAAACACCGCCGCCCGTCTCCCCATCTCCGGTGGGTGGAGGCCACAAGGAAAGCTCGACCTCCAACTCCAGGTACGATCTCCTCCGGGAAGTGTGGTGCGTGTGAATGCGCCTGGTCAACCTCGGGTCTCCGCCACCAGCCAAGCGAAAGTTCACAAACATCAGACCACCCCGCGGATGAGATGTGCCATAGGCTTCGTCTTCACCAGGACGTCGTATCGTTTGACACATCCATTTGCTGCTTGTTTTGCACACATCCATGGCACAGCAAAGAGGACGGAGTTACCGTCTCTCGGTTGAACACGCAAGCTTCAGTCTTTTATTCCCCCTTGTGTTTTTCCCGTTTAATTCTTTTTGTGTTTGTACTCGGCTTGGTGGTCTTTTTATTTTTCAGTCGCCCCTTCAATCCTTGTTTCAAGAAGAATAATAATAAATTTTCGTTTTATATATTTTGTAGATAATAATAAAAGAATACACGCTTCTTTCAAGGCGGCTTCACACCCTGACGATCTTGGCGGCTCGGACGACAGGATTGGCTCGAGCGATGGCCGCGCGGGCGGCGGCCTTGTAATCGTAGCCGCAGTCGTGGCGGTCGGAGTAGCGGTGCTCCCCGCAGAACAGCTCCCCGCAGCGGCACCGGAACCCCGTGAGCCCCACCCGCTTCCGGCACGACAAGCAGCGGTTCACCTTCCTCGGCGCCGGCGAAGCCAAGGCCGCCGGGGGGGCCCCTTGCTCTTCCGCTCGATCAGCTGGGTTGGGCGACCGGATCGAAGGGGCGGATCTGCGGGAGTAGGACCGGGGAAGGGAGGACGACGCAGCGGCGGCGGAGGCCTGGAAGCATGTCTGGCACATGTTGTTAGTGGCGGGGTCGCCAGGGAACCCGCAGTTGTTGATGCAGAGAGCGAGGCTTTCGTGGGCATGCAACTCCATCTCCTTCTCCTCTCGCTGAGCCATCGCTTCTATCTCCTCCTCGTCTTCTTCTTCTTCTTCTTCCGGACCTCGGCCGGTAGGTTGTAATAAATGGGAATTGGGAGGCCCGGCGAAAGGAACCGGAATTGGGGTATTGGATAGATGGGAATCGACTGCTGGGGGTTTTACTTTTGTAGACGGGGAAGATAAGTAGGTGATGACGCAGGAGAGAGGACAATGGGTGGCGTGGCGAGGTAACGCGTAGCGGATGTGCTCCTGAAGGCAACTCCTCTTCCCAAATTTAGCCCTTCCATTTGCCTCCAATTACCTCAGGCCCATGCATTTCATCTCGGAAAATTGCGTCAAGGTTAGGGGTTTTTCCGGAAACGTGGGATGCGTCGCCTCTTGGCGTCGACGCGTCCGCCCTCCCGGTCTGACCGTGTCCGGATTCCATGTACTGGAATTGAGTTCGATTGGGTTCCCCATCTGCGTCGCGTCGGGCTGGCCTTTAACGCGGCGGTCGCTCTCGTGGCGGCGAAGCAGCACATCAACGTGTCCGACCCCGTGGCCGCGTCAAACCAGCTGGCCACCCGGTCGCATGTCAAAACAGTCGCCGGAGGGAATCACCTCGGAAATAATAAAAAAAACTGCGTGTGATGAGATACGTATGGCTTCATGAACCTGGCGACTCATAACTTGGATCTATCGCGCTTCCACCGAGAAGAGGACGAAGGACGAACACGCGTACCCGTGCGCGGAAGGGGAGAATGCAAAACATATTGATTCCTTTCCTTGGATTCATACTGTTTAATTCATGTACGCTACATATTCTTTGAACCTAGACTCATCGCATTTTTTATATTGGACCCCGGAATGGTTGTCACTGCGATTTGAGCCTGTCTCAGTTAAATTATTCATAGCGTTCGTAATATGGGAACAGAGACGTGCGCAAGAACGGGTCATGCATACTACCATGCATTGAAGAAACGACAAGCAGAGCTCCTGAGGTAATAAAGTATTATCAGGTTTACATGATCTTCGACGATTTGCCAGCCATCAGGTTCTTAAAATTTGGTAATCGGTGGATCGGATTTCCCGTTAGTTGCGACGGATAATAATCTTAATCTCGGGGCCTTTTTTTTTTTGGTCTAAACCACCTCTATATCTATATATGATGCTTTCTGGCATGAATACCCAAAACCTGACAGTGAAATCACAGTTGGAAAGACCCTAAAACGATGAATCAAGATAAACGCTATGCAAATTGTTGAATTCTTGGGAATCGGAGTTACAAGGGCCAAGTAATTATGAGCAATGAATTGCTCAAAGCTTTTCGGTGTTATGGTTGGCAGTTGTATTCAAATTGCTCGCAGATGCTGGCTCCCGTCACAGAGAGAGAGAGAGAGAGAGAGAGAGACTCGTGCATTTGCAGGCACACCATAAGAACTCCAACCAAAGCAATGAGGAAAGCAAAAACGTAGCCAATTATGGTCTTTATTTCTTGTGGTTCATTAACCAATCGCACTAATAGGAACACCACGCACCGTCTCCTCTTTGACATCAATTAAATTGGAAAGAAACGGCAGTATGAGAACAACAACGAAAGAATACGGATCGATGTCAACGACAAGAACCATTATAGATACAGCAAACCCTCCCTGAATGAGGCGGCTGCTGCTGCTTCTTTCGTTCTTTCTTCCTTCTTGTGAGGCTACTGCAAGTAGAAGGCACAGAAGGAGAGGAGGGAGGCCCCGATCACGGCCCCCGCCGCGGGGTTGATGGCGAAGGAAGCACTGGCGGGGCCAGAGGCAGGCGCCTCAGCTGCCAGGGTGGTGGTGGCCGAGGCGGCAGCGATGAGGACGGCACAGGCGATCTTTCTCATCTCCATTGCTGAGCGAGAGAACTCGAGCGGAGACCTCCTCGTTAGCTGTGGAAGAGATGAGAAAGATGGCAGGGCTCGTCTCGCCTTTGCAGACCCGAGGAAGAAAGGTCGGGGGATGGAGGGGTTTTTATAGGACCCTTTGGTGGAAAGCAGTTGAGGATTTGTGGCCTTTGCGCATGCCGGGTGGTGGTGGTGGCGGCCATGTCGGCGAGAGGATGAAGGGTTACGTGCTTGCATGCGCATGGTCAGTGGAGGTTTTGTTGACCGCGCATCATGGTTAATGGTGGACAACCAGAAATAGCGAGTCCAATTAGAGATGTGCTGATCGCATGTAGATGGCGTGGCTGATGGCATGTGAGCCCCATGTCGATGTGGTTTACTTAGGACTGCCCGAACCATTAGGAGCACACTGCAACGATGAATGGCTGTTTATTTATTTATATTACTTTTGGATATAAAAAAAAATTGAATCTATAAAGTTTGGGCTTTCTGCTGCATCAATCGTACTTGCAAAGAGACTCTTGTCTCTTGCCGGGCATTGAACTTTGCCTTCGAGGATTGCTCGAAGAGGATGTTTAACTTTAAGAAAGACGAAGATGGATACTGGATATGGTTTGCAGGCAATCTTGCTTCGGCTGGTGCTTCATCCCTGCTTTTCGTGTATTCTCCGGATTACGCCCGTACACGTTTGGCAAATGATGCGAAAGGCAGCAAAGAAGGGAGGTGAAAGGCAATTTAATGGTCTTGTCGATGTGTGTCGGAAGACGTTGCAGTCAGATGGCATTGCCGGAGTCTGCATACAGAGGATTCGATATATCATGCGTATCGTGGCCTTTTACTTTGGAATGCATGACGCTTTGAAGCCATTACTGCTCACGGGGAAGCTGCAGGTTTGCATTTCCAGCCTTCTGCTTGATCGACACGAGTTTAGTTTAAGCGTTTAGCATATTCAACGAAGGCATTGGATACATTTTCTATTGGTGTCTTTACTGATACAGTCTGGACTTGCATCCTATCCTACTGATACAGTCAGGAGAAGAATGATTGATGACGTCCGGGGAAGCCGTCAAGTGCAGGAGCTCTCTGGATGCTTTCTCCCAGATCTTGAAGAATGAGGGAGCCACGTCGCGATTCAAGGGCGCAGGTGCTAATATTCTGCAGGTGTACTTGCAGGCTATGACAAGCTGCAGCTGATCGTCTTGGGCAACAGGGATGCTTCAGGTGGTGCTTCAACGATGCATATGTACGTTCAAGCAGCCGAAATGCCTCGTATTGGCACGGCTGCCGAGTCGTGGTTCCTGGTGACTTGAGCTGCAAATCTTATACATGGTGTGGAATGGGTAGGGAGCAAACTGAGTCCCAGAAGACATCGTCATTAGCCAGTGGACCACCATGGCCACTGACTCGTATCGTGGCGAGCATATCGAATTGGCCGCATCACGAGGCATTCCGGTCAGCGACAGGAATGGATCTCTCAACCACCGATATCGAGACTAATGAATGGGGAACCAAAATAATAATAGAAAACAAAAAGTAGCGATAACTAATGTGATTCGTAGTTTGGCTCCCATGCTTATCCATAGCATTCTCCTTCTTCTACCTCGATCTTACCCCAGGCGAAGAAGCCACACGAGTTTGCTTGCCGAGGGCAAAAGCAAAAGTGATCGGATGCAGAACGTAGAATCTGACCTTTTAATCATTGCCGCTAGAGCGGACCGAACACGCTACTTCTTGTCTGCACCTGCTGCTACTAAACAAACGAAGCTTGCCTTGCCAAACCGAGGAACCTACAAAGCAGACAGATGATGGACGGGCATCTGCAGCCACACATGCTCCAAAAGCTGTTTCACTTTGTGATCATAAAGCCAGCCACAGCTGGATTCATGAGCAAGCCTTTTGGCCGAGAAACCTAATCCCTGTCCGCTTTACATGCGCCCAACCCAAATTAATACGAGTGCTGTTATCTGCATATTGCAGTGCGTGCAACACTCGCCCTACGAGGAGGAGATCCTGCTCCTCCTGCTCTCTCTTCCTGTGGACTAAATCTATCTCATCTCTTCCACGGCCGCAAAACAAGTTTAAGCAGCTACTCGATCCATCAGGCGGAAGAGACCATGACAAGATATGTGATCTTCGAAAGTGGCCTCGAGCAAAGCCCAGAGAGTCCCGTCAACTTGTCCAGCTCAACTCCCCATATTCCATTTCATCCAAAAAGACTCTTCCCACTACGAAGCCTGTGGTGTAGGCTTTTGTTCGGGAGGAAGTGCATGCCATCATTCCCTTTGAAACGCCACCGGTTGCCATCTTGCTCGGCAAGTGCTTGACCTTACGTGCTAATGCCATTTGACTTTCTCATAACCGGGGATGATGACGGTCCACCTCAACTACCATTCACCCAATATCATATAACATAGTGGAAAAATGAGATCAAGAAATCACTCCACTTCACCACCTTTCCATCTCACTGTAACCCACTCATTCAGCACTGTTTGTTCCCACTCGGTTCATCCCTACATTCCGACGAAGATGTGATCATCTAAAGCAATTGTTATGGTAGATTGTTCCCTGTTCCTGTAGGAAATCAGTGACAGGTTGCGGTTTCCAGTCAATAGGATTCCAACGCGAGGAGATCAAATTAACTTTACCGGTGGAAATAAAGAAATGGAATGGCATGGCATCATGTGGATGAAAAAGGAAAAGGAAACACAGAACCTAAGAACAGTGCCTTTTAAGGGATGAACTGGGTTCGATTTAACGCAAAAAGTAGAACCATTTGGCCTGAGTTGGAACATGATCATCTCCAAGGTCTCCATTTAAGACTCCCAGGGGAGTCACTTCGTCGTGTACGTGCATCCCTATCGTGCTTGCTTTAGCAAATCATTGCACCTCTCGGTAGAGAGGCACCAGCAAAAAGAGGAGAGCAGGCAGCGGCCAACCCCCACCGCCTGCTCATTAGAATTCCCCTCGAGAGCAGGGAGAAGTTTGGAGGTGTCGGTAGAAGCAAGCCATATTCCATTACCTTTCTGACTTCGTGCAGCTCCCGGTGGAAGCCATGCTGCAGCTCCTGTCGGCCGTGACGAGGAGGCTGAGATGGCCCAAGAAGCGCAGCGCACGGGTGTTCGACGAGGCGGCTCTGGCGCCCACTCCCGAGGATGCAGCGCCCGCGCGCCGCCCGTGGGGAGCTCTCGCGACGCTGCTGGCGATCGCTCGTGCGCCGCTGGCGGTGGCGACTTGCTTTGCATGCCAGGCCGAGGACATGGAAGCAGGGGGGCGCCTCCATGCGGCGGAGGTAGGCGATTTGATGGTCGGGGAGGCCATGCGCTTTGCCATCTATCTGTAGGCGTTCGGCTTTGATATTTGTCTATATATAAGGACGATATGATGTACTATGGAATACCAAGGAAGGAAAATAGAGAGGATTTCAGGTTTCATCGTGGTGTTTGCTTGAGACTTGGTGACCTTGATTTGCGTGATTCCTCGAGGCTTTCACAACATGATTTATACTTGACGCAGAAGAATCAAGAAGATTTCTGATATGCTACTTTTAATTTCTGGGTGCTTCAGGGCTGTCAAAGAAGGGAAAGTGAATGAAGTATTTGATCAACCATTGACATGGACTACCATGATTGTTTTGGGAACTCCTGCAACCACAAGGATGCTCTTAGAAATCAGGCTTCGTAGGATTTATTCCTCCCTCTGTTTCAGTCCTAACATATCCTCAAGAAACTGCACAACATGATTCAGGCCACACTTCACCTTGCTTAGAACATGCAAACCTGTGGCAGTCATCCCATTTAGTCTGTCTAGAATCAGCGAAACATAGCATTACCAGTTGCTTGAAAATTAATCCCATGGCAAATTTAGGTTGCCTTCTCTTTATGAATCCGAAGATAGAAATGATCAACAGCTTTTCCTTTTTTTCTTTCTTTTTGGTTTAATGTGGGACAGGGAATGATCAATTTGTCAAAACTTGTCTTGATCCTTCATGGTATGAGGTGATAGTGGTGGACAATCTGATGACCGGTGGGATGCATGGCCACTGCCGGTCCTACATAGCATTTCTCCGAGATAAGCTTGCGATAGGATATAATAGTCAGTGGGAGGCCAAAGCAACCCCAGTCCATGATAGGTTTGGCACATACTGGTTGCTGAAAGTGACTAAAGAGAGAGATCGAATCGTTTTAAAAGGTCCGGAGAATATTTTTCTACTTTATGGAAAGCAAAAGGGAGAAAAAAAGGTGGGCGAAGAATGTTGCACTTCGATGGAGGAGAGCAACGAGTCGTTCTTCCGGATTTTGGAGCAGAAGCAGATTTGGAGAATCTACTTAAGCAAATTTGATCTTTAATAGTAATTAGTACGTAGCATATTATATTTTCCATTTAGGTCTAGAGCTGGAGAGTGATCCAGCTGAGAGCTTGAGGTGGTCTTTCTTTTCCGGCGTAGCGAGACCGTGTTCACCGGCGCCGGGCAAATACACAATGCATGGGCATAAGATGAATGGCGAACTTTTGGAGACATGTTCAAGATTCATCGTTAAAGCGGAGGGTCATCCAAAAAGTGAAGGACCGCACATAGTTACCTTACAATACGCTTGACCTCCGTTGTGGAGGAGAAGCATATGCTTGTCCTTGTAGCCATTGGATGCACGTATCAGTCGTTAAAGAAGTGGTCACCCTCATGGTTGGGATTCCATGCACGCGTACATGACTTGTACAGCAGAAACTATCAAAGTTTCTGAGACACAAATGCCATCACAGACTCTCCTGCATGTCATCCTCCATGTTAGCTAGGCATCAATGATCGGCCTTGGGTTCGATAGATCGATCGCACAAGCACTAATTAAAAGTCTAGAGAAATTTTGACTTGAAATCTACTCTTGGAAGTTATCATACACACATGGTATGTGAGATCGTCAGACGGTGGCACATCAATTAGAAAAATGCTTCAGCAGATGGTCCAAATCGAATTGATTTAAGAGGCTTAATTATAAGTGGTTGCAAACGTCGGATCAGGTTCGAGCCTCACCTCCCGAGTGCGGAGGTTCCTCTTGACAGGTCGTTGGTTTCATTGCCGTTGAGTTTGTGCACCAAGATCAGGAGTGGGGTTTCTCGACTCTACTCTTCCGAAACTTAAGTTAGTATTGAGTGGAGTTAGGAAGAATCAATTGCTTGAAGTTCTCCTCCTAATGTTGGTTAGGGGGTCAGCTTTTATACCTGTGAACGAGGATTGATCACATATAATCTGTTAATGGTTGCCGACTCCTCGGGCAACTGGCTTGTGCGAGAGTCGATCGACCTGTATGGACCCATGCCGAGCAATGCTGTTTCGAGCTTCCTAGAGTGACTCTATGATATCCGATGCTGACTTGTTTAGCGTAGAACAGTATGAGGGCGAGCGATCGTCCTGTTCGAGTATGATGTGTCATGTCATGTCAACCTTGAGCTTTTTTTTATTGGCATTGATATGGTTGATGATCGTTGCCACGTGGATGGTGCTGGAATAGGGACTCAAGGCGTGGTTTGGTACCTCTTGTTGGCTGGGTAGACCGTTGTGTTGGGATTGGTGGTTCGATCATTGTTTTATTTTGTGAGATGCGACGGACTAGGCATTGTAATCCTTTTTAACTTTATATAAAGGCAATGTAAACTTCTCCTTTCTAAACCAATAGACCATAAGGATTTTCATTTTATATAATCCCTTGGCTCTTGTTTTGAGACTTTTTACCTGACCTAATGGGGTCCGATGGCCAAAAAGATCGGGAGGCTCGATTGGCTTTGGGCCTCAGGGCTTCAACTTAAACATAGAATTTATTCAAGTTTGAAATGTGCTAAGTCCTCGGCAGCCGACCTTCTTGCATGGTGAGATGGTAAGCCCTATCTCGGATACGGACCTTCTCAGTTCGAGGCTAGCTTGCCCTGAGCACGTGTTGGGTCATTGATCTCGGCCTTTCACAGGACTAGGTCATTGATTTTGATTGGCTGAGGATGCACCCTTTGGTTGTAAAGCCTTGTGATGACCCTTTTGTAGGCCAAGGCTATGAGGTATGCCTCGGTTCTTCGTTCTTCAATAAGGTCGAGGTTGGCCTGGAGCGCTTCTCCCGACATATCTTCTTTAAAATTTTCAACCCAAGGGGTCGAGAAAACTACCTCGGGGGGTAGCACCGCCTTGGCTCTGAATGCTAAGCTGAAGGGTGACTTTCTCATAGGATGCTCAGGAGTTCATTAACTCACGTGCCGTGCACCCCGACAACCCTTCTTTTAAGGCCCTCTAATATTGCTCGGTTGGTCATCCCGGCAAGACCATTGGTCTGAGGGTGGGCTATCGAGCTGAATTTTAGCTAAATTATATAATTCTAGCAGAACCTAGTAAATTTTGAGTTGTTGAATTGGGTCCCATTGTTAGTGATGATAGCCTTCGGGATGTCGAACTAAGTGATAATGTTCTTCCAGATGAAGCCTTCAACTTGCCTTTCGACGATGGACACTAAGGGTTCGGCCTCGACCTATTTGGTGAAATAGTTTACTCTGACAACAAGGAACCTTTGTGCCCTGAGATAGGGGCGAAGGGCTGAGGAGGTCAATTCCCCACCGTGCAAAAGGCCACGTGCAGTCAATTAGGGTTAGGGGGACCGTGGGCTGATGCTATGCTCAAGCATGCTTCTAGCATTGTAGCTACCATTGCACATAGGCGATGGCGTCTCGTCGCATGGTCGGCCAGTAGTAGCCTTGCTTGAGGATTTTGAAAGCTAAAGTTCGGTCATTGATATGCTCTCCACAAATGCCCTCATGGATTCAGTCAGAACTGTTTCAGCTTCTTAAGTGTCAGGCATTGAAGAAGGGGTTGGCTGAATGATCTTTGGTAGAGCTGGTTGTTCACTTCACAATACTAAGCCTGAGTGTGCCTAAGTTACCAAGAGGTGATCCGGTCGATTGGCAATGTACCATTCTTCTTGTATCGGATAATTTCTTATATCTAATTTGGCACCACTTCTGTTGTGGTGGCATCCCCAATTGCGATAATTTGAAAGGGGAGCTTTCGATCTCTGAGTGACATTCTCTCGACCCTCACCCAGAGGCAAGTTTGGCTAGCGCATTTGTTTGTGCATTCTATGCACGCTGCACCCTCATCATCGTGAAGTGTTGGAAGCAACTAGCAAGTCGTTGTGTCTAAGGACCAAGTACACCTCCGGGATGACGAAATTATTGTCTGATAATGAGATATCATCAACTATCTAGCATTCCATGAGCAAATCAATCAATGAACTCATTCTCTAATGAACACTTGCACTGTGTCCCTAGTGTCCCTACATGAGCAACTATGAGATTAGCTGCCTCCATCATATAGACGAGTATCCAGCACACCAGTTTGTTCGGTTATCTTGATATCCTTTCGAGTAACCTATGATAAAGATTATTTAGGGCCTATGTTTAAAGGCTAATTGGTCTCATTATCATGATCTTATTACAATCTGATTCATATTGCACTGATTCATTGATATCACAATATATGTAACAAACAATATAAAGTGAAAAAATATCAAATAAATAATAAGCAAAAAAGAGTATGCATCATTATATTACACGTACCATCACTCATGTGATTGGTATATATGGCACCTATGATTGGCAATCCACTCTTCCAGTATATAGTTTGATCTTCTAACACTTTATCTAAACCTCTAGTACATTGTCCTTTCTTTTAGCATATCATCCATTCTTCCAGCATATCGATCTTTTCTCAATATTCAATCTTCCAAAATAATATCTGATCCTTCGATGCTTAGACTTATAGCATTAAGTCTAATCTTTAACATGTTGACCAATCTTCTAATTTGACGTTTAATTTTTGGTATAATAATTTCCTAGCATAACGTCCGGCACTCTTATTTAGCCCTTCAGTGGTTTGATTCTATGATCGAAATGTTTCCCTGTGTCACTTATCTCAAAAAGTATATTAGTTTAATGAACTTATCAATTGATTTTATCATCAAAATTTGATATTTAACATATACCTCATCGTGGAATCCAAGGATGGCAGACCTTTAAATTGATGAAGGGATGACATTTAAGTCCATCAAGACGAAGGCAATGAGTTAGTATAAGTAATACCCGATAGTAAAAAATCTTAGAGAAAATATTTTATTATATGATTTTTCAAGTTACCATCCTACTAGAGATTTACCCTTGGGTTATAAACTCGCGATTTCACATTTGAAATGATGTTTAAGCCCATCAAAGATGTTGTCAATGAAGTTTGTGATTCTTTCAAATTTAGTTCATACCCTCGTTGATTTGACCGTGAAATTATTATTATTATTATTATTATCATTATTATATGAATAGTTATAATGAATTTAAATTCTTACTCATGAGGGAGGATTGTTTACTTATACGGTATTTTATTTAAATTCTCATCTCACTCTTTTATGTTTATAGATAATTCTTGAAAGTCCGTGTGATTAATCTAGGATTGGAAGTGCATCTCGAGGTTCATTATGTATCACAGTGGATCTTATGAACTAATTAAAGGATTGATGTTAGGAAAAAAAAATAACCTGAAAAAATGAAATAGATAATTTCATAGTGTATTAATCTTTTATTTATAATGTTTGTCATATATATATATATATATATATATATATATATATATATATATATATTAGCTTTTCACTTGAACTAGTCTAACTTATGGTTATCGGATGGATTGTCACACCTCGAATTTTTATCGCTCACAGAAAAAAAAAGAAAAAAAAAAAGGAGACCATCACTAGATTTAAGATTTCGCAGTATGACAATTAAGGTATCTATCAATTTTCATTGTCCACAGAAAGGAGATAGTGGATACCAATAGCAAGTTAAATTTCTGGACTGATCACCCAAACACGCACTAGATTTCTGGTGAGAGCAGGACAAGAACACACTCATGGCTTATACAACTGTTCAATGGCATGAAAGCATCAGCCAAAGTTCTTATGGTGCAATTATATTGGTCTTCACGGCTTCGCTTGACTGCCTCATCAGACCTACAACTTGGTAAGAACTACACGAATCTTAATCAACGCAAGAGCTGTGTCTGTAGTCCCTCAGGTTGTTATGAAATGTGGCAGCTCCATGAAACTACAGGCAGCCACTGTATACATCCAACTATCCTACTTTAACCGAATCGAATTCGATTAGGTTGAAGCCTCTCTTAATATCTTATTTCGATTCTAAAGAAGAATAAAACCAACATGGAATGATGATGATCTTAGTAAGCACGTTTATCGAGCTGAAAAGAGATGGAATCCTGAACATGTATACCAAAAGAAGAGACATGCTCTTTCCATCTCCACCTCCTCATAAATTATGTTGATATCTACACCGAATTATTAAGGACCAATTTTATTGCTCATGGTATATACGCTTCACATAATCCAACAAGCGACGACATGGATAAGGAACCGGAATCGTATCTATTCAGACCGCACACCGAATCAAGCTAATTCACGCGTACATCTCCTCTTTTATGCAGCTGCAGCCTCCTCTTCCTTCTTCTCCCCGTCGGCAACAGTAGCCTCCGCCGGCGGCTCTGCTGGTGCCGCCTCCTCTACCCTCTCCTCAGCCACTGCTTCTATCTCCACCTCTGGCTCGGCTTCGACTGCTGCTTCTTTGGTCTCCTGTTCTGCTGGAGTCTCGACGTTCTCCCTCGCACCATCAGTGGTTGCTGCTTCCACCTTTGCCTCCTCAACTTCGTCCTCTGCTTTTGGTGTTTCGATCACATCCTCCTCTTTTGGTGCTTCCTCTTTGGTCTCGATCGGTTGAGTCTCCTCGGATAATGCACTGGTTGCAGCTTGGATCTAGCAGACACCAATATTACAAACTTCACCCGATACTATTACGTTTGCTTAATCAACATGCAAATGCATGATATTATAGCATGATTCCTATGCATCTCATCATAATCATTATTCTTTTATGGAACGGAGAGGCAGTACCCCCACCAGCTTTTCGTAAATCTAAATTAAAACAATGTTCTGTCACCGGCAGATCAAGAAGAGAGAAGGAAGGAAGAGTAATGAAGCTACCTCGACTGTGGCCATGGAGAATATTACACCAAGGAGACGAGAGAAGTTGTGCGGAGGAGAGATGGGAGAGGAGGGTTTATATAGAGATTTTAAAGGGTTGATTTATTTCCCAGGAGTCTTGTGACATCTCCCAACATGATGAAATCAAATTGAACAGAGTTGGACGCAGCTCCATTGCCAATAAGAAGGTGCACGGTGTTTTAGTGTGTCGCACGTACATTGTGCTTTGTTCCATCAGGGATGGCATGTGGCGTAACATCCAATTCAGCTTCCACTTGAGCACCGCAGAACCCTCTCCCGCATCCACGTACGCCGGCATGCGGTGAGACGTACGCAAGTGCTCGAATCATTTTAGCTTCGTAAAATGAAAGAGAGGGAAAATAGTATGTCCTTGTTTAATCGTCGCCTGAGGGCTGAAAGCTTGAAGCAACGACAAAATCTTCCTTCTTCTTCGTCATCTGGTTGATGAAGAATTATTCGAGCTTGTCTTATCATTGCCACTCGAGGGGTAGCTTCATGCTTTCTGTCGTCCTCCTACCTTTGCTGAGCCCACCCTGCTCGATTGGACTCACCAAACTTGCAGAAAGAAGACGCCTCGCCGGTCTGATTCGGTGCCATCTCACATGGTTCCGGGTATGGCCGGGTCCCGCTGCCGTCACCCACCCAGACTCCGACGCACAGCTGACTCGGCGACAGCTCCCTTGGGCGGTGGAGGCGGGCCCACCACTTGGACACGCCACGTTTGAGGTTCTCCACCGACCGGTCAATTCGGCCACGTCAGTCGCAGCTCGGAAATTTCGACGCACGGCGACCCATCTCGTGTGTGTGTGTGTTTTGGCTCGGCGGTGCGTCGAGATCGTGGCTTGGTATTATTCTCGATGATGATAGAGCAAGTTCGGAGTGGCTTATGGCCAGCAACATCGTTGCACTACACCGGGTGGACCTAAAACGAAAATTTCTTATAGCAGCCTTCAAGGGTTGGATCGATAGAAATAACATTTCTCTAACTATACTAGGAAATTTCGTTCATTAGTTGAGGAAAATATTATCTTTCATCTTATCTTCCAAATATAATTTTATCCTCCAAACATATATAAATAGTCATTAAATTCAACAAGTTTAAGTATGTTTTTCATCTTCACTTTATATTTTATCATGATATCAGAGCCACTTGCCTAGAGCAAGTCCTCTTCTCATTGTGTTCTTCTCATTTGCGTTGTTGCCAACGTTGTGGCGCCACAGCAGAGCTCACAGGTCTCCCTCAACTTCATCTTTTCTCTTTCTGACTGAGGAATCCATCGATCGGGTCATCCCTTGCACTTGATCCATCCCCTCCCCCCACTCCGCTCGATCTATTACTCCTGCGACCTTGAAGGATCTTAGCTATCCTCCTCAGAGTCATTGCTGGTAACATCCTGCACTGCTGCATCTACTGCTTCAAAGGCTCTCCAGTGTCCTCTCTGTTCTTCCTGAATAGAGCTTTCTCATCGAATCTTCCATTGCCTCGACCAGCAGCTTCTTCCCCTCCTGCCAGCCGTTTCCTCCCCTTCTCGCTGGCTCCTTCTTGAACTGCTGCTACTGCCACCGAGCCAACGTCGAGAACCCTCTCTCCTCTACCGTCGCTTTCTTCCCAGCGACAATTGTGGCACTTCTTTGGAGAACAACAAGTATCTTTCTTGCTATCGCTCTGCACCAATATTTTTGCCATCATCCTCCCAGATCATTGAGTGGCTTCACCGCTTCGCGATGCACAGAATTGAGCCTTCATCAACTGTCCTACACCAAGCGATTGCCCCTCCTCTCCCCCATTGATGATGCTCCCAAAGGGAGCATAGGTGCTACTATGTTTGTTGATCAGCTCATCGCTCTCCTCCTTGACGAACAGAGACTATCTTCTCCTCCCTATAACTCATCAGAGTCGGCTGCTAAGTCTACAGCCTTCCTTCTCCTCGACAGTCGTAGCTTCTATTTCTACCACCAATTGCTGCTCCCTCGCCAACTAAAGCTTCCTTCGAGTTGGCTCTGTAATTTAGCCATCTACCTCCTCTGTTGAGGACTCCATCACCCTTCTGGCCGCCGGTTGAATGTTGTGATTTACACCGATACTTCTCCCTCAAAATGGTACATATCCTCAATTGATGAACGAGATTTCCTCGTGCAGTTAGAGAAAATCTTATCTTCTATCAGTCCTGTTGTTAAACCCACAACAATCCAACTTATCCTAAGTTTAGCCATCTCAAATGGCTGACATTTATAATAATTGAATGTTAACAATGTCTTTTTACAAGGGTCTTGTTATGAGTATTAAATGTGACGTGACATCCGGTCCTGTGTGTTTCGCCCGAATGACGTCCTCGCCTCTCCTGCGCTCAATTACTCCCGCGATTGACCGACCCGACGTCGCTTCTCCTTTGCCTCGCCCCGCGTCCACGCTGAGTTGACCACGCCACCAGCCTGCGAGGCCAGGTCCGTACACCATCCCCAGACGCAAACGGGAGCGGGCCGTTCCCCCGACATATTTAAGGCAAGGGGCAAGGTAAGGAAAGGGGGGAGAAAAGGTACGCACTCTAAACCCTGGAGTGAGCAATCTCCGGAGGAGGGGAGGGAGGTTGTCAATCCACGGGAGTGACGCTGACTTAAGCATCGGAGGGGTCGGGCGGAGCACCCTCCGACCCGCCTTTGTGCAGATTCCACTCCCGGCGACACCGGCGTGCGTCGCCGCTCGGGACTCAATTTGGGCGGAGGCGTCGGCGGACCGAACCCTCAGAGGCGGCCCGGAACCACGGGCTTTCACGCGCCCCATCGGGTCACGGTAAGATTGTTTACACAAAGCAGTTGGCGCTAGAAGGAGGGCCCGTCGAAAGATACTGTTGTGCCCCGAGCAGCGCATGGGCGAGAGGTCGCGCCTGCAGAGCACCCGGTGGAAGCTCCCTCTACCTCCAGACTCTGGGGAGACGATCCCGTTGCGACCTCAGAGCGCTATTGGAGTCTGTTTAACGACCCTAGACTCCACCGCGATCGGGTTTCCCGCTCCTCCCCGATCACCGCGGAGGCCTTTGGGACCTATCCCAGCAGTCAGGGCTCGCAAATGCCGTCGAGCCGTCGTCCCTCATCTGCCGAAAGCGGAGGCCGAACCACGAGGCCGGACCCTCCCCCCAGGCTCATGAGGCGCCCCCGGCGCCGTCTTCCCCAGCGTCCCATCCGGTCCTGGACGGAGCCCGGGTTCTCGAAAACCTGGGTATTCGCCCGAGCCCGAGGCGGTGTCCTCGGATTCGACCGATTCATTCCGAGCCCAGCTCGCTCTATTACCAGCGCACTGGGCGAGGTGCGAGGGGACATCGTGGGTCGAAGAGGAGCGGAAGGAGAGCCCCACCAGGAGTCCCGTTCGCGGTGACATACGGGAATACCGGTGCCCATGAACTTCCGTCTCCTCCTCCGCCGATCCCTACAGACGGAGCGGTGACCCCGGACCATGTGGCCACCTTCGAGCTCAAATGGCCTGTATGGGACCTCGGGCGCCACGATGTGCGGCGTTCCCACCACGTTGAAAGGGCCCGCACGTGATACGACACTCTAAAGAGCGGGACGATAACGTCCTTCGAGTAGCTCGCCAAGGATTTCGAGCTACATTTTATGGCGTTTGCGCGTCCGAAGCCTACTGTCGCGCTCCTCCTGGGTTTGAAGCAAAAGGAGGATGAACCCCTCTCCCACTTCGTGCGACGGTTTACCACGGAGTGCGAGGTTATCGGCGCTCACCCTTGGCTGTCTGAGCATTCACGATAGGGCTGAGACCCTCGAGGTTTTGTTGGTCGTTGGTGGAGCGACCCCCCGTGTCCATTGCGGAGATGTTTCAGTGGGCGAATCAGTATGTGGCGGTCGAAACTTGGATGTCGGGAAGAAAGGAAAGCGCCCAGGGGCGTTCAACGCCCGGCCGGCGGGAGCAGCGACTAGGCGGCAGTCCCCCAGGGGGCGCCCGAGCGAGACATCCCGGCCGATACACGCCGGGCTGCCACCTCCCCCTTGAGCAGCGTCGCGCCGCGGATATTTCTCGGATAAAAGAATGCTTAAGCCTCCTCCCGCGATGAAGGCCGGCGAGCTGGCCGTCGTGCGTCGCGCTTCCATCGGCGAGCAGGCCGCGACGGAGCAATGCTACGGTAGGCGGCAAATTGAGGATCGGAGGGCATTTAGACCAATACCTCCAACGTCCACGGGAACCTTCCATGCGTCCCGAGGGCCCGGTCGAGCAACACATTGACGTAATTGTTGAGGGACCCGCCTCTGGAGGGCATAGCGCCTCGGGACGAAAGGCTTATGCCCGCGCTGTCCCGATCGGGAAACTCCACCCCCCCCTCCGAACCAGAGATCACGTTCCCCCCAGAGGATTCAGGGATCTCCAAAGACGATGAAGGAGCTCCAATGCCTTAATGGGAGGATAGCAGCTCTGTCCCGGTTTCTGTCCCGATCGGGAGACAAGTGTCTCCCCTTCTTTCGGTCTGAAGGATCCAAGAACTTCCAGTGGTCGGCGGAGTGTGAGGAAGCCTTCGCATGTCTGAAGCAGCACCTATCCGCGCTCCCACACCTTGCCTCGGTACTGCGCCGGAAAAACTTTGCCTTTACCTGGCGGCGTCTCCACACGCAGTGAGCTCAGTGCTGGTAAAAGAAGCCTCCGGTGAACAGCATCCGGTCTACTACACCAGCCATGTTCTGCGAGGGCCGGAGCAGCGTTACCCCCCCATCGAGAGGCTAGCATTAGTGCTTATCGTGGCGGCTCGGAAGCTACGCCCCTATTTCCAGGCCCATACCATCGAGGTAATGACCGACCAACCACTACGTCAAGTTCTTTCTAAATTCGACGTAGCAGGGCGCCTCTTAAAATGGTCGGTGGAGCTATCGAGTTCGATCTCCACTACAAACCAAGAACGGCCATCAAGGCCCAGGCCCTGGCCGACTTCATTTCGGAACTAACCCGGCCGGAAGCGGAGGGTGCGGGACAAGGTTACCAGAACTGGGTATTGCACGTGGATGGGTCATCAGGCTCGAAGGGCGCCGGAGCAGGACTTATCCTGGAGGACCCCGAGGGACACTCTTTCGAGTGCTCCCTCCGTTTCGGCTTCGAGGCCACGAACAATGGCGAGTCTGAAGCCCTTACGGCGGGCCTTGCCGCGAGATCGGTGAGCGATCCATGTTATCACGGACTCCCAATTGGTCGCGAGCAAGTAGGCGGAGAATATCGAGCGCGGGACCCGACCATGTCGAAGTACCTAACGGTAAAGGTAAAGGCCCAAACCTCTAACTTTTCTCACTTCACTTTATCTAGAGTGCGAGTCCCGAGCAGCGGGCGGATCAGCTCGCAAAGTTAGCCTCGGGAGCTGGACACGAGAAACATCCTGGGGTCGAAGACCTCACACACCGATCGGTGGCCACCGTGAGCGGGGACCGGGGTCGGCGACTCGCTCACATGGAGTACGGAGATGCGGAAATACAAGCGGGAGGGCATCACGCGGTGGCAGCGCCAAAGCGCGCGCTCCGCCGAACCCAAGCATGGTGCTGCGAGATTGGCGATCGGCTTTACGGAAGGTCATTTTCGCCCCTTTACGATGCTTGGATCCCGAGGCGAATATAATTTCGCCGAAGTCCACGGAACTGCGGGAGCACATGGGAGCCGGACTTTGGCCTTCAAGGTCTGCGCCAAGGCTATTCGCCACGTTGCAGGGCGCTAAGGCTTTCGTGCTACGATGCGACACATGCCAGCGCCAAGCCCGGGCCCCGCAGCTTCCCGCGGTCCCTCTCACCACCATGGATTGCGCTTGGCCCTTCGCGCAGTGGGGGATGGACCTGCTGGGGCCATTCCCCCCGGCGTCCGGCCAGCGGAGATACATCATTGTGAGAATTGATTATTTCACCAAGTGGGTGGAAGCCGAGCGGCAGCTATTACGGCGGGCCGAGTCGAGCGATTCGTATGGAAAAATATTGTGACCGGTTCGGCCTTCCCAGCGTTATCATTACCGATAACGGTACCCGATTCTCAGTAGCTCGGTTTAGTGAATTCTGCGCGACTTATCGAGATCGATTGAGGTTTAGCTCCGTGGCGCACCCTCAGACCAACGGGCTCGCCGAGGTAACCAACCGAGCTATCTTGGATGGGCTTAGGAAAAGAACTCTGGAAGCCCGATCAGCCTGGGTCGACGAACTGCCGAACGTCCTATGATCTTTGCGGACTACCCCGAAAACGACCTCGGGCGAGTCCCCATATAGCTTGGCGTTCGGCGTGGAAGCCGTTCTCCCGGCCGAGTTGGTCATCCCGACCTTCCAAGTGGAAAACTACGAAGAGTCAACCTTGACCTAAGGAGTTCGGGCTGGCCTAGACCTCCTCGAAGAGCGCAGGGCTGACGCGCACCTAAAGATGTTAGCGTATAATCGAAGTGTCGCCCGGAACTATAATAAGAGGGTACACCCTCGACCCCTCGTGCTGGGAGACTTAGTGCTACGCAAGGCGAAAGTAAGTGACCCTACCCGCCTAAGGGGCAAGCTTGCACCCAAGTGGGAAGGCTCTACCGAGTTACCAAGGTCGTCAGGCAGACGCGTCCGACTTGCGACTATGTCAGGACAGCAATTCCCGAGGACCTGGAACGTCCAGAACCTCAAAAAATATTTCGTGTGAAGTTGTTATGAAGACTGCAAAGGCAAGACGGAAGTACTTGTATTGGATTCAGACGATATAACTTGTCAAAATCAAAATTGTATTGCCAAAATGTCGGAGTACAAAATGAGCCCCTAGGGGGGGGGTACAAAAGGTGATACAAAAGTGGTGAGGGAAAACCCTCCAAAAAGAAAAAGAACCCCTCAAGGGTTGGCCTCCGGCAGACTGTCGTCGAAGGGGACCTCGTCGGGCATACTCGCCCCCTGGTCCTCGGGCCGGGAGGTGAAGGGATCCTCCTCGATCGCGGAGCCTGGAGGGCACGCTCGGAACCGGGCAAGGGCAACCTTGTATCCATATTCGTAGGATACTCTGCCCGTCCGATCCAAGCCGAGAATGAAGCCCTCCGACTTCTTATCTGCTGCGATCGCCTCGGTCCCGCTCGGACGGCTGCCTTTCTCCGCGCGAGGGCCTCTGGCGGCCTTCGCCTCGGCCTCGCGGCCGCCGCGATTCGGAGGCCTCCTTGGTCGGAGGCGGTTCTCGGCTTCTCCATCCGGGAAAGCCGCGGCTGCGTTCTTGTGAGACCTCGAGCTCGGTGGTCAGGCGCGATGCTTCGGCGCCCAGATTCTGCAGGCTGGCCTGCGTTGCCAACGGGGCCTCGAGCTCGGTCGGGCGAGACCGGCGCCTAGGTCGGCCCGCTGCTCGTGGCGGCAACGCCTCGGTCGGACCCGCTCGGGCCTCCTCCGGTAGCGCGAGCGGCGTTCGCTCGCTCAGCCCGCCTATAAGCGACCGGCCGTCGTGGACCCGATCGTCGAGCCGTGGTGTAGTGGAGATTACGCACAAAAAGGGGCGATAAGTAATGATAAGCGGCGTTCTCGAAGAGAAAGCGCGGGGCGAGGCTTACCCAGCACCGACTTGGCGATGAGAGCCTCCGAGGGGAGCGTGTATACGTCCTGAGCCATGTCGGGATGGAGCGCCCCTCGGAGGTAAGTGGCAGCAGGGTCTCCCCCTGATCATACTTTGTCCCCTCGGGACAATTCGTTCCAACGGGCCACCAAAGGGTCGCTTCCCCCTCCGGGAGGGATCTCACCAATCACCCGAGAGTGGAAGGGCTGACCCTTGCCCGGTGGAATCCGGCATAAGTCGCTACGGCGGGGCGCCCGTCCTTCCGGTCGCCTCTGGCTGTTGGGCCCGCACCCTCGATGCGGCGGATGCCGGGCGGTCGGGAGGCTGCGGCGCCGAGGTCACGGCGTTCTTCGCCTTGGGCCTCTTCTTGGGCGTCCCCCTCCGCCGTCTGCGAGAATCACCCCGCTTCGCCGGTGCAGGGCTCGCGGGGACGAGCTTGCGGGAGTGCTCGCGCCGTGGAACGACCGCAGGTTCACCATCTCTGCGAAAGATGAAGACAACGGCAGGAAACGAGAGACAGAATAACTCCGCTGATAAAAAGTGCTGGGGTGATAAACGCTATTTAAAGGGTAAGCCTGCCTCGACTCCGAGTGGGCGGCCATGTCGCGCGCATATCGCCATGGCGTCATCGGAAGCCCAATGCCAGCGATATTAATGAGGTGCGGCGTGTCCACCACCCGGATGGATGTTATCAATGGTCCTCGAGGACCCTCGATCCCCCAGCGTGAGCGCTTCTCGATGAAGCGATCCTCTTCCATTGGTTTGGTGGTCTTGGCGGCTCGAAACCCTTATCGGCGGTTCGGTTCTCGGACCCTTGAATGGCGGAAACGAAAGGAAAAGGTTGCGGGTAGGCGGCTGATATCGGCGTAGTGGTTCCCGGAAATCTTGGCCACCAAGTATCGCCGAGTTGGGGTCTTGGCGGCGAGATCCGCCCATATGCATGACAGCGAGGATGTAGGGATCTTGGCCGGCGGCGTCGAGTCGGCAAAGCCCACGGCGGCTCGACCCCTCATCGGCGGTTGGTATCCATGGTCTTGAGTGGCGGCTCGATCCCCAGTTTCGGTCTTCGGCTCGGTAGAATCTTGGTCGTCGCGGCCATCCATGGTCTCGGTAGGTCTCGGCCGCCGGATTTCATGGTCATGGCGGTTGGAAGAAGGAGATGGTTTTGGGAAGGTCTTGGCGGCTCGACCCCTCATCGAAGAGGAGGAGGAAGAAGTGGAGGAAGAGAGGTGGAAGGAAGAGCCTTGGCGGCTCGACCCTTATCCGATTGGCGGATCGGTATCCATGGTTTGGTAGGTCTCGGCCATCGATTTCATGGTCATGGCGGCGGCTCGACCATTAACTGGTCTTGGCGGCTCGACCCCTCATCCCGAGCGGTTCGGTATCCATGGTCTTGAGTGGGCCTCGACCATCGGATTTACGGGTCTTGGCGATGCTCGCGCCCTTATCGGTTGGCGGTCGGTATCCATGGTCTCGGTAGGTCTCGCCATATTCATGGTCATGGCGGCGCTCGACCGGGCTTTACAGGTCTTGGCGGCTCGACCCCTCATCGCGGCGGTTGGTATCCATGGTCTTGAGTGGCGGCTCGATCGCCGGTTTAGGTCTTGGCGGCTGCGACCCTTATCGATTAGCGGTTGGCGGCTATCCATGGTCTCGAGTAGGTCTCGGTTTCATGGTCATGGCGGCGGCTCGACCAGCTTTACGGGTCTTGGCGGCGGCTCGACCCCTCATCGAGCGGCGGTTCGGTATCCATGGTCTTGGTGGCTCGACCGCCAGTTTACGGGTCTTGGCGGCTCGACCCTTATCGAGTATCCATGGTTTGGTAGGTCTCGATTTCATGGTCATGGCGGCGGCTCGACCATTTACAGGTCTTGGCGGCTCGACCCCTCATCCCGAATGGCAGTTCGGTATCCATGGTCTTGAGTGGCGGCTCGACCATCGGATTTCTGGGTCTTGGGCGGCGGCTCGACCCTTATCTCGGGTGGCGGTTCGGTTTCCGTGGTCTCGAGGAGGTCTCGGCCATCGGATTTCATGGTCATGGGCGGCGGCTCGTCCATTGGCTTTCTGGGTCTTGTGCGGCGGTTCGGCCCCTCATCCCGGACGGCGGCTCGGTATCCATGGTCTTGAGTGGCGGCTCGATCGCCAGTTTCGGGTCTTGAGCGGCGGCTCGACCCTTATCCCGGTTGGCGGTTCGGTATCCATGGTCTCGAGTAGGTCTCGGCCATCGGATTTCATGGTCATGAGCGGCGGCTCGACCATTGGTTTTCTGGGTCTTGAGCGGCGGCTCGACCCCTCATCCCGAACGGCGGTTCGGTATCCATGGTCTTGAGTGGCGGCTCGACCGATTTACAGGTCTTGAGCGGCTCGACCCTTATCGATTGGCGGTTGGTATCCATGGTCTCGAGTAGGTCTCGCCATCGGCCAGTTTCATGGTCATGAGCGCGGCTCGACCATTGGCTTTACAGGTCTTGGCGGCGGCTCGACCCCTCATCGAATGGCGGTTCGGTATCCATGGTCTTGAGTGGCGGCTCGACCATCGGATTTCTGGGTCTTGAGCGGCGGCTCGACCCTTATCCCGGTTGGTGGTTCGGTATCCATGGTCTCGAGTAGGTCTCAGCCATCGGATTTCATGGTCATGAGCGGCGGCTCGACCCCTCATCCCGAACGGCGGTTCGGTATCCATGGTCTTAAGTGGCGGCTCGACCATCGGATTTCTGGGTCTTGAGCGGCGGCTCGACCCTTATCCCGGTTGGCGGTTCGGTATCCATGGTCTCGAGTAGGTCTCGGCCATCGGATTTCATGGTCATGAGCGGCGGCTCGACCATTGGTTTTCTGGGTCTTGAGCGGCGGCTCGACCCTTTATCCCGAACGGTGGTTCGGTTACATGGTCTTTAGCGGGTTTCGACCATTGGTTTCCCGGGTCTTGAGCGGCGGCTCGACCCTTTATCCCGAACGGCGGTTCGGTTACATGGTCTTGAGTGGGCCTCGACCATTGGTTTTCCGGGTCTTGAGCGAACCTCGACCCCTTATCCCGAACGGTGGTTCGGTAACATGGTCTCGAGCAGGCTTCAACCATGGGTATTTTGTTACATGGTCTTGAGCGACGGCTCGACCACGTGTCAGGTCTTGGCGAGTCTCGACCCCTTATCGCCGGCGATGCAATCAATTATATCACAACAAGCAGAACCTCCAGCCGAGGCCTCAGCCGGTCGCTTACATGCAACCAGGTTTTCCGAACACCGCCCCCTACCCTCAAGGCCCGTCCCGCAGGAGTGGCTTTTTGAGGGGGGTAGTGTTATGGGTATTAAATGTGACGTGACATCCGGTCCTGTGTATTTCACCCGGATGACGTCCTCGCCTCTCCTGCGCTCAATTACTCCCGCGATTGACCGACCCGACGTCGCTTCTCCTCTGCCTCGCCCCGCGTCCACGCTGAGTTGACCACGCCACCAGCCTGCGAGGCCAGGTCCGTACACCATCCCCAGACGCAAACGGGAGCGGGCCGTTCCCCCCGACATATTTAAGGCAAGGGGCAAGGTAAGGAGAGGAGGGAGGAAGGTACGCACTCTAACCCTTTGAGTAAGCAATCTCCAGAGGAGGTTGGGAATCCACGGGAGTGACGCTGACTTAAGCATCGGAGGGGTCGGGCGGAGCACCCTCCGACCCGCCTTTGTGCAGATTCCGCTCCCGGCGACACCGGCGTGCGTCGCCGCTCGGGACTCAACTGGAGCAGGAGACGTCGACGGACCCGAACCCTACCGAGACGGCCCCGGAACCACGGGCTTTCACCCGCGCCCCATCCGGGTCACGGTAAAAAGATTGTTTACACAAACAGGTCTCTAATTGAATATGTTTTTATGCAACAACTTTCTGATTTTGTTCATCCTCAATATCCACGACATATGGGTAAATTACAAAAAGTTATTTATGGACTTCGTCAAGCTCCAAGAGCTTGGTATACTAAACTTGGCTCGTTTCTAATATCAACTAGCTTCATCAATTCCAAGTCTGATACTTCATTATTTCTACGACACCAAAATAGAGGCATAATAAATCTTCTTGTGTATGTGGATGATATTATTGTCACAGGCAATGATCCTTTGGAGACTCAGGCATTCCTAATGTAATTAGCTAATCGATTCTCCCTAAAGATCTAGGAACCTTGAATTACTTTCTGGGGGTAGAAGCAACATTTACATCCTTAGGTCTCTTCTTATCACAAGAAAATATATTCAAGATTTATTATTAAAAACAAACATGTAGGATGCAAAAGAGGTTACAACTCCCCTCTCTACTAGTGAATCACTCAAATTATGTGATGGAAGTCCTGCCACTAATTCTACTCAATATCGATAAGTACTTGACTCTTTACAGTAGTTGGCTCTCACCCGTTCAAATATCGTCTTTGCAATCAATAAGTTATCACAATTCATGCATCAGCCATCTACTACGGATTGGTCTGCAGTCAAACGAATTTTGCGGTATCTAAAAGAGACTGTTAATCATGGCCTCTTTATTCAAAAATACTCTCCAATTCATCTTCATGCCTTTGCTAATGCTGATTGGGTAGGGAACTTTGATGATTGAATATCCACGTCAGGATATATTGTCTTCCTTGGAGCTAATCCAATCAGTTGGAGTTCTAAAAAGTAAAAGACAATTGCACGGTCCACAACCGAAGCTGAATATCGTGCCATCACCACCGCTATCGCTTAACTCAATTGGGTCACCAATCTACTCAAGAAACTCAACATCAACTCCACTATTACTCCTATAATATATTGTGATAATATTGGAGCTACCTACTTATGCGCTAATTCAGTGTTCTACTCACGGATGAAACACATTGCCATCGACTTCCACTTTGTGCGAGATTAAGTGGTTAGACATCAACTGCATGATTCTCATGTGCATACGGCTGATCAATTAGCAGACTCACTCACAAAATCTCTCGTCCGTAAACTATTTCCGTCACATAGGTCCAAGATCGGTATTTTTGATGAAATAGCCATTACATTCAACAAGTTTAAGCATGTATTTCATCAAGAGTTGGATGAGCTTTGATGGCACAGACGGTGATGGGTTCTCCTTGCTACTTCGAGTGCACCGTGTTGTGGTTGCGTGTGCTGACAGGGATTTTGTTTGCTTCGTCTTGTGAAGTCTCTCAAGTTTGATTCCTTGCATCTGCCAGCTGCTTGTCTGAGCCCATGCGCTCTTGAATCCGAAAAGGCGATGAAAGATTGAAAGGAAGGAAGGAAAGAAAGAAAGAAATATTCTGGAAAGAAGGTAAGAGAGAAAAGGTAATCAACCCCAAGTGCTAAGGAATGTTAACTTAGTTGATGTTCACCACGTATATAATAACCTAATCCCAACTAAATATAGGTTATTAAGAAGATGATGATGCGAGCAAAGTTTATTTACTAAATTTAGAGTCATGAAGAAGATGATGGTGCGGGCAAAGTTCGCAGCGGGGATCCCTAGCTTTGTCATCACTGCATGCTGCATTGCTTCGCGTCATATTATCCCTTCCTTGTCCTCGGAATCTCACCGGCAATTCCAGTCTCTCGACGTGTTTTAATACCCAAGCTTCCGGCCTTCCATCGGTGCTTCCCTCTTCATCCCTTGTCTCGAGATGATGCACGTCCATCCAAGTTTAACCGCTGCAAGATTATGTTGTACCCCTGTGCATCCCAAAGGCCTCTTACCTTGTTCACCGAAGAGGAACGGGTGCAGCAGGAAGCCTGGCAGGTCTCTAGTACTACCTGCAGCTGCATCCAAGTCCTCATCGGACATTGGAGGGATCAATCTTCGCCACCTTGAAAGGGCCATAAGGCTGCATTCAGCTATCTCCAACAGAAGCATCAAGGAATTCGCAGAGCTGATCGGTGATGAATGCCGACATTGTTTTGCTTCTTTGCCAGCTGACTCTTTGGAGCTAAGTAAGGTGAAACTTTACTTAACTCCAGTTTACATGCCTGCGCGTTAACTCTTTGGTGAAGAATGAGTTGGTTTGTTGTAGAAAGCATTCCAAATGTTGCACTCTTTCATGGTGAACAACAGCGTGATGTTGGTGATCAAACCGACGGCGGACTCTGGCGTTGACGTTGGCATTAGATGGATCTCAAGTACGTTTACTAAACCTTCAGCTTCTCGATATATATAAACCTACAAATATAGAAATTCGACATGCAAGTGAAACCTATGTCTTGCAGATTTTAGGAAGGATAATTTACCCATGGCCTTTGGTTGCAGCATCTCTACAGTGCATGTATACGAGGGCATTGTGTTTTGGAGGTGACAGATATTAATGATAGATGGATTATAACATGCATAGCTTCTTTTGCTTTGACAGACAAATCAGAGGACTTGATTGTGAGTTCTAAATATGTGTTGCAGGAATGCGAAAAACATCATTGACGCATTGATCCAAATGCAAGTTGCAGAGGTGAGTTCTGTAACACATTGTCTCAGCATCATAAAAGTCATCAAAGAACATTAATATTGATTAACATCATCTGCTTTTTGTTTTTCTGTATTTTTTACTTTGTCAGAGGTTAGAGAAGATTCTTCTGCCCATCATTGATAAGCTCGTCCCGGAGGGTGTCTTTGAAGGCAAGGAAAGGGTTGCCCTATTGTATTCCTTGCTTAGTCTACTAATCATGGTTGTTTCTGTTATCATCCTAAAGAACACATTGGTGTAACATGTCACTTGCTGCGTATACTGAAAGCAAACGATGAAATTGTTTCTCGACTCCTCGTGTCCACAAACAAGATAAGAACTCATGAAAGCGTGTTCAGCAGGAGCGCATCTCTTTCAAGATTATACTGAACATGGGCAACGATGACAACATGATCTTCCAGGACAAAATCTCGCAGAATGTTGTTTGATTTTAAATGTTAAACTAGATGGAAAACTCTAACCAGAATCCCAAAAGCAGGGAAGAGGTAAACTTTGCAGCAAGTTAATGCTTGATGGTGCTCGAGCAAAGTTCACTGTCAGGCCGACACAACTTCTTTACCTACGTAGAGTTCAAATGTTAGGTCGAAGCCATCTGTCACGTAAGCAACCGAAATATTGATAAAAAAACAGCAGTAAAACAAGAACATCATCTTGACCACAGAGCAATGTAGTGACATCTCATTGGCATGGCCTCGAAGTTTTACCTAATTATTGTGACCTCTAAGTCTGAAAGATGAAACACGGCGAGGATCAACGTTTCAACCTGTAAGACCAAAGACTTACCAAATCAAAGTTTAATGATCCCTGTGCATTTGGATGATCACTAAGGTGTTACGATGTGCAGTTTGTGTGCCATTTATCACTGGTTCGGACACGGATACTACATCGGCATTGTAAATTGACTTGACATCTTTGATTTAGCGTCACGCAAGAATTATCCATCGTACCGAGTCCTCAGAAGCTTTAATCGTTTCACATGCATGTCGCGATGATCATAAATGGCATTGATCAGGAGTGCAGCAAAAGTCCTTTCATGTCGGACTGGGAATGAACGGTATTTTATTCAGCTAATTGGAGAAAGAACTTATCATCATCAAAGTGTTCAGCTGTTTCATTGTTATAAATTATCCAGTGTGTTTTGTGTTTGTCTAATGCATTGCGAGAGTACAATCTGCCATAGTATGACAGCTCGACACTAACATACTTGGAGAAATTATTAGACTGCTTCAACACTTCGGTGAATATAGATAACACACATGATGGCTATCTTATAAAATTAATTTTTATGTTGTGAAAATAAAAATAACAACTCCGTTGGTTTGTCGCAAAATATGCCCTATCTTATAACAATCGGAATGCTACTTAAATATGTTTCATAACACTTCAAGATTCTCCAAGAAGGTTCAGATTTGTCACACAAGATGTGTATAATGGACAAAGAATGTGATGTGCTCCCTCCTCATGGCAGCAAGGAGACCTGTGGCTGCCAAATACTGCATCACTATAGGTGACAGATCCCTCACAAGTGAGCTCGAGGCATCCCTACCGAGGCTTAGACCAGAATGGGCTCCCTCGATGAACAAATCGTACTAATAGTTTGTATAGATGTATACGTTGTATCTATCTTTATGTCCCTGAGACCAAATGGTACTAAGACTTCGATTCAAATTAGAATCTCATGTCCCGGGGAGCCTGGCCACTGAGAGAGCGCTCAGCAACACGAACACCAATGTATATTGTACCATCCGATGACTGGCCTTTTGGTTTACGAGGCAACTACTGCAAAGCCTCCAATCATTTTAATGGCCGAAGTGCTGTGTTGAAAGGGCTCGAGGCCACTCAACAACTCCAAATAACTGCTGTTTTTATTTCTTTGGAGCTTGTCAACACGGTCAAAGGAATTACTCCTATTCTCCACACCCTATGGAATTATTTTCATGACATCTTTTGTTGTTTGACTTTATTTTGTAAGTCATCCCTGACCAACTTTGGAAGATCTTATATCTCCAGATTTTTTTTTTCGCTTTCTGCCACATATGTTTTGTATTGTAGTGTTTGTAACTCAGTGTTAAGTTAATAGAATTTCCTAAAAAAAATTTAAAACAATGCACTGTACCTCTAAATTCTCATGAGAGCGGTGAGCTCGCCTTCTCTCTCTCTCTCTCGTGGGACATTTGGTGTGAGGACTTTGGGTAGCGTGCAAGGTGGACATGGTTTCCTGCATGGAAGAGAGGGCATTTGGTCGAAGGGAGGTTGGGATGCTTAGGTGGAGCAGGTCTCTCTCCGTTTGGTCTGCATGTTGCCTTCTCTCTAGCCCCCACGCTGGGCAACACGCACCTACTCACCTCACCACCTGCCACAATAGTTTCACGTGCCTCACTTTATATTGGACTGCCCTCACAGATCCCTCCAGGTAGTGCATCTCCTGGGCACAAGGTCAGTTCTTCAAACTCTCCTCCTCGCTGCATTTACCTTTTCTTTGTCTCATGGTGGCTTAAAGAGTAGTAGTGTCTAGGAGGGCTTTCTGGTGGTGTTGATCTTCCTATTTTCAGTTCTTCATCGTCTCCTTGTAAGATTCTTCCCATTGTCCTGGATCTTCTGTGGGGATTCCCTTGTTTTCAGGTACCTAGACTTTTGTTTTTGGGTCTTACTGCATCATGTTCCACAGTCAAAATTTGTAGTTCAAGCTTTGTGATTTCTTTGTGAATCGAAATAAATCTGGGGTGGGTTGGAATGCTCTTAGATCTTTTGTGCTCCTGGTTGGATTGGGTCTTGTGTTGCCTCTCATTTTCAACGGGTTTCATGTTTTATGTGTTCTTTGAGTTTAAAATGTTTTCTACTGCAAAGACAGCTTTAGCAGTATAACCTGCTTTTTCGGTTGGTTATTTAGCATGTCATCTGCTGCATGGAATACAGTGCCACCATCCTGATTACATTAATATATAGACAAGGCATTATTCTCACAAGATAGATAGATCATGCCGTGATCCAGTATCTATCATATTATGAAAATGGGATTTGTCGACATGTGTTTGCTTATTCAAAATGATCGCAGTTCTTGCAGGGACTTGCACAGTGACATTACAGGAAGTGAAGAAAATTTAGATAAATGGGGCCTGTTGCGATCTTTTGTGCCAGTATTCTACTAGCTCTGTCGATGCCTCGTGCTACAAGTGCACAAACTCCACCAGCTCCATTCCTACCTCCATCTCCATCACCTGCCCCGCATTTTGTGAACCTCACTGATCTACTCTCGGTTGCTGGCCCTTTCGACACATTCCTCGACTATCTCCTGCAAACCCAAGTCATCGACACATTTCAGAGCCAAGTTAACAACACCAAACAAGGCATCACCGTGTTTGTACCAAAAGATTCGGCTTTTGCATCGCTTAAAAAGTCTGACCTCGGCAATCTTACTCGAGACCAACTCAAGACCCTCTTCCTCTACCATGCTTTCCCCAAGTACTACTCGCTGTCTGATTTCAAAAACCTGAGCGATTCCAACCCCGTCAGCACATTCGCCGGTGGGCAGTATACTCTGAATGTGACCGATGCGTCGGGGCTTGTTCACATTGTTTCGAATTGGGCAAACCCGAAGATAACTAGCAGTGTCTACTCCACAGCTCCCGTGGCAGTTTATGAGATCGATCGTGTTTTACTTCCATCGGCAATCTTCAGCACCGAGCCAGCTCTAGCACCAGCTCCGGCCCCAGCTCCTGAGACCAAAACACCGTCAGACCTGGCTCCAGCCCAAAGTGGAATTGCTTCTGCGCCCAAAACTGCAGAGTCATCGACCGGTGATGCTACTTCATACACCACTGCATTTCGTCGCTTGGATCGCATGGTCTTGATTCTTTCTGCTACTCTGATGCTTATCGTGTGAGGCGATTTGCTCTCGAGGAAGGAAGCACTTGGTTTTCTTTTGGTTCATTTGTGATCATTCTTTGTTTGAGTGGAGTAGATGTTATGTTTAGATGGAATTTGAGACATGCATCGTGCTGAGTTTTTTTTTTGTGGTTATTTCATTTAGTGGTATGTAGGTTATTGTGATGTTTTACTTCAGTTTCTGAGATGGTATGTTTTGAGCTTTGCCTGCACATAAATGATGGTGGCGGAACGTAAAGCCACAAGTTTTATTCCTCTCCAAGACATTGTTGGAAGCTTACATCCAAAGTATGTTATGGCCAATGTCTTTGGGTCACCGCGAAGTTGTTAGTGTCAGCCGTATAATTTAGAATAATAGCTTACGTCCTTTTGTGGATTCTCTATCATTGTGCATGATCAAAGCCTATGGAAAATGTGGAATTCTTTGCCATCATGATGCGTGCCACTTGCATAGGAAGGGTCAGGCAGCTGGCTAGTGGTCTTTTAAAGGGAACCATTGATCCCCTCTTGACATCATGCATCCCCATGGCTAGTTAGTAGTGCACAGAGATAAACAATGCAACTTGTGAACTGGAAAGGAAGAAGAATTGCATGCGAAGCAGTGTAGTAAAGCTTGACAACAAGTCGCCATTTGGAATAGCACAGACATATCTATGGTTATATTCAAGAACTCTCTCTCTCTCTCTCTCTCTCTCTCTCTCTCTCTCTCTCTCTCTCTCTCTCTCTCTCTCTCTCTCTCTCTCTCCATTTTTTATATTTATTTCTAATCTTTCACGTGGAAACTGCTCTGACAAGATCTTTAGATAATGTAACCCCTCATATGATTGTTTTTATTGTGCAGCTTTTGATAAGTACAAGTTCCGTCTTCCTCTTACTTTATATTTGAACGAAGATGGAAAATATTCGCTCTCATATCGTGAATACTGGTTTGACAAAAAAAATAAAAAAAATTTATTAGAATTTTTTAACTTGAGTGTCAGAAGAGAGAATATTCACCCTTGGAGTATGGCTCCATCTGAAGGATATTCATTATCAACTTTTACTGATTAACTTAGGAGTGATTCTTATATTATGCAAAGATTCGGACTAGGTCAAATTGATTTTTATTCTCTAGATAAATCATTAATACTATGCACGGGAAGGAAAACTAGAGGTCAAAGTACTTATCCTTCCCCAAGGATTATATCACTACTCATTACTGTATCATATTAATGTATATCCTATTAGAAATAGAAAAAAATTAATCATTGTGCGTGAGAAGCATAAAGAATTTGAACTCGAGCCCGATAAGAAAATAGAGATGGGGAGGAGGAGAGGACTCGTACCTCTCTCATTGCATTCAAGAATAAAACTTTGCCCATCTTCTTGACAATATTCTTTCTCCTTTTCCTTATTCTTCTATATATATATATATATATATATATATATATATATATATATATATTCTCTTTCTCCCTCCACCCTAACTTTGAAAGAGTATGATGGCCGAGGTTGGTGCTGCTGTACCATGCAGTAGACTTCCCCTCGAGATCCTTCACTGGCTCTCGTTCTTGCTCACAGCATTTGACGATCGATTTCGGCCACCCTCTTTGGTTCTCTGCTGCAGAATTACGTCGGACGATACGATGAAGAACTCACTGGTGAGCAAATTTTCTTTACTTTGCTTCTGCAATAGCTTCTTGTCTTTTCTTGTTCGAAGCGATGCGCGAAAGCTATATCCATAAGGCTTCTTTCATCTGGAAGAAGTAGAGGTAGATGGAAATTGGCAAAATATCCCTTGTGTCGTCTCTCTACGACTCCAATTCCTTGCGCCTTGGCAACGTTGTTCGAGACACGGAAAACATCAGAACCATGGCACATTCTGTCAACACGGAAAACTAACCTGTCTGCGTACATGGGAAGTTTCGAAGTGACAGCATATTTCTTGCTCAATCCGATCACTCGTTAACTCTTTTTTGCGGGGTGAAGAACCCTGAAACTACAACACCAAAACCTCTCCATGGCGTACCCAGAATGCCAAATAATTCGTTTGATCTTGAACACCATCATCAACCATGAGCATTTAATATGACTCTATGTGTGTTCTCGAGCTGTGGAATTTGACGTTTGGGAGGTAGCAAGAGCTGGAATCAGATGCCTTGAACAACAACGATGGCGTGTTGCAGGGAGAGGCATTGCAACTACGTGTGCTGTGTAATTTAACTCGGCGTCTGGTGGTGCGTGCAGGGACGCTATTTTTGTGTTCCATATCTTACCTGTTAATTCAGTTACCTGCTTTAATTCCATCAAGCATACGTAGGACGATACGCTTATCGGATCGGGTGTGAATCTTGGATCCGCATCAAACGAATGCGGTTGACTCGGTGACCCACGAAACATCTGTTTGACTCGACGGACGGATTTTGTTGGGAGGTTTTACGATAAATGGATGTATTAATCCTTCCAAAATATGTTCTTACCGTGGCGTTCCCGTTATTAAATCACGAGACGTGGAAGGGACCAAAAGTACCTAACAACTAATAAATGTAGGAATAAATGCATCGCAACCGGTATTAAATCCGTCACCCTTGTGGGCCTCTGACAGCGTTAACATGACGGGGTATGCGGGCGGGTATGAATGCACGCGGAGATGTTTTCTTGCTCCCAATAATAGAGGACGAGACGACGAGCAACCGTACACCCTCGGCAAACGTAATCTAGCAAGCAATTCCTCGCATCGACTTCGGTTTCCTGTAATAGCTCAGACGCCATTCAGGCATTCCACTCGTTTGACCATGAGGGGTCCACATCTCGGACTGAAGGTTCGATGAGAGAGAATTCCTGGACCCTGGCTCGATTGTCTCACGAAATTTCTTATACTTATCTTTTTAAACCCCTCCGAAAAAGAAATAAAAATGGGCCTCTTTTCCTCCCCCGCATCTGGTGGTGGTCTTCGTCCGCCCCAACTTCTCCGATGGCGCCGCCCCTTCTCTTCCGCCTGCTCCTCCCCCTCTTCTTCCTCTCGGTCTCATCAGGTTCTTCGAGCACTTTAGGACTCCAATCCGGTGACGGCTACATCTCCGCTGTCGTCTCCGAGAAAGGCCTCGCGTTTGCCAAGGACCTGCTCGTCGAGCGGGCGGTTGAGACTCTCACCTCGCTCCGCATCCGCGACATCGAGAAGTCCGTGGGGATCCCGATCGTGGGCGTGGTCCGTATGGTCGCCTCCAACATTACCCTGGAGGCCATCCATGTCTCCTCGTCGACGGTCCAGCCTGGGGAGTCCGGGATCGTCATCGTCGCCTCCGGCACCACGGCGAACTTGACCATGGATTGGTTTTATTCCTACACAACTTGGTTTGTCCCTTTCGAAATCTCCGATAAAGGGGGCGCGTTCATTCAGGTATTACCCCACTGATTGCTCTTTGGTGTCGTTATGGTGTTTAAGAATTGGACTTTGATGCATTATAATTGTTTCTTCTTTTGTATATTTTAACATGAATTGACTGTTTGGTTGTCTAATTGACATTGCGTAAAACGTACTACCGTGTAGTTTGTAGAAGATAGTCAAGAGAAGTCAAATTGATGTGGATGTACATATCTAACTACGACAAAATCGATTCCTCATTTTTTGTCAAGTGTGCTGCAATAAACTTCTGATTGATTCTTTGAAAGCTTTCAGTTGGTCAGCATAATCTCGTCTTCAAATTTACTCGCAGTCATATCGCATTCACTGGAAACATTCAGTGTTTTTTCTACTGTCATCAGTATTTCTAAAGTTTTAGTATGTCATTTTTCTTTTCTTTCAGAAGTATATTACTTCTTTTTTGATATTCGAGCTGATGTCTAGTTTTGTTGATTGTCTTCCTCTGTTCTGACAACTAGGACTTTTCTTTTATGATTTGCAAGCTGGCACATTCTAGGTTCACCACTCTTTTTTCTGCTTTTTGAAGCAAGGTTGAAGGCATGGAAGTTGGATTAACCATGACCATGGAGAATAAGAATGGAACACTGGAACTGTCTGTCACACAATGTGGTTGTTACATGGAAAATTTTGTCATAACCTTGAATGGAGGAGCTTCTTGGTTCTACCAAGGGTATGTGAGATACATCGATGGATGTACATGGATTGAAACCAATTGTGTTGCATGATCTGTTTCGTGTTTGATCAATCAATATATTTTTCTTGTTTGGTAATCTTTTTTTGTACCGATAATTTTTTTTCCAAATATATGGTGTTTTGTAACTGGTATAATTTTCTTTCCGAACACAGTATAAACATGGTTACTACAAGTTTACATTGAACCTAGTTAATAAATCCAAGACCATTTGATGAAGTTGGCTAATTTTATAGAACATCGACCTGATTCTAGAATAATAAAGGGTGGACGTCTTGTATTATTGTTCTAAACATGGACAATTAAATAAAATGCAATGGTGTCTTTTGACAAACTTCATTAGAGTTTATAAACTGAGAGTTTCACATGATTGGATATGTTCTTAGGTCCTTTGTTGTACCTTTACACGGATATAATTCCCAAAGTAACTCTAAGATGTTTGCTATAGTGTTTGTTGATGATATCATTTTCATCTTAATCATCTAGTCTCACGTGGAGGGAAATATAACAAGATAATTTTTTGGTTGAAGTCGAACTTGACTAATTGAAGGTAGCCACGGCTTCAGCAGGAATTGCATGTTCTTCCACTGTTCTTCAACTTATAATCATGGATCTGAAGTATGAACTATCACATTTGTAAATCAAGTGTCTCGTACATACTACTTTCTTCATATTCGTACTTATGAGATGTAAGTGCCTATTCATTTGTAGAGAGTATGAGAGAATGAAGGACTTTATTCTACTTAAAGTGATTTCAAGATAATGAGCTTCTGATAAAGAAAAAATCAGTTGTGTTGATAATGAGAATCAGTGACATTTTATCTTACGAAACAAATTCCAATGTACTCATGAATTTTAAATGACTCAATCAAAATGTAGCATAAAGTAGTGAATAACAGGCTAAAAATTATACAAATTAGAGTTACTACTATGATTACACAATAGGCCCCAGGTTTCTTGGGCAAAAACTTGTTATGTGTTTGAATGAATACTCCTTGGTCATACCAAAATAAGAGAAGTCCTCGTGATGTAGGGCATTTCTTCAAAGGGATCCAATGTGGAATCATGAAAATGATGGCACTTCTTCTAAACTTTGAGTGCTACAAAGGCTTTGGTACTCTAAATGAGTTAGCAGGCACATTTGAATTTTTAACTTTCACAGTGTAGTTTGCTTTCCAAAATCGTGCTTGGATGGAAATCAGGTGTTTAACCCAGTTTCAATGGACAATTTAAGGACTATGAGGTTATGAAATCATGTGTCTGATTGGATTTAAGGTTTTGAACATTATTTTTCACTTGAGTTTTTGATAGAAACTGGAAAACATTTGGAGGTGTGGTGCTAGATATTGTCTGGAAATTGATGTACGTACATATGCAGGATGGTCAATTGATGAATTCAGCAAACAAAGGGTTTTTTACATTTTTGGTACTGGTATGAGTGAGATAATGGAGAGCGAGGATTAGAAGGAAAAAGGAGAGAGAGAAAGAAATAGCCAGAGGGAGTAAAGAGATCACCTGAAGTTACACTTGTTCCTAGCAGTCACATCTAGGTTTCTAATCAGACATCAATCATGCTTTGTACTATGAGATGTGAAAAGAGTTAAACTCATAATTTTATCAATCTCTTCTAGATCTACATAAGGAGATTTAGCTTGTAAATTTAATTTCAAAGGGGTCCATCCCAACATAACTTTGCCAAAATAGTTAAATTTGTGGCATGCAAAATTGTACTGAAAGAGAAACTTTGATCATTCAAAGCATGAGATTGATTACATAATAGTTGTTTTAACTAATTCTTTACTGAAGTTAACTCTCATCAACAACAAGTAGACGTTGGGTGCAAAATGCTTCCTTGAGTGGCCACCGAACAGAGTATGAAAAAAATGTCCCGAAGATTTTACAGCTTAATGAATAGATAATGTTTGACTCTAGTCAGAAGCAAAGTTGATATAAACTCATCTAAAAGTGAACTTGAGTCAATCTTGTATCATATACTCTTTCATCAGATCAGTTGACACCTATTGTGTCTGCTTTGGAATTTTATATGCTCTTTTCTTCCATGTCAGGCAGCTTTTTTGACTAATATCTTCCTGCTCCATTCATACTTTCCAGGTTTGTAAATGCTTTTGCAGATCAGATCAGATCTGCTGTGGAGGATGCAATTGTGAAGAAGATAAATGAAGGGGCACTAAAGCTTGATTCATTGCTGAAATCTGTTCCAAACAAAATTGATGTGGACAAAGTTTCTGCTCTAAATGTCACATTTGTGAATGACCCGACTTTCACAAATTCTTCTGTTGAGTTTGATATTAATGGTTTATTCGTTTCACTGGACAAAGCTTCTGCCCATGGTTCCTTGCAGAAGACATCACAACTTTCACATTCTTGTGATGGGGCACAAAAGATGCTTTGGATGTCATTGGATGAATCTGTATTTAACTCGGCATCTGACGTCTATTTCCAGGTAACCTTCTCTTACATCACTGATTAACCTTGCCTGTTGGTAAAAACACAGAGGAAATTTTTGGGCCATGATTATTTAATAGGAAAGACATTTGATTGTCATGTGAAGTTCCATCATACTTCTTTTTTGGTTTCAGACCATGTCAAACACATAAATATTAGAATTGTCACAAAGAAGCATGTGGTTGTGTGCCATGTATCTATGGTTTTCTTGTCTATGGTAAAAAAGGCACACATTAGGTATAATAAGAATGTGTACTTATTTTGTACTCTACACTTGCAATTTGTTGAATTTTTTTGGTAGTTGACAATGCTAGAGAAAAGTGCTACATGTCGTGGATTAAAGAGCAAAATTATCTATAAATTATTTGGAAGAAATGGTTAATTTTCTACAGCCTTTGTTCTATGCTGGTGAATCTATGAGATTGTAGCAGCATTTACTAGCTTTCACACAGTCTTTTTTGGTAGTGGTTCAGAATTGACTGTTATTCCCAACAGAAAGTCCTTATATTTTTATCAAGAAAACCATGTTCCAAAGGGTTCAGAATTGACTGTCATCTATGTGGCTTTAGTGCTGTAAATAAAATAATTTTAGCAAAAATAAAATAGCTTTTCTTTCCGGAAAAGCTGATGTTTGTATTCTTCCATGTTGATTGCTTCCACTGTTGTGCTAATACTTTTCTCTTATTTGGTTTAGGCAGGAGTGATGCATTGGATTGTGGAAAAAATACCTGATCAGTCTTTTCTGAACACTGCTAAGTGGAAGTATCTTATTCCCCAATTGTACAAAAAGTACCCTAATGATGACATGCTGTTGAATATGTCATTAACTTCTCCACCGGGCATATGGATTACAGCACAAAAAATAGGGGCGACTATTTCTTTAGACATGACCATTGATGTCTTGGATGGCAGTAAGACGATTCCTGTTGCTTGCATATCAGTGGTAATTGATCGTTAAGCAAATTTTATAGATGATGTTGGTTCTGCTCATTATAATCTAATGCATGGTATACATTAATGCTTCTGTATGTATGTATGCTAGAGCTATACACTGGTCTTGGTGCTTTGAGACAATTGGTGACTTGAATACGTCTATATATATTCTTCTTTACTTCATACAGAGAGGCATATAATTTGTTCACAAATTGTTATCCTATTTTTTGTTAAAATGGGTAGGAGCTAGGTCGAGGTTGAACAAGGTAATTGATAATACAGTTTAATGACCTAATCTAAACAGCATGACTTGATCATGTTATATGTGAAATGTTGCTTTGCCCATTATCTATTGAACTCTCTTTTTATATTTTAGTATGTCGTACTATCTAAAACAGATTGTTGTTAAAGGGTCATAGTTGTTGATACATTTTTCTACTCCTTTATGATTGTCTTGGAACAGTGGCTTTATATTGTATTCTATATAGACATTTTTCGGCTCATCTTTAAGGAGTTTCACATGTACCAGTTATATGAGTGGGGGATCTAACCTTTACTAGTGATAGGATTTTGAACTTGAGCAACTTTGATAATTGATACGATCACCAAGTTTAGAGCTAATGCAAGTATGAAGAAAGAAAATTTTGACTTGGATTGCCTTTGTTGATATTTGAAAACTTATAAAAATAATTTATAAAATGGTTCGTGGACAAAATGGAGAGTTTTGACCATTTATGTCAACTTGTCATCCCCTATGAAGAAAGTAATAGTATGGATAACAAATCTGTTTCTATGAAGCTTGATCCTGACTATGACAGCCCATTGTTAATTCGAATAGCTTTTTATAAGTTTATATTGCTTTTTGCTGATCGCAATGTGTTTTAACTACAACTAAAACATTACTGTATATAATCCAGCTTGTTGAGAGCTGCAGGTGTTGTTAGCAATGTTTTTTGCGTCTATACACGAAACACATACATATATGCACTGCTGCTGATGCTTTTGCGATGCCTTAGGTTTTAATAATTTAATATGAATGTATGCGCTGGTAGCCAGGGTTCTTCCTTGTATCCTACGAGTGCAATTAAGTTAAATCATTTTATTGATGATTGCAGGTTTTTAAAATTGATGTTCTTTCATCGCATTGCAAAATTGATTACTTCCACGTACCATGATCTGAGAACTTGTCACCTGTCTTGTTGTAGGTAGTTAGTGTTTCAGGAGTTGTTGAGATATCAGGGAATAATCTCGCCGGTCAAGTTGAATTAGATGACTTCACCCTTACTCTGAAGTGGAGTGATGTAGGCAACTTTCATATGTATCTTATCCAGGTATGGTTGATCTACTTATTACTCTTCTTCTGTAGCTCAGAAGTTTCTATCTGGATTTTTATTAGAAATCTGTTGTCATATGAATTTCTGACTGCCTGTTGTCATTTGCGATCACGAGACAAAGAGAGTCTCATTTTGGTTAAAGCCATGCCAAGCGTGGTCCTCAAGATTTTTTACTTTTCAAGAGATGAATGATACCACTTGTATTGCATCAGTACTATGCATCATACTGACAGTATGAGATAAAACTGAATTAATCTTTCGAGCACCACTAAATATTCATATGATCATGACGAATTCCCCAAAACCACAATGTTCTACCTAAATGGAACTCGAGTCCTCCTCCTATGTTCTTAAAACA
Organism: Musa troglodytarum; assembly: GCA_023547065.1. Classification (NCBI taxonomy): domain Eukaryota; kingdom Viridiplantae; phylum Streptophyta; class Magnoliopsida; order Zingiberales; family Musaceae; genus Musa; species Musa troglodytarum. The sequence continues at coordinate 45,097,232 of CP097510.1, read as the reverse complement.
TTTCATGTGGCATCAAAGTCCAATAAATCTGGATCTGCCGAGTGCTCATCTAATTATTTCACCAGAAGGTTCATCGTGCACACTCTGGTTCTTATTACTTGGAGTTGATTTCACAGTTTACACAAGCCGGTGGGAGCATTCCTGGTTAAGATAAGAAGGTTTGAAATTTGGGGGAGAGTTATCTGATGTTTATTGTTTCTTTCGTTAGTTTTTAACTCAATGTGGAAATTTGCATTGCTTCCGCTTCGTCTTTTTCTCATGTTCAACTTTATGCTAATTGTTTGCAGTAAGCGATTAGTATCAAGGAAAGACACTTAGTAGATTTTAATGTTGATGCAGGGAGTAATGCGGGTTTTCCTGAACACAGTCTTCGTGCCATATGTGAACACGCATCTCCGGCGAGGGTTTCCCCTGCCGATTGTCCACGGTTTCACCCTCCAACATGCAGATATCCTTACTGCCAACTCCATCATGATCGTATGCTCTGATGTAGCATTCAACAAAACGACTGGTGCGATCTCTTCCTTGTAATTTTCAATCACACTCGAAGCCACGGTACAGATCGAAGTGAATCCTTCGTCTATGTGCAGTACAAACGTGTGCGGATTGAAGTGAATCCTTTCTCTATGTTCAGTACAAATGTGTGATTGTGAAAGCATTTTATACCTTCAACTTTTTCTTTTACTTTGTACAGTATTCTATGTACACGAGCTCGAGCATTATGCCAAAAATACATCTATATGAATTGGGGGGGTTTTTTTTTTCTTCATGTTTTGTCGTGTGTACTGTTATGTACCTTTATGTCGTAGCCATCGAGTCAGTACGGTTGGATTCAAGTCCGAATGTGCAGAGATCCTCTTGACTGGTCCTCAAGTCAACTGCAGGTGTCGACCCGATTGAAGTGAGTCACTGGTTCGCTTCAAAAGGAGGCTTCTCCCCCGAACGCTGGTCGCCTCGAGCTCTCCAATTCCTGCACACAGGTCGGGTCGGGAAGACGCGGCCTGACCCCTCCGATGGTAAAGTTAGTACACTATTGGAGAGGGTTTTTGTTTCTTTTTTTTTTCTTTTCTCAGTCCTCGACATGGCCTGGGGTTATATAACGGAGGGAGGTCAACCCTCGAGGCGCGGCGTCGTGCCGCCCCTTCCCCCTAGGTAGGCTTTCCAGGATGGCACTATGAAGGCGTCGTCCCGGGCCCTCCGGGGCGGCGCCACTCCTTGGTGCCTGTGCCTGTGTGACGACGCGCTCTCCGGGACCACACTAGTGTCGTTTTCAAGCTTCTTGAGACAGCGCTGTCCTACGGGCGACGCCTGTGCCTGTACGAGGTGCGGTCTGGAGGCGGGGCTTTGTCCCTTGGTCGGTGCCAGTTCTGACATGGCCAAGGGGTCGGCACACTAAGCGGAGGTGGTCTCCCACCTCAACTCTTATGCTGACGTGGCAATGGGGTGCCAACCATGAGCGGGTGGCACGGGTACATGACCCATCATTCTCTCCCCCCGAAGGAAGCCATGTATCGGCTCTTAATTGGGGGAGGGAAGTCGAGGCATGACTTTTACTCCTCAACGCTGAGACTCTCGATTTGCCCTTTACGTTGTTACTATAGAGATCTCGGGGCGTCCGAGTCGGACGGTCTGCAGCTGAGGTACACGGTTTGGGCGGTTCGCGACCGAGGTGTATGACTCGGGCAGTCTGCAGCCGAGGTGTACGACTTAGGTCATCTGCGGTCGAGGTACACGGTTCGGGTGGTTCGCGACCGAGGTGTACGACTCGGGCAGTCTGCGGCCGAGGTGCACGGCTCGGGCGGTTCGTGGCCGAGGTGTACGACTCGGGCAGTCTGCGACCGAGGTACACGGCTCGAGTGGTTCGCGACCGAGGTGTACGACTCGGGCAGTCTGCGATCGATGTACACGGTTCGGGCGGTTCGCGGCCAAGGTGTATGCTCGGGCGGTTCACGTCCGAGGTGTACGACTTGGGCAGTCTGCGGCCGAGGTACACGGCTCGGGTGATTCGCGACCGAGGTGTACGATTCGAGCAGTCTGCGATCGAGGTACACGGGGCGGTTCGCGCATCGAGGTGTACGACGGGCGATCGAGGTACACACCTCGAGCGATTCGGCCGAGGTACGACGGCGCCGAGGTACACGGCCGTGGTTCACGATCGAGGTGTACGACCGGCATCATGACCGAGGTACACGCCTCGAGCGATTCACGGCCGAGGTATACGACTCGGGCAGTCTGCGGCCGAGGTACACGGCTCGGGCGGTTCTACAGCCGAGGTACATGGCTCGAGTGGTTCGCGGCCGAGGTGTACGACTCGGGCAGTCTGCGATCGAGATACACGGCTTGGGCAGTTCGCGGCCGAGGTGTACGCTCGAGTGGTTCGCGGCCGAGGTGTATGACTCGGGTAGTCTATGGCCGAGGTACATGGCTCAGGCGGTTCACGGCCGAGGTGTACGACTCTGGCAGTCTGCGGCCGAGGTACATGGCTCGGGCGATTCGCCACCGAGGTGTACGACTCCGGCGGTGTAGGAATCTTGCCTGCATTCTGAAGACCTCGGAGGATACTCGAGGGGTACCGAGCAGGTCCTTGATCGCGGAGGGTCTTTCAAAAACGATCCCGGGTATCGAGTCGTAGGGTTTCGGGTGCCAAGGTCGAGGAGCCCGTGTTTTTGCAGGCGTTCTGCATTCCCCATGGCTGCCAAGTCAGCCCCCATTTATGGCCGCATGACGTTTGGGTTTTCCGACGCGACGCGCCCTACAGAAGGGCGTTAATGACGGAGTGGGCTGTCACTCACTCCTGGGGAAGCGAAAGGGTTGCCCGGGTTGGCGGGATTTTTCCTATAAGTACCACGGGGTTTCCTTCCACACCCCCTCTGATGGTAACCTCGTTGGTCGTTCCTCTCCGGCTTTCGTCGTCTTTTTTGATCGTCCTTTCTGACCTCCGTCGTCTTCTTCGATCGTCTCCTTCAATCTCCGCCACCTTCTCCTTCCCGATTTGTTTTCCTTTTCCCTTTCAGGTCAGTCGGGATGACTTCTCTCTCTACCTCTCCGTCCTCTTCTCATTCTTCTTCTTCTGGCGACGTCGGAGGGAACCCCTCACCCTCGGGCCGCGACTCACCTGTCAGTGAGAAAGTGGCACAGGCCCTTGAGGCCCTAATGTGGTGGCATGATCTCGACTCCACAGTGAGTGAGGATTTGCTGAGTGACATCCGAGAGCGATTCAGCATCCCGGCAAGTTACGAGCTTCACACCCCTCAGCCGGGACAACGGGCGTATGACCCGTTTCCACGAGGGTTTGGCCTGACCATGGATGCTTTCGAGGTGGAATTGCGCTTCCCCTTGCACCCTGTCATCGAGTCTTGCCTGTCTTTGTAGCATATCTCCCCGTCACAGATAGTGCCGAACTCTTGGCATTACCTAGTTGTGTTTTTGGGGGAATGTCACAATGCTAGCATAACCCCGACCCGATCACTTTTTCTATCCAGCTTCCACCTTTCTAAGGGGTCGGGGGGCTACTACCTATCAGCCCGGTCGGGCTTCCGGGTTAGCGTGGCCCCTTCCAGCAATAAGGGGTGGAAGGAAAGATTTTTTTACATCAGTTGCGCGCGGGGTTGGAGCTTCGGCCTCCGATGGTCGGCACATATGATAGACAATACCACTCCAGGGCTATTTGATGAAGAGTATGAGGGCCTCGGGAGGTTACGAGAGATTCTTCCCACCTCCCGAGCCATACGGAGTATGACCGAGTTGTGGTTCATCGAGGCGGGCCTCAACCCGATGCCTCGAGGTATGCTCGTAGTTGTCGACTGTCAGTCCTCATCGGTCGCAAGATGTCTCGTCTAACCTGTTGTTCTCTTGCAGAGATGGTGAACCTTAGGGCTGTGCCAGGGGCGCGAGCCTCATCCGTTCTAGCTTCCCACCCAGCGACGTAGCCGGCCTCGGGATCTACAGGCACAGCTGAAGGGGGCCCGTGCTCGGATTCGCTCGATGGAGGCGGAACTGCTCGAGCTCTCCAAGAAGCTGGAAATGGTCCGTGCCGAAGCTCGTGTATCGGCCGAGGAGGCTCGCCAAAGGCCCGAGAAGGACAAGCAGTTGATTGAGGCCTACAAGGGGTCTCAGGGCTTCCAACTCGGGTTGACTCGGTCGGGGTAGGTCACCTACGAGTATGGGTATCGGATCGCACTGGCCCGATTTCACACGTGGCACCCTGATCTTCAAGTTAAGGAGGACCCCTTCGGTTCCTTGCCAGAAGATGAAGGCGTCAACATGCCCGAGGAGATACCTTTTGACGACGGCCTGGAGATCGCTGAGAAGTAGGACTGTCGTATTGTTCTTCTTCTTCTTCTTTGCTAAGGGGTTGGTTGGGCGTGGATAGGCATTGTAAGCCACGGTCGACCCGAGCTTGTAATGGAGCTTTTGACTGAATGAGAATCCTCGTTTGAGTTCAATATTGTTTCACTTGTTCCGTCTACACGAAAAATTTCTTCAAATTCAGTACGTTCCATATCCTCGGTATTGGGTGGCCCTCCATTGTGGCGAGTCGGTAAGTGCCGTCGACCACCCGATAAGGTCCTTCCTAGCTAGGGGTGAGCTTGCTACGTGATCAGGTCGGGTCGCTGACTTCTGCTCTGCGCAAGACCAAGTTGCCTAATCTGATCAGCCGGAGACGTACTTTCTGGTTGTAAATCCTGGCGATGGCTCTCTTATAGGAGTGGGCCTTTAAGTGGGCGTTGACCTGCCGCTCCTCTAGCCATTCAAAACCCACTCGGAGTCCTTCCGACGATGCTCCTTCCTGGTAGCCTTCCACTCGAGGAGTGGGGATAACCACCTCGGGTGGCAAGACGGCCTCAGTGTGCGTCCTCCCCGAGCTCCTCCTTCGACTTACAGACTTCCCTTTGCACATCGTCGAGTCGCTGGTTGACGAAGCGCAGCTGGGCTCGGAGGGAGTCCGTCGAATCTGATGACAATACCTTGGGCTCCTGTCGTCCGCTCGGATTTCTTGATGCCCCTTCCGCGAGCGGGGGCGCCGTTGGTACCGGGGGTGCTAGGGAGGTCGAAGCTGGCGATTTTGTTCACCGTAGAAGCTGTGTCGTGGATGGCTATGCCAGTTGGCAGATGAGTGGGATAATGGTCCGCATCATCCCGATCAGAGCTTGGACTTGATGGGCGAGGCCCCAAAATGCTTCGTGCGAAACAGGCGACCGGTCAGTCACGGCGCCTTTGGGCGGCGACAACCCTGGGTCGGTGAACAGTCACCAGTAGCGCTCTGAAGTCGTGACGGGGTCTTCAGTTCGGGGCCCACCATGTGGTGGGGGACATTCCTAGGGGACCCCGGTTGGGCGAGACCCCTCGGCCACAAGTTCGTCTGGGTCAGTCTGTTGATCTCGCGACATTGGGCTCTCCTTCTAGCGCTAATATGTTGTGTACCTTTATGACGTAGTCGCCGAGTCAGCACGGTTGGGTTCAGGTCCGAATGTGTAGAGATCCTCTTGACTGGTCCTCGAGTCAGCTATAGGTGTCGACCCGATTGAAGTGAGTCCTTGGTTCGCTTCAAAAGGAGGCTTCTCTCCCGAACGCAGGTCACCTAGGGCTCTCCAATTCCTGCACACAGGTCGGGCCGGAAAGACACGACCCGACCCCTCCGATGGTAAAGTTAGTACAGTGTTGGAGAGGGTTTTTGTTTCTCTTTCTTTTCCTCTCCCAGTCCTCGGCATAGCCTGAGGTTATATAACGGAAGGAGGCCAACCCTCGAGGCACGGCGTCGTACCGCCCCTTCCCCCTAGGCGGCCTTTTCGGGACGACGCTATGAAGGCGTCGTCCCGGGCCCTTCGGAGTGGTGCCACTCCTTGGTGCCTGTGCCTGTGTGACGGCGCGCTCTCCGGAACCACACTAGTGTCGTTTTCAAGCTTCCTGGGATAGCGCTTGCACCTATACAGGTACGGTCTGGAGGCAAGGCTTTGTCCTTTGGTCGATGCCAATTCTGACATGGCTGAGGGGTCGACGAACTAACGGGGTGCCACCCATGAGCGGATGGCATGAGTACATGACACATCATGTACAATTCTGGAGGCGGGGCTTTGTCCTTTGATCGGTGCCAATTAAGACCACCTCCGCTCTTATGTTGACGTGACAATGGGATGCCACCCATGAGCGGATGGCATGAGTACATGACACATCATATATAATTTTTCCAATCATCACTTGTGTATCAAATGGTCCAAACGATAAAAGAACATGGATGGGATACAAGCTTTGATTGACCATACAAGTAGAGAATACGCTTTGAGGATACCCATCTATTTTTCTGCATCATTCATGGTATTAACAAAAACTGCGATGCGTGTGTATCAAACAAGATGGGATGGGAAGTCCAGTTGATGGCGAAACATACCATGTAAGCAAAATCACACACAGCAAACCACACATGAACATAAGAAGAATTGGGGTTTGAGAGTAAATGACTCATACAATCCAAACTAATGGGTTTCAGCCGAAGGATTGGTCAAAAGTTCGAGAGAACGCCGAAGGAAATCGACCGCAACAGGGACATCATCAAATGCAAGTGCACCAACAGCAAACCTCGCTGCCTTATGAGCCTCTGCAATTTTGTCCGCAGGTGGCTGATAACTGCTGTCATACGTGTGTCTCTCGGCCGATATTGGAGCTTGTACCACATGACTCTCGTCGACACTGCCAGAACTGTGCTGCGCTGGTGGTGCATAATGTGAAACAGGAGCAGGTTGGTGAGAGTACGCAGAATCATGGGCATGGTAGTAAGAAGGCTGATGGGTGGGGGCAGACGGTAAGGTGCTGTCATGGAAGCTCGGATAAGACTGAAAATTAGGATAAGGAAATGGAAGAGTAGGGGTTTCTGAATGATTATTTTGAGGCATATGTTGGAGCTCATCTCTGAAAGAATGATGATCGTATTGTTGAGAGTAAGCAGAATATTCAGGCCCGCTGGTCTGTTGAAGGTGGTGAACATCAGGACTAGCATACGAGGAGGATGTCGCAGGCGGATGACCGAAACCCTGCATGGTAACCTCATCATCAGCATCCTGAGATGATAAGTTGGCACTTTGGTAGCTAGCTGCAAAGCTCTCACTTCGTCCCATGGTCTGTAGAGGCAGAAGAAAACAAAATATCTGTTAGAAAAGGTTTCAACGATACCCCTTTGGGCAAAAAGAAGAGCAGCAAACCGTGTAGAGAGACTCTCACATTGGCCTTATCTACATGATGAGGTGATGCATCACCGCCTCTCTGGCTGGATGGAAAACTGTCACTTGGTTGCAGGTCCTAGCAAAGGATAAACAGATGAGAAGAGACTTTTTGTAGCCCATTTAAACATTTACTATTCTTTTATAACAAGAATAGAAATAAAAAAAAAATTCAAGATTTTGGCAGAGATAAATCATGATACAAAACAAGAATATTCAAAATTCTGCAGTCTAACCACTGCAGAATCTTACAAAATTCTGATTAGATTCATCACTTTGGGGAGTAACAAACATATGCATGTTAAGAGGACCTCTAACTCTTGGCTGTTTTTTAAAAAAAATGAAAGAAATTTTCATTACAAGTGTACATGATGCTCACACATGAACTCCGAACATGAGATCTATTACTTGTGCAACAATGCACTAACTAACTCGGATATCTCAACAGAACATACCTTAGAGGACCTCTAACTTTTGGCTGTTTTATATGCTATGTTCAAAATGCTTGTTTTCTCCTATGCTGGAGAAAGAGTTATTATACAGAACATACTGAGGCAAACACTGTTCGAGTATAGCATTGTGGAAGGGGCAATACATATGATGAGCCTCACTCTAGCCAACCTACTCAGCAAAATTTGGCTAAAAATGTCAGGAGCTAAATCCATATTTGCTCCAAAGTTAATGGACTAGTGGTTTAATTTATCCTTTTACATAAATAAATCCAAGTTGGGGACAAAAGAAAGTTTAAATGCTATTTTTTGTCAAGCTTACTGGTTTATGAAGTTACTAACAATGTACTCTGAAAAAAGATAACAATATCTTTGCCACTTAAAAAACATATTCTTTCTTGAAAGCAGCAAAATCCTGTCAATTCCCGATACAAGCTCAAGAAGCCAGCAAAAATCAGAATGCAGTAATCAATTATAAAATTTTCTAAGCAGTGTATACAATAACAGCAATAACAGCAACAAACCTGTAAGTCCCAACTATTTGAGTTCGGTAAGCTTAGTGGTGTATGTGGATACTAATAATGTGATCTAAATAATATGAATAATGATTTTTTTTATGTTTAATAACATTTGCTTCTTTGTGAGAATTAAAATACATCAATTTCTGATATGAACACTTAAAACTTCAGAACACCAAAGAGAGCAAAAGAAAAAAAAAAAGCTATCTTGCCAAACATATGGTTGTGGTTCACATAAAGGAAACATGCTGTATTATTTGCTCAGCCAATGAGGTATATCATATGCAAGTTAAAATGCATACGTAAGTGTTGCTTGATGGGCTCGAGGAAATTGATAAATCTGTATCACCACCAGGAGGGCCTGGTTCAGGTTTCCGGCCTTCTTTCAAGGCTTTCCTTATATCTGCAGCTTTCCAAACTGCATACTTCTGTTTTTGCTCAATCTGGAAAATGCAACATGACCAGCATAAGTCAACTTGCTCAAATTGAATCACAGATCAAGAGAACTTTAAATTACCATTAGATGAAAAGCTTACTTCGGGCTGATGCTCACCAAATTGATTCAAAATCTCAAAAAAGATGCTGGCCGCATAAAAGGTCTTTGCAGTATTCCTGTAACATTTATATCTCATTTATATGCCTACACTCGTGAGACTGTAAAACACTAGCTACTTATGTTAAATAATTGACAACGAAACACAACAAGTTGTTTTACATACAAGTCAGCACGCCCAGCACGATCTTGTTTATCTGCCTTTGCAAAAACATTAGATGCAAATCCCTCCACGTAAAGGCTGTCATCTGGCCCTAACTTTAACGATTTTTTATCCTGTGAGAAGTTGCAGCAACTTGCATCAATAAAAAGAAATCTCCATTTAAATTAGCACTAAAATTTTCAGATGAATCTTAAATGGCGACTATTAGCAAATGCTATTGTCTTCAAGTATGCAAACCATCAATGTAAAACTAAATTCTTCATTGCCAGCTAGTGAAGCACTAGATTAACAGGAAACAACCAGTAATACATAATTGGTGAAAGATGGTCACTTTTGCCTCGTTTTCTCTCAAAAAAAGGTGAAAGTTGAATTCAACATGGACCACACAACAGAGCTTAGTGATAGAGACAGACTTAATAAATACAAAAATTACAATATCCATATTCCACAAAATATAGTTAACAATGTTTAATTGGATGATGTTAACAGTATTTAATTGGAAAATTTTGGTGACTGGTCAGCACAGAACCCATTTTTAGCATAAAGGAATTTGCAAGGTAAAGCAATGAAAAACAATAAAACAATTATAAATCTGATCGCATACCAATGAATGCTACTGCTGCCATCACAAATTTGCTACAACCTATTTACGTCAAGTATATAAATCTTTACTCTGACATTCAGCCCTGTCGAGGATGTATTACCAACTAATACAATAATAACAACAACAAAGCTATAAGTCTCAACTATTTGTGATCAGATACATGAATCTTTTACCGTCATTGAGATTTATAAAAATTCATATGTTTAGTTAAGTTTAAAATACTTAAATCTTCATTTATAGTTTCTGTGAAGGTTTTTTTAATCTTCCTCTCTCTCTCTCCTCGTACCACTAACATTAAGCATTTCACATCTTTTGACTATCACATCCGAAGGTCTCCTAAACATACGCTTATACTATCTTAAACGATTTTCTCTCATCTTATCCCCTGTCGAAATGATACCTAGTTATTCACGAATAAAAGTATTTCTTTTCCTATCTTTCCTAGTAACTCCACGCATATATCTCAACATTCTCATCTTAGCATCATAAATCTTTTATTTTTTGTATATACTGTTTCTGAACTACTCAACACTTAAATCTTTAAAGCATTGTTGGTTTCACAACTGTCTTATAAAATTTTTCTTTCAATTTGAAAAATATCCGATGATCGCGTTTTTCTTTCAAGACTCCTAATGCCCCTCACTATTTTAACTATCATGTTTTTACTTTATAAATAACATTTTCATCAATCTCTCCATCTTGTTGAATAATTGATCCAAGATACATAAAGTTTTTATTCAAAGAAAATTCTTGTTTATCTAACTTAGCTATATTCGCTTGTATATTCCTAGTATTACTATAATTGAATCTCATATATTCAGTCTTAGTCATACTTAATCTAAAATCTTTAAATTCTGAGGATTGTCTCCATAGCTCAAGTTTATAATTAATTTCACTTAGACTCTCATCAACTAATATAATATAATAACATACACTAAAGAGGTCTATCACGTAAATGACTAATAAGTTCACTCATTATCAATGTGAAAAGATAATGACTTAATGTGGATTCTTGATATAATCCTACGATAATAGAAAACGTACTAGACACACTCCCTATAGTTCTAACACTAGTAGCTACATTATCATACATATCCTTGATAAAATCCATATAATTAGTAAATATACTTTTCTTTTCTAAAACCTACTATATTAAACCTCTAGGAACTCTATTATAGGCTTACTCTAGGCCAATAAAAACCATATGCACATCTTTCTTTTTTCTCCCAAAACTTTTCAATAATTGTCTTAATAAATAAATAGATTCTATGGTTGATCTTCCAAATATAAAACTAAATTAATTGTTAGAGATATTTGTTTTAAACCTTATCTTACTTTCGATAACTCTTTCACAAAGTTTCATAATGTGGCTTATGATTTTAATTCCTCAATAATTTGAACAATTTTGTATGTCATCTTATTCTTATAAATTGACACTAAAAACCTCTTTCTCCATTCATTAGGCATGTTTCTGAATCTCATACTTTTGTTAAATAAGTTAGTTAACGAAGTCACTCTCTTGTCCTCTAAATTTTTTCAGACCTCAAGAGGAATTCCATCCAGTCCCACACTATTAGTTAGTTTTATTTTCTTTAATGTGTCTTTTGCTTCACTAGCTCTAATTTTACAAACAAATCTATGATTATTAAATCTACCACTATTATTTATCATTAAAGCTAAGTCCTGTGTGGAATATTCATTATATAGTTTATAAAAATAATTTTTTTCATCTTTTCTTAATTTCATCATCATTAACATGTATTTTGATCTTCATCTTTAATGCATCTAATATTACCTAAATCCTTATACTTTCTTTTCCTAGCTTTAGCAATTCAATATAAATCTTTTTCATCATCTTTAGTACCTAATTTATTATAAAAATTATTATAAGCTTTATATCTTGTCATACTAACTCCTTTTTTAGCCTTTTTTTAGATTCTTTATATATTTTAAATTTATCCTCATTTTTACAATTTTATCAATATTTAAAACATGATCTTTTAGTAAAAAATATTTTTTAAACTTCCTCGCGCCACCACCAACTCTCTCTTAAGTTACCCCTCTACCTTCAGTTTCATCAAGAATCTTCTTTGTTAAGTTCATAATCTTATTACCATTGTAGTATAAATAATATTAATATTATCCTCGTCAAGGTCTGCAATTCTGTACCATACCGGAGTTTCGATAATTCTTTGGTACGGTACGGTATACCGTTCGGACGACGTCACCGAGGGAGATGTTGCCTCGCTTCTCGGGCGACGTCGCCCAAGAAGTCCCCTCGGCGACGTCGCTCGAGCAAAAAAAAGAAAGATTTTTTCTATTAAAAAATAAAAAACACGATACCGAGCAATAGCGAGCGGTCCACGTACCGGTATCCTGTCGGACTGATACATACCGCCCATACTGGGCGGTATGATTCGAAATTGCATACCTTGATCCTCGTTTAAGTTCTAAGTCACCTCCCTTTCCATCCAATTCTTAAAGATCTTTACATTATCATTTTTAAAATTCCATCATCTAGTCTTAGTAAAATTTTTAATTATCAATTTCTTCTTTCCTTTTCTACGTAAATATCTAATATCACCAACCAATGTTGATTCATTAAACTTTACAATTCTTACAAATAACTTTATTCAACTTTCTAGTGAGAAAAAAATCTATTTGACTATAATTGTGACCACTCTTATAAGTAACCAAATCTTCATCTCTTCTTAAAGTGAATATTTACAATTATAAGATCATACGATGTTGTAAAATTCAAAATCATTACCATCATCTTCATTTCTATCCCCATAACCATAGCCCCCATGCACCCCTTTATATTCAACATATGTTTTCCCTACATAACCATTCAAATCTCTTCCAATTATATCACCAACTAATACAAGTGTCATATTGCTTGTATTCCTAGGCAATTCTTCTTTGATCTTTTTCTGTCCTTCGTGATTACAACATACGGGAAGTCATATCACCTTATATCAAACTGAATCTTGTTTTATCTCAACAACAATCTTCATGGTCCTCTTCTATTATCTTTGTTTCTTTTCATAGCACAAAGCACCCATCATAAGGTTCCCATTTCCGTGGCACTAAGTTTATGGATCTGGTGCTCCATAAGACAACTGTACGCTAACTCATAAATCATGGATGGCTTTGTAATTGTCCTACAAAACACTAATTCTTGTCATACTAGAGGGTATTTGAAGGTCATACAATGCTCCCAAATTCATTGTATTTAAACTGTTTGAGTTTAGTTTCATAATGTTTTCCATCTTCCCAAACAGAAGGTGTATGCCTGACAGAAACCAAAAATATATAGTTGCCAATTCATGTATGGCCATTCAGCCCTACCTCGGCCATAAAGTTGCCCTAATGTTCTTCAGCGACCAAATATCTAAGTCCAGAAAAATAAAAACGAGCAAGAAAACAACTTCAGATTGTTCTAATTAAAGCTCGAACAGCAACATCATCACCATCAAAGGGAACAAATAAATAGCCATGCACCTTAACAGACACGAAATTCAAATCGAATCAATCAACAGACAACAAGAAAGGAGTCAACTCTATACTATGAGATTCTTCGCAAGATGGAATTTGCAGCATAAAGAGATGAAATAGAATCATTCAATTAAATAGAATGACGAAGGAGAGAGATTAAACCTACCTTCTCGAGTTGGTTAATGAGGGAGATGAGGAGGGCGTTGGTGGTCTTGGTTCGATCCTTCTGCGGAATCTTCAGGCCTCGCTCCATCGCATAGAACCGACCTGCCAACCAACCAATCGAAACAACGATTGAAAGGGGAACAAATCTTAGGGTTACTAGGGACGCGAACTATTCCAAAAAGAATCGAACGAGATGAGATGAGATGAGATCGAATGGTAATACAGTAGTAGGCGACGAGGGGTTCATGCTTCTGCAACTCGTCGGCCCTTTGAAGGTAAGGCAGGAGGAGCTTCGCCGGCTCCGCGTCGCCCCCAACGCCTGACATGGCACCAATTAATCCCTCAGAGGTCTCTCTTTTGTGGGAAGATTTGGTATTCTTGGATCCTTTCTCTCCTCACAGAGGAACGAATTCTTCTTCCTTATTCTACCAAACCGTACACAACGCCGAGGAGGAGGCCAGCTTGAACGAACCAAGAAGAAATAAGCGGGCTGCTTCCATGCGAAGGAAGCTGCCACAGGAATTCAATAAATATCTAATACAAAAAAACCCGATTTTTGAAATAATATATATAGGTAAGTTTTGGAAAAAAAAATCATTAATATATATTTATATTATTAAAAACAATAATATATAATAAAAATGTAAATAATAAATATAAAAATTATTAACTATAAAGTAAAAAATAAAAAAAATGTTTTAAAAACTTAAAAATAAATTTGAAATATCTATTTGATAAATATTTTTTATTTTTAAATTTTTTAAATAATTTTTTTTTACTGATTTTGACCCTTAAAACATTAAATTTATGTAGAAAATATCAAAAAAAATTATTACTTAAGTTTTCAAAAAGAGAAAAAGCTGTATTTTTCATCTTAGACCGATCCAAATATTCCCTGAAAGTTTCAACTTATTTTGACCAGGTTAAGACCTAGTTCCACTATTTTTTCATATTACATGGTTTAAATAGAAGAATCCGGCTGTGAGCTCAATTCTGAGATTATTTTTTCCAGGTGCATACTTAGCAGATCAACTAGGAACAGAATGAGCAAAGTTTTGAACTCCGTCGTCGTCGGTAACTACATCACCCGTATTCGCCTGGGCACCCCGGCCAAGTCCTATGTCATGGTCGTCGACACCGGCTCCTCCCTCTCCTGGCTTCAGTGCTCCCCTTGCTGCGTCTCCTGCCACGCCCAGGTCGGCTCCGTGTTCGATCCCTACGCGTCTGCCACCTGTCCGCCACCCTCAACCCTTCCTCATGTGTCTCTCAGGCGACCTACGGCGACAGCTCCTTCTCCGTCGGCTACCTCGGCAAGGACAGCCTCTCGTTGGGTTCAGGCCGAGCTCTCCCGGATTTCGTCTACGGCTGCGGCCAGGACAACGAGGGCCTCATCGGCCTGGCACGCAACCAGCTCTCCCTACCGTCTCAGCTGGCACCAAAACTGGGTCACTCCTTCTCTTGCTGCCTCCCGTCCACGGCGTGCACCGGATACTTATCGATCGGCTCAAACAACTCAGCCCAGTTTTCGTACACTCCCATGGTGTCGAGCTCGCTGGAGGTCACTCTGTCCTTCGTCAGGCTGACGGGCATTACGGTCGGCGGGAAGGGCCTCCTGTTGTTCTACGTAGCTCTTCGTCATTGTTGCATACTGTTGTTCTACGTAGCTCTTCGTCATTGTTGTCCGAGAAAGCACACTGACGCAGCTGAACCAAGAAACTCTTCAAAGATCTTCCAGCAAAAGTACCGCACAAGCATTTGGATGATCAGCCTTTCTGGGGTTGTTCGTGCAGGGGAGAAAATTTCAAAAGATTCACGACTGTCGAGACAAAATGGAATTTCCAGGTTAGCCAAGGCATATCTGTTCGTTCTCCAATCTGTTCATCGGGCCAAGAACCTCTTCCCCTTTTAGCACACATCAAAACCAGGAAATAAGCCTAAAGTTCTACCGCTTGAGATTTGCAGCGTATATCAACTACATTTACATACAATCGAAGACAAGACATGGCTGCTCATTGTAGAAACTGATCAAAACTATTATTTTCACTCAATATGAGATGCTAGAAATAGCACATGAACAAAACTGAGAATGAGGTAGGAAGATCTCACACATCACAATTGAGATGCAGAGGTGAAGCAAGCCAAAGCAATGCGATGCGTACGTTACATCCTTCATATCTTGCTTCTATATCTGACCAACTTGGCTAATGTTTCCTGAGCAGCCAAAGTCTGAGCGTGGTTATGGCCTAGCATCACCGTCCTGATACTGATGCAAGTTCTACATAGCTCTTCGCCATTGTCAAAATGCCCTCCCCTCAGCAGCAACTTCGCCCGAGTCTCCAGCAACGTCGCTTTGAGGAGCGTCACATCCTGCCAAACATATTCATCCACCTTCTGATCGGAGTGCAGCCTCTTTTTCCAGCACAAAGATCCTTGGTTCCAATCCTGTATCTGAGATACAAATGATTTCTCCACCTCCTCGAGCACGTCGGTGCACACCTTGAGGAGCTCCAGGGCTGAACTGCACCTTGAGAAGGCCATGAAGGACCGGATTGCTAGAGGAAGTGCCGTCTTTTTGATGAAGAAGACCATGTCAACTGCCTTGAGCTGAACCAGAGGGGCTTCTGATTTAAATCCGAAGATAAGAAATGCTGCAGCCCATAGGTGGTCAAAGTTCGCCGTGGCGTTCCCGACCTTCATCATGCCATGCACCGTGGCCATGGCCGGCGGCAGCCCGCCTCTCCTCCTGGCAAACGTTTGGGTGATGGGGTGGAATTGGATCCAGCATCCGGGCTGTCTTGCAGTTCCTTTTGCCAGGCCGAGTTTAACCAGCAGGAGAGCAGATTCCACTTCGATTTTTTGAGCTTGGGGTGGTAAATAGCATTTGGAGCCACAAAGGAAAGCAGCAGTGAGACCTTTCCCCCATTGATGAAAGCTTCCTTTTGTGGGTAAATTATTAGAAGCAGCTGCTAGTAATGCTGAAGAAACGGGGGCAGAAGCGAACCATGCACCAGCGAGCACCATCCTTGATGCAAGGCTTCTTCCTTTAGCTCGATCCAGTACCGCAAAGCAGAACACCAATACTTTGATTAGGAAAGCATTGTTCCTGCAGAAACCATCCTCGCTACCAACCAAGGGAACAGTACTATCGCTGAGGGAGATCCTGTCGATTGCTTCGAGCAATTCGGATGGTGAAATTGCCAGCTCAGAAAGAAGGGAGCCGATTACCGACAACCCAAAGCTCAACCTTCCCAACCTCTCGTCGAATTTTTTTACTACTTCGATCTCCTCGGCCGAGTAGTCCTTCCTTCTGCCTCGAAGGAGGAGGAGAGAATCTGCCAAGGAAAGCAGCGGAAGTTGCATCGGCTCGAAGCTCATTACCTTGGTAAGCCTCGTCGTGATGATCACATGGGTAGCTCCGGTGTTCCTTGGAATCAGATCATGCAGATCTTTTCCTTCCCACCAGTCCTTCTCTGTCTCAAGATTGTCGATCACCAGCAAATAAGGGATATCCCGGAAGAGCTCCCTCTTCACCCTTTGGAATGCATCGAACTCCTGTTCATCGAAGCTCCTTATCCTCCCTCTTTCCTTCTCTCCCTCTGAACTGACATCCAATCCCAAGTTCATCGACAGATTCAGAATGTTCTGCCTGAAGTACCTTGCTTCACCGCCAATCCACAGCACCATCTTGTATCTCTGAGCATATCTGTAGGCAAACTCCAAGGCGAGCTCCGTCTTCCCGATGCCCGAAGTCCCATTGACACAGAACACGTTGGCATTGCCATAACCTTTGTTGGCTCCGCTACGTGATTTCTTGTGCTTCGACCGTTGCTTCTGAAGGCTTCTTCCTTTGCTTGTAAGCTCAATCACAGGTTCTATCCAAGCTTCCAAAGTAGGCTCTTTGCACTTCCTCATTTCCAGACTAATGTACTTCCCGCTTGTTCTAACTGTGTCACTCTCCTCATCGGCGAATCCATCACTCGACCCACCATTCACCAGCGGCTGCTTTGGATGCTCCATCTCATGAACCTCACAACATCCGAAGAAAGTAGCCTCGATCTCTGTCATCTCCTTCTCTCTACCGACAAAATGTCTGTTTCGAGGAAAGGGTAATTCTTCAAAGCCATCGTTTTCCTTCTCTGTGCTACTCTTCCTTGCAAGTTTCGATTTTAGGATCGCGACCGCCTTCGATATGCAGCTTCTCCAGTTGCTGTAGTTTGTTTCGAGCTTGAACTCATTGCACTTGGTCAATCCTTCAAATGCTTCCCTACATTCCTTATCCTCCAACCTCCCATCAAGAAGACTTGTGATCTCTGAGAGCTCGGTATCGAACAGGAGCGGAATGAGATTCCTCTTCTGAGCAAAGAACCTGACCTCCTCGACACTCAGAGGATTAAGAAAGCTAGACGGTGTCACTACGATGGCACCAAAGGTCGCAGAGCATATGACTCGATCGGCGATCTCATGTCTCTGAGCATCCGAATACTTCTCTCGATCGGCAACAAATGAGGCTATTCCTTGGAGCTCAAGCTCAGACTTCAGCCATTTACAGAAGCGAATGAGATTGTTGTTTTGGCCATGGAATCCGATGTACACATCACAGCTTCGGAGCTTGGCATTGGCCGACGGAGAGTCCGAGCATTTTGTGAATGAGATCCGGGGGACTGGAAAGGAGAATGAGATACGAGGTGCTGCTGCATCGGAGAACTTGGGCTTTTGGTCGATCTGGTCAGCTAGAGAGTCGTATCTTTCTGATGGAGGAGTGTAGGAGGTGCTTGGGATGTCGTCAGAATGTGAACAGGAGTATGAAACCGGTGATGGGATTGTAGCCGATGGTGTAGTGTTGTTGTTCTCACATGGTGGTTCTAAGGCTCTTGGAGAGATATAAGGTGACTGCAATGCCGAAACAAATGCAGACGATGGCGGAGAAGGTGAATATAGGTGTGGAGAGATCGATATGGAAGGAGAGATGGGGATGGATGTGTCGCCATTCTCAGATGAAGGCCCTGCTATTTTGATGGTTAACATCTTCGTACTTGGTTCCGTGGGATCTGGGAAAACATCAGGGATCGGAAGGCCTCGAGGAGCTTCAGATGGAATTTGTTCATCCATCAGTGGCCACAGAAGGAGATATCGAGTCTAAAAGCCGCCAAAAAGGAGAACTCAGATTGAAAAAACAAAGAATAGGCATCAAGTCCTTCTCCATTTCGAGCATCATCTTACATGGGTTCTCATGGTCTGGAGAAGTTGACGAAGAACCAAAAATGGGAAAGAAACTAAGAGGGAACGACTTACAGAGGGATGTCGATCTCAGGTACAGAACTTTGATACTCCTGATGAGAAGACGAGATCAAGTACCCTAGAAGAAGAACATCTAGGGAGGAGACATGAACCTGTGACTAGATTACCTCTGTCCGCACCTCCTTTCATTATAACACATGCATAGATCCGAACAGTTGTCTCAACAGAAACGCGTGACGAAGGTGGCGGCCAAACATAAAGGATAAGTGTACAGTGCCCAGTCCGATGGCCACTGAGAAGTAGTAATAAGGATTTGCAACTGAAAGGAAAGGCGAATCAAGGTTCTCAGCATAAACGAAGGGCAACAAAAGGTGCAGCTTCGAAGACACAAAGGCCGCACATCTTCCAAGGTGAACGAGATCACGAGCGACTCGTCGCGATGCCAAGGCTCAAAAAGAAGCATGCATTTTCCTAAAATCCAATGCCATTCGAGGGGGAAAGCAAAAGTAAGGGAGAAACGGGAGCCAGTCTCGCCAAGGCAGAGAGGGAGGGAATCTGATGCGTGGGTTTGATCTGCCATTGCTGTAGTGTTTACATCACATAAGTAAGTTTGAAGCAATATTGAGGAGGGGAGGATGCAGGGACTACCGACTGGGGGGCTTTGAATGAATTGTGATGACACACAGTCTTCTTTGCCTTTGGTTTGTGTGTTGGGGATTCTTTATTTTACTCTCCTCAAAGAACAAGGCTCTCACAAGAAATAAAAGAAAAGGGTCGAAAGGGCATTCATTGGGAGGGGAACCAAAGCTCAGATGCTGTAGGTTATGGGGGATTCAGAGGGTCAGAAGAAGACAAGCAATAATATTGCTGGGGGGATGCTGAGCATTGTACTCATGTGGCAGTGAGCTTTTGCTCTGGTATTTGGAGCAAAGACTGGTCCAACTGCAACATCAAGGTAAGGGGGGGGCGCCTGGCATTCAAATTCACACAGAAGCTCTCTCTCCCTCTCTCTCTCTCTCTCTCTCTCTCTGTAACTCTGACCGTTTTGCAGACATGGCAGTCTGAAGGCAGGCCAAGGCCAACTATTTTGGATGCTGACTCACATGTTGACCAAGTGACACAAAGGCCATTTGGCTCTTCAATGCCATGATGAAGCCAAGTAAGCCATGCTGGTGGATTCCCTGACATTTTAGTTTGAAAAAATAGCATTAGTACCTATAGAAGAAAGAAGGGTGGTGAATTAAAGAGGGTTGATATATAACCCAGCCCACTTCTGCTCAGGCCAAAAAAGCTTTAGGTCTCAGACCACTGGCTCAACTAAAATAATAACTATAAAAGTTGTTGGCAGCTAAAAAGATCTATATATATTAAATGGGACTGCAAGGATATATTTGAATCAAAAGACAATGCTTTGGAGAAGTTGTTTCTAGGACAATTACAGAAAAAGGAGCATAAAATCATTTCAGTGCTGAGTTGCATAATCTTTTCCATTCTTCATTGATGAAATTTGAATATTGACAATGAGATCATTTCAGTGGGACTACAATCTTTTCTCTTCCTTTTTTCCACAAGTCATCCCAAATTTCATCCTCCAACATGAATGAATACAATGATCAACTGAACGTTCAGTGTCTCTGCATGAGGGAGGAGCTAATGAATTTGAATATTGAGATGATGTCATCCTGTCTGGACTATGACAAGTAACATTGTTGTTTCTTGTGGCATGATCACTCTTTTTTCAGAAAAAAAAAAAAAAAATCCTCAGTTTTAGTTTCTCAGATGGAGGATCCCAAGATACCCATTTCTCTATGAATTCATCTGAAGTTTCTTTCACATCCCTCTTCATGTTCCAGTGGGATACGGTGGTCCTTTCTCTAAGCTAAGCTCTTCCCCACTTGTTTTCAGCAAATCAGTAGCCAATGAAACAAATTAGTAGTGGATTCTACCTTTAGTATATCCTATTTATTCTGTAAACCAGGCTGCCACAGACCAATCTTATTGGCAATTAGTTGCACCAGTGATGCATAAATTGAAGTTTTGATAACATGTTTGGAACCTGGAATGGAGTAACACACAGCTACCTACTTAGCCACACTCCACCAAGCCCATAAAATTATGCTTTGGATGTATGAAGCCTTGAAAGTTCTGTGCAGACTACACATACTTGCAGCGGTAAGAAGCTAAAATTATTTACCTGGTGTTAGACTAAGATGGGATGACTGCTCCTTCTTCCTCGAGTCAACTAAGACCATGTCCCCACCAAATCCAGCAAATTATGCTCCACCTCAACTTTATAATGAAACCTTTCATCTTTATTAATGGCCAACAAACAAGCCCCTTTCGAGCCATGAAAGGTGTAATCATCCTTTCACATGTGATCAGCCTTAAATGTATGCTCTGTTACATGCATCTTTCCAGTTTAGAACAGGCCGCTGGCCAAAGCAGGGGCTTAAAGCCTCGACAGCTATGATTTATCTGTAGAGGAAGAGTTGTCTATCCAACTATTTCCCTAAGAAAAAGTTTCCAGTACCATGTCATAGTCCAATGGCTTGTGTTGTTTATGAGGCATCACCAGTATAAACCATTTTGCACAGACCCAGCTTTGCCACCAACCAAATCTTGTGGACTCAAAATTTGAGTTGTGGAACTACATTGTTGTTTAGTCCCCATATTCCTTAACTAAGTTGAAGAATTGAATCAGTTTGTGTCTTGTATTCCTGTAAGATGTGATCGAGTTTGGATGACAGGGGGGTCAGAAAGGAAGGAGCTCTCAGTGGTGAAGCATGATGACCTCCTAATTGCTGGTTTTCTACGTCTACTAATCGATAGTACCCATACTTCAACCCAACACCAGAAGTACCAGATGTTTCGGAATCTTCTTCCTGCACTGGTTTTCTACGTCTACTAATTGCTGGAGGACCTTCAAATCCAGCAGCAGGTGAGCCATGTCCATCAGAACTAAAAGGTCTTGGAAAACTCGATACAGCTGAAATGACAGAAGACTCCGCCATTCCGGTTCTGTCCTGGCAAACAGCATCATAACCTGTGATGTCGAGTTCGATTGCTGAAGAAATATTTTCGAGGGGACTATTTCAGGACCAGGATACTCTGCAGAAGAGTTCGAAAGGTCTGCAAGGGCATTTAAATCATCGAACGCTGCTTTTTGTAGTTCCTCTTCGAGCAGCTTTTGCAGCCATTTGGCGGCGTCCGACGTATCCACCTCATGCATCCATTGTGACCGGTGACTTCGGTGTCTTCCTCCCGAGAGGGACACTGCGTGCACTTCTATGCCAATGTAAGCACCACAACAAAAACACAAGCTAATAACGTTGCAACTCATGTCATCATCCTGCAACGCAGACTTTGCTCGCATCCACTCTGCCAGTTCATGGACCGTGAAAACTTTGCATTACAAAGTAGATACAGCATCACCATGTTTCTTTCCATTCGTTATACAAATAGCCATCTTAATGCCGATTTGCTATCGCAATTAAAGCAAAACTAGGATTGTATCTATTTTTATTAGTATAGACATGCAAGAAATGACTCGATTTGATGTGTTTCACTACAGAAAAGATTGAAAGTTTTGTTCTGAACTGGGAGATCATCTGCATTTTACTCGTTGTTGTTCGCAAGAATAACCAAGAGAAGGGCCAGATCATCCATTTTTGAAGCTTGTGGTTACTCGTACGTTGAGCAACGCACGCCGCTCTCTCTTGGATAGAGAAAGAAATGAGTCCACATGCACGGCGGTGGCTCCGCCCACACAACCAACTCCGAGGTGCCTTCAGCTGGGAAGTTCACATCAATCAGTGGCAGATTTTACTTGACATCGATTTCGTTCATCGAGGAGTTCAGAAGGCCGCGGAGCAGCCCACCGGTGCTCTCTTCTTCCGCGTGTTAAATGAGACTCGGATTCACCATTTGGTGGGTAACAGTTTCCCACAATGACAAATTTAGCGTTATCAACGCGCGTTTCCTCTCTTCGTCATGTAACTGTTCTCTCTATCCCTGCGCCGCTGACAGATTTGTAGGAAGGAGCCCTTCCCGCTTCTCGATCGCTCACCCAGTGCTACACAAAGTTTGGACCTTCGACGCCACAACATTTTCTTGCTACAGCTGTGAATCGTTGGCGTGGGAATCTTTCCCAGAGCTTATGCTGCTGTTGTTTCCTTCGTGAGTTGGCTGATTCCGTGGTGGATCGTCATGGCTGAGGTATGAATTCGGAGGAGGAGAGCTCCAAAACCGGGCCAGGTGAGATGGGAGACGAGGGAGTGAATGACGCCACAGGAAAAATGGCTCCTTTGAGTGAGGTTAAGGTGGTGGTGCAGGAGGAATCGAAGGGCGAGGAGCCTTCCGAGATGAATTCTACAGCCGAAGCAGGGGATGGAAGGCGATTTGGGGAGGATCTACGAAGCGTTTCTCCAGCTGAAGCAATCCTGTCTTCTCCAGGGCGATTGACAGGAAATCAAAGAGCACCAACCTATCATCACTTGAAGAAAACTGCGAGGAGCTGGAGATTGAGCTCGAGAACCTCGTTGAGAGTAAGATACAGAGGAAGCGATTGAACATTTGATCATGGGAAGATCTGCTAAAAGTTGGAAACTCCTGGCGGAAGATCACATTGGTCTGCTTGAGCAGCAGACAGTTGCTGCTGGGGATCAGTCAAAGATGTTGCTCAAATGCTGATATATGCGCAGAAAAAGAGTGGGAGTGTTAATAATAAGAGCTGGTGTTATGGAATAGATGCTTTTTTCTCTATTTTGGAGGGATATATATATATATATATCCAATTTTGCCTATATATGGCTATAGAATTCTTTAACTTACCTCTGTATGTCCTTTAGGTTAAATCTTCCTCAGCGTTAGAGACCACAGTAACGTTTGAAGATGTCATATTTAAATATTTTAATTCTGGCTAGATATGTATATATTCCTCAAAAGCTTCAAAACTTCCGCATATGTGACTGCATTTTATATCTCTTAGCCACCGTAAGTTAAATATTACTCGTAACTTTAGTTTGCATCAATAACCTTTAAAGTTCATTGTGATTCTAATTAAGAATGCTGTAGATATTTCACATTTTAATATAGCGTTGAAAATTTTCACATTGTGATTTACAGTAGTTAATCTTGATTTTTTGGGGTGGATGTGAACAGTAGATGTGGAGGAATATTTATGCTCTGTTTAGATTTTTAGGTTCCAGAATTATAGATATCATAGATTTCCATTTAAAGAGAAACATAGTTACTTTTTGGAGCATTGTAAATTTCCTGAATAGTGAGCAGACAAACAACTCCTGCTGAAAATATAAAGGGAAAAAAAAATGTCATCCGGCTCCCTAGCCAGATTTTATCCATCATCCATTGAAAAAAACAGGAATTAATACATGATAAGATACCATTTTTTTTTTATACTACAGCTTGAGTTTAAAATGATCCAAACTAAATCAAGTGTTGATCCAGTCTTTAAATTGCAATAAATTTCAGTTCACTCCATACATAACCTCATCAAAAGCCGGAATGATCCACATGCCGGGGAAAGTTCCAACCCCATCCGCTAATATATTATAACATAACCGACCAAGAGGCATTAAGTTCAATTAGGATTTGCGTTACCTCAAAATCCTGGAAAAGACCTCCCCAATTTATCCGATAAAAAAAAAATCAGGAGCGAGCTCAGCTTCTAGTCTATCTGCCATGTTTTTGGAATCTGTTTTCCTTTTTGTCTAATTCTGTTCAGTTCAAACAATATTCTTTAATCACTGTCCCAACTTTCATCATTCTTTTTCTTCTTAAGTCCGCCCATCCGCCTGCCATTTCCACCATTGCTGTCGGAGTCTTCATCGCTGCTGCTGAGATAATCATAAGTAGTGCCTTTTGTTTCCAACAAATCATGTGTGTCCTCATCTTCTGATTCCCAAATCCCATCCTCCGAATCTTCATGCATATCATTCGGTGGCCTGGTATCTTCATTTTCTATCCATTTGGTTCGTTTATTGTCTCTTGTTCTGAAAGATTCCTCCTGCCCAACTCTGTTTGTCCTCTGTCTTCGGTTTGGTAGTCTTTCAATAGTCTCATCTTCACTATTCTCATCACTTTGAATATCAGCTACAGCATCATCCACTTCATCACCATATTCCCACTCGTCGCCTTCCGAATCCCCAGATATCTCAGGATCACTATTCCACTTCCGTGTCTCTGTAGTCCTTAGTCCACCAGAAGCACCATTCGAACCTCTTCCGTGGCCCCTATTCTCTTCTGAACTTCTGCTATTCCAGTCCGGTGCCCTGCTTGGCATATCCACGCCATCTTTACTCCAGTACCTTATTCTGGATGATTCCTCTTTCTCTGCTGCTTCCTCTTCTGCCCACTCCTTGTCTGCTGCATCCTCTATTTCTTGAATAAAGCGGTCAAGCTCCTCCTGGTCACTGTCTTCAGAAGGTACATCGGCAGGCTCATCTTGAGGATCATCAATCTCAGTTGGGGAGGGCCTGTCCCCACGAAATACATATGGAGTTCCTTGTTTCTCATCGATAGCCCTGAAAAACGTAGCGGCAACTCTTTGAATGCTGGCCATAGTGATTGGATCCTCCGGATTGACACCCTTGCGACGAAGCTGCTGCTCAATGTTCTTTATGTTCAACTTTTGAGATTCGAGAGCTTGCTCAAATCTCGCTTTGAATAAGGCCTGACATAAAATAACCAGGACAAGAATAGGCAGATGTTGACGTCAAAGGTAGATACTACAGTAAAGTTCATTGTAAATTGTACATATTAAATCACTTGAAGCAAATCAAGTTGCATTGCCAATCCACACTTTATGCTAATCAATGTTAGCCTTTAAGACACTCAGTAAGAGACTTTGTTATCGGGACTGATCTAGTGACTAATCAAAATACATGCAGAGGAACAAAAGCAGAGATACAATTGAGAAGTAGTCCATAAGCATAAAAGATGGATCAACTACATCCAGTGACCAACACAACTGTGATGCTTAGGAAGGATTCTGATAAATACAAACTAATATAAGCAAAGAAAGTTAAGAGAGGCAGTGGAACACCATGCGATAAAGAGAATGGTGGATGGCAAAAAACATCATAAGTATCTACAGATGCAAACACAACCAAGGCAGTGGTTTTTTCATTTGTTAAATCTGTTATTGCATGTTATCTCTATTATACCCTTTCCGCTTCAAGCATGGGAGATGAGTCCTAAATTGGTTACTAGAACATATCAGATAATGTGAAGAGAAAAGGCAAGAAAAACTCCATTCTGATCAAACCCCATCTCAATTTTTGAATTAAAATATAACTGCTTCAATATCCACACATTTCCATCGACCAGTGGTCTCTAAAAGGAGGAAAATGATGTCTTATCAAAATAGGAGCAATTGCAGCATATATAACTAATGTGTTGGAAATACAACGAACCTTCCTTTTGGTCAGGGTGTTGATTGGTATCAGATTCTTTGGTTGTCGGTAATTCCTTCCACGAAACATGATAATAGTTTTGACATTGTGTATATTAACCACAATGCCACCACTTAATCTTGCAAGCATGGTTGCCATTTCTTTAATTTTTTCCTTGGGAAAGTTGTCACAGCAAACCTGTACTGTCTCATGGAACTTCCAGTGGAGATGCATGTTTTGAACCACACCTCCAAATACTCCACGAACTCCAACAGGTACATAGTTCCTATTTCTAAAGCCAATCTTCTTATAAGCCTGGAGCTGTTCTGGTGTAAAAAGCTCAGGATCATGGCGAGGAGTTGGTAGCTCTGGCAATTCATATTTCTTGAGTTTCTGTAGAAGCAAAGCCACCTTTTTCTTGGCCTAGACAAAAACTTACAGACATTGTCAGTCAACTGACCACAAACATAACATTAAGCATAATACACTGATCATGTAAACGAAAGCAGCACTCACAAAAGAGGCAGTTATAATATCTACATGGGACTCTCAACAAAACAAGTGGAGCATTCAAATGTAAACAACATGTTTTTAAATCGCTTGGTACAATAAAAGTACATTCCAATTTAGAATAAAACCCATCAAAAGTATAATCAATACTTACCGAGTGGGAGACTGACATAGCCATATACAACACAATAATATTTTAGAAAAAATAAACCAAAATAAAGACCGCTAGTTAGTGGAGAAGGTAAGCAAAAAAAAAAAAAAAAAGTTTCCATGATGCTTACTCTACGTAAGTTGTATATCAGCCGCTCGTCTTCTGTCATTAATTTCTTTCTAATTTTTTTTGCACGTCTCATCTCCCTTAGAGTTTTCCCTGTTTCTCTCTGCATTCTCTTCTCCACCTTGCTCCGCATACTCCTTCCTTTTGTTGTTGACATAAACCGACACGCACAAGTTGAAACGAACTGGGAGATGGAAGTGGAGTTAAATTTTCTCATGGACATTAATCGAAATTCATTATTCGACCATGTTTTCAAATATACATCTCCAAACAGGTAATTCCTGCCAAAGATACAAAAACAGACAACAGAGAGAAAAAGAAAGGATTATTAGAAACTGTATTTCCATATAAGACAGTCTGCTTTGAAATCATGATAAAGGTACTCATCCACCTCTTTTCTAGGAGAGAGACACTCTTTAAGCAGTGGTATATAAGCTTTCTATGAGCTCACATGTTGAAGATCGACATTATTCAACAAAACCCACTGGTGGGTCTCTTTATTGCAAATATACACAGAAAGATTTTTCTTTAGACAATCAAGCATGAAAGAAGAAGAAGAAAAAAAAAGAAAACATAACCATACATCACACAAGGTTATGTGATGCCAGATGTAAAACAAAAAAGGATCATGATCAACAATCAGCACAAAAAACAGATAAAAAACAAAAGATAATACTAGTGAAAAAAGACAAATATCAGATAATACTCCAGGTGTATTCTACCCCCTCATTTTTCTCTGAGGAAACCGGTACAACAAGTTTGCTAGAGTCTCTTAAGTATTTGTTGTGCGACAATTAAAGACATTAACATGTCCAATAACAGTTTCATAAGCTAAGAACAATCACTGTCAGCTCTTTGTTTGTTCATCCAAAACAAGAGAAGCGTGAGGAGATTGGCAATTACTATAACTTGTCGATCAAGAAATCAAAAGGACGAAGTGTTGACTAAATTCTACAACACAAAAAAAAAAAAAAAAAGAGGATGCTACCTTGAATCCGGCTTTCCCGAGGTTTCATCACGGCGCCTCCGACAATACTGATGCCTCCATCGAGACCTGCAAATACATTCCCCAATCATCCAACACGTTTCATCGCTAAAAAGGGCATTCTCACAAAAGATCAAATCTTTCTGACAGCGACAGACAGAGTCGAATCAGCCGAAGGCAACGAGGAGTTCAGGGATTCCGAGAATTCTTGGAAGGGGCAGACGACGGGATCGGCATCGGGGATAGCAACTGGAAGACGCTCGAAGAGCACGGCAGCGGCGGCATTCTTTTCCAAGACGCTGCCGCTGACGCTGGCACCGATGCTGCCGTCAGTCGACGGGGAGAAGCGCCGGGATCGGAGGAGGGAGCGGATGAGGAGCGGAGCGGCGGAGCGCTGCATCGCCGCCGTCTCGTTCTTGGTTAGACTTATTTGGTGGAGGACTGCGAAACCCTCCTCTAAACCCCGAGGAGAGCGAGGCCAAATTAACCTGACCGTGACCAGACTCGAAGTCGATACAAAATCGACCTGACTCGGACTCGATCGTGCTCATTTGACCGGCTCATGTGGATTTGTCTAATCCTTCGCCCCGCTTTCAGAAGGCGAACTTAATTCGTGTCAGGAAAAATATATTCCATTTCTTTATTATGATTCGAATCCTAAGTCACGTCACGCAATATAGAATGGAACAATTCCGGCGAGTCCAAATGGCACTTCTTCCACCTGTAAACTCACTCTTATAATTAAATTTGACCCCGAGAGAGAGAGAGAGAGAGAGAGAGAAAGAGAGAGGCCCATTTGTTTCTATTAAAGCACCACGCCAACTCTACCCCCGTCGCTAAGGAAGAAGAGCCGCAAATATGGCGATGTCTGGAGGCCTAAACTTCGCTGCACTCCCCCCTCCTGTCCGTATCTCCGTCCGGCCTAGGTCGGTAGTGGCTTTGGCGGCGGCGGAAGGGAGGCCGGGGACAGCGGAGAGGAGGGCGAGGAGCCTGTACGAGGTGCTGAGGGTGCGAGAGACGGCGACGGCGGGGGAGATCAAGGCGGCGTACCGGTCCCTGGCGAAGCGATTCCACCCGGACGTCACGGCAGGGCGGGGAGGGGACGACTTCGTGGAGATCCGCCGCGCGTACGAGGCGCTGTCGGACCCGGCGGCGAGGGCGCGGTACGACTTGTCGATCGGGAGGTGGCGCCAGGGGGCGCGCGGCCTCACAAGGCGGTGGGAGACGGACCAGTGTTGGTAACCGCTGCTGCATCGAGGAGTCGACACCTTCTTGCTCTTCAATAAAAGCTAGGACAGACGTTACAACTTTTCCTTGATGACGGCTGATTTCATCATCATAACAAAACTACCAAAAGAACCGACTCGAAGGACGTGCTCAACCATCTCTTCTGGGATTCTAATTGTGCATTCGGAACCTAAAATTGAAGAAGAAGAAACACAATGAATGGCTGGAGCATTTATAATCTACACAGTACATGGCCCCTTCCATGGGACAATATCGTCGAGCATCTCTCTCTTCTTTTTATCTTCTGTACATGACCCTAACAACAGATGATGGTGGGTCAAAGGAAGAGATCACTTGCAGGTCGTGAGCACAGAATTTATAACATGCATCAACAGGCGGACGCTGGCAGCTTCGGAGGCACTGGTCGTTGGAAGCGCCATTTGGTGGCCCAACATGTTGTAGACTTGCTCAAATATTGGCCTCACATGCAGTGCGATCATCGGGTCGGCCGGGTTGATTGCAACGGCGACATCCGTCATCCAGCCGACTTTTCTCGTCGTCTCGTGGCCGATGTCACATGCTAGTTGCTGCAGAAGTGCTAGAAGGACTCCTTGACTCAATGGGAGCGGCGGCCCTGTGGAACAAATCACCCGCAAATCGACCTACGAGATAATGCGAGCACGAGCAAAGAAAAGAGGATAAGAAGCAGGGATAGTTGAGACAGAAAATGACAACATTAGAAAAATGAGAAATTACGACCGACAGGAAATGCCGAGAAATGCTGAGAGGCAGAAAGGAAAAACAAGAAGGTCCAAATTGAACCATCTCCATAATCGAGTTTCGTATAAGGCCAGTACCCGTGTGCACAGCCAAGATACGATCGACACATCACTTCTTTGAAGTGCCATCGTGAATGCTTCCTCGTACTTTCGCTCGGATATCAGTCTCGACAGCTCCTTTGTTGGATCTAGAGGTGCCCCCACCTGCTGGATAGATAAGGCCTGATGCGGGTCAATTTCAAGCATCTTTGAGTCAAGCAGACTTCCAAGAAACACAGTGATCCAAGTAGAACTTACAGAGGAGGAGGATTTACGACACAAATATAAGTCTCAATGTAAGAATTACTATACGGAACCTGGAATTGATGTTTTACCATCTCAGGAACGCCAACCGAAGGGCCATTTGCTTGCTGCACAGCAAGAGGATCTAAAGCCTTTGTGTTTCCAGCAGCAAAAAGCGCCAAAAGTTTGCGCTGACCATCAATTAACTCAGTGGTGAGATTTTGGGTAATTGATGAAGCAGAATTGATTGCGTCCTGCATATAGGAATAAACAATTTACTGCAAAGAAAATGATTTACATTGCAGATAATGAATATCACACCATGGCAAAGGATGCATCAGATCATAACAATGAAGCCAAAGATTGTAAAGCACTTACTCTCAAAGTAAGTGCTAATGAACTATTTGCCACCTCAAGCTGCTGCAGAGCAGCAGCAGTGTGTTCACTCATTCCCTTCTTGAATACATTTCCCACTTGCTCAGACATTGTTTTACAAGAGTGCTCAAATGCAGGAACCACTGATGATTCCAAACAAGACCTCAAGGCATCCTGCATTCGGGTAAGAGAAACAAGTCGTTATAACAAAAAGGATTCTGCAAACAGATAAGGTTGGCACCAAATATTCAGAAAGAGCAAAAAGGATCAGGACCAAATTAAATAACAAACAACGTGTATCCTGTCAGTAACCTATTCTTTGTGTTGTCTTAACATCAACATATGAGGACCACATATTTATTAAACAGCAATACCGAGAGTACCGACAACTAGCGGGTAGGTTAGATAAGAGTCTATCTATATGAAAAGAATGAAACAATGTTTTTCATCAGAAAGATTGCTAATTTGATGCAGCATTAAGAGGTCAACCATAGGAAGAGCTTTGTTGGCAATCTTTCATACCTCATGAACTTGCTTCCCAGAAGTTTGGAACTGCGTTTGGATTTGTCTTGCAACTGCAGCTTCAAGTTTAGAACTGATGGACTTCTCCAACTGGTTCACCGACTTATCACCAACTCCCTTCTGAGACAAGAACATGACATGTTAGATAAATGCAACAGATTTTAGCCAAAATGATAACCACAAAGTCAAAAAAAAGACCTGAAATGACTCTGCAATAGCTGAAGAAATAATAGGTGTAATTGCACGTGCAACAGTTGACCCAATTACAGAAAGTTCTTTCTTCGCTGCCTTCTCTAAAATGGTTGGCAAGTCCTTGTTCACATGGTTGGTTATTAGATTTGTCATCTGCTGGACACGGTCCTTCTCAAACTTCTCATATTTGGCGTTTTCTTCTTGGATACGGGCCCACACAGCCTCTAAATTGGCCTTGATGATCTTCTCCATGCTCCGACTTAATGTGGTCTCCACCCTTTTGCCTTCTTTTGCTACTGATGCAGACACCATTAGACTCATCTGCTTTTGCATTTCCTTTTGCATACTTAGAATCTGCAAAGAACCCATCAATTAAGTTGACAACTACATGATAAATGCAAAAGGTGTGGAAGTGAAAAATGCAAACAGCAAAAACAGTCTCTCTAAGTTTCTTCAATAATAGAAAATGGCATACTTTCTTAGGTTTTAGCAAGCAAAAATTTGTTGGTTAGATACCAGTTGGAAGAGAAACTTTAATAGTATTAATAAGTTTGACAGTAGGAATATGCATAGGGTATCAGTTCAGTTTTTTAGAGTAAGCCTGCACCTAGAAGATGGATACATAGGCTACAAAAAGAGTTGCTTCTAGAATTGGCCGCTTAGAACTACATAGTCAAGTGCACCATGCCACTAAATTATAATATGATACCAACTCTCAGTCACCTTCAACAATCAACCAAACTTAATAGAGAAGAAGATATATTGAAGTACTGTTAACAAGGATATCCATGTACTATGCCCTCTTCAGGATTTCATGCCTCTGTACTTAATTCTTCATTGTCACAACCTTACAGTAAAAATATGAACTCTATTGGCAGTATCACATATAACTCCTACATATTTTTCAGTAACATTAAACAAAGAAAAAGAACAAATTCCAACAAATAAAACCCTTATGCATATTTTTACCGAAGTATGAAGATTGCAACTTCCTATAGCATTATAAACAAGGCAATAAATTCTTAAACATGTGTTCTATGGAAGCACTCCTCAATGAATTAAAACAGTAATCTGCTAAATGGCGATCGACTTGTGTGTCACAAACACAAAATACATCATCCAACAAATGGAGTGCATAGACCAATAGCTTATGAGATAGCAGATGTTAAAAACTGATATGGAACGGTCAATCACCCTTAAAAAGAAAGCAAAGAATAATATACTAGTTGTGCTCTACATACAAATGACAGTTTTAGCACACAAGAACCTAAGTTCTCAATGTAGAGGGAGGGAGGGGAAGATCTCAAGATTGAGGCACCAAGTATCATGGTGGCACTCGCTACTATACACTCAGCACTCAGCTGATAATACATATTGGCAAGGATAAGAAAATATTCAAACGATCAGGTCAATTTCAGGGATTGATTCAATGCTTCGCAATTTCAGAATGGAAAATGAAGAGGACCGGGTTGGATCAGCAAGCCCAAATTGCTGGACATGCATTTTGACTGAACAGTAATTAAAAAATTTAAAATATAAATCAAATATAGTATACTCCTCCAATCTACTTCTGGACAGCATACAGTTCCAGTTAATCAGTTGGTGAGAATTTGGTCGGGCACAGTTCAGTGGAGGCATTGTTGAGGCCATGAAGACCACATACTCAAGCACATCCTCAACAGCTAGAATCAGATAAAGATACTACTAGGAATTGACCAATCTGAAGTAAGCCAATAATGTAAAGTGCGACCATTCCTTGACCTTGATCCATCAAGCCAAAGAAGCAAGCATGCTCAAATTGGCCATTGCCAATCTGCTTCATTTCTGGACTGATCTAAACAATTTTGATATAACACATAAATATCAGCCAATTAATGCCAGCACAGGAAATACACAGACCAGCACTTAAATCCCTATTGAGAAAAATCTCCAAACAAACAATATGAGAGACATTTAAATGAGAAGAAACATCTTAAAAAACGAAATAAAACTTTCACCTGGTTCACAGTTTCCTGCAGAGCAGGAATTTCAGAGACGGCAGCATCAGCTGGAGGAAGGCCTGTACTGCTCCCTGGTTCATTAAAAGATTCGGTAGAATTAAAAGGGCTTGATGAAGGTGATGAAGGGCTGAATCTTTGGGAAGTCTTTTCTATTTGTTTCTTCCCATTGGCAGCTAAAGGAGATTGATATGCTGCCATTACAGCAGATCCTGTCACCTCTTCTGTTGTATTTTTCATGCCATCTCGAATTTTTGCCTCAAAAGTGCTTGGTAGATGTTTCTTTGACTGGGCAATTGCATTGTCCTCACCTGGGCGAGTTTCTTCCGGAGTTCCTTTCATGGTAGAGCACTCATTTTCCATCCTAAAGTTGGCTATTGAAGTCTGGGGGGAGATTTCCTTATCCTCAGCAGCAAAACCTTCAGGCACTTTCTGCGAATCAAATTCCTGCGGACCTGGTTTATCCTCACCCACTACTTTTACTTCCACTTCAGCACTTTCTATGTCGTCACAAGTGGTCATATCTTGAGCCTTCGCTTCCTTGATGGATTTTTTATTGGCATGGCTGCTTTCTGAAGAAGATATAGCACCTGACAAAATTTCTGAGGGGGTTACCAGGTGAGTTGAGTTGCCACCAAGCTTAAACATCAACCGAGGATTAGATAACATGGAGAGATCATTCTGTCCAGCTTTAGATTCATCCTTCAGCGTGCTACCTTCTGTCATAGGAACATCCAGTGCACTTTCAATGAAAGAATCCACTCTCCTTTCAACTGAATACTCTGAAATTGACTGATTCATTTCACAACCACCAATTGATGGTGCATCCTCAGATTTTTCAGGGCTCTTCAGGCCAGGTAAAGTTCCTGCAAAATCCATATTAAAGGGAACAGAAACTGGTGTAACATGCAATGCATCAACATCTGCACTCAGAGCTGGAGGAGCACTGGGCTGAACTTCAAAACTTGATTCAGACAACTCTGGGGTACTGGTGCCTACAGTAGAAACTTTTGTTACAGCATGTGAAGCTGCAGGTGCCCCATCAATGCTGCTATTGGTAAGATGGGTTTTTGGTGAAGTATTTTCTGTAGAAAAATTATTGACAGAGAGTCCGCAGGATGGCTCTGGAACAGCGAGTCCTTCCATACCACGTGTCTCAACAACACGAGATAAATGATCCCTTTCCAACCCAGCACCAGCAGTTGGTGGTGGTAGACATTGAATTAAATCCAGAGCATACTGCTGTATAGCCTGTGTCTGGACACAGTAGACTTGGACCACCTGTTCTCCATCAGGAAGGCAATCATGTGTTCCAGTAAGACTCAAAATAGGCATTGCAACAGTAAAGTCTGCTATATAATCCATGCGTGTAGAAGAAGGATATGGACCATAGTCAACATGCACTGCATAAATAGCATTCTTCTTTGCATTGGCAATAACAATAAGGCTTGCTTGAGGCAAAACTACTATTTGATTGAAAAATGCCTCTTCAGTATGAGATTCTAAGGAACTTCTCAAGTCCAAGGTCTGAGTGCACTGCCATGATTCGGAATCGGTAGGCAATAGCCAACCTTCTTCACCAGCAGAAGCCCAAATTTTCACTTCTCGGCTCAAAGGCCCCTGCAACATAAGATTATACGGTTCAAAATGTCATAATAAAGGTAGGCATCAAAGAAGAAAGGATGTTATTAATGAAAGGAGGGTGGAACAAAGAATAAGACATTACTCATGACATTGAAATGCATTACAAGCCAATAAACTAAAATTAGGATCATCATTAATACATTCAGAAGCACAACATATGAATTTGGCATAAAGGATAATATCTGAGAAATAAAAATATTCATGCAAAAGAAAATCTGCTGCAAAATGCAACTTAAAAGAAGGTTAAAGCATGCATACAGCTGTAATGAGATTGATGTGATCGGGGGAATGAGGTGATGTCATGAATGCCACTGAGTTAACAGGATGACCATCATGTGGCTTGAACATGGCAAGGGGCACTGCTTTACGATCATCCCAGATCTTAACCTGTAGCAGAATCAGATAACCAAATCATCAAACAAATATACCATAAATAAAAACAAGATTCTAGAACACCATAATTATTAAATGATATATTAATATAAATATTAATGCTTCATAAACAAGTAAACACCTCATACTTCTCTACACAGAAGAATCCAAAAAGAAACAAAAGTTACAAGTAGGCTTTAAGTCCAGTAATATGTGTCTGTCATCATGCAATAATAACATTTGATAACAAGGCAATTAAAGGAAACTATTAATAAATAAGAGTAGAATTTATTGTGTTTTTTATACATCAGAATGGGAAGGCAATATGTTGTCCTTTTTTTTACATCTTCCTGTCAGAAAAAGACAGCATCCATCTGGGTGAAGTTTGAGGATACTCGGGTTTCATAGAAATACTTTTTTTCTATACAGGCAGTGAAATTCTATTCGATTCACCAAGTATATAGCATTAAAATGGAGAAAATATCAAACGATTTCCCGAGGAAAATGTTTCATAACATGTACACAGGATTATCAATATCAAAGAACTAAAAACAGCTGGACATCAGTATCTTAGTAGAGCAAGAGCAACCAGTGCTGCAAGAACACTGATGTGTTACTAAACATATGCTGTCAATGATAAAAAATAAATTGATCGAATACAGACATGAGAAAGAGGCCCTTGACAATGATACATTGCCAACACTAGCTGGCCGATTCTCTCCTGCAAGAAAGACACCATAAGATTTCTGATTTTTCTTATAACATGCAAATGCATACCTCACAAGTTAGAATAATGCATTGCTTTTTGGTGTCAAAACAAGCCATTGCAGGTTAGACAACCATATGAAATATTTACTCGATGAATACATGTTTTGCAAAATAGACATGTACTATAAGCAGTCAGGCAACTAACACTAAGAACAAGTTCTGATATAAAGTATTTAACTATTGATCTTTATATTCAGTTATTCACCACATAAAAAATGGAATAATTTTTAATAATCAAGCAGTTAAACAGGCATGAGTACAAACTGTTCCATCTTTTGATGCTGATACTAAACGAGTGATCATCCACTGGGATATGGACAGATCTGTCACTTCTCCATCATGTTTACCAGTAATTTGCACACCATCAATCAGCTTCTCAACATGGCATTTGAGAGGTTCCTCCACTAAAAATTCTTTTCCTCTTCCAACTTTACTTATGTCAATTTTCAAGACCCAATTTCCAACTCCAACAAACAATATTTCCTGCAAAAAGTAAAATAGAAAATTGAACTATGAGCTTCATAGAAAACACCAACAAGTAACATAATAGGCCTATGAGAAGTACCAAAACATGGATCCTTATATCAATAAATCAAAGGGTACCAGAAATGAACTTTGTAAATACAGTTAGGCCAAAGGAGTTCATGCATACATAAAAGGTAACTTTACTTGTTTGTGGGAATGCCAACATATTCGTGGATGACATGATTCTCCCTGTCCTACAATCTGAATAGCCATTATGATTTTTCCTGTTATCTGCGGCTTATTTTCCTCATCAGGCGCTTCATTGATCTTCCACACGAATATTCTCCCATCAATGCTTGCACTGCAATGAACAAATGAGTAGGTTGTCAAGAACAACAAAAGGTGTACCATAAAATCAAATAGTAGCAAAAGTACCTGGCTAAGAAGTGCACATCTTCAGCAAAGAAAGCCATGTCAGTGACCCTCTAAAGAAATGCAACTTTAATTAATACAAAAATGTCAACAAACATATAAAAGAAAAGACCGTGACAAAGTGGGCTTCAGATTGCGCTTCCAAAGTGTCACAGGAACTCAGGAAGAAAGGAACATCTTGGCTTATTGTAAAATTACAACTAAGTATAAAGAGAGAACCTATACTAGTTTCTCCCTAATAGAGAAGTGTCAAAATTGACTACGAATAATAAATGATAACAAAGAATCTGTACTTCAACATCAGCAGATTGAAAAAGAATCATATTTTCAAACCATATTGTGTTGTAACATTAACGGGCACATGTCAAAACTCAAAATATTATGCAAAAAAAAAAAAGACTAATATACAAGAATTAGAACATAAGCAAAGTATGATTATTATAGTCATGAATGGCAAAATCATTATTGGCAAAATCAGGTACATGTCAATCTACATGAATTTACC
Organism: Musa troglodytarum; assembly: GCA_023547065.1. NCBI lineage: Eukaryota > Viridiplantae > Streptophyta > Magnoliopsida > Zingiberales > Musaceae > Musa > Musa troglodytarum. The sequence goes on along the minus strand of CP097510.1, from coordinate 45,060,086 downwards.
AATTAACATTTTTTTCTTAAAAACAAAACTTCAAACAAACGAATCTCCAAGAAAACAAAACCTACAACACACTTAATCATTTAAATGTTTTCATTTCCGTTATTGTAACATAATCTTCCAATTTCCCACTAACAAAATAGAATCTGCATATAGCTAACTACAACAAACAAATAATTGAAAACCAGAAGTAATAATGAGGCATACTAGCACCTACAGTTCAACAGACCCCAATAACAAACAAAGTTTAATTATATCAAACCAGAGTACAACTCCAGAGTGATCTATAACATTATTATATGAAAAGCAAACCTACTGATGTCACGAACAACCCCAAGTGGACAAAATGAACTGCTTGTTTATATAACATGCTTTACATCTGAAGAACTTTGAGGGATCCAGTTGTGGTTTTTCCATTTGTTACTTTAATCAGAAAAAGTATGTACTTTCCTCAACTAACTAAGATAGCATCAATAAACTAACATCAAGCACAATAAAACAAACAGCAACATCCATCTTGGTAACCATCTTCCACGAAGATGAAGGTCAAAGCCTATACAACATACTATCATTAACTGGGGGGTAGTAAAAATTATTTAAGATCAAAAAACAAAATGTAAGATTTACTTTGGATCCAATGCACAAATGACTGGCCACTTGGCAGCCGAAACTAGTTTATGTCACATATCTGCAATGGTTAACAAATTAAGCTCCATAGTTATTAGCAACTTTTTGTAGCTCCAAAAACCCAGCTCAATCAGCTTGTTAACAAGCAACCAGTAGTTAAGAGTAACACCATCAGCATCAGATGCTACAAAACATCCCAAAATTATTTACAGCTGAGAGTACTGGGCTAAACAAATACTAAATAACAATTCGCCCTATAGGCAACAATGTGAAAGCTACATCGAAAAAGAACAAAATATCCAAAGAAGTCACTCCAGTCACATAAACATAAATCCTACAACCATCATATTGTCTTAATAGAGTAATAAACAGGACAGAACATACACTTGGGTCAAAGAAATTCGTCAATGAAATGAAACGCAGAAAAGCTTAAAAATCTAACTGCCGTTTCTAAATATCGAACCTGAGAATGCCCCTTGAGCAATGATCTCAGAGCTGTGTTGATATTGAGCACCCGGATAGCACCAAGCTTAAGGCCATAGCATATATAGTTCCGGTTGACCGCGATCTGGCGGCCCAAAACAAGCCCAGGGTCCGAGATATACTTGGTGATCGGCGTTACCTCGAGCTGTGGCGGCTGCGACTCTCCCGGTAGTCTCAAGTCCACATCGTAGACCACCCTTTCTCCGGAACCAAGAAGCCGCCCTCTTGGCAACTTATTGCTTGCCATCCTCACCGGTGTTGGCTGAACCAGAGCCGCTGGCGGAGCCGACGGGACGGGATGGAGAATGGCGGTCGCAGTTGCGGAAGGGGACAGGAAGTCCGATGGCGTGGAGGAAGGGAGCGGCATCGAAACGGCGGATTCCAGGTGGGCGGGAGGATTCAGGAGGGCCATGAGGCGAGCGCCGGGATTGGAGTTGGGGCCAGGACTAGGGTTAGGTGTGGGATTAGGATTGGTGAGCTGGGGAGAGGCGGCGGCGGCGGCGGCGGCGGGGGAATAAATGGCGGGGGGACGGTCGAGGGGCTCCTGCGGATAGTGGAGGAAGGGGTGGTGGCGGAACGGAGGGGTGGCCGGTGGGTAGGAGAAGGCCCCAGGGAGCGGTGGCGTGGGGTACGATGACGGAGACGCGGGGTAGGCGGAAGGAAGATGGAAAGACGGCCGGGGGTTGGAGCCGGGGCTCGTGCCGCCGTTGGGGGGCTTGAAGACCGCCTGCGCCTCGTAATTTCCCGACGTGTTGGGGCTCCCGGCGGGAGACGCCATCAACGTTGGCGGAAGAAGGCGACGGAAAGACTAGGGCTTGGAGGAAGGGGTTGGTCTATCGTGCGCTGAGGTGAGGAGCGGCGTACGTTAACGGAGATCTCAGCCGAGGACGCTCGAGATTGGAGAAGACGAGCGGGCCAAAAAGTAATGAACCTTTTGTACTCTTTGGTAGTTTCAAGATAGAGAGATTATTTCTTCCAAGTCCTTTCCAGTAAGACAGTCAGCAAGCGAATGAATAGACCCGATGTCAATCGAGCTGGTCCAATATCCACAATTAGGTCCGAGCCTGTTCCGGTCCGGTCGGTTAATTTGGGCTCGGTGCTAGTGCCGCGGTCTCCCTCTTCTCTCGTTTTAAATGGGGTTGCGGAACCAAGAACGCGAGGGGGGAGAGATGGTCCGCTCCTCCGCAAGTTCCCTCCTCCGATCCCCGCGGTTCTCCTCCCTTGCTGACGGAAGCTTCGGCGGAGGCGCCAGCCGCCGCGTCTCGGAAAAGATTGCCGTCGCCGTGCTCTTCGAGCGGCTTCCAGTCGTCATCCCCAAGACCGATCCCGTAGCCTACGCCTTCCAAGAATTATCGTAAGCTCTGACCCCTTCGTTGCCGTTGCCGTCGTCGTCTGGGTTGATTCGGTCTGTTTCTGTTCGAAGGTTTCGATCTGTAATGATCATGAGACTATGTTCATTATTTCTGTTTGTCATAGCATCATTGCACTTTTCTGTTGCCCTTTTAGCGTGATCCGGATGCGAATCGATAGATTTTGTTGCATGACTGTGGAATAAATATTGCAGTTTTCTATGGAGGCAGTAGGTATCGTCGGAGGTACCCTGATGAGGTCCTGGGAAAGGCGATGAGATACCCTGATGAGGTCCTGTGGATTTGATTTCTTGATTGAAAGTATTCCCGTGTGAGAAAAAATTACTCCTTAATTAGTTTTTTTGTGACGTTTATGGACGAACAAAGGGCTGATGGTGATGCTGTCCGCCTTAGCTTATTCAACCATTATTTGACATGTTAATTTTCTAAATTGTTGAAGCCTCTAAGACAAATAGGTTAAGATAAATAATTTACCTTCATCCACAAGTGTCATCTGCTCATTGTTTATTTTATTGATTTGCATAGGAAAAATGAGTGACATTACCTTTTTTGCTATCGGAGGCAACGGTAATACATATAAACTCACCAGCACATAAAGTAGCTTTATGGATTAAATGTTTAATCACTATCGGAAGCAACGGTAATGCATATAAACTCACTGGCACATATGATAATTTATATAATCACTATTTTGCAGTGAATTAAACTTATACTTACCTGATTAAACTAAGATGTCAATGAAAGATCATGTTCCTTTATGATCGAGTATGTTAGGAAGCGATATACTTATCAAATTAAAATTCATCCGCTATTTCTAGTCCACTATATGCATGCATATTATCAGAACTTAACCTTATAGTCAAGTCCATTAGCACACTTTGGTTTGTTGCGCTATGCATAATGTAAACATTAATACTTATGTATGCTCAATCAGCATTTCATATAACACTAAGAATGATATTTTTGGAAAGTATGTACTTCAATCTTAAAAGTTGAAATCATGAACATGTCATCTATCATATTTATGAAGCATAGACATCACAAATCATATCACTAAGGGTAATATATACATATTATTTGTGCTTCTATTACATGCTAATTATAGTTTAAAGTGTGCGGGACTTGGTCAGTATATGTATGTATTTACATTAATGCTTATTGTCCTGATACGGGTTTGTATGTACTCACATTAATGCTTAGTATGTATATATGTATGTTTGTACATTAATGCTTATTGTCCTGAGAGGGGTACGTATGTATTCACATTAATGCTTATTGTCCTGATAGGGGAATAGGTGACTATCAAATTGTTTTGACATAAAATTTTATTTAAGAAGTTTCCTGTTTTTGTCGAAGTCATATAATTAGTTTATATGGAAGTACTCCAAGAGAACTGTGAAGCTCTTGTTAGTGATGGTGAATGTGAACTTGTAATGTGTATGCTTGATAACCACATTCTCACTGGTATTTTACCAAGAGAGACTACACAACTTCCTCTCTGTCTCTTCTCTATTTCTTTTTTTCTACTCTCTAATTCTCTTTGCTTTTTTATTTTCCACTTATCTTTCTCCATGTTAATCTCCAATCTATAAATCTGGTACTCTTTGCAATTTTTCAAGAGCTTAATAGTTTTTATTTATTTCATGCTCATAAAATGGTTATAGACTCTTTTGTGATAATCACTCATGTCAATTAGATACATAATCTGAATTCTTTCTTGAGCTTTGTGCACAAGTGGAAGAAGATTTGAATTAATTTATAATTTTATCTTTATAAGGGCTTGATGAGGTTGTACTATTATTATATCATAATCTTACCTGATGAGATAACTAATCCATTTATTTATTGAGCATGAACTATTGACCTAAAATATTTAAATCCAAAATAATGATAGTGCTTACATCAAGTCTTTAATCAAGTCCAAATCTGTAATTGGAGAACTTAATCAAACATATTTTGTGGGCAGTGCTCCAATTACACATGCTGTGGTGGAACCAGGAATTCCAACCTTGAAACAAGTATTCGTGTTTGCAGCTTTTTACGTTAGTAGTCTTTGATTATAGATATTTGTCTTATCCTTGTTCAATTGCAGCCTGGATGCTAAGACATGTTTAATATTTTGCCCCCCTTTGATCATTTTTTCTCAAAATGCAGACATTTAGTGTCTAAATTCTTATACTGCAGTTATTTTGTTCAACTCTATGTTCCTTATGAAAAACCTGAAAAATGCAAAGTTGCTTTCTATGCAATGTGATAATCTTTTAATAGCCTTCTGGTTTCTTTCCACTTTGTTCAATATCATACGGTGGCCGCTTTTTTTGGGTTTATTGGTAGGCTAGCACCCGAATGGCAGCTCCTTAGGATTGTGAATATCATGACTAGTAGTTTCCTAAAAATATAGATTCAGAAATGGAAGTTTTGAAAGAAGGCCCTCTATTGGAATGTGGTTGTGATTTGTTTGATATTAGATTGTTTATTTAGTTATGAACTGTTTGGATTTGAACTAAATTAAATGATGTAATTTTTAATTTTTTTAGAATTGAAAGAGATTTTCATTACATAAAATGTCGTATATGGCGCTCACACAATTCATACATGTGAATTCAAATCTGAGACCTACTGCAATAATACACTAATCATTCGAATATTGATGCAGAAATCTATGGTTCGATGTGTACCTCATGCAGGTTCACAAGATCTTTCAAGATTGTTAGCTTTGCTGCTTTTCTCGCGTTTTTCTGTTTCTTTCTTTTTTTACATCACAAGAAATTGGCATCAGCAAACTTCACATCTGAAAAGTGTAAAGATCTTGCCTGGGTTACAAAAGGATGAGTTGGTGGAGTACTTTCCAGAGCAAGTCTCCTCATTTAACTAGATTATTATTAGCTGAAAATTGCCATGGAGAATGGAGATTAGATCGGTTAGCTCCGAGCTCTTTGCTTGTGCTTTCAGAAAGTTTAGATCTGATATCTGAATCGTCTGCTCTGGACATCCGGAGTTGGTGAAGGAATTTTATCCCGAGGATCCTTCAAACACAATTAGCTTATTCAACATCAAAAGTATGCACATGTGGTGTCTAAGTTTTATGACTAACCGTTCCCATTTGTGGACAGTGCACACAGTCTAGAATGTCATATTTCCAGTATTGCATTTGTGCACACAATTCTTTTCAGGTTAATTAATAGGAGCCTTATTTGGAGACACATGATTGTTTTATTTTTTGTTTAAAACTGGAATGGAGTGTTTGATATATTGTATTTGTCTGTACATTCATTGCTGATATTTGGGATTAATTCCCAGCTGCTTTGTCAGGCCTTTTAAGATTGCTTATAGAGTCTTCTATTTGTTTCTAACAGGTTAGACTGCAGAAGAGAAGAAACATCACGATCTTTGTGGCCGTTCAAGGAAGAAGAGTCACAAAGATAACATAAGATGCGACAACCTAGAGCAGCAATCTTTATCTCGAAGATCATAGCATTTATTTAGCTCTTCACAAAATCAGGTTGAACAAAAATATCTTCGGAGCAGCGTCAAATTATGTTGTACTCTATTATGGTTATCATAAAAATTAAAAGAAGAATACTAATTTTCTTAAAGTCGTATCTGATTTTGAAGAAGTTTGGATTGGTTTAATAATAAAGGTTGAAATTTATACTTATGGAACCTACACAAAAAACAAAAAAAAAAGTCTTTAATTTTAATCAGGTTTTGGTTCATGAATTTTTTGTTATGTGACTGATTAGAAAGGGAGTCCCCAACATAAGCATAAAAAATGAAAGGAGGGGGCGCCACCTGATGGAGAGATCTTCTCAAATAAAATTCCGAGAAAGAAAATATTCGTAAAAAAATTACTATTTTTTTTTTCCGTTGACCAGAGGAATGCTACAGGAGTCAATGCATTTTCCTCCGATTCCTGAGGTCTTCTCATTCCTCCACACGTTTCTTTAAAACAAAAAAAATATATTAACACGTGGATACGGCGTGAACACGAAGGGAAGCTTTCGATTGTTTGGAACCATCAAACTTTCTCTACTACAAATCAATGTGTTCCAGGAGATGCCGAAGACTTGACTTGGATGAGAAAATAATAAGATAAGCACAAATAAAACCATCACGGAACGCATCAAACGCCTAAATTTATACAGGACTTAGTCAAGCAACCAAAGCAGATCCCAGGAGGAGAATTCAGACACACCCAGACTTCACCAGCAGTCTTTGGCCTCCGTTTTGTTGCATGCCGTAGGTGCACCCGATGAAATCTAGAATCAATGCTTTGGATCGGCTCACTAGATCTTAGCTCTCTTCCCCAAGGAGCACAACCTCGCAGAGCAAAGAGAACCCCAAGGAGTACGCCCATGATGGTGAGAAGTCACCTTGACTTCTCCCGGTTAAACTAATTGACCGGTGCTTGACCTTTTATTCTGCATGCTTTCCATGAGAAAGCGGAACTTGGACAAGCAGTCCGGCAAAGCAAACAAGTGCTTCCACTTATGAGATTTGCAAGTAGTGGAGGATTTGTAGACCACGACATCATTCCTCAGAAGATAAAACATATCATTATTCTATATGCTTATGAACTTCGATTCAAGCTTTTACCTATGGGTTGTCGTTAACTCGTAGGCAATTTTGCATTGACTTCGTTCTGCACTGTGTTCTTGGTCTTCTTCTCTAGGTGAAAAAACCACCAAGGGCGTCGTGTGTTTATATGTAGGTGTCTCATCCCCTTCCTCTCTATGAGCACCACGGTCTTCTTCTTGTTTGGCTCAAACACATCAGGTTCTCTTCTCCAGCCATCGAGAAAGAGGAGCATGAAGGTACACCTATCGCTTGTTCTTACTGTGTTTTTTGCTTGCATCAGCAGAGGGAAATGGAGTGATGAGAGGTTTTGTACCCAGCACTGGTGACTCTCTTTCGTTGATATTACTTTTTTGCGTCATCTCCACTGGCCTCTGCAGAAGAAGATAGTGATCCGAGTGGAGATGAACTGCGACAGGTGCCGCGTCAAAGCCATGCAGGTTGTTGCTGCAGCAGGTACGCTTCTGAAACCGATCGGACTTGTCTTCGGCGATCGAGCCTGAGCTCATCCAAACTTGTGATGATGCCGTTTCGGAAGGCGCCGATTCGGTCGCAGTGGAAGGGGAGGAGAAGGATCTACTGGTGCTGGTGGGAGATTCCGTGGATCCTGCAGACTTGACAACCACCCTGAGGAAGAAAGTAGGCCCTGCATCCATAGTCAAGGTGGAGGAAGTGAAGGAGGAAGCGAAGGAGGCGGCGAAGAAGGCGGCGAAAGAATCCGTGGTGTGGTGCTACCCCAGTTACTCTCCTTATCATAAGGTGGTGATGTATGATCATGGAATCGGCGGTGCCTCCGACCCAGGTGCTTGCTCGATCTTGTAAACAATGGATCATTGGATGTTTGGATTATGATATGTTCGGATTGTTGTTCTTCCTCTGAAGACACAGGATGTTTTCGTCACTCCAAACTTGATCCGTCGAGCCGCAAAAGAACAACGTCGCTGTTGCATAAAATTTCTTTGCTTACTTTTGGATACGAAAACAAAATAATGCAGGATCAAGTTAAAAATAAAATATGCAAAACATAATGGTCCGAGAAGGAAGAGTTCGTTCTGTCAAGAATTGAAACATCAAACAGCTTGTTGATGATGGATTGAGCTACTCCCAAGGGATTCATTCTGCGGTAGCTGTTCCAAGCAAAATGTAGTCGGATTAGATGGATAGCCGTAGTCGTCTAAAACCATTTCAGGCTTTCTAAACTATTTCTTTGTTCTACACTCTCCTTCTTCTATTACCCATTTTCCCTGCGTATTTATGTACCTCATTTTTCGTTCGTATTGTTTCTATCATAATCAGAGGAGAGCTAACCAAATAATAATAATAATAATAATAATAAACGGATCTTATTTACATCCTTTTAGATGACTATTCTTTTTGCTTGTCAAAATTCCCTTCTGTAAGAAAATGTGAAACTTGCATGACGTGTCTTAAATATTATACCAAATTTACAAATCATTTCAAAATAATGTATGCCATGAGACAACCATCGACTCACATATGCGAAATCCATTTTAGAAAAAATATGAACGGCAAATGTGTAATTAATCCCTCGATATCATAAAAGACGCGAAAGTGGCTCGTTCCATTTCTTCGATGTCCTTTCCCTAAAGAAACAGAGTCCATCGATGGATTTTTGATATGTTATATTTTGGCACCATCTACATGGCCGCAGTCAGCGACCACGTCAATGCCAACAAAAGAGCCTCGTGCTGACACGATGCGATACCTCAGACTCGAACAGGACAACCGCCTCTCTCATACTATTTGGCGTCGTACAAATCAGCGCCATGTACGACCAACTGTTGTCCACATGTATAGAAGTTGACCCCCTGACCAACGCCAGGGAGAGGCACTTCAAACACCCAACTCCAACTCTACTCAATACTGACTTGAGCATTAGAAGAGTCGAATCGGGAAATCCCCCTCCCGACCTCGATCTTTGTGCAGAAACCGACAACGAAGCAATAGCAATCCACACTTAGGAGATGACGCTTGGAGCTGACCTGACCCGAAGCTTGCCTCCATCCGAGCGACCATGTGGACAACTTTGCGTATCCGGAACTGAACCAAGCCATGCTGAGACGTCGATCATGACGTAAAAATTCACCAACAACTTGCTTTGGAGCTCACTGAGTGAACGGAAAGTTCAAATCTGTGGATTGGTTCACGGTGTTGTTGCAGGAGAAATCGATCAATAATCTTCGCATCATATTCCTCCCCTGATCGGTGTTCTACGGGTACGGGGAATTCCTCCCACGTAATTAAATTGATTTGTGTCAAGGACACAAGACTAAAACAAAAAATAAGTTTTTTTTTTTGAGATTTCTAATATGATAAGATTTTATCTTTAATGCTGCTCTCGCACTTTGTATGTTGTTCTGACACTAAGAATATTAGTGTCTACCATCGATATTAATGGTTTATTGAATCTGCAAATTAAACGTCAAAGTAAATTATTCTTGAATAATACCAACCTTCGGCTGTTAGAACACTAACAAAACATCTTGCTTGGATTAAAACAATTAATAAAATTAAAATTTTAAAAAAAACTGAAATAAAAATTTTAAAAATAAATAATCGTTGAACTTGAGAGGAAGAAGGATAGAGTTATCAAACGAAGAAAGAGTAGGAGAAGCTTAAATCTTCTATATTTTTTTTTATAATTTCAAATTTTCTATGTATTTTATGATCGAGTTTATATAGTCCCAGAGACATATTACATTAATTGTATTCAAAATGAATTATTCTTTTTCAATAAATCTCTTCAAGGATCAATAACCAATTTGATTTATCCTTTCATATTTAATCTTTTTTTTTCTTAATGGATGACCATTTCTCGCATTGATGTGAGATGTAATCAAGATACAATCGGAATACTGTTGAAGAATCCAAACATTAGCGATTACTAAAATGTTAATATTAAATAAAATGAGAGAAAGTCACATTTTCTAATAATCATCTAAAATACGCCTGATATATCTATCAAAATTCCAAGCCATCATTGCCGACATCAAGTAACTTTTGGATCATTTTTAACTCTCTTATTGTTAATTTCATTTCAAGAAATCTCAACAGCAATGCTCATAACTCTACTCTTTTCGGTAGAACCTCTGGTTTCCCTTCTTCTTCTTTTTTTTTATACTTCAGACGATCTTGGTTGCTAGGACAATATGCTTGACAATTTCTTCTAGTTCACCGAAAGTTTTTAGTTTCCTTTCCCTCCCCCTCAAAAAAAAAAATGATCCACTAAAATTGCTAATATTGATTGCATGTTGCAGGGGGAACATATTAATTTATTCAACGTTTTCCCAATCACAATCGCATGATATCCAGAATTTTGTTGCAGAAAACACATATTATTATAGTTATGTCAGTCCACATCAGAGACGGAGAAAAATATAATTAGCACAAAGAGGGTTTCCAAGATGTGCAAGGAACTGCCAGCTTCGTTGCTTCTATCTAAAAGTGTTGACTGGAGCATAACGATCCATTAAAAAGCCATGACATAAAGAGGACTTTGTTCACGCACATAACAGTGATTCCTCCTCCTCACCTTCATCTCTACCAATGTGGGAAAGTGCATCGCTCATGTGATTACCTCGCTGGAAAGATGTTCATTCTTTTCTCAGATCTACTGTTGAAGTCACACAATCTTTGCATCAACTTCGACACAGACAACTCGTCCCTCATTTCTCCACGCTATCATGTACAGCAGTCGTTGCAGCAGGAATCCCACAGAACATTACACATTTTTATGATTGATTTACATATGTCATGGAAGCTAGCTGTAGAAGAATCAAGTCGTCGTTCCAAAATTGTTAGCGGTGCATGATTTGCTCAGCTAGAGTGATCTGACGTCGCAAATGAGCGGTTTGAAGAACCTCGCAACTCCACCTTCCCGGCCGGAGTAGCAGCGGCCGCGCAGCCCTTGGGCTCGTCGTTCACCGGCCGCCGGATCTCCTTCAACATCGCCACCACATCCTTCATCATCGGCCGGTCGTCGGCTCGGGCGTTGACGCAGAGGACGGAGATCGCGACCGCCTGCAGCATTTCTTGCGTTTGATGGTCGGGTAGGCCGCGCAGCCTCGCGTCGAGCAGGTCGACGGCATCACGCTCTCTCTGCAAGCGGTCTCGAACCCACTCGACCAAATGCATTCCGCCGGGCAGCGACGGGTCCAGCGGATGCCTTCCCGTTACAACTTCAAGCAAGACTACGCCGTAGCTGTAGACATCGCTCTTCTCTGTTATCCGTTGCATCGAAGCATACTCTGAACCAAAACAAACACCTTCGTCAATCTAAAATTAATCTATCGAAGTTCCAACTGATGAATCTTTGAAGAAGTGGTAAATACCTGGAGCTATGTAGCCGTAGGAACCAGCGATACGAGGAGAAGTCTTAGACCCCAACTTGTGAGCAGTATCAGCTCCGCTTAGTACTCCGGCCAGGCCAAAGTCCGCTAAATACGGTTCAAATCTCGGCCCCAGCAGCACGTTCATGGCCTTCACATCTCCGTGCAAGATGGCGGGCACACAGTCGTGGTGCAGATAAGCGATGGCGTGAGCCAGCCCGATCACGATCTCGTACCTCGACTCCCACTCCACCGGCGCCTTCCCGCTTCGGTGAAGGAATCCGCTCAAGCTCCCGTTCGGCAGGTAATTGTAAAACAACAGTTTGGTGCTCCGGTTGGCCCCCCATCCCAGCAAGCGCACGATGTTCCGGTGCCTTATCGTGCTCAGGGCCGTGATCTCGTTGCGGAACGCCCCCGACTCAGACGGCGACCACATCTTCTTCACGGCCAGGGTGCCACCGTTCGAAGTTCCGACCTTGTAGACCACCCCGGAGCTTCCGGTCCCGATGACGTTCGCCGACGTCAGGCTTCGGACTACGTCGTCCACCGAGAAGTCGAGCTTTTGGTAGAGCGTGATCTCCCAAGTGTCGTCGGTTTCTCCGCTCGGGACAGCACGAGCGCGTAGGAGCAAGTAGGCGGCCGCCAGCAGCAGCACGGTGCTGACGCTGATCAGAACCGACATGGCGAGCTTCAGAGCGGAAATGGTTGCTCTGCTCTGTGGTTCTTGCGTCGCAGGGCCGTTGGTGATGAACAGCCCGTGGTTGCCTTCAAGAACGGAGAGCGGGAGCTTCCTGAAGAAAGGAGTGTCGGGCAGTTCGCCCGAGAAGGCGTTGAAGGACACGTTCAACGTGACGAGGTTCTGGAGAGCGGCGAGCACCCCGAGGTTGCCGGAAAGCTCATTGTGGGAAATGTCAAGGCATCCGAGCTTCTCAAGTGCAGAGAACTGGGTTGGGATCTCGCTGGAAAGATGATTGCAGCTGAGATTAAGTGAGATCTCGAGGGCGGGAAGTCGGCCTAGTTCGCCCGGTATCCCGCCGGAGAAGGAGTTATCACCGAGGTCTAGAAGCTGCAGCTTGCTGCATGATGCGAGCTGCGCTGGAATCTGACCAGAGAGCTGATTCCTCCCCATGACGAGCTTCGTCAGCTCCGGAAGTGATCCGATACCGGGGCTTAACGGTCCAGTGAGCCTATTGTCAGAGACGTCGATGAACTGTAGGCTCTTCGGTAATGACTCCGGCAACCCTCCAGTCAGAGCATTGGAGTGGAGGTCGACGAATTCAAGGGAGTCACAACCCGATATTGCCGCAGGAATCGGGCCTGCAAACCGGTTGTTGCTCATGTCAAGAAAATTCAGGTTCCTCAGACTGCCAATCTCCGCCGGAATGGCACCTGCGAGCCGGTTACCGTTCAGCCGGAGCCGGAAAAGATTCGTGCAGTTGCCGATATCAGGCGGCACGAATCCCGAAAGTTCGTTCGACAGGAGAAGCAATTTGGTGAGATTCTGCAGCCCGAATAGCTCCTTAGGAATCGACCCGGTCAGATTGTTGTAAGAGAGATCGACGGACTGCAGATTCCGGCACTGGGCTAAACTGGCAGGAATGCTCCCGGTCAGCCTGTTCTGCCAAGCATAGAACAGAGTGAGATTCTGCAGCATCGTGAAATCGATTTGGATCACGCCGGAGAGCTCGTTGTTGTCAATCTCGAGATCGGTTAGCGCCGCGCAGTTCGAGATCTCCTGCGGGATCACGCCCGTCAGCTGATTAGTGCTCAGTTGAAGCTGTTCGAGATTTGCTAGGTTCCCAATGCTCCGCGGAATGCTCCCAGTGAGAAGATTCATCGACGAGTCGACGAGGACTAGCTGCTTGCATCGGCCGAGCTCTGGCGGGATCGAGCCCACCAAGTTGTTCTGCCATAATAGCAGACTCTGAAGGTTTTGGAGCCTGCCAATCTGGGGAGGAATTGGGCCTGATAGAGAATTCTGATACAGATACAGGTTGGTCAGCTCGGTGCAATTGCCAACCTCGTCCGGGATCGTACCAGACAGCAGAGCGGTATAGATTGATATGGTTTGAAGCCTTTTGAGCAATCCAATTGTAGACGGAAGCTTCCCTGATATGCCGGTTTCTGCGAGGCCTAACGTGACCAAGCTGCTGCAGTTTCCAATCTCGGCAGGTAACGAGCCTTTGAGATTTTGATTCCCGCCGGCCCGGAAAACCTGGAGCTTCTGCAATTGTCCGATGCCGGCCGGGATCTCACCGCCCAGTGAGTTGTCATAAAGAGTCAAGTACGTGAGGCTGGAGAGGTTTCCGATGTTGGCAGGAATGGCACCTTGGAGCGAGTTGGAATCCAATGCAAGCGACTGGAGTTTGCTTAGCTTGCAGACTTCGGCTGGGATCTCTCCGGAGATATGGTTTCTGCTGAGGTCGACGAAGGCGAGGTCGTGGTAGTCGCCGAATTCTCTGGGAATTGGGCCGGTGATGTTGGTAGCAGAGAGAACAAGCGTCTTGAGTGACTTGAGAGGTTGAAGATTGGAAGGCACTGGGCCTTGCAGATTGGATGAGTTGATGCTCAGGCTGATGACCTCCAGTTTGGAGTTGCAGGCGACTCCAAACCATCCGCATGGATTGGGGTCCGAGGACCTCCAAGACTTGAGCGCATCCGTGGAGCTGTTCAGAGTCTGCTTCCAGGCCAGGAGAGCCAGGCCCTGCTCGTCGATGGATAGGCAGCAGAGGAAGAAGGAAGAGCTTGTGGTGAGGAAGAGAATTAGAGGGGTGAAGGTGGTGAGACTAGCGTAGATGGTACGTGTGTGCGAAGGCAACCCCATGATGTTGGGATCGGAGAGGGGAGGGAGGAGAGGGAGAGAGTGTTGGGATCGTCGAGCCATGTTTTGTTTATAGTTGGAAAGCACGAGATCTGGATCCAAAGAACGAGCTAGCTTTTCAAAATTTTTATATCACTGCTGTTGTTGGTGCTTGTGGGATGGATGCAGCAGATGGGGGCATGGCTTTGTTTATGGGGTGAGAGGTTTTGGAGCCACGCTGAGGAAGATGTGCAGGGCAAGACAGTACAATCGTGAAGGGAAGCTAAGAGGAAGTCGGGCTTTTAGGATATAACATGCATCGTTGAGGTCGCTGTCGTCTATCCACTTGATGTTATTGTTTCAACTAGATTTCTTATCCTATCTAACTCGCTGCATCGCTCACAGCCTTCAGTTTACCTTTCAGCTTAAATGGAACACGGTAAAATTTCCTCCTACTGACAAGATGATCATAATCGTGATCTATATCCATTGTGGGTTTTAAATAAACACCGACAGATCACTCGCTTCATGATCCCACCATGCACAGTGTAGAGAAGGACATCGTCAGATCCACCACTCCGACGTGAAGATTGAATTGCACTGCTAGAGTTAAGTAGATTTTACGTCAACCTAGAGTTTAAATGCATGCGAATTAACCGAGTCTTTATTAACTGTGTGACCCAGCCATCACTGAAGGTGAGAAGACTTCAGATGCTTTCACAGGATGAAGAAAGAAAGACATGCCTGGGACAGATTAGGTGGCACACACGGGGTGTGTAATCAAGATGCAAGCATGATGGGGAGGAGAATGACTGAAGACAAAGTAGGTCGTATGATGGGGGCTGAGGAACTCATGTGGTGGTGAAACATCGTTTGTATTCATTAATCAGAGACTGTACCTTTGCCAAGTTGTAATGCATGTTCTTCAGTCTTCTCCTACATTTTTCTCTTTAACTTTCTGACACAGGCACTTTGGAACCTCCTCCTTCCGAATTCCCTGCGATCCACTTCTTTTCCCCTCCCCCCTCATGTTTCGCTCCTACTGTTGCTGCCAACAATAAAGAACTCGAATTCTTGAAATATATTTTCTTCGAACCCATTCCAAGGCCAAGAAAAGAGGATAATTTTCCCTATATTTTTCAAGCTTTCTTGCAAAATCCCTCAGACTTTGCAGATATGTTAAAATCGAGACTGCTTTAAGTTTTCTTGGATGGAACGTCAATGGCAGAGTTAGAAAGGAGAGAAGGATAAAGAGGAGAAATGGTCTGGCCTTAAAGAACGCAGTGGTTGAAGGGTAAAGTGTTGGTCTTGCAACGATTAATTTAGGAGGAAGAGCTCGTCAGAGCACATGTAGGGAGGAAGACTGCTTAGCGATCCAGATCGAGCGTTAGGTAGCTGTTCTTCACATGCCACGCACTCATCAAAGAGCTGCATCTTGACAAAAATAGGAACCATTTTATCTAAATAATTATTATCTAAATAATTATTCCACTATCCTTTTTATCGAAAGCTCAGAGGACCTTTCTTTTTGGCCGAGAAAAGAAAACTTCATATAATATTGGCATCTTAAAACCATTTTTCTCTTCCAAATTTCATCAGTTTCAAGAACTGAAAACAAAGCCTATTGGCTCGAAAGGATATAAATGTGTTGGATCACATTGTTTGTATGTTTCGATCATATATAATACGGCCCTTTTGGCACCCTGAATTAAATAAAACCACCTGCATCTCGCATCTACTTGTACTTATATGGATCTGATCCCAACTTCGTTGTAGTATTTCTCAATTATGTACTTCACGTTCTGTTCTTTTAAATTGCACACGACTTGAGAGATGTCTACAAAGTCATATGATGATGATGCAACACAATTTCCTTTAATTCGATTCCTATGTCTATGTCGTCTACATCGCTTTAGTCTGAGCAAGAAGGGTTTGAAGCATCACACTAGTTGGTGGTCATCCATCAGCTCTGGAGTTGCAGCTTTGGGCCTTCTCTCCGAGCACTAGTCTCTCTTCTTTTTTTCCTATCGACTTTGCTGAATGCTACCTGAGTTGTTCAGCACTTGTCTTTTGGTTTAATCTTCAATTCAGCGTGTACAAATCTGCCTTTCTCTAGTGATGCAGCAGTAGAATAATATGAGGTTGCCGGGGCTACCTCCCATGGGCATCCATTCATTGTCTCCTACGCACCATGCAAAGTGGACTTGCATCATCTTCCCCGATTTCAGGATTTTGTTGTCTTTGACACCCACCTCGCCATCTCTCTTTTATGTCAGCAGAGATTAGACATGGAGAGTGGATGGAAGAGTGGGACTTGCAAATCCTATAGATTAGTCGAGCAATTTGGAGGATCCATTAACTTATCACCAGCTAGCTAATCTTCGGCCATTACCTGCATGGAAATTGTTGGTGCTCCGTAAGCATCTTGATGGCTACATGGGGGTTGAGCTGATCCAGGGTCCTACTAGATCAATTTATAGATCTCAAATTTTGATGTTGCCGGCCATCGAACGAGGACAACATTAAGATGTCAGATTAGATAGTTGATGCCGAATGTACAGGATTTGTCAGCTTTAATCATTGTGCCTGTGTGCTTGTACACAGATGATTGCTGATGAACA
Organism: Musa troglodytarum; assembly: GCA_023547065.1. Lineage (NCBI taxonomy): Eukaryota > Viridiplantae > Streptophyta > Magnoliopsida > Zingiberales > Musaceae > Musa > Musa troglodytarum. The sequence continues at coordinate 45,043,264 of CP097510.1, read as the reverse complement.
TCTCATGCAGACACAAGAAGTCATTTTGGATCAGATAATAATTTGGATGACTGAGATTACTTCCAAGCTCAAAAGAAGTCCTTATTTCAGCAGCTGAAAGAACCTCAAAATACACTGACAATAAAGATAAGATGCTGGCAATGCAGATCACTGTCTTGTATCACAGGGTTCATCATAATGGCAATGTGATGCCTATTTCGTGTTAATTAATCTAAATGTGGAACTCGGTTTGGGGATTGATGCATTGATGGTGTCCTGAAAGGTGACAATGGTGCTTTTTTCTTCTTTTTTTCCCTTTACTTAGACATTGCTTTCGGAAAACGAGAAAGCCTCCCAAGCTGGGAAGCCCCAGCTTCGACATAAAGTTATCCTGTTCTAGGCGGATCCAAGTAGACATTCATTTTGACTAGGCAATTCTTTCCCCTGTTGTTTGAGTTATTTAAAGATAGATGAAGGTGACCTTCATTCATTTTGACTAGGCAATCTCAAACTTGATGTACAATATCTCTGTTTGGGTAGGCCGATGAGGATTGTTTAGCTTGAACAGCTACAGGATCGTTCTAAATATATATAACATAGACTCGTATCAAGGTCAGAGAGAGAGAGAGAGAGAGAGAGAGAGAGAGCAGAGCCTAAGGATGGGCATGCATCTGATTCAGTTCTCAGGTGAAACAAGGCGTTCTTTCACGGTGTGCGCCCTTGCTTGCCAGATGACAGTAAACTAATCTTGACCTTCACGTATCATCATCGGAGTACTGGCAAACCAGGCTCCCCAAGGCAGTGATCTCAGACACGCGAGAAGCTTATGAATCCAACCTTGCTCGAGTCCATTATGGATAGTGCCTTCCGTCTCCGTCGATGAGACGTGACCTTTCTCATGGTGTTCGATTTGTGGAGTCGTCTCTGACGCCCTCTCATGCTGATATCACACGGGGATGACCTCCATGCAAGCCAACGAGACATCGTACAACGTATATTAAGTTTTATTTTTATTAGGATTAATAAATATTTTAAGATTCTTAAACACGATATATTATTAGGACGATAAGAAATGAGAAAAAAAATTCTTACACTATAATAAATTATACTTTTAATTGTAATTTTTATTTGTATATCTTTGCAGTTTTAATTACAGCAAACTCTATTACTGTCGTTAAAAACTGTTGACACCGTGAAAAGAAATAACTATAATTTTTACAACCACAGATAAAGATGTACATGCTACTGTGATGATTCGATCGTAGTAATAGATGCTATTTTCCTAAAATTATATTAATAATTCATATATCACTTTGGTTCCACAACTACAGTAATAGTTTAGTTATTGCTGTGATTATATAACTGTAGTAATAGATTTTTTAATCCTTAAAAGAATAATAATAATAATATTATTATTATTATTACATTTATGCTATTATTCAATTAAATAAATTGATATTTTTATCCAACGAAAGGCAATCATAACAACAGTATCCAAATTACTATAATATACCAACCACAGTGGTAGCTCACAATTCGAAAAAGAAAGATAATATTCTTTCGTCAACCATATCAATTTGTATAAAACCATAGCATCAATATTAGTGTACATCCAATGTGATGCACAAATGCAAACAAAGCACTTCTCTTTTGAAAGTTTTGAGTAGCACAACATCAAAAAGAGGTTACAAACGACACAACATCAAAAAAATTACAAACGATATCCTTTCTAGTGCTTCTCTCAAAGTCAAGCACCTGCATACAATAAATAATAATAATAATAATTCGATACTTATATATAAATATGAAATCATATGATAAAAGAAGTTTTTAAATTTTACCTATATTATCTATTCAACCGCCCTTGCTACTCGGTGTGCCTTGTTGCTTTTGCATCGTTCTGTTATAAAGCTCCAACCCCCCTGTGCTGGCTCGCACTCCCACCAAACGAGCTGTTGCTCTGATGCATGCACTGCGTGCCTCGTTACTTTTGTGTCGTTCTGGTGTAAAGCTCTAACCCCCCTGCGCTGGCTTGCACTTCCACTAAGCGAGCTGTAGCTCTGATGTATGTACTGTGTGCCTCATTGCTTTCATGATGTTCTGGTTTGAGCTCCAGCCCCTCTGTGCTGGCTTTACAGCCCTCCTTTGACGGTTACGTATTAGGCATAAGCTACGAGGTGGGAGTGCAGCGTGATGGGATAAAAGAGGCAATAAACAAGGAAGGACTTTTGAATATGAACAAATACTAGCAGCCGTCACATACAATGGAATTAAATGAAAATCACAATCAAATAGAACATCAAAATTTACGTGAAAAATCTCTTCAACATGAAGGGTAAAAATCATGGGACAAACTAGAGAAAATCCACTATAAAAATAATGAATGTATAATTCTCAGAGTCTCTTGCTCAAAACCCAAACAACAATCACAAGAGAATAACTGGGATACAAGGATTATGTTACTGTGTATAATATCCAAAATCTCCCTAAATAATCATAATAAAAATTCACTGTAGATCTGATCTAACCTGAGATAAAAAAATTGTTTGAATGAATGAAAACTGTTTTATATGTTCCTTATTATTTTTTTTATACTTTTTTTCCTTCTCTTTCAATCCCCTTTGATTACTAAAGTACATGTGGACTGAGCCATCAGCCCAACACAGCGGTCCTGCCCTTTTTGTTGTTGCCATCGTTCATCCTTCTCGGAAGGAGTTAAGCAATGATGTGCATCTGTGGTTGGGTTGTTCGGTGGGGCCCCATACTAAGTAAGAGCACAGAACCTGGTTTTTGTGCCGTCGACTCTTGTGGAATAGAACTGCTTTGTCGCTTGTGCACATCCAATTAAGGCTATTCTTTCATACGGCTGATGTCTCGGATGCTAGGGTTAAAAAATTATTGAAACATGGTATGGTTTAACCCATTCTTATGTAAACGCTGAGTTTATTTAGTTTCTGTTATTGCTTATAAAATGTGGCGGCAAATATGGCAGTTCTCAATTGTGTGAATTAAGAAAATTTTTCCCTATTTTTTAAAGCTCAACAAAGGATAAAAATGCTGTATTGCGTAAGACGTACAATGAAACGTAATATTTTGATGTTGGGAGGTGTGCATGCAAATTTTGTAATTCAGCTAAGCATGGGCGCGTTGACCATGAGCTGCGATGGACGACCGACTTGGGTTCGTAATGCATATCAGTTGAAAAAGCATATCAAAAAAATCTGGTAATAAGGAATAATTTTTTTTCGTCTTTGTCAATTAAAATGGGTTCCTCATAAAAAAAAAATCAATTTGATATCAAAAATAAATATTAATCAGAATAATATAAATAATAGAATAACTAATCAATCACAAGTGAGATCAAATTTTTTAACATGAAAAAATCAATACGAGAAAAATCATGAGACAATAGTCCACTTCAAACTTTCACTATCACCAATAATGATAACAGATTTACAATAAATCTTCTTTAAAATAACAAGAGGATCATAATAACATCAAGATCATATATCTTGGCTCAAGAATAGTATGTCATCATCAAATACATGCATCTCATCAAAGAAAAATTTTAGATCTCACCAAGTAGGTATAATAGAAAAGCACCTTAGAGAGGATAAACCGTAGATCAGCACCGTTAGGATTATAGAGTTTACTATAAGAATTTTTCATGTCAAATTTGGGTTAAAACTGATAAAATTTGGTCACTGATAGTCAAGCAAAAAAATTCAATATCCTAGTTTTTTTCTCTCTCTCCTCCTTTGCTCTCTGTTCATTCTCTTTTTCTATGCCGCTGTAGTTCGCTGCAAGCAAAAACCCTTTTCTTTTTCACACCTATGCACACATGTCTCTTTCTTCTTTTTTTAAATTAATTGATTTGGGCTCAAAGGCTCAATTATCCTTTCCAAGCCCATATATGGGCTAAATCCAATAATTCTCCTCCTCCAGCTCATATGATGGGCTGTATTAAGCCCGCTCTTCGTCTATATACTTCAAGCTTCTCCTTAGGCAAAGACTTCGTCAACATATCTGATCTATTCTCATTGGTATGCACCTTTTCCAACTGTAATTCTTTCATCTCAAGCATATCACGAATCCATTGATATCTCACATCAATATGCTTGGATCTAGAACGATGTGTTGAATTCTTAGAGAGGTGAATGACACTTTGATTATCACAGTAAATAGTATATCCTTCCTGTTTCTAAGTCCAATTCACGTAGAAACTTTTTCATCCATAAAGTTTCCTTACACGCTTCAGTAATGGTAATGTATTCTGCTTCTATGGTTGATAGAGCAACACAGTTCTGTAATTTAGACTGCCAAGAGACTGCTCCCCTTGCAAATGTCATCAAGAATCCTGAAGTGGACTTCCTGGAATCAATATCATCTGTCATGTCTGCATCTGTGTACCCTTCTAACACAGGTTCACCATTGCTAAAACATAAACACAACTTGGAAGTACCTCTTAGATATCTTAATATCCATTTTACTACTGTCCAATGTTCTTTTTCAGGATTAGAGAGAAATCGACTAACAACTCCAACTGCATGAGCTATATCTAGCCTAGTACAAACTATAGCATACATCAAACTACCCACTGCAGATGAGTAAGGCACTCTGGACATTTCTTTTTTTTTCTTTCTCACTTGTCGGACATTATTTCAAACTAAGTTTAAAATGACCTGCAAGTGGAGAACAAACTGTTTTGGCTTTACTCATATTGAATCTTTCAAGAACCTTCTAAATGTAAGTCTTCTGAGATAGCCAAATCTTTCCTTTCTTCTTATCATGAAGAATCTTCATGCTAAGTATTTGATTCACCGATCCCAAGTCTTTCATAGCAAAAGACTTACTTAACTCTCTTTTAAGTTTTTCAATTTTATCAGCATCATGACCAACAATCAACATATCATCAACATATAGCAAGAGAATAAAAAAATCATCATCTGAAAATTTCTTTGTAAACACACAATTATCAGATGTGGTTCTATTATACCCTTGGCTCATCATAAAGGAATCAAACTTCTTGTACCACTATCTGGGTGCCTGTTTGAGACCATATAAATTTTTTCTTAACTTGCACACTAGATTTTCTTTTTCCTTAATTTTGAAACCTTCTGGTTGCTCCATGTAAATTTTTTCTTCTAAGTCACCATGAAGAAATGCAGTTTTCACATCAAGTTGCTCAACTTCTAAATTCAAGCGGGCAGCTAAACCAAGAACAACTCGGATAGAGGACATTTTCACAACATGAGAAAATATTTCTTCAAAGTCAATGCCTTTCTTCTGACTGAATCCATTCATAACTAGTCATGCCTTATATTTTTATTGTGAGCTAATATCTTCGGTCTTTAATCTGTAAACTCATTTATTCTTAAGAGCTTTCTTCTCTTTAGGTAATTTTACCAAGTCATAGGTATGGTTTTTAAGCAAGGATCTCATCTCTTCTTGCATAACTTTAACCCACTCATTCTTATGCTCATGTAGAATAGTTTCTTGATAAGTTTCTGGCTCTCCCCCATCAGTAAGCATAACATACTCGTGTAAAGGATATCTTATAGATGGTTGTCGCTCTCTTATAAATCTTCTCAATGAAATCTCAATTGGTGGTGGAGGTACTTGCTCAGTTGGTTCAATTTCATCAACTGTAGGAGTATCATCACTAACATTCTCACCACATTCTTCTTCATCATCTCCCCCATGATCATCATGAACTACAGGTGAAAGAACAGAACCCAAACTCCAATGAATATAAACAAAGGTTTTTGGCTTCTCAATTGTGTCACCATCAGCAAACAATTGGTCTTCAAGAAATATAATATTCATGTTTCTAACAATCTTCTTATTCACTGGATCCCATAATCTGTACCCAAACTCTTCATGACTATATCCCAAGAAAATATATGCCTTTGTCTTATTATCAAGCTTGGATTTCTCATCTTTGGGAATATGTACAAATGCTTTTCACCCAAAGACTCTCAAATGATCATAAGATATATCTTTCCCTTTCCATATTCTCTCTAGAACATCACCTTTCAGAGGAACTAATGGAGAAAGATTTATCAGGTCAATTGTAGTTCTCATAGTCTCCCCCCAAGATGACTTAGGTAACTTCGCGTGGGAAAGTATACACCTAATCTTTTCTTCAATGGTTCTGTTAATCTTTTCTGCCATACCGTTTTGCTAAGAAGTTTTTGAAATTGTTTTCTCAAGCCTGATACTATGAAACCTACAATAATTCTCAAAAGGACCCCTGTACTCGTCACCATTATCTGCTCGAACACTCTTTAACTTTTTGCTAGTTTCTCTTTCAACACTGACATGAAATTCTTTGAAGACATCGAGTACCTAGTCTTTAGAGTTCAAAGCAAAAGTCCAAACTTTTCTAGAATGATCATCAATAAAAGTAATAAAATAAAAAGCACCTCCAAGAGTTCTAATTTGCATAGTACAAACATCATTATGAATTAAATCAATAATATTTGATTTTCTAAACGGCGGATAAGTATGAAATGCAACTCTATGTGTTTTTTCAACTAAGCAATAATCACAAGATTTAAGAGATGTACCTTGCAACTCTGGTAAGAACTGCTTTCTAGCAAGAGTTTGAAGTCCCTTCTCGCTGATATGACCAAGCCTCTTATGCCAAAGATCTATGCTTTCACCATTTTGAATTACATTAATCTCTCCTTTGTGTAGCTTAGTTTACATAATATAAAAAGAGTTTAACTTATTTCCTCTCGCCACAACTAGAGAACCTTTAGTGAGCTTCCATTTGATTTCACCAAAATAGTGTGTAAATCTCTCATCATCAAGTTTATCTATAGATATTAAATTCAAACGAATATCTAGAACATTTTTAACATCTTTGAGTATTAATTTGCTCCCAATACTGGTCTCTAAGCAAATATCTCTAATACTCATAATCTTGGATGTATCATTGTTTCTCATTCTAATATTGCTAAAATCACTAGTAGTATAGGATCTGTAGAAATTACCATGAGAAGTAACATGAAATGAAGCACTAGAGTCAATTACCCAGTTACTATCTTGAGCTACAAGACTAACACATCCATCATCACAAACAATAATGATATTACCTTCAGCAACAACTATATTGGTCTCTTTTTTATTTTTCTTCCTTTCATTCTATTGTCACTTCCAAAACCTATACTTTTTCTTCATATGATCTGGCCTGTTGTAGTGGAAATACTTGATCTTTTCTAGACTTGGATCTTCCTCTGTAACCATGTGGATTTCTATTGTGATTTCTTTCACGTCTTTCCTGTTTTTCAGTAACAAGTGCATCAGAAGAAGATTCTCCATGTTCTTTCCTTCTGGCATCTTTATTTAGTAAACTATCTTTAACCATGTCTATGGTTAGATTCTCCTCTGACGTGGAGTTACAAATTGTCATAACATATGTTTTCCAACTTTCTAGTAAAGAGCTGAGAAGTAATAATCTTGTATTTTATCATCTATATTCATTTTCATAGCAACTAACTTGTTAGCAAGACTCTGAAATAGGCTTATGTGCTCAACAATGTAGCCACCATCTTTATACTTCAAATTAACAAGTCTTCTAAGGAGAGAAATTCTATTTCTCTTACCTTTGACAAACAATATCAGCTCTGGTTTCATCAGAAATATGCTCATTCAAATTTATATTCATCCATCTTCTAATATAAGCAATAGCTTTTCTATGTTGGACCTCTCATTCCTCCTTTTCCATAGTAGAAGGTTTTTCTTTAATTTTGATAGGCTTATATAAATCTTTACAATAGAGCAAATCTTCCATCATACGCCTTCAAGTAGAATAATTTGATGAGTTCAATTTAAATATACCATCTAACACTTTCATTTCAATCACACAAGAAAAACTAATAGTAAATAACCTGCTGCTCTGATACCACTTGTTGGGAAAAAACTTGTTAATGCAGAACAATTCTTTTCTCACTTTGTGTATCAAAATGGGTTCCTCATCAAAAATACCAACTTGATATTAAAAACAAATATTAACCAGAATAATATAAATAGTAGAACAACCGATCAATCATAAGTGAGATCGAATTTTTAACGTAGAAAACCCAATACGAGAAAAACCACAGGATCGTAGTCCACTTTAAACTTCCACTATCACCAATAATGATAACAGGTTTACAATAAGTTTTCTCTAAAATAACAAGAGGATCATAATAACATCAAGATCACATATCTTTGGCTTAAGAATAGTATGTCATCATCACATATATGGATCTCATCAAAAAAAAAATTTTAGATCTCACCAAAAAGGTATAGCAGGAAAGTACTAGAGAGGATAAACCGTAGATTAGCACCGTTATAATTGTAAAGTTTACTATAAGAATTTTCCATGTCAAGTAGGAAACTCATATCCTAGTTTTTTCTCTCTCCTTGGCTCTGTGTTCTTTTTCTCTCTATGTCGTCACAGTTGGTTGCACCCAAAAATCTTTTTTTTCACATCATTTTTTTTAATTAATTGATTTGGGTTGAAAGGTTCAATGATCCTATCCAAGCCCACCTATGGGCTGGACGTAACACATAGTATTATATTATTTCAAGAACCATTAAAATAAGCATAAGAATAGTTGTGACTCGATCGATTCTTCCAGAGGTGGCATGCTTGCTTCAGACGTCTCTGGGTGAAGCAAACTGTTTTATCGTGCTTGTGCACGCCACATTGTTGATCACAAACGACTCTATCGATGTTTTTATCTGAATGACGCGCTTCCTTCGCAACAGAACATGTCGATATTAATCGTCGGATGGTCGTTGTCGCAGTTGATTGACTCAATGCGAAGAAGCCTTCTTCCGCACTCGCAGCCAGAGGTTGACCGACTCGTTCCCAAGTCTTTCCGCCGACAACCTTGATCGTTCGCTCCCTCGCACCTCTTTTAGGTGGCTGCGCATTTGCGGAGAGGAAGAAGGAAGTGGAAGCGAGCTCGAGGATGACGACGGTGTGGCGGATGATGTTGCTGCTGCTTCAACTTCTATGGCAAGCTTCGGCATCTACCGCTCGCATCGCGCGGGATGGATGCCCAGAGCGGTGCGGAGACGTTGAAGTGCCCTACCCTTTCGGCATGGGCGACGGCTGCTTCCTACAAGGATTCGATGTCACTTGCAACTCCTCTTTCGATCCTCCCAAACCATTTCCCAGCAACGGCAACATCGAGGCACTGAGCATAAGCCTTGACGGCCTCTTGCAGATCAACCATTTCATCGCTTATGACTGTTACGACCAGAGCGGCGTGAGCACCCGGAGTAATCAGCCATTGATTGACCTGAGCCAGAGGCCGTACAAATTCTCGGATTCCAGGAACAAGTTCGTCGGCATCGGGTGTGACACTCTAGCCTACGTTGTCGATCGTGATGGCAAATTCGCGACTGGATGTGGCTCCTTGTGCAATAACATGAGCTACGTGATCAACGGGACCTGCTCCGGCATCGGCTGCTGCGAGACGAGCGTGCCCAAGGGGCTCAGGGCCTTTGACATATGGCTATGGAGTTACTACAACCATAGCGGTTGTTGGAGCTTCAATCCCTGCAGCTACGCCTTTTTGGCAGACCAATCGTTCGAGTTCAACGCGTCCATGTTCTCCAGCTATGACAAAGTCGAGTCACTGCCGGTGACGCTGGAATGGGCCGTCGGAAACAAGATATGCGAAGAAGCTCGAAACGATAAGGACTTTGCTTGTGTCGCCGAGCACAGCGAGTGCTACAACTCCACCAATGGCCAGGGGTACCGCTGCAATTGCTCTCGAGGCTACGAAGGGAATCCCTACCTCGAAAGTGGATGCCAAGGTACACCAAGTTTATTTAGGAGCAACTTCTCTCATTAATTTCCTTTTCCAGAGATGAACACGAGCTACTTAATTAATTTTCACCCTCTAAGAAACAAGGAAAAGCATTATTGCACCTGATCATCTTTTGAAGATGACCATAGATTAGAAGAAGAAGGCAACAGTCCTTTGTATCACAGCCCTCTGTTTCTTCCTGGTAAACTGAAAGTGCAGATCGCTCGAGACTCCAGTTATCTGATTCTAACAAGTTCGAAGCAGCCTGAACTCTAGCAACCCGACTACTTGTGCAAGCCGATCCTCCAAATCCAATTACAGTTCTACAACTAGAATTGAGACCAATTCAATCATTACAGAGTCAGTTTGACCACTGTTGGATTTAAGCAGTATTAAATTCAATCGATCGCTATGCACCTTTCTGCCATCAGGATACTCGACATAGAAATCTTATTCTCACATGCTGCTCTTTACGAATTACTCAACTCTGTTCCTTGGTTCATCTGTTCTGCCATTATTCGTGTAAACATGTCATCGTACTTTCGATCTTGACAGACGTTGATGAATGCGAGGATGAAGCTAAGAATCAGTGCCTTCATCAGTGCCAAAACACTCGAGGAAGTTATTCCTGTGTTTGCCCAAAGGGAACGAAGGGGGATGGTCGAAAAGATGGGACCGGATGCAGCAATAAATTGCCTTATCTTCAGATGGGCTTAGGTACTTCCTAACTGGGCAAATTAGCTTGGTTGCCTGTTAAATTCCTGCTAGAGCAGTAGGTTAAGTTTTTCCTGCAAGTCTCAACTGTGCCATCCGATCATGAATGTTTTTGCTCCGTGAACTCGAAATTGCTTTCGCTGGAGTGCTATTGTTAGCTCGTTTTGCTCAGATAGAAGAGCTTATATTGAGAATTTTTTGCTCATGCAAAGCGTCGAACATCAAAATATGGCACCTCTTCCATCATGGCTATACATGACCATCAACACTGTTGTCACCACACTAATTGGGTGTTTCAGGTCTGGGCGTCTGCATCCTCTTCCTAGTTGCTAGCATTTCATGGCTATATTGGATTATGAGGAAAAGGAGGCTGCTCAAGCTCAGGGAGAAGTTCTTCGAACAGAATGGTGGCCTTCTGCTCCGACAACGAATCACTCCATTGGGAGGAGCAGCGAGCGCATTGAGAATATTCACATCAGAGGAGCTTCAAAGGGCAACCGATGACTACGACGAGAGTCATATAATCGGCAAGGGGGGTTTCGGCACGGTGTATAAAGGAGTCCTGTTGGATCACAGAGTGGTGGCCATCAAGCGATCCAAGATCTCCGACGAAGGTCAGATCGAGCAGTTCATAAACGAAGTCGTCGTTCTTTCCAACATAATCCACAGGAACGTGGTGAAGCTCTTGGGCTGCTGCCTCGAGACGGAAGTGCCATTGCTGGTCTACGAGTTCATGTCAAACGGAACCCTGTCGCAGCACCTCCATGACGAAGGTCACGCAGCATCGTTGTCGCTGGAAAGCCGGCTAAGGATCGCCGCAGAATCCGCTGAAGCATTGGCCTACCTTCACTCATCGGCTATCACACCGATCATTCACAGAGACGTCAAGTCTTCCAACATACTCCTGGATGCGAATTACACCGCTAAAGTATCGGATTTCGGAACTTCCAGGTTGGTGCCGTTCGACCGAAGCTGCCTTAACTCCTTGGTGAGGGGAACGTTTGGGTACTTGGACCCCGAATACTTCCACAGCGGGCAGTTCACGGACAAGAGCGACGTTTACAGCTTCGGAGTTGTTCTTGTAGAGTTGTTGACGGGAGAGAGAGCCATCACGGGGACAAGGTCGGCGAAGGGGAATGGCAATCTCGCGAGCTACTTCGTCGTGTGCATGAAGGAGAACAGGCTTATGGAGATTCTGGAGACTCGTGTGGTGCAGGAGGGAAGCATGGAGAAGCTGGTGGCGGTAGCTGAGCTTGCCAAGAGATGCCTGCTGCTGAGCGGGGAGGAGAGGCCGACCATGAGGGAGGTGGCCATGGTGCTCGATGGCATCAGAACGTTCGAAAAGCACCCATGGGCGAAGCAGGGCAACGAGGCTTTCGAGCCTTTGCTGGCTCAGCCGACACCACTCTGCAGCGCTATTGGCACACTTAGCGAACCCGATTCTTCCTACACTGAAATGGTGCCATTAAACATCATGAGATGATGATATCAGTCGAGATGCTACATATCTGAATCGACGAACATGTTAAATAAGTAGTGCATATGCACTACATGTAATTATATAGAAGCACTGTCATCATTTGTGAGTTGTTTATGAAACTCTAAATCTGCTTTCTACCAAAAGCCTGTGAGATATTGCTGCCGATCAATTATATATCATGTCCTTTTGTCCAATGACCATGTCATTGATTTCTTCTCCTAATCCCTAATGCAACATGTGTTGCTGGTACACGAGGATGATCAAGGTTCTCTCTCTCTCTCTCTCTCTCTCTCTCTCTCTCTCTCTCTCTCTCTCTCTCTCTCTCTCACTATATATATATATATATATATATATATATATATATATATAATATCCAAGAATTATATATTCGGCTTGAATCAAGAATCAAATCAGAGTTAATCCAATCAAAATCGAAATTGGAATAGGTCATCAGTCTCATAGTTTCGAATGGAATCATAATCGAAGACAATATGATTCTGATTTTATTTTTTTAATCGAAACTAGAATAAGCTTAAAAAAATTAATAGACAAATGAGTTTTGTGTGTAGTAGTAATATCATTTGAATTGAAATGGATTTTTAATTTTTTTATCTCTTTATTACTGAGGGTATGGTGCTTCAGATTTTTAAATGGATAATCCGATTTTGATTTTAATTTTCACATAATATGTAACTATGGCAAGGTCTGATCCAAGACCATAAGTTTTGAAACCATGGTAGGAGCTATCCATTGTTACTTATTGATTTAATGATATTAAAATTTAAATTAATATATATTTCTTCAAAAATTACAAAGGGAACATGAAAGATTAAATAACTTATGAAAATATTAAAGAATATCTTAGATATCTAAAATTTTAAATTAAACCAAAATCATGATTAGTAATGTTTTAATTTAAGTTGAATGAATTATAACGCTATTCGAAAGATTTGAAAGGATAAATATGTAAAACCGAATTGAATAGACGAAACAATATTACCGGGAGATGGATAATGACTGACATCGCCGGCCCGGAAAACCTCGAGCTTCTGCAATCGTCCGATGCTGGCCGGGATCTCACCGCTCAGTGAGTTGTCATAGAGAGTCAAGCACGTGAGGCTGGAGAGGTTTCCGATGTTGGCAGGAATGGCACCTTGGAGCGAGTTGGAATTCAATGCGAGCGACTCGAGTTTGCTTAGCTTGCAGACTTCGGCTGGGATCTCGCCGGAGATTTGGTTTCTGCTGTTGTTGGTGCTTGTGGGATGGATGCAGCGGATGGGGCATGGCTTTGTTTATTGGGTGAGAGGTTTTGGAGCCACGCCGAGGACGATGTGCAGGGCAAGATAGTCCAATCGCGAAGGGAAGCTAAGAGGAAGAAGTCAGGTTTTTAGGATAACATGCAGCGTTGAGAATCGCGAAGGGAAGCCGAGGAAGAAGTCAGGTTTTTAGGATAACATGCAGCGTTGAGGTCGCTGTCGTCGATCCACTTGATGTTATTGTTTCAACTAGATTTCTTATCCTATCTAACTCGTTGCATCGCTCGCACGGTAAAATTTCCTCCTGCTTACAAGATGATCGAGGGTTAGTCTTCTTTTTACCTTGGACAATTGGCAAGGAGAACTATTTCTGCATAATGACCGGAAATAAGGGTGGGTGGATCTCCTCTAACCTATGCTCTCTTTTTCGTTTGAGAAAAAGGAAGTTTCTTGATTTGAATAAAAGCAGACATATGCTTGTTCTCTTTTTCCTGAGGAAAAAAAAAACTGTTAATTTTCTTCTCAAAAAAACTGTTAAAAGGAAAGTTCTTCTAATTATGAGGTGATTTTGAGTAAGAAAAGATGAAAAGAAAACAACATCACAAGTAAATTTCGAAGTGAAACCCAGGGTGGTTGTGTTCCTGAGTGGATCGTGACACAAGACATTTATTGCGTTGGCTCATATGTCGATCAAGGAGGCCGTCTAACAAGAGGAGCAAGCGAAGAACCTCCGAGTGCACATTGCTAGTGAAGGGGGAAGGCACTGTTCAGCCTAAAAAACTTTAGCAGCTCTGTTCATTCTGTCAGGCAGCAAGTGCTGGAAGGTAATAAAAGTGATTAGGCGCGTACAGTTGCCACCCACCGATGGGTGGTGCCCCACCGCCACGTCGATAACAGGGCTAAGGTGATAAGCCACATCGACACAATTCGACGACTAGCGATCGTATCAAAACAAACTTCAACCAAGACATCCTAGCACCATCTCGAAAAGCACGGGGCAATGTTTCGATAACACCATCGAGTACACACCCGTACTAGTATGAACATCATTCCAAAAGTCCAACGTTGTTTCGAAAAGCTTGGGGCAGTGCCTCTGGCAGCACCATCGAGCATGCACCCATGCAAGCACCAACACCGTCTCAGAAAGTCTGGACAATGCCCCCCACGAGGTCGTCCTAAATACCCAAGGCCGTACTCCCATAGCATAAGGTGGATCCGGACCTCGTTCTGTATAAAAACATTCATCTCCCTCTAATAAAAAGCTAACTAAGGTTTCAGAGGGATTGAATTGAAAAATCCTGATCCGACTTGTGTACAGGAAGCGGAGGGCCCATGACAAGCCAAACAACAAGAGGTGTCAACCTCGAGCAAGCAAATGATCCGTCTCATTCGACCCGATGTCGACTTTCTATCCGAACATCAACCAAGGCAATTCTAATCGTACTAACTCAACAGTCACGATGAAAAGGTACAAGGAAGCATACATACACTGTGAGTGGAAGGGTAAGCCCCTCCTCTACTTTAATCTTTGCGCACTGCCAAATCCACACAGGGTGGGGCTTCATCTCCATTTACCCGAAATTTTGTCCAAAGATCTTAATTTCAGTCTTTGGCTTCATTAGATCTGAGCTTGTACTCATATAAGTTATATAAATTAACTTGTTTCAAAGATGATCATAATTTGAATATCCATAGTGGGAAATAAAACATCACTGCACAGAGAAAAGAGGAAAATTTTGTATAGACAAAAAAAAAAAAGAATTTTTCAACCTTTTTGTAATAGCGAATCAATATCTTTATTTTTCAAGCATTTCTTCAGACTTCAGATGCTTTAAAATGAAGAAAGACTGCTTTAAGGTTGCTTGGATGGAATGTCAACGGTGGAGTTAGAAGGAAATGAAAGAGAAGAGAGAAATGGTTTGGCGAAGACAAACAACAAAGAGTTAAAGGTGAAGTGTTGGTCCTGTTAATTTTAATTGGAGAGGAAGACTGCTTAGTTCGAGATCTAGGTTTCTTCATCTGCTTCATCATCATCTTGCATCTCGACACAACAGTAACTCTCTATTCTGGTGTGATCTCTATAATGATTCCACTATCCTTTTTTTTATCGAAAAAATTTCATCAGTTTCAAGAACCGAAAACAAAGCCTATTGGCTCAAAAGGATATAAATGTGTTGGATCACAGTGTTTGTGTATTTCGATTATAGATAACATGGCCCTTTTGGCACCCTGAATTAAATAAATAAAACCACCTGCATCTCGCATCTACTTGTGTCTATATGGATCTGATCCCAACTTCCTTATACTATTTCTCGATTATGTACTTCGCATTCTGTTCTTTTAAATTGCACGAGACTTGAGAGATGTCTAGAAAGTCATATGATGATGATGATGATGCAACACAAATTTCTTTTAATTCGATTCCCGTGTCGTCTATATCGCTTCAATCAATTCACAAACATCACACTAGTCTGAGCAAGAAGAAGGGTTTGAAGCATCACACTAGTTGGTGGTCATCCATCAGCTCTAGAGTTGCAGCTTTTGGCCTTCTCTCTGAGTACTAGTCTCTCGTCTTTTTCTCCCATCAACTTTGCTGAATTGTTCAGCACTTTGGGTCTCGTTAGGGACCCATATATCTTCCTTCCTTCTCTTTTGGTTTAATCTTTAATTCGGCGTGTACAACAAATCTGCCTTTCTCCAGTGATGCAGCAGTAGAATAATACGAGGTTGCCATGGGCATCGATTCATCGTCTCCTACGCACCATGCAAAGTGTAATTGCATCATCTTCCCCGATTTCAGGATTTTGTTGTCTTTGGCACCCACCTCGCCATCTCTCTTTTATGTCAGCAGAGATTAGACATGGAGAGTGGATGGAAGAGTGGGACTCGTAAATCCTATAGATTAGTCGAGCAGTTTGGAGGATCCATTAACTTATCATGAGCTAACTAATCTTCGGCCATTACCTGCATAGAAATGCTTGGTGCTCCACAAGCATCTTGATGGCTACATGGTGGTTGAGCTGATCCAAGGTCCTACTGGATCAATTTATAGATCTCAAATTTTGACGTTGCCGGCCATCGAATGAGGACAACATTAAGATGTTAGATTAGATAGTTGATGCTGAACATGCAGAATTTTTTCAGCTTTAATCAGCGTGCCTGTGTGCTTGCACACACATGATTGGCAATGAACATCTCATGCAGACACAGTGTTTTTTGAGTTATTTAAAGATAGACGAAGGTCTAATTGGATCAGACACAGTGTTCCATAGATGTTTGACTTGACACTCTCGCTTTATAGACAAAGGTCAAAGTTCACTAAAAAATTTGCCAAGATTTAAAGCACAATAAAACGATTACCTTTCTATTATGATGATGCCCGTTTTGCAGCAACAAAAAAATATATATATATAGCCGTAAAGAGGCAAAGAGGAAAGCTTGATGCGAAGCAACCATGGCTGTCAGATGGTTTTGGTTTGGATTGCAGATTGATCATTGTAGAAATAATGAAAATAATTTCAAGAAACTACTAAAAGAATAAAAACATGTTCTGCAGAGACTGTATGAGTTCTTATTTTTTCAGAAACAAAACAGAAGTGCTGTCTTACTTCCAGCAACGAACCTCACCAGTTACAAATGAAAATTATTAACTTCTCGAACTATTATATTTTTCTTAGCTGTAGCATCATCATGTGAGTGAAAAAGTTTGAGTTTTTTAAGAAATCTTACATGTTTTTCATTGATTTTGGATTCTTGTTGTCAGAAACAAAAGATACATTTATTTATTTATTTCTTCTTCTTTGATAATAAATCACATATTGACACCACGTTGACTCATGCAACATTGAGAAATCTATATGAGGCTCGTAACGTCGCCCGTGCTCAGTGTCAAGATAATCTCAAACTTGAACTATAATATATCTGTTTGAGTAGATCGATGAGGATTGTTTAGCTTGAATAGCTGCACGATCGTTCTTTATGTATCAAAATGGGTTCCTCATCAAAATACCAACTTGATACCAAAAACAAATATTAATCAGAATAACATAAATAGCAAAATAATGAATTAATTATGAGATCGAATTTTTTAACATGAAAAATCTAATGCGAAAAAAATTACGAGACTATAGTCTACTTCAAACTTCCACTATCATCAATAATGATAACATGTTTATAATAAGACTTCTCTAAAATAACAAGAGGATCATAATAACATCAAGATCATATATCTTGGCTCATGAATGATATATCAATTTCACATGGATGGATCTCATCAAAGAAAAAATTTAGATCTTACTAAATGAGTATAATAAAAAAGTATATCAGAAAAGATAAACTGTAGATCGGCACTGTTAAGAATGTAGAGCTTGTTGTAAAGATTATCCACGTAAAATTTGAATTAAAACTGATAAAATTTAGCTATTCCTCTTTCTGTTCTTTGTCTGCCTATGCATATCTTTTTTTATAATTAATTTAGGCTCAATGATCTAATTATCCGGTCTAAGTACATATATGAACTGGACCAACAAATATAAACACGTATTAAGGTCTGAGAGAGAGAGAGAGAGAGAGAGAGAGAGAGAGAGTGTGTGGGCATGCATCTAATTCAATTGTCAGGTGAAACAAGGCTTTTTTTCACGGTGTGTCCTTGCTTGCCAGATGACAGTAAACGAATCTTGACCTTCACGTATCATTAACGGAGTACAGGCAAACCAGGCTCCCCAAGGCAGTGATCTCAAACACGCGTGAAGCTAAGCTTATGAATCCAACCTTGCTTGAGTCCATCATGGATGGTGCCGTCCGTCTCCGTCGATGAGAACGTGACCTTTCTCACGGTGTTCGATTTGTGGAGGAGTCTCTGCCAGCCTCTCGTGCTGATATCATACAGGGATGACCTCCATGCAAGCCAATAATACATCGTACAACGTATATTAAGTTTTATTTTTATTAGGATTAATAAATATTTTAAGATTCTTAAACACGATATATTAGGACGATAAGAAATGAGAAAAAAAAAATTTTACACTATAGTAAATTATACTTTTAATTGTAATTTTTATTTATATATCTTTGCAGTTTTAATTACAGCAAACTCTATTACTGTCGTTAAAAACTGTTGACACCGTGAAAAGAAATAACTATAATTTTTACAACCACAGATAAAGATGTACATGCTACTGTGATGATTCGATCGTAGTAATAGATGCTATTTTCCTAAAATTATATTAATAATTCATATATCACTTTGGTTCCACAACTACAGTAATAGTTTAGTTATTGCTGTGATTATATAACTGTAGTAATAGATTTTTTAATCCTTAAAAGAATAATAATATTATTATTATTATTATTATTATTACATTTATGCTATTATTCAATTAAATAAATTGATATTTTTATCCAACGAAAGGCAATCATAACAACAGTATCCAAATTACTATAATATACCAACCACAATCGTAGGTCACAATTCGAAAAAGAAAGATAATATTCTTTCGTTAACCATATCAATTTATATAAAACCATAGCATCAATATTAGTGTACATCCAATGTGATGCACAAATGCAAACAAAGTACTTCTGTTTTGAAAGTTTTGAGAAGCACAACATCAAAAAAAGTTACAAACGACACAATATTAAAAAAAATTAAAACGATATCCTTTCTGGTGCTTCTCTCAAAGTCAAGCACCTGCATATAATAAATAATAATAATAATTTGATACGTATATATAAATATGAAATCATATGATAAAAAAAGTTTTTAAAATTTACCTATTGTTAGGGGAAACAACTTTTTACCGTGACCCCGGGGCGCACGGCGCGGAATCCGGAAACCGGGGGGTTGTCTCGGTACGGTTCGGGCCCGGTCGCCAATCTCGCAGTACCACGCCTGCGGAGCCGCCGTGCCTTGACCTCATCCGCAGGTAGGATCTCATGGTGTTTATACTTCAGCACTTCCTGAATCCACGTAGGTGGGGTGGTCGGGACTCCGGGGTCCCCTATCTCCATGATGGCCACCGACCGGTGTGTCAGCTCTTCGACCTCGGGATGTTCCTCTGGATCGGCTCCCGAGGCCAATTTGTGAGCTGGTCCGCGCTCATTTTGGGACTGGGCACCACTGGGCCAGTGAAGCGAGGAAAGTTAGAGGTTTGGGCTCTTACCTCGGTCGGAGTATTTGGACATGGCGGGATCCGCGCCGATACTCCCCGCCAACTTGTTCGGCGAGTTGGGAAATCCGTGAGAACATGGGTGCTCGATTGCATCTCGGCCGTAAGCGGAGGCACTGCGAGCGCCTCGTATTCGCCTCATTGTTTGTGGCCTCGAAACCGAAGCGGAGGAGCGCTCGAAGGCGTGTCCGTCGAGTCCTCTAGAATGAGTCGTGCCGACTCCACAGGTTGGAAGACCCATCCACGTGCGAGGTCCGGACTCGGTGGATTTGCTCAACGCTCCTGTTTCCGGTTGCGTCAACTCGAGATGAAATCGGCCAAGGCACGGACCTTGATGGCTGTCTCGGCTTGTAGCGGTCGAACTCGGATAGCTCCACCGAGCCACTTTAGGAGGCATACGCTCGTCAAACTTAGAAAGAACTTGGCGAGGGTTGGTCGGTCATTACCTCAATCGTATGGGCTTGGAAGTAGGGCGTAGCTTCGAGCCGCTAGAACAAGTGCCAACGCCAACCTTTCAATGGGAGGGTAGCGCTGTTGCCGCGCAACACATGGTGATGTAGTAAAGCCGGATGTTGCGCGTCGGGGCTTCTTTCACTAGCACCGAGCTCCTTTGCATGCTGAGATGCCGCCGGTAGAGGGTAAGTTTTTAGCGCGAGATCGAGATAAGGCGGGGAGCTCGGATAAGTCTTCTTGCCGAACTGCGAAAGCTTCCTCGCACTCTGCCGTCCATTGGAAGTTCTTTGGGTCTTTGAGGACTCGGAAGAAAGGAAGGCACTTATCTCCCGACCGGGACAAAAACCGGGACAGAGCCGCTATCCTTCCGTTAAGGCATTGAAGCTCCTTTATTGTTCTCGGAGATCTCATGTCGGTGAGCTCGGATCTTCTCGAGTTGGCATCAATTCCTCTCGTGTATGAAGAACGAGGAACTTCCCGATGTCACGCGAAGACGCACTTGGCCGGATTCAGGCCCATCCCATGTCTTCTCAGCGTAGAGAGGGTTTCCCGCAAGTCGTCGAGGTGTGCAGCCCCTGTGCGACTTTTCGCGATCATATCGTCAACGTATCCCTTCATGTTTAGCCCTATTTGCTGGCGAACACCTTATTCACCATCCTTTGGTAGGTGGCGCTGCGTTCTTTAACCCGACGGCATAACTTTGTAGAAGTAGGCTCCTTGGGGTGTGTGGAAGGCCGTATGTTGTTGATCCTCGGGGGCCATCCGGATCTGGTTATGCTTAGGAATAGGCGTCCATGAAGGAGAAGCGGGCGTACCAGCGGTTGAGTCGACCCGGTCGATCCTAGGTAAGGGAAGCAATCCCGGGCAAGCACGATTTAGATCGGTGTAGTCGACACATCCTCCGGCTTCCATTAGGCTTCTTGGCGAGGACTACATTGGGCGAGAGGATCTGGACTTCCTCAATGAAGTCGGCGCCAAGAGCACTGTCGACTTCCTTTTGCACAGCTTGTTGGCGCTCGAGGGAGGCGGGGTCTCTGTCTCACCGAGCGTGGCGATCGAGAGATGTGCGGATGGTGTTGGGAGACCGGAATCGATTCGGGAGGTCGGCGGTATCGGCGAAGACGTCGTGCTTTCTGGAGGAGGCGATGAGCTGCGCCGCTCTTGATTATCAGTCGGGCGATCCGGATCCGATCGGGGCGGTCATCTTGCGTGGAATATTAACGCCGGGTTTGTCGGCTCGGGATGCTCGGTCGGTAGCTGCGTCCGCGTGGGTCTTCGAGGGCTTCCGGCCTTTTCCTCTTACCGGGGAGGTCGCCGTCAAGTAACACTGTCTGGTCTCCTGAGGATCTCCCCGAACCTCCCCGACTCCGGCGTTGGTCGGGAACTTCAACGTCCGGTGGTATGTGGATATAATGGCCCTTAACTTTGTTGAGGTGGGTCGGCCCGGGATGGCGTTATGCTGCGATGGGAGGTCGACCACGAGAAGGTTACCAGTGAGTTTTGGCCTTGGGAATCCCAGGAGTCAATGGTAGAGTTCCGCACCCGGCGAGATCGAGTCGCGGTAAAGCGGTGAGTGCCGAGTGCAAGGCTTGAGGCTTCCCGGCAACCCTAACTTGAAAGGCCTCGAAATAGAGGATGTCGGTAGCTGCCGATGTCGACCATAATCGCTTCGGACTGTCGTTGGCTATTCGGGCCGACACCACGGCGCATCATCATGCTCGGTTACTCCCATATCCCCGAGAATGTGATCTCGGCTCGGAGGGAGGGTGGTATTCCCGGTAGCAGCGGCTCGGGCGTAAGCCCTCCGACCCGAGACGCTATGTCCTCCAGCAGCGGGCCCCCCTGTGATCACGTCGATGTGTTGCTCGACCGGGCCGGGGCGCGAGGATGGTGCCGCGGATCTTTGGAGGTATTGATCTAGGTGACCTCTTGGATCGGCTCTTTAATTTGTCGCTTATTTCGTGGCATTGCTCGTGTCATGTCCGTTTGCCGATGGGCGGCAATACGGGTGTTATCGGCCAACTATCGTCGGCTCTTCATCGGCGGGCGGCACAGGCATCCCCGCTCCTTTATCTGGAGGAATATTTGCGTCAGAGGCGCCTTGAGGAGGTGGCGGCTCGGGCGCGTATGGGTCGGGGTGGCCCATGCGGCGCGCCTTGGTGTGAACCTCCGCCTAGTTGCCGTTCCGTCGGGATGGATTAGGATGCCCCTCGGTCGTTCTTCCTTTCTTCCCGACATCCGGACTCGGCGCCACGTATTGACTTGCCCGAAACATCTCCGCGATGGGCGGGTCGCTCCACCAAGGACCAGCAAAACCTCGGCGGTGTGACCCATCATAACGCTGCACCAATAGCGATGGGTGAGCAACCGATAACTCACGTACCTCCGTGGTGAACCTTCGCGCGAAGTGGGAGAGGGGTTCGTCCTCCTTTGCTTCAAACCGGGAGGAGTGCGGCGAAGGCTTTGGTCGGCGCCAAGCGCCAAAAGCGTAGCTCGAAGTCCTTGGCGAGCTGTTGAAGGATATCACCGACCGCTTTTTAAGTCTTGTACCACGTCTGGCGGATCCTTTCAAGCGTGGTGGGAAGCATGCACATCAAAGGCGTCAGGAGTTCCATATAGGGCCATTTGAGCCGGAAGGCGGCGGCGTGATCCATGGATCAGCGGACTCCATCATAAAGGTCGATGGAGGCGGAAGTTCAAGGGCCTTTGGGTATTCCCGTATGTCGTGTGACGGGGACTCCTAGTGGGACACTTTCCTCTGCTCTTCTTTGGACTTACGGGCGTCCTTTGCACCTCGTCCGGCGGTGCGATGGGCCGGTTGAGCGAAATAAGTCGTCGAGTGCGAAGACACGCCTCGAGTTGGCGGGGCGTCCGAGTTTTCAAGAGCCGGGTTCCGTCCTGAACCGGCGGAGGCTGGGAAGATGGTGCAGCGGGATCGCCTCATGATCGGGAAGAGGTTCCGGCCTTTGGAGGGTCGGCTCTGCGCCTCCTGGAGTAAGCGAGGAGGGCGGCACAGGCGGTACTTGCGAGTGCGGACACTGTTGGGAAAGGTCTGAAAAGCCTCGCCCGTAGCGGGGGAGCGAGGAACCCGACTTGGTGGGTAGAGTCGGCGTCGCTAAATATACTCCGATGGCGATCTGCGATTTGCGGTGGATCGTCCCTCCGAGTTCAGTGCAGGGACCTCGCGGAGTGCCGGCCGAGCGACCTTTCGTCCATGCGTCGTTAAAGGCGAAGCGAGTAGACCCTCGGCAGAGGCCCTCCTTCTGCGCCAATCTAGGAAACAACTTTACTGCGTGACCGGGCGCCGCGGCGCGAATCCGGAAGCGAGTCGTCTCGGTGCGGTTCGGGCCGTCGATGGCTCCTGCTCCGCCTCGACCGCTCGAAAGCGGCGGCACGCTCGGCCGTCGAAGCGAGACTGCGGCAAGCGGGTCGGATGCTCCGCCAAACCCCTCGGCGCTCAAGTCGATCTTGGCCGTCGTAGGAGTTCCCCAGAGAGAATTGCAGGGGTGTTCGAGTCTACTCACCTCTCGGAGTGTTCTTGGAATCAATCCAGTCTCCTGTCCCTGTCTTACCTATTCGGCTTAAATAGGTCGGACGGAGGGCATGCTTCCTATCTACGGTGGCGTCTGGGCGACCACGCAGCGGCGTGCCGTGGTCAACTTGGCGGGTAGTTGGGGCGATGCTGAGGAGAAGCGACGTCGGGCGATCAAATCGTGGGAGCAATGGAGCGCAGGAGGGGCGATGACGTCATCCGGGTGTACGACCGAAGACCAGGTGTCACGTCATACTCAATACCCCTAACACCTATATTATCTATTCAACCCCCTGCTCTTCTGATGCATGCACTGCGTGCCTCGTTGCTTTCGCGTCGTTCTGGTGTAAAGCTCTAACTCCCCTGCGTTGGTTCGTACTCCCACCAAGCGAGCTGTTGCTCTGATGCATGCACTGTGTGCCTCGTTGCTTTCATGATGTTCTGATGTGAACTCCAACCTCCCCTGCATTGGCTTTACAGCCCTCCTTTGACGATTACGTATTAAGCATGGGTTACGAGGCGAGAGCACTGTGCGATGGAATAAAATAGGCAATAAACAATGAAGAATTTTTGAATATGAACAAATACTAGTAGGTTGTCACACACAGCGGAATTAAATATAAATTACAATCAAATAGAACACCAAGATTTACATGAAAAACTCCTTCAACGTGAAAGGTAAAAATCATGAGATAAACTAGAGAAAATCCACTATAGAAATAATGAATATACAATTATTAAAGTCTCTTGCTCAAAACCCAAGCAACAATCACAAGAGAATAACTGGGATATAAGGATCATGTTACTGTACATAATATCCAAAACCTCCCCAAGCAATCACAGTAAAAATCTACTGTAGATCTGATCTAACTTGAGATAAGAAAACTATTTGGATGAATGAAAACAGTTTCTGTATGTTCCTTATCTTTTTTTTTTTTTCTTCACTCTTTGAATCCTTTTACTGTTGTAAAATTTTTATCGTTTTACTATAATATTTTCTCTAATTTTTACGATCACCACTAGAGAACAAGCTATGGGTTACTAAAGTACATGTGGACTGAGCCATCAGCCCAACACAGCGGTCCTGCCCTTTTTGTTGTTGCCATCGTTCATCCTTCTCGGAAGGAGTTAAGCAATGATGTGCATCTGTGGTTGGGTTGTTCGGTGGGGCCCCATACTAAGTAAGAGCACAGAACCTGGTTTTTGTGCCGTCGACTCTTGTGGAATAGAACTGCTTTGTCGCTTGTGCACATCCAATTAAGGCTATTCTTTCATACGGCTGATGTCTCGGATGCTAGGGTTCAAAAATTATTGAAACATGGTATGGTTTAACCCATTCTTATGTAAACGCTGAGTTTATTTAGTTTCTGTTATTGCTTATAAAATGTGGCGGCAAATATGGCAGTTCTCAATTGTGTGTATTAAGAAATTTTTTCCCCTTTTTTTAAAGCTCAACAAAGGATAAAAATGCTGTATTGCGTAAGACGTACAATGAAACGTAATATTTTGATGTTGGGAGGTGTGCATGCAAATTTTGTAATCTAGCTAAGCATGGATGCGTTGACTATGAGCTGCGATGGACGACCGACTTGGGTTCATAATGCATATCAATGTATTATATTATTTCAAGAACCATTAAAATAAGCATAAGAATAGTTGTGACTCGATCGATGCTTCCACAAGCGGCATGCTTTGTTCAGACGTCTCTGGGTGAAGCAAACTGTTTTTATCGTGCTCGTGCACGCCACATTGTTGATAGTAAACGACTCTATCGATGTTTTTATCTGCATGGCGCACTTCCTTCGCAGCAGACCGTGTCGATATTTAACGTCGGATGGTCGGTCGCTGTCACAGTTGATTGACTCGATGCTCGCTGCCAGAGTTTGACTGACTCGTTCCCAAGTCTTCCGCCACCAACCTTGATCGTTCGCTCCCTCGCACCTCTTGAAGGTGGCTGCGCATTTGGGGAGAGGAAGAAGGAAGTGGAAGCGAACTCGAGGATGACGACGGTGTGGCGGATGATGCTGCTGCTGCTGCTTCAACTTCTATGGCAAGCTTCGGCATCTACCGCTCGCATCGCGCGGGAAGGATGCCCAGAGCGGTGCGGAGACGTTGAAGTGCCCTACCCTTTCGGCATGGGCGACGGCTGCTTCCTACAAGGATTCGATGTCACTTGCAACTCCTCTTTCAATCCTCCCAAACCATTTCCCGGCAACGGCAACATCGAGGCACTGAGCATAAGCCTTGACGGCCACATGAAAGTCAACCATTTCATCGCTCACGACTGTTACGACAAGAACGGCGTGCGCACCCAGAGTAATCGCCCATCGATTGACCTGAGCCAGAAGCCATACAAGTTCTCGGATGCCAGGAACAAGTTCGTCGGCATCGGGTGTGACGCTCAAGCCTACGTTGTCGATCATGATGGCAAATTCGCGACTGGATGTGGCTCCTTGTGCAATAACATGAGCTACGTGATCAACGGGACCTGCTCCGGCATCGGCTGCTGCGAGACGAGCGTGCCCAAGGGGCTCAGGGCCTTCGACATATGGCTATGGAGTTACTCCAACCATAGCGGTTGTTGGAGCTTCAGTCCCTGCAGCTACGCCTTTTTGGCAGACCTATCGTTCGAGTTCAATGCGTCCATGTTCCTCAGCTATGACAAAGTCGAGTCACTGCCGGTGACGCTGGAATGGGCCGTCGGAAACAAGACATGCGAAGAAGCTCGAAACGATAAGGATTTTGCTTGTGTCGCCGAGCACAGCGAGTGCTACAACTCCACCAATGGCCAGGGGTACCGCTGCAATTGCTCTCAAGGCTACGAAGGGAATCCCTACCTCGAAGGTGGATGCCAAGGTACACCAAGTTTATTCAGGAGCGACTTCTCTCATTAATTTCCTTTTCCTGGGATGAACACGAGCTACTTACTTAATTTTCACCCTCTAAGAAACAAGGAAAAGCATTATTTCACCTGATCATCTTTTGAAGATGACCATAGATTAAACGAAAAAGGCAACAGTCCTTTGTATCACAGCCCTCTGTTTCTTCCTGGTAAACTGAAAGTGCAGATCGCTCGAGAGCCCTCTGATTCTAACAAGTTTGACGTAGTCTAAACTCTACCAACCCGACTACTTGTGCAAGCCTATCCTCCAAATCCAATTACAGTTCCACAAATAGAATTGAGACCAATTCAATCATTACTAAGTCAGTTTGACGGCTGTTGGATTTAAGCAGTATTAAGCTCAAATGTTTGCTATGCACCTTTCTGCCATCAGGATACTCGTCATAGAATTCTTATTCTCACTTGTTCTTTACAAATTACTCAACTCTGATCCTTGGTTCATCTGTTCTACCATTATTCATGTAAACATGTCATCGTTCTTTTGATCTTGACAGACGTTAATGAATGCGAGGATGAAGCTAAGAATCAGTGCCTTTATCAGTGCCAAAATACTCAAGGAAGTTATTCCTGTGTTTGCCAAAAGGGAATGAAGGGGGATGGTCGAAAAGATGGAACCAGATGCAGCTCTGAATTGCCTTATCTTCAGATGGGCTTAGGTACTTCCTAACTGGGCAAGTTAGCTTGGTTGCCTGTTAAATTCCTGCTACAGCAGTAGGTCAAGTTTTTCCTGCAAGTCTCAACTGTGCCATCCGATCATGAATGTTTTTGCTCCGTGAACTCGAAATTGCTTTCGCTGGAGTGCTATTATTAGCTCTTTTTGCTCAGATAGAAGAGCTTATATTGAGAATTTTTTGCTCATGCAAAGCGTCGAACATCAAAATATGGCACCTCTTCGATCATGGCTATACATGACCATAAACACTGTCGTCACCTCACTGATTGGGTGCTAAACCAACCATGTTTCAGGTCTGGGCGTCTGCATCCTCTTCCTAGTTGCTAGCATTTCATGGCTATATTGGATTATGAGGAAAAGGAGGCTGCTCAAGCTCAGGGAGAAGTTCTTCGAACAGAATGGTGGCCTTCTGCTCCGACAACGAATCACTCCATTGGGAGGAGCAGCGAGCGCATTGAGAATATTCACATCAGAGGAGCTTCAAAGGGCAACCAATAACTACGACGAGAGTCATATAATCGGCAAGGGGGGTTTCGGCACGGTGTATAAAGGAGTCCTGTTGGATCACAGAGTGGTGGCCATCAAGCGATCCAAGATCTCCGACCAAGGTCAGATCGAGCAGTTCATAAACGAAGTCGTCGTTCTTTCCAACATAATCCACAGGAACGTGGTGAAGCTCTTGGGCTGCTGCCTCGAG
Source organism: Musa troglodytarum (assembly GCA_023547065.1). Lineage (NCBI taxonomy): Eukaryota > Viridiplantae > Streptophyta > Magnoliopsida > Zingiberales > Musaceae > Musa > Musa troglodytarum. The sequence goes on along the minus strand of CP097510.1, from coordinate 45,015,599 downwards.
ACGGAAGTGCCATTGCTGGTCTACGAGTTCATGTCAAACGGAACCCTGTCGCAGCACCTCCATGACGAAGGTCACGCAGCATCGTTGTCGCTGGAAAGCCGGCTAAGGATCGCCGCAGAATCCGCTGAAGCATTGGCCTACCTTCACTCGTCGGCTATCACACCGATCATTCACAGAGACGTCAAGTCTTCCAACATACTCCTGGATGCGAATTACGCCGCTAAAGTATCAGATTTCGGAACTTCCAGGTTGGTGCCGTTCGACCGTAGCTGCCTGAACTCCTTGGTGAGGGGAACGTTTGGGTACTTGGACCCCGAATACTTCCACAGCGGGCAGTTCACGGACAAGAGCGACGTTTACAGCTTCGGAGTTGTTCTTGTAGAGTTGTTGACGGGAGAGAGAGCCATCACGGGGACAAGGTCGGCGCAGGGGAATGGCAATCTCGCGAGCTACTTTGTCGTGTGCATGAAGGAGAACAGGCTTATGGAGATTCTGGAGACTCGTGTGGTGCAAGAGGGAAGCATGGAGAAGCTGGTGGCGGTAGCTGAGCTTGCCAAGAGATGCCTGCTGCTGAGCGGGGAGGAGAGGCCGACCATGAGGGAGGTGGCCATGGTGCTCGATGGCATCAGAACGTTCGAAAAGCACCCATGGGCGAAGGAGGGCAACGAGGCTTTCGAGCCTTTGTTGGGCCAGCCTTTGCTGGCTCAGCCGACACCACTCTGCAGCGCCAGTGGCACACTTAGCGAACCCGATTCTTCCTACACTGACATGGTGCCATTAAACATCATGAGATGATGCTATCAGTCGAGATGCTACATATCTGAATCGACGAACATGTTAAACAAGTAGTGCAATATGCACTACATGCAATTATATAGAAGCACTGTCATCATTTGTGAGTTGTTTATGAAACTCTAAACCTGCTTTCTACCAAAAGCCTGTGAGATATTGCTGCCGATCGACTACATCCTATCAATTATATGTCATGTCCTTTTGTCCAATGACCATGTGATTGGTTTCTTCTCCTAATCCCTAATGTAACATGTGTTGCTGGTACATCAGGATGATGTAGGTTCTCTCTCTCTCTCTCTCTCTCTCTTTATATATATATATATATATATATAAATATATAACCAAGTATTGAAACCATGGTAAGAGCTATCCATGGTTACTTATTAATTTAATGATATTAAATTAAAATTAATATACATTTCTTCAAAAATTACAAGGAAACACGAAAGATTAAATAACTTATGAAAATATTAAAGAATATCTTAGATATCCTAAACATTAAATTAAACTAAAATCATGATTAGTAATGTTTTAATTTAAGCTGAATGAATTATAACGCTACTCAAAAGCTTTGAAAGGATAAATATGTAAAACCGAATTGAATAGACCGAACAATGTTATCGGGAGATGGATAACGACTGACATGGCCACGCTGGCGCCGCTGCTGCCACGTGGGTACGCCACAAAACGACGTGGGCAAAAGCATCGCCTCCACCACCATGCGGATGTTCTGCTCCCCGAGGCAGGACAAAACCGGGGAAGGCGGCAGCACGTGACACGCCCCCACCTGCGCGGTGGCATATCCATGTGGCGATCACGTAGCGGCGGGCCCCCAAAAAGCTTCATCCGTTTGCAGGTGCAATGCATCTCATCCCCATTCACGTGCACTACTATAATGCGAGGCTTTCACTGGTGACCTGTAGGAATTGTGCCACTCACACACCATATCATGCGAGTTCCTTGAATGAGACCAAATATACAAGTCAACTGTCTGCATATACGTATATATATATGACAAGTTAGTATATTTATGCGCTGGGAAATCTCTAGTCCTACGAAATGGAATCCGAAGAAGCCATCAAGTGGTCCAAATGCCTTTCAAGTGGATGGGTGCGGCAAGTGGAAGTGCCAAATGGCTGCTTCTTTTCTTGCAACTTGAGCTTGCCGTCTGTCATTTTTATTCCTTGTGCGGGTTGGCATTTACGCATCAGGAGAAAGAGAGTGCGCAAGTCAACAAAGTGGGGGAAGGTTGGTGTGACAAATGGTTACCCAAGCATGCAACTTGTGATTCACCATTGCTCCACCGAATGTTCACGTCTCGAATCTTATGACGCTTCTGCTACTGCCAAGTTACAGTTCCACCTGGAGGGAAGCATTCGCATCAATCTTATTGCAAGGCTGATCAGGATCGACAGGATGGACGTGTCCACGATACATAAAATAGCGAGTCAGCATCGTACCGAGGAAGGATTGGAAGATGTGCAATTGCAGCTAGCGAGAGGAGCTCGTTGAGGTAATTGCACGACACGTCTCTCCTTTTGCCATCACTCGAAAAGGAATCCTCCCACGCCGAGGACCTCCAACCTCGGAGGAGATTTGTGGTGAATCTTATCATCTTCTCGCTTGGTGGGTGAAACAAGGACACGTAAAATAAGGTTTCGGTGGGAAGTAAAAGAAGGTGAATTCGACGTGATGAAAGGGGAGACATGTGTCGCCAAACCGGGAAGAACAAGTAGGTTGCACCGCTCCGCGGCCAGCCACGTACAGACCATGCAGCATGGGAACGATGCTAATGTCACTGTTGGAAGACAGCGTAGCACGGTGGGAGTCGACAGGTTGACATGTGTCTTCCAAGCGAAGCTCTTGTGAGTTGATGCCAAAGCATGATGAGCTCAGAAATAAACGACGAAGGAAATTTAGCATTTGTGCCGGAAAATTCACATGCAAAGATGCCTTGCCATGTGTTGCAGCATCTGCATGCATGATTAAAAGCCGAGAAATGAATTGTACATGTGAATACCAATAAAAGATGGATTTTTGGGAGATAGTGAGGATCTCCAGGTTCATTTTTTTTTTAGTCTTGGTCCTTCTATGATTGGAGTGCTTAAGGGTGGGTTGGTTCATCAATGGAATGACACCGTGATTTGGATGGACAACAAATATCGTCGGTCATGAGAATAAAATTCAGCAAATTGAGAACAAACCTAAAAAAAATAGTCATTAAGTTGGCGCCGATTGAGTAGACTAGTAGCGATCTCCATGTGGATCAATAATTCCTTTAAATTGAGGTGGAATTTAATGAATCTGGAAGCTACACTGCCTTCTTTTTTATGTCTGCTAATCTAATTAATTAATTCGTATGTTGGACGGCGGAATTTAAAATCTCATATCGTGACCACACTGCATCATTATCTAAATCTTAGTAATTAAATAAGTCCCACGAATCGTATTATTAATATTATCTGCCGGTCGAAGTGGGAACCGAAGAAGATGACAAGACCGAGTGAAACGAACCGGCGGTAAGTTTAAGTCACCACCCGATAGCTAAGCTGTCGGGTTCCAGAAGCCGCAGCACAAAATGGGGGTATAAAAAAGTACGGCGGTAAAAGCACCTCCCCCTTCTGAAGCATCGTTAAATCGATCGGTGCCTCTCCGCAGTGTGCCAGCAACTTGCGTTGCGTCCCCAAGACGAGTCCCGGCCAGGAGAAGGAAGAGAAGCGTAAGTTGTCGAGAATGGGTGCTTCGGATCTCTTCTCTTTTTGTTTCTTGATCCTTGCAGTTGGCCCGTCGGGTGTTTTGGAGCTCAAAGATTGGATCTTTTCTTTGTTTGGAAAGCTTGTTTGTGTGCAAAAGTTCGGCCTTTGTTGGGTGTGCGGTATTCGTCGATCTGGTTTCCTTCTGGGTTGATAGCTTCGATCGTTTCTGGTCTTCGTTATCTCTCTGCTTTTTCTTGATCCATTCTCGCAACAGAATCTTCCTTCCCCATTAGCTATCAGAGTCGAGCTTTGTTTTTTTTCCTTGATTTTGTTTTACATTTTTGCGGCAGGACTGAAGTTTTGAAATGATCTGAAGGAGTTGAAGCTAAAAATTTGATTTTTCTCGCCGGTTCTCAGGCCCTTTTTTTATTTGCATTTATCATCACAGGTAGAATCTTTGGTCATCTTAGATTCCTGTGTCTGGTCATCGAATCAGATCGCAATTTTTTTATTTCCACTTCTTTTATTTAGCATATGAAAGTTATATCCGACATTCCGGCATCTTCGGTGCCATTATTGATCTGTATGATTAGCTTTCAGCGGCGATCTCCACCTTCAGTAGTTTAATTTGGTTGAGGTAATGGTAAATTGAACGAAAAAAATCCTCTTTTTTCAGCATTTCATGTTAGCACCAAATTTCTATGCATTATCATCCATCGTTGTTGGCTGATTTCATAGGAAATGTGTGGGATTTTGAAGGTCGTGCATGTTTCTTGATCTCTGTTAAAAATCTCATCTTTTGATACCAAAATCAAATGCTTCTCGTCAAGTAAGTAAATCTGAATCTAGGGTTTTTTTTCTTCTTCTTCTTCCTGCTGATTTCACAGATCGAAGCTAGCGGATCCGAGGCCAGTCTTTTTTTGAGGCAAAAGCTTCCGGAGGACGAATCTCGACCGCCTCATCTCCGGACCCGACGTCCATGGGGCTCTCGAGCCTGCCGACGCCATCGGAGAGCGTGCTCGCCCTGGTGCTCGTCAACACCGCCTTCACGGTCGCCATCCTGAAGGAGCTACTCCGCTCCGCCCTCCACCTCCTCCGCCTCCGCGCGCCGGCGCCACCGCCACCGCCGCAGGCGGAGCCGGCTGCGGGCGGGGCCGCTGAGGCCACCCTCACCGATCAGTTCCGCAGCCGGTCGAGGCCCGTGCGGTTCGGCTCCGCCCTGGGGCGAAGGCGGGCGCCGGCCGAGCGCCCCGCGGACTGCCGGGTCTGCCTCGCCCGGTTCGAGCCGGAGTCGATGGTGAATCGGCTCCCCTGCGGGCACCTCTTCCACAAGGCCTGCCTGGAGACGTGGCTCGACTACCGCCACGCCACGTGTCCACTATGTAGGACCCACGTCCTCCCGGGCGAGGAGCCCACCCTCTCCTCCTCCGTCTCCACGTTCTCTTGGCCGTGGTTTTAGGTGGTAGGGCTTCGCGGTGACTGCCACAGATGGCGTGGGCGCTTGGATGATGATGATGATGATGATTAGTGTGGTGACAACGGAGAGTTCTTTTTATCTTTTTTTTTTTTTTTCATTTTTCTTCCTTGTAAACTTCCTTATAAATATTGAAATGATGCTGCGTGTACAGCCACTGTTTGGTGTAAAATTTATTTTCACGACCAAGTAGCAACTGAGCTTTTAATTTCAGAGAATTATTCAAAAATAGAACAAAATTGATTTTTTTTTAAATTTTGATTTGGACGATTGTTCGAAAAAGTATTTTTTTTGAATATTTTTTTGGGATGATAATTTTTTCATGATTATCAAACGGTTATTTTTTGTTTTTAATGTTCTAAAAATATTTTTTTTAAAAAAAATGTTTTTTTAATTAAATCTAAAAGGTTTTTTCATCAATTGTTATAGTGTGTTTTTAACTAAAAATATATTATAAAATTAGTCCAAAATTACGATAAAATATTAATATTATATTTTTTATAAAAAAAATAATTTATAAAGTACAGTAAATAGCTGACAGGAAACAAGTTGTGGATTGAGAAAAAAAATACATAATAATTTGTGGAGGATATTTTTAGGATTTTTAAAATAAGAATGACGGTTTGAAAATCATGAAAAGAGGGTACGATAAAAAAAAACATATATTAAAATATATATTCTCGGACAATCATTTTTTGATTTCTATTTTTTAAAATATCAAATAATACCCAGAACAATTTCATCCCAATGCTAAGTCAAGAGGGCTAAGCCAGGTTTGATATGTTCGTGTATTTATTTATTTCATGACGTTTACTACGATGATCTGAACCTTCGTCGATCATCTATCAAGATCTTTTTAAGGGAACATTGTCTGGAAGTACGTGAGGGGGTTCTCATTAATAAGCAGTTCAGCTTCAAACAAATGGTTTACTATGCAAACTGGTCATCGTCATCCGAAACGAGGGGCACAAGGCAGAACGAACACAGCAACCCTCAAAGTTCATCTGCAGCAGCTCAGGAACACACTGTTGCCGGCGTCCGTTCGAGGTATCCATCATAAATTAGTGGTTGCACTGTCGCATCGCAGACTTCCACAATAATAATCTTTTTGTTTTGTCATCCTCTACGTGCCTCTGTACATATACTTCACCAGAATACCGAATACGCCATTCGAAAGAAAGCATGCTCGTAATTATACGTATATACAAAGAACACAACCAGCAACACTTGTTTTCGGGTAGATGGCATTTCGTGTGTGATCTCGTCAGCCCAAAGCTGGGGAATGCTTAACTGGGCCATCGCTTGGAACCTCGATGCCTCTTCTCCTGCACAGGCTCTCGGGGTGAAGGAAGTCTCTTTGCGTGCATGCTCGCAGCTGGAGTTTAATGCTTTCTTGCATGTTCACAATAAAATATTTATTTCAGAAAAAAAAAAAAAGGCAAAACGAGAGATGAAGATGTGCAGTTCTGACCTCCCTTGGTGTTTTTTCTTTTAAAAATAAGATTTTTAGTGTATTTTATATGGAATCGAACATGAAACCGATGCACATTAACACAAATAATAAAATATTTTAGGTTTTAATAGGTTTTGTTATGCCCTTTTCGCATAACGCTATGGCCATCTTCTGCAACATTCCACACAAAGTGATGAAGCGAGCACGGTTGCACTTCTGACCAGTCTTTGAAACCGCTTTTATGGATTTTTGAAAGAAAGAGATGTTTGGAAAAAAGAAATGCTTGGACAAGTTGCCTGATGCGCAAGTGTTGAGTTAATGTCCGACTGCATTGCCTGTGTGGAGGTGTTGGGTCCTCACAGTGACCATAAAAAAGAGACAATTCCTTTCCATCCCATCTTTTGAAATTTACAAGTTCTGGTTATATGTCTCGATACAAGTTCTTACACTTTTGTTAGATTTGAACTGGGGAGTGGAGTACTGGAGAAAAGGGAATGTTTTGTAACTTTATAAGATAACATTATAAGGGAAATTTTGACCATCCATTTTTGTAAATGTAAAAGGATATCTAAGTAAATATGAGTTATTAAATAAGGTGTGATTTCATAGGAAGGACATCTTTATCGATCGAAATACCAATAAATGTGATAAAGGATACAAATTTCTTTGGCATAATAAATTATTATGGGAAAAATATAATCGAGGATAGAAATATGTCTTGTGAATTCATAAATATCTCAGCAATGAATGGATTTAATATTTTAGCATGTGATGCTCCGATATTATCCGTTAAAAAGAATGATGAATATTTTTATCACTGTCATTTCATTTGGAAGTTTTCAAAGGCTTAGGACTTGTAGATGAACTATGATTTTATTATATATTCATAAATTACTCCTCAAACGTGGATGATACATGGTACGACGGCATAATGAGCAGTAAATTGCAAAAAGAAAAATCTACATTAATTCTAGCTGGAAAGCGAAATTTTGAGTGGAATAAGATTGTGATCACTCGTTTCGTGAATAAGTTTCGGATATAGTTCATTAAACGTATATCCATACGTACACAAGCTATCCCACGATATTACATAAGGCTATCCAATTCCACAAAAATTCTGCTTGAGATGTGGTCATTTTGATCCAACTCAAACTACCTTAATTCTTTTGGTGACATGAAATTGATGTTTCGAGCATACTCCCAGGAATTGGCAAGCATAGCATTGAATAAAAACAGCATCCGGACAAGGTGGCAATTCCATCTCACAAGCACTGTGCTTTGCATCAGCTTTGCTTGTGCTTTCACCAATATTATTCTGAAACCGAACAAGATCACACCCGCAAAGTAATACGACTACGATATGTCTTGTCTTGCGATTCGTGCGACTCACATAATATATGTATTTTGAACTCCTCTCGTTAAGTTTTCTTTAAGACTAATCATATAATCCTAGAATAAATTATATTACAATATGATTTCAAATTAATTATATTACAAGGGTAAATAAAAATTATATAATTTATTATCTGTCTAGTCTATTGCCTTGTTGCATCGAGCTATTTCGAAAGCTATCTTCCAGCGGAACAGTCTCGTAGACGTCAATTTGAAAAAAATAAGAAAAAGTTAGAAAAACATAAACTGCATCGTCCGGGTTGCTTAAGTTGAAGAACAACATACGAGCGAAATCAATATTCTTTTTGGTGACCATTATTTATCAATCAAACTTGAAGCAAGCGGCTTTTTTATAGAGAGAGACACTCGGGAGATGCTAAGCATTACATAATAATGTCGAAGAGGGTGGGGGTCGAGTAAGATTAGCAAGAGACAAATTTAATGATGTGAACATACAACAGCACTGGTAAGATTTAAAAGAAGAAGACTTCTCCACAGATTTTTTACGCGACCACAAAGTTGGTGCGCTTCAGATATTTTGTAGCCTTCTTTCTAAGCTTTTCCTGGAGTCGTTCATCGCCGATATCAAGGTAGACCTCCTCGAGACTGTGGAGATGTTTCATCCCCGAGACGCTTTGGTCACCGAAGTGGCCGATTAATTTCAACCACTCGAGATTTGGCAGCGCTCCTTCCTGGAAACTCACCTCCACGGATTCGATGTGCAACAACTTCAAGCCTTTAAATCCTTTGCGGTCGAAGACTAGTTGTTCGTCGCATTCAACGAGCGACTTGTATCCGAGTACTAGCTGGGCAAGTGCGGGGAGATTTGCCAAGACCCGGACAGCATCTCGCGTTAGGGACGTGAACCGTAGCGTTATCTTGACAATCCGGTTTAGCGATGCCACCCAATCCGGCAAAGTTTGGAGAACGCCCACGAGCTGTATGTCATGGAGGAGCAAGGGCGGTCTTCGTAGGTCGTTTAGAATCTGGCCCAGGCCATTGCCATTGCCACTGTCAAGAATGGTTAAGGAACGAAGGCAACCGTCGAGCTTCGAAAGCAAGTCGACCAAGTGCTCCTGTCGTCGGGTGTCCTCAGGACCGATATGTACGGCCCCTCCTACGTCTCCCACGGTAACATCGATGCTTAGCTTCTGAAGCTGGGTTAGCTTGCCTATCTGCAGCAGCACAGTCGAGTCGGTAACAGTTATCAGTCCCAACTTTCGCAGCCCTTTCATCTTCCCTACCCCGGTCGGCATCCTCATACTCTCATAGGACCAAATGCCGGAAAACTCGGCTCTGTTAGCTTCAAAATGGAATTTGGTGCCCGCCAGAAGGTAGGCCAACTTCTTGAGTTCGACAGCCGCACCGGGGAACTTATTGATGCCTGTTCCTCTGATGTCCAGAGTCTGCAGGTTCTGCAGGTCTCCGATCGAATCTGGCAGCTCCTCTACAGAAGTGTTTCTCAGAGATAGGAAGCTCAAAAGAAACAACCGGGAGATGTTCTTGAGGTGATTGTGACGGAGACCCTTGCATCCTTGCAGGTCCAACACCCTCAGCAGCCTCATCTTTCCGTAGTTGTGGAATGGTTTGTCGTCACTAAACACGGTGAACGACCGGACGTGGGATAAGCGGACACCACGTCTTTGGGTGATTGTACCATGGAGTGACAACCGCCTAATCTTACCCTGTGGCATCTGTGTGGACTGCTCGTGAAGCACCGTAACGAAGTTCTCCTGGGAAGTTATGGAGTCGATTACCTCCAGCATGATGTCATGGATTCGACAGGTCTTCACCTTCCCGTCACCGGTGATCTTTGATGGCTGGATTAACCCACGGCCGATCAACTCGATAAAGTAGCCCTCCGCAGCCTCCTCGGCGGACATGTCACGGCTTCCGCTCACGATACCTTCAGCCACCCATCTTCTCACCAAACGCTTCCGTTCAACGTCATAATCTTTGGGGAAAATAGTGAGGTACAAGATGCAGGGCCGGAGATGATGAGGCAAACCAATGTAACATAGAAGCAGTGTCCGTTTTATTTTCTCCGGAATGATATTGGTCTCCAAACTGAAAGGAAGATGGTTTTGCAAGTTTTGCCAGTCCACCGGCGTCATATCCGGCTTAGCAGCAATAAGACCGGCTAAAGTGACGATGGACAATGGAATTCCACTACATTTTTTCACCATATCTTCCGTAAGATTTTCCATACCTCGAGGACAAGTAGCGATGGGGCCAGGAAATGCTCTTTTGCGGAACAGCTTCTTTGAAAGCTTATGCGTGAGGGGTGAGATGTTATAGATGAAACGTTGGGAAGAAGAACCACAGGCGTTGGGCACCGCCTCATTACGGGTTGTCACGATGATCCTACTACCTTTAGTGCTGGAAGGTAATGCAGACTTGATATGATCCCATGCAGACTGGACAGTCCACATGTCATCAAGAACAATCACATACCTCTTGTCCTTCAGATATTCCACCATCGTCCTCACCAGTTGCGTCTCTCCCATCTTGTCCAGATGTTGCTCCAGAACTCGCTCCATTCTAGCTCCCTGCTTCATGGGATCAACCCCCAAGATATCTAGGATATCCCGACCCCTGGAGGAGAACTGTCGAATCATGTTTCGGAGAAGCGGCTCGATCTTGAAACATCGTGGCATCTCAATCCATGCGCGGGCTTGGAAGTAGCCGCCGGTGACGGCCGAGCTTTGATATACCATCTTGGCGAGAGTCGTCTTGCCCAATCCACCATTACCGACGATAGAAATTACCCTGAGTTGGGGATCGTTCTTCTCCATTAGCTGCCCAACAATCTCATGCTTGTAATGATCCATGCCCCTGTGTCCAACTTCCTTCAAAAAAGCAGCAGAACGTCGAAGAAGGCCAGAAGAGCTGGCGGCAGTACTTGAGCTGATACATATTGCGCCTCCCGTAGGAGGACCAATTCCGACGTCGTAGCGTGCATGCCTCTCGCTCACATCGCGAGCGCGGAGCTTTAGGTTGCGGAGATCAGTGGCAACAGAGTGACGTGCTTTGAGTGTCCTCAGCAGGCGAACAGCATGGAGGAGCCCGCCTGCCAGTGGATGCTGGTGACGAGGCCTCCGGAGACGATGTCGGAACACGTCAACGCAATCCTCGGCATCGTAAGCCAAATCCCTAACTTGCTCCATCCATGTTTTTACTTGCTTGTCATGATCCAACGAGGAAGACAGGACGGCCAGGAAGGAGTCCATGCTCTTGAGCTCTTCCATTATGTACTGGATGTCATCTTCGACGCCTGCAAGCAATCCTGCTTCTTCTGCCAGGATGGTTCCTAGCTTCCCTAAGAGGGACGCAGTGACGCCCCCCGCGAACCTCATAATATCCAAGGCTTCGCTCCGAGCGTTCGCCATTCGGTGTTTGGAAAATGTTGGACAAAGTGTTTAAGCATAATGTTTGTGTTGTACCAGCCGATTTAAAGCGCTTGGCCGAGGGCCGGAATGGAGATGGGGCTTTCCTTCACCTAACCCATGGTTTCTTAATCAGATAGTTGTGGAAGTTCGAAGTCATCCGAACGTCCGATGCACGCTGGTTTAATATACGTCGTTCGAACCGAAAGGGAAGAAAACAAGCAAATATACTCGAATGACTAATTTTTGAATCCTAATAATGTTTTAGAAGACATGATGTCGCTACACAGTGCAATCATCGACCCATCATGCCACATCCAGAGATTTAATTTAATTTGGAACGTCTTCATGCTGGATGAACACACATTGATTTCACGCTAGTTGGCCTAGTAATTTAATTGGGGAGACTTGACGCACTAGAATACAGTAAGTTTAGTCGTTTCCATTAGATGGCTACGTTTGGAAAAAAACATGGAAGAAAAGTCTCACAGCCAACTGTTCCCGAAAGGTTGTTTTGTGGCCATCTCGTTCTGGAGATTTAGTCGATTTAGTCATTTGGATTGGATCGATGGAATGAACAAATAATTCAACCATGCATGTCTTTTTATCTAAATGGTCATGTCAAACAAGTTGGGTGTCATGTCTTCATCTGACATCTTACAAATTGTGCCACTTGACATTTCAATAACATGATTCTTGCTATTTAACATCTGCCCGAATAGTCGACGTGGTAGCACAACGATCGTTCCTTTTTTTTTTTTAATAGAATATTATAAGATAATATTTTCCCCGACAAAAATTTGAAATATCTACACTATTTCCTCGACATTGAGATATCGGAGGGGAAAAACGATCGTTCCTTTTTTTTTTTTAATAGAATATTATAAGATAATATTTTCCCCGACAAAAATTTGAAATATCTACACTATTTCCTCGACATTGAGATATCGGAGGGGAAAAACATTTTTTAAGTCGTAATTTATTTATGACACGCACAAAAGAAGCCCCCCCTTTTTTTTCACTGTTTTAAACGCCTCTTCCCCATCGAATCATGAAATCTATATAATCCCCATGTCTTTGGAATCATTTTTTATCTTCCAGAGAAATTATACTTAATTGAAATTGGTTTGCTATAGGTCATAGGATTCTACGAAAGCAAGTGTTCATCGGTGCTTTCAACTTCATCTGTTCATCAGCTCCTTGCCGTAGCCATCCTAGTGTAAAGGTGTCACGTACTTTAGTTTCAGGTTAATGTATTGCGTCCACTGTATCGATGAGAATACTCGAATATATATATATATATATATATATATATATATATATATATATATATATATAACCTTGCTGCTGCTACAAAGACATTTCAAGTCATATGTAACTGTCGTATTCTTATTTGTTTTATTTGTGGAAACTCTACGCACGAAATGATGCTTCAGGCGTGAGAGAGACGAGCAAGCCTTGTGCAAGTCGCATCCTCATCAATCCGGTCGCAAGACTTGTGCAAGTCGCCGAAGGAGGAGGGACCACCGAACCCGAATTAACAGCTGTCAAATCAATAACGCTAGGAAGCATTTTGACCTGGAAGCATTCGAAATGCCAAGCCATCAAGCATTCACGAGGATGGCTGCTGCGAAGCATCCCCCTCCCTCCCTCCCTCCCTCCCTACGGCTGGATGGCTGCCTTCGTTATAACAGTCCGATTAATCTTTATATCGAAATGAATAAAACTAAGATTATCTTATTAAATTTTTTTTAATGAATATATAATTGTCAATTTTAAATTAAGTATTTTAACTAGTAACCTAGATCAAATAAAATTGATGGATAATCTATCAAACTCTAATCAAATCATGATATTTGATATTATAGCTGATCTATTATTTTAGCATGCTGAGAAGGTTAGAGTAAGTAAGAAAATATTTTTTCGTGGGTGGAGTCAAAAAGCGTTGTTACGGTGAATGATTGAACACGATCACCGAAAGAGTAGCGCATTCAGACCAATGCCCTGATCTTGAGAAGGTCTTGTTTGCTGATCACATGCCCATCAGAATTGAACCTGATGAGAAAGCTGACATTTAGCAGGTTGGACACCAATGAAACGAAGCTTTGCGGAGTTCAGGATTCCAAAGAAACAAGGAGAAGATGATCATAGAATAAAGTGATGCCTCTTTTTTGCTTTTGCTAAAGAGATGAGACCATGAAGCCTGATGTTACAGTGAAGATGTAGATCGAAAATGACACCAGGCCTAAGGTAGATAGAGACTGTGAAAAGCCGACAGAAGGTTCAACCTAAAGGAAGAGTAAGCTCAAAGTAATGTGGCAAAAGGATTGCTTACAAACCCCCAAGTCTTTGGCCTTAATTGTCTGAATGCCTCACACCATCACATACCATCTTAAGCTTAGACGAAGTCAATAACCCACCCGACCAAGCAAGGAATTAGGCGTTGTTACGATGTGGAGTTATCATTGAGCTACACCTCATATGCACCATATAAGGATTTAATTTGGATTGTGCTAGTGTAACACCCTTATATGCGCCATATAAGGATTTGTTAGTGGTTTATATGAGTCTGATGAGTATATTATTAATAATTTTAGCTTAAATATTTTGATCGATAGGTCAAATCTGAAATTGATAGGCTAGTTACCCATTAGGTCAGGTCGTAAACTTTTGATATCAGAGTTCTCTGACTTTATCCACAGATAACCCTTTCCTACTCGAACCTATCTCACCATGCTCGAATATTAGATCAAACACCATAAGTCACAACCTGGCTTAATGGGCTAACTAACATATTAATTTTTTTTTGATTTATCAGTCACTGACCAAAATATTTAAGCTAAAGTTATTAATAATATACTCACTCATATAAATCAATCTTAGTCCCACCCACTTTTAATGTGGGATTATTGGACTAACTAGAGGTGTTACAACTAGGCTTGACGAGGTCGTTAAGCTCTTGAGTATATCATTATTAATTTCAATTTAAGTATTTTGATTAATAGTTTGAATCAAATAAAGTTGATGGGCCAATTATCCATCATAGTCTGATCGTAATATTTGGTATTAGAGCAACCATTGGGCTATATCTAATATTCATCATATTAGAGTTTGATCTGAGTTATGCTAGGCCTTGACGAGAACATTAAGTCCTTGAGTGAAAAAAATTATAATACCTTATTAGTCACACGTTGAAAGTGAGTAAGATTAAAATTGACTTATAAGAATTTAATGAGTGTATTATTATTAATTTTAATTTAAACATTCTAGTTAATGATTGGAGCCAAATAAATTTAATGAGCCAAATAATTAGCCCATCGGGTTTTGATCGTGACATATTTGATATGAGAGTCGATTTAATATTTATACATGGATTGATTATTCTCATATAAAAAATAAGATAAGATTAAGATTGACTATATTAATATCAATCTAATATAAATATTTTGGCTGCTCTAGTAGTGACACTCTCTTCGGTTAAACACAAGTTCTAAAACGAACATTTATCATATATGGAAATATACAAGATCATCATCGGAAAGAGATTTTACAATCTTCAATTTAATGTTAGGTGTAATATCTTTAACCATCTTTGTCATGCCACTGTAAAAGAGGATGCAATGTGTGATCATGAGCTTTCCTTTCGTTAAAAGCAAGGCCAAAATCTATACAAATCACTTATCTTGCATATTCACAGTATATTCAATAAATTTAATTGCATTCCTGTGGGTACATCATATTCAAATCCATATAAACATTATTATTGGAACAAAATCCAAACTTAATAAAAATTTAAAATATTTCAATAACTCCTCCTTGACATCTGAACATTTTTATTATTACTGTTTATATCTTTCTCTCTCTATTCGTTACTGTGGGAAATACACAGGCCTAAACAATAAATTGTATACGGCAACAGCTCCAAATAGAAAAAAAAAACTCTTTAATCTATTCCTACCTCAAAGTCCCGAAATCCAATCATACTCGAACTCTTGGGTATTAGATTTAAATTATATCTGCGACGGATTTGATGTTTGACTAAGCGGGCATGAGAAACAGCTTTATTAGTTAAATATTCTTTTTTTTAAAAAAAATGCAGATACCATTTTCATTTAATATGCAGGTTGCTAAGTGAGAAAGGTTATGCAATTTTTTAGTTTAGATGACATGCCGCCCATGCTTTACATGAGTTATCTAATCTTGAATTAAATTTATGAATGGTTGATCGGATGTTTTATTAAGTAGGCATGAGAAACACTTTGGTTAATTCAATATGTGCTAAACGTTTGCAAGGTTGAATGTGATAAATTTGCTTTTAATTGATAGTGATAGGGAATAAAATTATGGTACTGCCCTCGTAGCGACAACCGACGTGGTATCCGCGTACGGTATGACCTCAAAGTGATGCAGCAGGCTCAGCAGTGATGTGTGGTCATAACAACACCGCCTGGGATCATACAAGGTGACGTAGTGCAATGTAGAATCATACGGGTCGACTCGCACCATCCGAAGCATATGGACCAGTCGCCTGGAGCATCGGTAGCTACTAATGATCTGCATGTAATCGACCCTTTGGCTAGTGCTAGGGGGATCAAACCTCGAACACTCAAAACACACTAAAAAAATTTAATTTAAGCTTCAGAGTGATCAGGTCAAGAATCCTCCTCCCAACACCAACTTGTTGTACAGGAAGGTAACATCGAAGAGGCAATCGAAGCCCCATCTCAGGTCGACTCAGGAGACGCTACCTCTAATCTGACTTTGTTCTCTCATCCTATACTCAAACACCCATATCAAATTTCAAGACATGGCGTAAAGGACCATAATATTTTTGGTGATATGAGAACTTGAACCTCCATTCCTTATCGAGTGTACGCCCAAGTCGTGCACCTCGGCCCAAAAGACCTACTATGGCAGACTCATGTCTAAATTGTGCACCTTAGCCAAGCAAGGCCCACTAAGGTGGAGCCTATGCTCGAGTCGTACACCTCGGTCAAGAAGACTTGATACGGTGAACGTATACCCGAATTGTGCGCCTTGGACAAGAAGACCCGTTGTGGCAAACATGTGTTCGAGTCCTACACCTTGGCCAAGCAAGGCCTGCTAAGGCAGAGCCTAAGACTGAGTCATGCACCTCGACCAGGAAGACCCGCTACGGTGGACGTGTACCCAAACCATGCATCTTGGCCAAGCAAGGCCTGCAGAGGCAGAGCCTATGTCCAAGTCATGCACCTTTGCCAAGAAGACTTACTACGGCGAACGTGTGCCCGAGTCGTGCACCTTGGCTAAGAAGACCCGTTGCAGTGGATATATGCTCGAGTCATGCACCTCGAACAAGAAGACCCACTACAGCGAACATGTGCCGGCTAAGCATGGCTTGCTAAGATGGAGCCTGTGCCCGAGTTGTAAGCTTCGGCTAAGAAGACTTGCTACGGCAGACTTGTGCTCAAGTCGTGCACATTAGTCAAGAAAACCCACTATGATTTATGTATGCCTGAGTCGTGCACCTTGGACAAGAAGACCCGTTATGGCAAACATGTGTTCGAGTCCTACACCTCGTCCAAGCAATGCCCGCTAAGGGAGAGCCTAAGCCTGAGTCATGCACCTCGGCCAAGAAGACTCGCTATGGTGGACGTGTGCCCGAATCGTGCATCTTGGCCAAGTAAGGCCCGTTAAGGTAGAGCCTATGTTCGAGTCATGCACCGTTGCTAAAAAGACTTGTTACGACGGACATGTGCTCGAGTCATGCACCTTGGCTAAGAAGACCCACTATAGTGGATGTATGCTCAAGTCATGCACCTCCGACAAGAAAACCGACTACAGCAAACGTGTGTCCGAGTCCTGCACCTCAACCAAGCATGACTCACTAAGACAGAGCCTATGCCCAAGTTGTACGCCTTAGCTAAGAAGACTTAGTACGACGGACTTATGCCTAAGTTGTATACCTTGGTCAAGCAAAGCTCGCTAAGTTAGAGCTTGAGCCCGAGTCGTGCTCCTTGGTCAAGTAAATACTTCAAATAATATTTTTCAGATATATACTTTTTCACATATGGCAAACATATATATTTTCTTCAATGATTTTTAAATAATAAAATATTTTTTAAATCAATTAAAATCATATAAGTCACAGTTATTCGAAAATAGGCTAAACCAATTCGTTAGATACTTAATATTGGATTATCAAAACCGTCATAAAAACCAACATCCTTGTTTTCCTAAATTTATATATATATATATATATATATATATATATATATATATATATATATATATATTAATTGTCATACATAAAATCCACTTTCTAATTCATGCATGTTTTGTTTGATATTAAACGAATTATTTTTTCCACTTTCTAATTCACAATTTTTATTTTTTTCTCCCACTTATCTTAGTCTTTGTTCCCTCCAAAGAGGTCGCAAGGGGCACTAAATGCTCACAACATCCTGAGTAGTTTGTGTGTTTTCCTTTTTTTTTTTTCTTTTGTTATACCGATCTCCTCTTTTCCCTGTTCACCGCCGCAAGCAACACTTAGTTTTAGTTTTCTTTTCTTTTCTTTTCTTTTTAATTTCTGTCCTCTCGATTTACATATTATTATTTGAAAAATCTTATGGCTTCCAAACCCACCGTGCGGCAAACAACAACTCTTTTTGTTTTCCTCGTTATCAAATCCACTGTATACCATAATACCTTAAATCATAGATAAAATAAATATTATTATATTCACCAAAATCTTGTAGACTTATAAATTATTGTATGTTCCAAGAAATAAAAATTTACTCTTCGATGAACATACTGTAGAGAAACCTTAAATCGTGATACATGCAAATATCTCATCCAAAATTCTCATCAACACCATAATTCATCTAGAATTTTTTTTTTATTCTTGTGTATAACTTTTTTAAAAATTAAGATTATATGATATAGAAATCATCTAGATGCAACAAATTGTGCAATCTATGTGCTTAAACACAAAAAATAAATTTAGGATCTCTAAAACTTACTACGATTTGAACCCCTACGATCAAGATTTTGATCTTCAATCATTCTTGATACTTAAGTGTCTAATCTTTTCAAAGAATTTTTTTCTCTTGGTTTGGAGAATGGCCCCCCTCAAAAGATATTAACAAATTCTATGATTTCTTCTCATACAGAAATTTTCGTTTTCTTTATAGAGATTTCTATATGCATCCTACCTTTTATTATTTATAATTTTATTTTAAATTTTTTAATACTTTTTAAAATATTCATCTATAAATGAACATAAATATCCTCTTCTTTCTTCTCCTTGTCCTTGCTATTAAGCAGTTGTACGAAACAAAAAAAGATAAAGATTCATAATTAAGGGATTAAAAATAGTAAAATTATGTTTTACTTTTTTTTTTTAAAGAAGTTACCAATAAGGAGCTTTTGCTTTATTAAGACTCTTTCATTTTATAACCATGTCATTTAATGGTGTTATGAGTATTATCAGAGTCCATCCGAAGATATAAGCTCATCCAAGTGCCACTTCCTAGCTAACGTGAGAGATTTAGTGAGATGAGACCACATAGGTTGCTCGTTCTGTTGTTGGTGAGGACCCAATTCGAAATGGTTGAGTTGGCGAACTAGGATCTTTCTAGTTATAAGATTCCTCCCTAGGGGTTGGGTCGTCTAGATATCTTTGGGTGACTGATGATCCTACATAACAAGCTAGCATAATTTCTTCGATGCTTAAGTTAGTCACATAACATCTAAATCCATGAAATTGACGGATGGATATGAGTACAAGAATGAATTAGAGAGTGGCCTACATATTCTCTGTCTCTATCCTCATGTATAATTGAAATCTCTTTAGAAACATTTATCGTCGATGCCAAAACATACTAGATCATGATCCACGAGTTGGACCTCGCGTGCAGCATGCACAAGATGTAGATTTTGCAATCCTCATGAACTTTATTCTAAGATATTAATCTTTAACAATCTTGTGAATCTTTTTAGTTCGAGCACCTGCGACTTCATGCAGGATTAATTATTAGTGTTTTAAATAATTGAACTATTAGAAGGCTGGCTATCAGAATTAAATAGATATCATCTTTCCAAATAGATATTTAAAAAAAAAGGGGGACTCTTTTCTTGTTAAAAAATGAAGAGTATATAATGAACGCTACATCATGAATCAAAGGCTCGGCTCAAGCTGAATGAATAATATAATGATGACGATGACGATGACGATGACGATGATGATAATGATAGTAATCTTCTGTATCCTCTCATCATCTACTACGATATGAGAGGTTGATTTCACCAGAAGACATCGATCCCTACCGATCTACGCTTGCGCCCGAAGAATTCGTCGGTTCTTCAAGCGAAAGCCTTCGCAGCTCCCCATTAAAACATCAGACGGTCCAACGCTCAGAACGCGACAACCCCCGCGATCAAAGCCACCGTGATCCCACCGAAGGCGGTCCCGGCCGGAGGGCATGCCGCGCCGGTCTGGTCGCTCATTTCGCCGTCTGGACCTGGAGCCGCCGCCGGCGTGTCGCCCGTAGCCAAATCCGGAGCGACACCCATGTCCGCATCCGGCGCGGCTCCTGGTGCATCCGGAGCCGGCGGCGAATCGGCGACGGGAGCGTCAGCGGGGACCAAGGAATCCGGAGCCGGCCCCGACGCGGAAGGGGAAGTCGCCGCAGCGGAATCCGGAGCCGGCCCAGACGCGGAAGGGGAAATCGCCGCAGCGGAATCCGGAGCTGGCCCCGTCGCGGAATCCTGAGACGGCCCCGACGCGGAAGGAGCAGTCTCCGGAGAGGAACCATCAGCGGAGGAGGTCGGTGCTGAAGTAGCCGGAGAGGAAGCGGTGGGGGCGGAGGCGTCCGTTGGTGGAGTCGCGGCGGAGGATTCGGGCGTTGCCGCAGCGGCGGGGGACTGAGAGGGGGTTACAGCCTCTGAGGGCGCCCCGTCCGAGGGTTTCGGCGCTGGCGATGGTTCCTGGGCCGCGGCTAAGCCGACCGCGGCAAGGAGGAGGGCGATGACGAGAGCCGCGTGGCCTTTCATCTTTACCGGCGGAGACAGGGAGCGATCGAAAGGGGAAGAGATAGGAGGGGGAAGGATTCGAGGTGTAGTGGCGGGGGGAGCACACGTTATATAGGTGGCGGGAAGAGGTTGCGACCGTTGGGCGTGACAGGGTAGAGGAAGGAGCGGGCGAGGTGACCGGTCGAGCCGGTAACGTGGCTGTCGGTTTTACGGGCAACCCGCTCGAACCGGGGTGGGAGGTTGACCGGCGACCGGAGGTAGCAAAAAGACGGCGCGTGGAAATGGGCGTGACGTCCTCGACGAATAAGACAAGGTAGATGACCTCCGAATCGAGTTATATGCTCCATTTTTGCCTACGTTGGCTTCGTTGCGGATCACTCTCATGCAACAATGTTATCATTAATTTCATTGCCAGATGCAACAGCTTTTTTTTCTCATCTAACCGTATATTAGGTCAGGGTTAACTGATGGGCCACACCATCCAGTAGTTATTATATTGCATAAAACTTTTAATCATGTGGTGACTTAAATCCTTATGAGTGATTTTATTTATTTTTTTCACTACTTACTTTGGTCTCAAATCCTACTAAATGAATCATGAATCTATTATGCTTGCTTGGTAGATGGTGATTCACCCAACCACATGAACCTTCAAATTATGTTGTTGTGATCAAACTCATGAGACAAAATGGCAAGCATTCGAGTTTATTGAACCCAGAAACGGAGGATACAAGTGAAGGAACAGAGGCTCTTACGGACAGACACTTCGTGTACAAAGAGCTTGAAGAAGAAGAAGAAGAAGAAGAAGATTTGGAGTTCAATTCAGGTGTTGATATTGATATGATTGTTGAGGACCAAAACTCTTGGTGGGGATTCAATCCAGCTTTATCTGAAGCTGGAGGACGACCACAGTGTGTCCCAGAAATAAGTTCGTGAGTGTTGATTTCTCTGGAAGAATCTGAGAGAGATCATAGACAACGTATCGAACAAGAACAAATGGAGAAGGTAGCCAATCTGCAGACTTGGCTTTTGTTTTTGCATCTTTAATTGAAGCGTATGGCTCTCACCAGTATGCATCTTGGAGATGGTCACTGCACACACCATTATGGCTGTTTCTATGGCATGAACCGTTGACGTCCCGACCGTGGAGAAGAAGCATAAACTTCTCTTAAAAATCAAAGGAAAAGCCATCAACGCTGTGATTTATCGATTTTTGCTCTAAATTGAGTTCGATTTAGATGTCATGTGTAAAACCTTATAACTATCAGTTCTTCATCATTTCTAAGATGGTTTATGAGTGATTTATCAAAAAAAAAAAAGTCTCTGAGCTTTTATCCTCATATTTAATTTTTATCAAGGGTACTCGTTTTATTTAAAACTATGATAATTCCCTTGAATTGGGTGGTTTGGTCCGATCAAGGTGTCTCGATTCGGACCAGGTCGATTTGGATCGAATCTCTTCGAATCAGGTCGAGTCATATCCCTTCCACCAACTCATGAACAATCTCCGCTTTCTCCTCCTCCCTCTCTCCCTTGACTTCTTCCTTCTCCCCCTCCTTATGCTCCACATCTATCGCTTCCTCTTCCTCCCACTCCGCCACCTTCTCGCACTCCCCATCGTCTTCTTCCTCCTCCTCCTCATCCCATTCCATTTCCACTCCACCTTCACCTCTTCTTCTTCCTCCTCCCACAATACCTCGACCTCCATCTCCACCGTGGCGGCCTCTTCGTCACCTCCTCCCCCTCCCTCTTGTTTGCCTCCTCCTCCACCTCCGTATCTCCCCACGCCTCCTCTTCACTCTCTCCTTTCTTCTCCACGTCTTTTAACTTTTATTTTTCTTAGTTTGATCTCAATAAGTCATGTTACATTCGATTTATACTCAAGTTACAATCGAGTTACACTCACTCACAACCTATTAAAAATATATTAATTTGTACATAAATTTATTTTAAATTTATCATAAAAATAGTATTTTTTTTATTAGAATCATATTCCAATAAAATTTAAAAATTTTATAATTAATTATCCTAAATTATCTATAAATAAAAAATATTAATTTTAAAATAGGTTTGGTAATCAGGTATATCTTAGTTTTATTTCCAATCCAGTGTAACTAAGTCAACATGAAAAATAAAAAATTATAAGATTTTATAGTTAATTTTATGATAAAGTTTAGATAATTTTATATAAAAATTAATATATATTTTTTTTAGGATAACTTAAGTTTTTTAGTTTTATGATAAATTTTATATAAAAATTAATATATTTTTATATTAAATTTTATATAAAAATTAATATACCTGCATCATAGTGAAACAACTTGTTAAGGACATCCCCATTAACGCAGTAGATTTTGCAGTTTGGACTAGATTTCAGCAATTTAGTTGACACAAAAATTATCTCTAGGTTTGCTTTCTTTCCACTTTTCTACCCATTTATTCTTGTTATTTCACAACACTGCTTTTCTTTGGATCGAGATGAATTCCTGAGAAATATAAAGTCACAGTCGGTAACATCCCAAAAAGAATACGGAGTATACTAAAGTTAATTTGGGGAGGAATTGAAGACTGTATTGTAAATGATCCAATGTTGATATTATCTTATAGTAACATTAACATTTCAATATTTATGAGATACTAATAAATTTTTTTTAAAAAAAAATTCAAGTACCTTTTGACATTCTCTAAAGTCACAAGATTATCATATTTGGCTCATACCCATTTTTTTTAAAAAAAGATTACATATATTCATTCATTCATTTATTTAAAAATATATATTCATTTTCGAATAAATATTAAAGATATTAAAAGAATAAATTTATCACATAATATTCAACAAACTTTTGAAATATAATTTTTATTTATTATTTAGCAAACACTTAAAGTATTTTATAAGTACACATTCAGTCAAATCTTTTTCTCTAAATGCATGTAAAAAATATAAACATATTTTCCAATGTACCCTTACTCTCTATACATGTTTCCGGTCAACTTGTATGGTTGTAGGGAACAAAAAAATATTTTTTTTTTCATGAACATCTGAAACTTGATGAATTCTCTGTTGACATAAACTTTTTTCTTTTGGTTTAAATATTTGAATCATGAAGATATTGGAGGTACAAATTCTGTAAATGGCTCTATAAATTCTCAGTTGATAGTTGGTCCTTATGGTCTTTTTTTTTTTTTTTTTGACATTTCAAATTCTCGTTGCTCTTTTACTAAATGCACTTTATAGTCCAATACCAACCCAATGAAAATGGCAAAAACATTGAACTCTATTCCTATTTACTCTTTTACTAAATGCAATTTATATTGTATACTTTTTGTTTTTTCGATCATATATGTATATAGAGAAGGAAATAAGTCTATTGATTGATTAGCCAATCATGTTAGGCAAATCAAGGTTTTATCTTTTTTGGAGAGGGGGAGTAACCCTTTGGATTTATAAATTTTTTGTGCTTCGACGCACAGGGTTTTTTTTTTTATACCTCGCATGTTTAGTTAATATATTTTATTTTTTTAAAAAAAATAAAGGGTAAACGTAGAAAAAGGTTGTTTTTAAAATAAAGGACAAAAAGCAAGAAAGCCACCGGTGTTGGAGGATAGTTACAATTTACTGAAAATTCTGGAAGATATTATTTCTCAGCCTATTTCTTCAAGTTTGTTTCCTTTCCTCGATGTCAAATCCACTTTTGTTCCCTGTACCTAAATATGTTTACTTAATATATTTTATTTAAAAAAAACAAATCGGCAAAAGCAAGAATGGCCACCGGTGATGTTGGAGGATACTTCCAACTTACTGCAACTTGTAGACTGATGTGATGCTGAAGAATCTCACATCTGCACCGTCAATTCACCCACCCACTCATCCTCTCCTGTCTTCCCAATCTCAGCATCGCTCCTCCTCCGGATGAAACATCCAAATCCAATCATCATCCAATCTCATATGCCATCTCCATCATTTCAATGGCCAACAGCAGCCCTCCTAAATCACATCACTCATTCCTGATCTAACAATTTGACCAAGAGTGTTGTATGAAATATTTGTTCACCACTAATTAGCACCGGAGTCCCGCACCTCAACTCCTAATCGCTAATAAACAACTATAAATAAAAAGTTCATAATTTTCGTATATAAAACTGAGAATCTAACCCTTTCATTTTCTTCCACAAATATCTCGCATTTCTTAAGGGAAGATAAATCAGGTAACAGAAAGCCGTAGTTATCAACCATAACCACCAACAAAGCAAGGAGAGAAGATATATATATATATATATATATATATATATATATATATATATATATGTGCATTTAAGAGGAGTAGGAAAGGTAATTACGTCGATGAAGGGGGATTACGGGAGATAGAAGGTGGGGTCCGCGTCCACCCAATGGCTCTGATTCCAGTACGCTGCAGGATCGACGGCGCTGACGAGATCGAGAAGCGTCGGGTCCACCGAGCCGGACCAGTTCAGCGCGGCGAGACCTCCACCGGTCCGGCCCGGCATCGGATCCACGCGGACCGTCTGATCTTCGAACCCCGGCCTGATCCCCTCCGAGGGCTTCTCTTGGGTCGGCGACGGATCCGAGAAGCAAAACCCTTGCATCGCCCCGGGCACCGCCATGAGGTTCTCGGCCACCGGATCCAGATAGATATCCGGTGCCGGGCGCAGAGGAGGATCGACCGGTAGCGGCGTTTCGAACGGAGGGTTGGGATCGGAGATGGAGATCTGGGAGTTGCGGAGGGTCGGATCGGGGTACGGGGCGGAGGAGCTGGCGGTGCCGTTGAGGCTGGAGCTGCATCGGGATGCGGAGGAGCGGAGGCTGCAGTTTTGGTGGTCCTTATCGGCCGCGGCGGGGGATGGCTTGGAGTGGGGTTTGGAGGAGGAGGAAGAGGAAGAGGAAGGGCGCTTGGACTTGCGGCAGCCACCACCGACGGGAACGTTTCGGAGGATGCCGCCCTTGGTCCAGTAACGGCGACAGGACTTGCAGAAGTGGCGGGGCTGGGAGAGATTGTAGTTGTTGTAGTAGCAGAACTTGGTGTTGGTGGAGTCGCAGCGGGGGCACTTCACCGGCTGCTGCTTCTGCACCGATGCCACCGCCGCCGTGTAGCCGACGAGGCGGCTGAACTCGGCCCGCGCCCCTCCGCCACCACCAAAGATGCGGCCGTGTAAAGGCGGGAAATCCTGCATCTCGCCAGAGGGCGGCCGGTCCGTCTTCTAGAAGAATCCCGAAGCTTCTGTGGTGGTTCGACGGGCGGGCGGAGGTGTTCCACGACGTTAATCGCCGCCGAAGACACGAGAGAGAGTGTGTGTTTCTGCCAAGGTTCTCATGGGCTCAAAAATATTACATGAGCATGAGGAGGAAGAGGTATACTTATTGCGTGGCCAACGTCAGCCAATGGGCAAATATCTTATGCTTTTACATTATTTAAATTTACTATTCTATCCCCAGCAGAGCTCTTTATTACAGCCACTCAATGCGGACTTCCAGCCACAATAAACGAGCTTTTTTAGTGTAAACAAGTTTTTCCGTTTTTCGCAAATTATCTTCATCTTTGAGTAAATTATATTTGGGTTCACACCCTTAATTTACTAAAGTTTACGTCATTCATTGAGATTCGTGCCCTGGCTCTTGATCACCCGTGAGGAGCTCCCCCGTGGAAAAGGTAGCGTCGCACAGTGAATAAGTGCTTCAGAACAGAAGTACGTCACATCCCAATGTCTGCTAATTATTCTTCGTTCTGTTCACCGGGTACGACTTCTGCTTGCTACGAGACGACGTCGGTAAGAAGCGCCGTGCAGGGTGGTGTCGTCGTCGTCCCCACGGGCAGCTCACGGTCTCCTCGGTCATGTCTGCTCGTCCCCTCCGTTTCCCCTCTCTCCCACCTGGCCCTTCTTCTCTTGTCGTCGCCCTCTTCGAACCCATACGGCGCGCTCTCTCTAGTATGCGCCTCCTCTCCCGCGCGGACGACCGACCCGCAAAGTCTACTGGCACTGGTCTTAGTACAACGCCAACAAAAGGCGCACTTGGTGGAGGAAGACATCGCCTGGTACAGACCTACTTTTTGGTGCCCCATGTAATTCTTTTGTACTTGCCACACCCAAGTAAACACAGTAGTAGATAGATGATTATAGGGTTCTGCACAACAAGCGGTGTCTGTTCATGTCATGTACACTTGCAGACCGACTAGAATAACTCTTTATTTTTCCGCAGGTTTGTATACAGTTAAGATCCATGATAGAAACTGTAGAGTGTGCCACCATGAAGAGTTGAGATCTGCCCCAGTGGATGACTGCCCTCTTCCCCGGGCGAAGGTTGATACACGGATCCTTCAGAAGGGCGTTTCCCATGCGCTTAAACCTCATTAATGTCATCAGTTGGATAGCATCTCAAGTGCTTCATAATATTTTATCATGGCTCCTAGTTCTCGGGATAAAGTATTCTGTAAGGCACCTCTGCGGATTTCAGAAGCAAGCCATCATCGAGAGTGACAGCTAGCCATGCGAGAATCCCATGAGCTACTAAATTACTGGGTTCAGAAACCCTTAGTTTGAAGGCAGGTTTTGCTACCTCCAGTTCAATGGGCATCAACACTCGGAAGAGAGACAGAGAGAGAGAGAGAGAGAGCTGGTTGCGTGTTCCTTTTTTTCAAGAAGGAGATCAGCTGGTTGCAGCATCTTGCACTTATATCTGTTGGACTGCTTTCAATATATATATGAGTTATTAGAATCTGCAGTAACTTGTGTATATCTAGGTAGAAGTTACTGAGTTTGAGAGTCTCATGATGGAACTGTGCCATTGTCAATCGCGGTATCAGATCAAGTACACATCGGGACAAATGCTTGCACTGTTCGAAAGGAATGGGGAGTTGTCTTGCCGCATGGAGCAGCACATGGGACGGTGGAGAGGTGGATGGGGTAGAGGTGTAAGGCTGTGAAGAGATCCTTAAAAAGGGCAGTGGTGAAGTGTGCATCGGCAATGTGTGGTGGGAGTTGGAATCTGATGTCATCCAAATCCTGTCTCTCATCCTTGTTCCTTCTGCATGTCCATTTCATGGAGGCCCGCCATTCACAGCAGTCCCCGTCATGGAGATCACAGAAAAGATCATGCCATTACGCCTCCCCACGAAAGCGCCCTCTCCTCTGTCCTGCCTCCACTTCTAGCTGAGCTGCAACTGTTGGTGGACGTCCATTTCGTCCTTCCCCGTCACCATGCATTCACCTTTCCCCCTCAGTGTTTCTTGCATTATAGGAAGGAATAAATGCACGGAACCAACACACCAGAGCGTTGTTCTCAGGTCGGAGAACTCACAAGAAGCCATCAACGGAAACTTAGCTTCGCAAGCATGTGTTCAAACACCAGATTTGCTCATATAAATGCCAATAAGAATCATGTGGTGTTCACTCTTTAAAGGAATGATGTGAAACACTCCACAGGTCATGAGTCTACAGCAAGAGTGAGATTTAAAATTTATGAAAGTTGAAGTAGCTCTTGTGAATCACATTAAATGCAAGAAACTTGGATGATCCCACCAACAGAGTTACATTAAATGCCTCATGCATGAGCCATCTACTTAGGTTTAGTAACAGCGATGCCAACGAAAAATAGAATAATAATATGTTTACAATGCAAGAAAATTCATTGCTTGATAAGAAAAAAGGTCTCACTTTAAAACATTGATAAAATCGAATGCGCATGATGGTATCCTATATCTACAGCAATTTGGACTGCTGAAGTAGGATCTCCAGTTGACCACAAGGACCAGTTCAGCTTATGACCGAACGACCAAGATAAAGATTTTTAGGATTTCATTAGTTTAAGCTCTTTGTCCAGATGGCTAAGATTCTGAGCTAGTCAAGCAATATAGTAGACCAACTTCCTTGATATGAATGGACATATCCCTAATTGGATCAAGCAAATCTATACTCGTACTATTCCTGCAGCCATACAGTAGAAAGCTGTGGATACAGATGGTTCTTACCATCTGGCCAGCATCTAGAAATCCTTAGGGCACTCATTCCTAGGTCTCCTTGCAGGATGCCAAAGGCCTCCACCCTTCCTAAGTCCTACACTCTCGCAGAATAACCCTTCATTTTGTGTGCAGCAGCACTCGAGTTATTTCCTCCATAGTAACTTCTCCACAGTTCATAGCAAGCGAGGCTTGTGAATCATATACTACCGAGCCAGTTAATTCTCATGAAAGCGACAAAGAAACTGACAACAATCAAGTTGTCTTCTACAGACGGGACACATGTACAGATACTGCCCACTGCATCTACATATCACACCCAATGCGTCCATTCCTGGTACACTGTGAGATTGCACGAACCATTAGAATGACAGACGAAGTACCAGGCATAATCCAAAACAACGTTGGCACACGATTACTACTTACACAAATTAACCTGCTACGTACCGTGGGGTTACCGACTTAGTGTGTTTCCCTGGCAGTCCGTAGATCATGACAACAATGAGTTATCCCTTTCACCTCGTAGGTGGGAGCCAACCTACGATCAAGCGCTCGTTGTGGGACCATCGAAGACAAATCCATCGTCAACTAAACCAGGTTTTGGCTGTTTAGTATAAGTTATGTTGAATGCTTGGCTGCGGTAGAGGAAATTATGGATCGTGGTTATCTTGTTCATTACATCAGCTGGAAGAGCACAACATGAACAGGATTAATGATCTTGCACTTTGTACATTACGCACATGAACATGATCAATAATCTTGTACTCATTGCCTGTGTCATCAATGCATCGAGTAAACATCACAGATCATGATTTCAACACTGATGGGGACAGACGCCGTCCTGCCTTGGGCACAACGTTTGGCTGTTGTAGCAGTACCTTCTTGGCCAAAACTAATGGACATCAAGATGGAAATAAGTAGTTCTTCGTTTCAGGTTTAAAAATCGTGTTGTCACTAAAAAATGGATCGTTGTATCTGAATCTTTTAAAGGATTATACCAAAAATAATGGAATGATATATATTTATGCACAATCACAATTTAATAGTCTAAGCTTTTGGATTAAATTGGTATCCTGACCACCTACTTTTACATAAAGGGAGACAATTGAGTCATGCGAAGAAAAATGTTAAAAATGTTAAAACGCATTCAGAGGTTAAAAAAAAAACTAAAAGAATAACCGTAGATTGACAAATATCATATAATTAAAATATTATAAAATATTCATGTATGAGAAGAGATTAAAAAATTAAAAAAATAATCATAAAACCAGCTATTTATCATAAATTCACATCAACATAAAACTTTATATTTAATATTTTAAAAGTTTTAAATTATGAGAGATCTTTTAACATTTAATTTTTGGATAACAATACAAATGTTCTTTACAGCAATATCATGTTAAGTCTCCAAAAACTTGTCAAAATCTTCTATCATTCTACTCCCTCAGTCCAACCCTTTTTTGAAGACCATGAAATAGCTCCAAAACCAAGCATAAAATATACCTTGATGTATTTTTTTTTTTATCATCAATATCTCCTGCATGGTCACTATTTGTGAAGCCAATTAAATCTAACTTAATAATAATCATTAATTATCTCCCTTTCTAAAATAATAATCATTAATAAAAATAATCAGTATCTTCATATTTTTTTACTATAATCATTAATAAAAATAATAAAAAATAACTTTTACCTCTATTAGATGTCAGATTTATAGGACTACAAACATTAGACCAACTCCAATACCTTTTTTGCTCTTCATAATTTTGCTTTGGAAAATTATTCATGTTTGCTAACAACACATTCTTCACAAACTTATGATAGACAATCAAAATATGAAAGTTCAATTACAATAATTTTCTTTTGTAAAGCTTTTAATCTACTAAGATTTAAATATCCGAATTGAAAGAGTCATAACCATGCCACATTCTTTAATTTTACAGATAAACAAGAGTGAGAAATATTATTGAGCTATAAAGAAAATATATGGTTTACGGTCGTGTTGACTTGAATGATTAATCTTCTCTTTCGACACTAAGCAAATTAGTTTTCAAGTCTAAAACAAATAAAACATTAGAAATAGTTTGGATTGAATCTTTATTAGTTTGAATCTTCACATTTTCTTTATCCATTACTGAGATAAAATCGTTTCCAAACTCTACCATGCTTTGAAAGGATTCATCATCTCCATATATGTGATTGCTGCAACCGATATCTAAATACCATAGCTTTGTATGAGTCTCTTCTTTCTGATGGCATGCCATTAAGAGAGAGAGAGAGAGAGAGATCTTCATCTTTCTCTGAAAAATTAGAATTTTTTGTATTATTTTAAATTTATATGATATTCAGAATGATGACGATGATCATAGTTATGATATTTGTAATATTCAATATGAGATTTGTCTCCAAACTTTGATTTTTGATTGGTCGAAAGTTAGTTATTATTTATTTCTTTTTCTTGAGAATCATCAGTAGCATTGTTATCTTCAGATTTGTGTGTTTGTTTTGCTATTTCATCTTCTTTTTCCATAATTGCTCTTTCTTTTTTCTTTTTTTTTTGTCTTGTTGGATGATTGTCTTCTCGTGAACAAGTAAAGAACTTTGTAATTCATTAAAAGAAAGTTCATTAATATCTTCAGATTCTTTAATACAATAGACAATAAAATTAAACCAATTTCTATGTCAATTTTGTTATATCCTTAGCCTTTTGGATATGTGAATCTTTAGATCTGTGGCTTTTTAGGATCTTTGACTTTTTAGATTTCTAGCACTGTACCCTTTGGGCATATTTGACTTTCTGACTAATGTATAGTCTTTTAAAAATCTTTAACCTTTTAGCTCCACACATCTATAGCTTTGTAGTGGTTTTCAATATTTTGGCTTGATAAAATATTATTAATATGGAAGTAGATAAAGATGAGAGGAAAACACATATAAATTTATTTCATTGATCTCTCTAAATAGGTTTTCAAGAGACAGTTTAAAGAATCCACTATACCTAAAAACAAATGTAAAATAACTGAAATGATTAATTCATCCATCTTAAAACTTATAAGGTGATGATAGATCTTATCCTTATTTATAAAATAATATCTATTAGCTTATCTGCTCTTATGCAGTGTGGTTGGTGAGGCAGACGCGGAAGACGAGCACTTCACGAAACCTCGACATGCTTTTACTTCATCGTCATCATCATCATCTCAGTAACTTCTCTCGATCACAGTGGCGGGTAGTTGTGCATGACCCAAATGAAAGATCGGAAGAGTTCCTCCATTTCTCTGTGAAAAATCCATCAAACTTCTGCGTGCATACTGTGTTAAAGAGAAAGCATTGTCTACTCATTTTGTTGGCCGATTACACACTTTGTTGCCAGTTGCACTGCAGCTTGATATGTGTTGGTGAACCGATCAGTCTTAATAATCGTATCATCGTCTCCATCAAAGGAAAAGAATGAGTTCTTGCTGTATCAGCCTCTGAATCATCAGACTAGGTGACTAGTCTTCTAAAGCAAGACATTAATGGAGCACCACGGCCCTCCAACAAAGGCAAGATGTTGTCATCAATGCTATCAACATCTAATTTTTTAGTTTTTTATTATAAAATCTATCTTGCTACTTCTTCGTATGTAATTGGAAAACACACCTCTCCTCCCTCCTACGTTCGTGGAGGAGCAATTGGATCGGTTCGCTCCTTCCTAGTCTACTGTTAAGATGAGATACATTCGCATCAATAATAGTCGCATTTGCTTTCTTCGTAACCTCGTCTCTTCGTTTGTCACCCTCGAAGGAACGTTCGTGTAAGGAAACGTCGTTACTTCACATTAAAAAAAAGAAAAAGAAAAAAAAAAGAGGCAAGCGAGGGAGATGTAAAGGGCGACAATTAAAGTGTGACGTGACAGTCTGTGATCCTGCTCGCCCGGTCTGACACGGAGCCGTCATCATCTAACGCCGACGGGAGAATCAACGGCGCCAGGGAGAACATAAATCCCCACCGCGAGATGAAGGCCGTCCACTTCATCGTCGCACCATCCAGACCGTTCCTTGAATCGGCTCGCCCAAGCTGTTGGATCGTGGCCATCCATGCTAAATGTGATGCGTTTGTTGGATTAGGATGTAGTTGGGGCCCGCAAAGCAGGTGAGCTGGCGGACCTAATTGGTGCGCCGCGTTCGACGGTCGAGCGTTAGGATTTAACCGCGGTTGAGGTGGAGGAGTGGGGGTTCGAGACATTCATACGGACATTATACCCCACCGACGTCCCCTCGACTCGAGTACTCCCGCCTCTCGCTCCATCCCGTGTATAAAACGGGGATGATCCAAGATGCCGCCGATCCCTCCCTCGAATCCTGCTGTCGCTCCCGTGAAATCACCGCCCAGCGCTGATTTCTCCATTCAAACACATCCTCTAAATCGCCACACTTGGCCTTCAGATCTGGAAACTGTGGAAAGAACGGGGCTTTTGAGCGTCTTTCTGGGAGTAATCGACGGTCTTTGTGGCTTGGTTCTGGAAAGAAATCCGGTGATGCCCTTGTTTGATCTCCTAATCGGGGGGAAAACTGTGAGAGAGTTGGCTTGAAGTGATACAAAGGTCCGTGTTTTAGCAAGTCTTTTACTGTTATTTAAGCTCGGAATCGGTGTTTGAGCTGATTTGTGTGTGTGTGTGTGTGTTTATGTGCATAAAAAATAGGGTAGTCGGTGGAGGCGTCTTCAATTCTGATAGAATTTGAGGCGTTTAAGGATTCTGATTCGCTGTGTGCAGCTGCATTGAGTGGAAAAATCAGTTTAGAAGATCTTGAAGGTTTGTGGACCAGCTGCTAAGGCATCGAATCTAAGTATTCTCTTTCCATTAATGTGTGTGT
This sequence comes from Musa troglodytarum, assembly GCA_023547065.1. NCBI lineage: Eukaryota > Viridiplantae > Streptophyta > Magnoliopsida > Zingiberales > Musaceae > Musa > Musa troglodytarum. The sequence goes on along the minus strand of CP097510.1, from coordinate 44,982,568 downwards.
GAGTGAGAGAGAGAGAGAGAGAGCTCTTCAGATAGATTGATCCGAAGCCCGGGGTAAGCAGCGACTCGAGCACGGACAAGCTGCAGAGCACGATAGTGTCGAGGCCGAAGATGAAGCTTTGGGTGATCCGGGTGACAGCGGTGGTGTTATTGTGGACGTGCGTTCTCCACCTGATGGCATTAGGGGAGATATGGAGGCCGAGGGTCTTGAAAGGATGGCCCTCTTACTTCAACCCCTCAGAGTCGCCGCTTCTGGTGAAACAAGCCTCTACAGCCGTCGAGAAAATCGTTCTGCCACCCAAAAGTGTGTTCTTGCTGCTGATCATGAACTTTTCATATGTTGCTTGTTATGCAATTAAAACTGTGTTCATTGCATCGAATTTTTTGTTTTTTCCCTTGACTTTGTTTATAACTTCTTCTTTTAACATCTTTGACCAAGCAGTTTGAAATTATAACCATACCATACACTGGCTACGACTTCTTTTGCTTGTTTTATGCTCATTTGTGGGTGTCTTTAACTTATATGACATGCTGACATTCTTTCTAAAATTTCTCCTCGTAGTTATATGGAATACTTGGTTTAATTAGTTAGGCGTCATTTTTTCTTTGATGATTGCCTCCACTATACTAATTGCTAATCAAGTTTCTATGCCACCAAAGGGAAATCAATATATATCTTGTACTTAAGTTGGTTGTCGATTTTACTCTGTTAGACGATCAACAATTTAATTGAGCAAAATGGTGTCCCATCATCATTTTGGTTGTCCATCCTTCCTGTTCTCTGTTCAGTTCCCAGCATTTTACCTTATCTCATACTTCATCTAAGTCCTTGGGTGCTGAATCCACAACACCTATTTCAAAATTCTTCCTATTTTCTATTATAAATGGGTGTCATCTGAAGTTCTTATCTTTCCATAGTGTGATCTTTCTTATCTCTGCTAAATCTAGTGCTTATTCAACTTGTAGTGCAGAAAGAAATATGGTCAGCAGTTTCTCATCTGAATCTTGAATGTTTCTGTCATTAGGAATCTACAGAAATAATGGGTACCTGATGGTTTCATGCAATGGTGGGCTTAATCAAATGCGATCAGCGGTGAAGCTTTATGAAACCATCAATATTCAATTTCAGGAATTTAGATGCTTGTTGTTTTATTTGCGATATCGCCCAAGTGATTGTTAAAGTGAAACTGGCTGCATATATATTCTCATCCTACAGTTTTCTCCTTTCAGATCTGTGACATGGTTGCTATTGCAAGATATTTGAATGTCACACTTATAGTACCAGAGTTGGACAAAACCTCTTTTTGGAATGACCCTAGGTATGTTTTTATTTTCAGTTTAAATTTCTTCAGTATCTGGGTTTTAACATGTTGATGACTTTCTTTCATTTTTAGGAAAAAAAAAACTAATTATTACTTCTTTTTGCTAGAATAACAGAATTTTCTTTAATGACAGTGAATTCCAGGACATATTCGACCTCAATCATTTTATCACTTCTTTGAGAGATGAGGTCCGGATATTGAAAGAATTGCCACCTAGGTTAAAAACAAGGGTTGAGCTGGGAATGTTTTATTCGATGCCACCCATTAGTTGGTCTGGTATCTCTTATTACCAAAATCAGGTTGGTATGCATCTATGAGAATAAGCAAAAACAAATGTATTGACGTATGATCTTGAGTCACTAGTTAAGCTGACAATCTGTTTTTCTGGCAACCAGATTCTTCCTTTGATACGGAAGCACAAGGTCGTTCATTTCAATAAAACAGATTCTCGGCTGGCTAACAATGGTCTGCCATTAGAGATACAAAAGTTACGCTGCAGAGTAAATTATGCTTTCCTTAGATTCACTCCTCAAATTGAAGAATTGGGCAGAAGTATAATTAGAATTCTGCAACAGAATGGCCCTTTTCTTGTTCTCCATTTACGATATGAAATGGACATGTTGGCCTTCTCTGGATGTACTCATGATTGCACTGATGAGGAAGCAGATGAATTGACAAGAATGAGGTAAAAGATGAACATCTCTTTGCAATTGCCTTTCGTCAGGATATCAACATTGGATTGGTAAGGATCATCTCATCCCCTTTGCGTGGCTCTTTCTTTTTTAAATACAGATATGCTTATCCCTGGTGGAAAGAGAAAGTCATCAACTCTGACCAAAAGAGAAAAGATGGTTTCTGTCCTTTAACACCAGAAGAAACCACTTTGGTATTGAGGGCACTGGATATCGATCGCAATGTTCAAATATATATTGCAGCTGGAGAGATATATGGTGGAGAGAGGAGGATGGCTGCTCTTTCTGCTGCTTATCCAAAAGTGGTCAGTATTGGCTTCAGTTATTCATCTTTAATTATTTATGCTTGTAATATTGTTTTGATGTAATTCATTACTGGTTGTCCATATGAATTAGGTAAAAAAGGAAACTCTACTGGGACCTTCTGATCTTAGATACTTCCAGAATCACTCATCACAAATGGCAGCATTAGATTACTTGGTTTCCTTAGAGAGTGATATCTTCATTCCTACATATGATGGTAACATGGCCAAAGTCGTTGAAGGTCATCGCAGGTACTAGACACAATCCTTTTATGAAATCATCAAAGTATCACTTTAAGTTTGATATTGTTGGTGGGCAGACTAGCTTCTATCGGGTCCACATGACTCGTACTAATTGATAATGTACAAATTCCTTTTGTGTTCCAGAAGCTTGGCAATTAAGACCTGTCTACATTATGCATACTTTCAGGTACTTGGGCTTCAGGAAGACAATCTTATTGGACAGAAGGCTCCTGGTTGATCTGCTAGATGAGTACAACAATGGTACTTTAAGTTGGGATGAATTCTCTTTATCAGTTAAGGCAACTCATGCTGATCGAATGGGAAGCCCCACCAGGAGAGTGGTGATTCCTGACAGGCCCAAGGAAGAAGACTATTTCTATGCAAACCCCCAAGAGTGTCTCGCACAGCCTGACAAACCATCGACTTCATGAATTCATTGAGACAACACCATTCCTGTACAGCTGTTCTTTCTAAGAATGGCATTGACTTGAAACCTTTAAGAAGGTAACTATTGGATCAACTGATGATAATGCTGGATGGTTTCCTTCCCGGGAGGATACAAACCAAAGAGTTTAGCAAGTTGCTTGTCTTTTCTGATGCAGCTGGTGAGTACAAATTTATACGGTAGATTATTTTGTTAATATTCTTCAAATAAATGCTTGTATAGAAGGGTGAACGGGAGCAAGGGGAATGGGGAGAGAGGGGAAGCCTGCTTCATGCAACGTGAATCAGTATGTACAAAACAGGAGATTGAAATCGAGAGGTTTTAGTGTTTCTATGGATTTAGGTTGTTGTGGAAGTTCCATCTCTGCCTCTTGAAATTTTGTCATGAAAAATCACTCATATTCAAGTTTTTCCATCATGTTCTACCCCCTGAGATCTCTCATTTCCTCGTGTTGGTGTGTGCTCATTCAGATGCATCAATACATTCAGAAATGCTTGTTTCTACCTATAAATTAGGAAAGCAGGCAAATTAAAGGCCTTAGTATATGGTCATTACAAGAACTTGGAATCATTTTATGTGTGGACATTACAATGTTTGGTTACAATGAAACCCCATTTATATGGTCCACACATGATTGCTGATTTAACTTGTGGAATAAACATGTGAGATGCATGAAGTCTTATCTGATAAAAATTCCTTTTCCTACTCATTGTTACATTTAGCTATAGCCAACATTGTTTACACATGAGGTACATGATAGAGTAGCTACCACTTATCCCACCCTGAGCTTTTCCACATGCTAAATACCAAGTACTGTATCAAACTTAAACTGTGTGTATGTTCAGCTTAAACCATTCTAAGTTGTTCTAGATATTACGTGGCCATTATCTCATGCTTTGTTTTCAATTGAGCATCATTCAACTCTATAGTAAATTAATGATTGACTTGGATGGTGGGTGGACATACAATGAATCAATTCTAATATTAGTTCTGTAGGTCCAACGGTACTTAAATATGTGGCAGTGCCTTCTTATGATGGGGTCTAAACTTTGTTTCTGCAGACACTTAAGTCAGCGGTCAATGATGGAGCAAAAGGGCGGTGAATTGGGAGAAGAAATGGACTTAAAGAACGGAACAATGTTGGAAGAAGAGCCTTCTGGCTGGTGATCTAAACAGTCAATTGTGTGGTTTTAGAAGAAGTTGGAGTTTAGGCTGCTCTAAACAGAAGTTCTAGCATACAATTTTAGCTTGAAACAGAAGAACACTGAGTCACCTGCTCTCTGAAGAGGTATCTTGTCTTTTGGGGAATCAGAACCTTGGCATGGCTGCCAATGTGATGATAGTATGATGAAAACAGGTTCTCTCGATTGCTAAATGCCAACTATATGTGTTCTTGAAACCACCATTATATGACAGGCATGTGAAAAATCATTGACCGAAGAGGTTTTCGACTCCAAGTTGATTAAAATATTCTTCCAGCTTATACTTCCATTTGAACTAGCAAACTCTCGGTAGCTTGCCCAGAGGAAATGATATTTATTTCATGGAAGCTAAAGCTTACCTCAGAAGTCCATCTCTTGCTTTTCTTGTGCTAGCAGAGGCCTGAAGGCAATCTTCATACATGTGATCATTTGTTTCTTCTATGTGCCCATTACAGGCTCTCTTTAAGCAAAAGCAACAAAGATGCTTCTGTCAGTGTAACGTGCATCAGCAGTACACTTTGGCTCTGTTCCAGCAATGAATGATTTGTTTGCCTTTGCTTGCATGTCATGTTTCCTTCGGTTCATCTTTTTCTCATGCTGTTGTCAATCGTTGGATCAGGATTCAGAAACCAGCATTCTTCAGTGATGCAATCTGGTAATTGACGATCTTGGTATCTCAAAGCAGTTCTATATGCAGTGTGGACTACTTGCATTTACTTGGTTCTTCCATCTTTTTTAGCTGCATGAGACCCTCCCTACTTCTAACACTTTTGTGTCGAGTGTCACCATCGGATACCTGACATGTTGGAAGTCGAGGTTGAACCACCAGCTTAAACTGAAGTTAAAAGTTCTCATCACGCTCGTATAAATTAATCTTAGTTTTTATTATTATTTTTTTGATATGAGATTGAATCGGAATATAGCTTAAGAGCTTAGTGTCATCATTTAACATAGTTCAAAATCAAACTATAATATAGTACAAATTATAATAAAATGATGTTGTGACAATTTTATAATCATTAAAAAGTGGACCTATCTTGGCAGGCCCATTGGGCCTTCCCAGGCCATGATCTTATGGGCCGTAGAGCCAATCTTTTGCAATGTGCTACTGACGCCTCGCCTATCAGATCGCAGGAGGAGAAGCAATGGCTTTATTATTGTCCTCCGAGCCCCATCCTCGCCTCCTCAAGCACCGCCTGCCATCGCCACCTGATCGGCGGTGGCGGTGGCGATGGCGGCCTCCTCCTTCGCCTTGATACTGACAAGTTTCCAAGGCAGATGTTGTATGCTTCAAAGCAGACATGTTAATTACACTTGTCTGATGACAAAGCTCGTGCACAACTTGCGAGCGTCACTTCCTGGATATATGATCACATCGTAGTTGATAATTCAACACTGCACAGCATTAGCAATCGGATTGCAACAAACACAAGTTGTAAAAGAAAGAGATTTCCTTATCCACAGGGATACAGCGCCACCAGTTAGAATGTGTGGTGTTAAACTTACAACAAGAATCATCTGATAGTGAAAAAAGGGAAAGAGAGACTTGGCACGTGAATGGAAGCCTGTAAAATAAAGCAGCTTCACAAGATGTGATGGAAGCCTCCATAGAAAAACAAGGACAACACACAAATGAAAGACTGCACAATAGTTTTCATCAACCTCAATCACCCTTGAATCCTGAATACAACAATCCAAGTGGAACATCATGGGGAAGTAAAATAACTTCAGCTGTTCCCTGCTTTGTGTCTTTTAAGCGCTTGTGATTCCCCTGACCCGCTGTACCCGATTGCTCGATAAAATGGTGTTGAATCTTTCTGATCCTACAATAACACAAATTAAGAAGATATAATAGGATCAGTTGTGTGTTGATGAATCAGTAGTTGTTTTCCCAATGCACAGAGTGACAATTATGGGGTAGTTGAATGCTGTTGCAGCGAAATAAATAAAGATCATCTGTCCTTCATGCTATTGCAGTCATACAACGACGACGACGAAGACGTCCAAATGATGAAGTGGTGAAGGAATCGAAGAGTTACCCTAAGAATGGAAGTTGTGGCTGTGCCAGTGGGTGCACTATTAATTGCTCTCTTGCCAAGATTAATCTGAACAGATATACTGGCTTGAGACAGGTCCACACCAGAGCTTTGCAATGCCTGACTCAGAGTAGTCAACAGCCTGTTTGAGCAAATTATCAGATCAAAATTAGACAAAAGCCTATATCATGTCGAAAGAAAATATTTGTTTGAAATAATACCAAAGGTTGGAATTAACTTATAGATCTCTTGTACACACCCATGGGAGTAGGCAGTGGACACGCTAATCATGCCTTCATCGACGGTCAGCTCCTCTTGTTCGTTCATCACATCCCTGCCAATGGCACCACCAGTGAGGCTGCATGATCCCAACCATGGTGATCGATCCTGGAACGCCATGGTGTCTGGATTTGAAATCAACCCCGGCTGTGACTGAACAACACCTGCTTCCCTTCCAACAGCCAACAACCTTTGATGTGACGAATTGTTTGCGGTACCCAGGTTACTCGCTAAACTGGTGGCAGTCTTGCAAGAGTTACCAGCAGCCACACCTGTTGCTGGCGAAACATGCACACTTGACAGCATAGGAGGTGCAACTGGAGTGCCACCTTCACTCGATTTCTTCAAGAATATATGTGCAGGAGAAGCAGAATTATTTTCTATGGCTAAACCAATTCCAGGCGCTTGGCTGTTCTTCTGTTTCAAACATTTAGAGAAAAATATCACAATAAGAAACAAGGCATATGGATGAGCTCATTAGAAAGAAAACAATACCACATGAAATAGATCGAGCTTAATGATTCTACCCAAGGCATTAACTCGACACCATCCTGATTCCATCCCGAGTATGGCAATTCATACTTCTGTACGTTCTCTTGTAAGAAGCGGATGTATTCAATGACCTGAAGGGAAATTTTGCGAAAACAACGTCAATACGAAAGGATTACACCATTCAAAGCATACTCATGGCATGATTTAGTGTACCTCCAGAAGAAATGATGCTTTATCTCTCTTCTGATCACCATGAGGTATGAGCTGCCGGAGTATCTGAAATCTGCAAAACGGTTTTGTATGCCGTCATTAGTGCATAAGATTGTTAAATGAGTATAACTATATTTATTAGTCACAGTTTTTATCATCTCATGTAGTAGCCATGTAAAATGTAAAATGTAAAAGACATCACAAAAGAGAAGCCTAATCGTGCAGATTGGCAGGCGGAAAGGTTAAAAATAAAGCAAAATCTACTTGGTCAATCAAATGACAGAACAATCCAATTGTGAAAATTCTGAACAACCCAAATTTGCTCATAACATTTTAGCCAAACTCAGACAAACATTCCTCTATTTGGAAAGCATTATTCTGAACTTGCCAGCGAGTGCTTCCGAAAGTAGGTTGGTTTCCATCTACAAATCAAGCACTGAAAACAGCAGTTCACTAACTAGCAGACATTATTATCACAAAGGAAAATTCATAGACAATTAGCAGATAGGATTTTTTTTCCCCATATAGCTAATCAAGATCGACTAACTAAATTGTTGTTCACTGAAAATAATCTTCAAATAAAAACTAAAAGATCTACAAGTATGTTGTACAATGAACTGGCTATGAGGTATTACAAATATATAGATGCAAAAAAAAAAAAAAAAAACATAAAAAATCACTTTTGTTGGATCCTCAACCACATGTTGTTATTCTGCAGCGAACCAAATATAATATAGCACCCTATATAACCAGGAAACTGCATGACATTATGGAGAAAGCTCAAACATTATATTACATGGACTTGCCTGTCATTAATTTTGCTTCTTCGCCTCTGCTCAGTGGCAGAATGCTTCGACCGTGGTGTGTTTGGCCTCTGATCCGCAGTGCTCACCCTCCCATCTAGTCTCACAGTCAAATCTACGTCCCAGTACAAACAAAACAAAGAAATCAAATGATTTTACTCATGAAAAGAAGCGGAAGCAATAAAATTTCAGCAGAAGCCGAACAACTAAATCAAAAAGGAATCGCAGAAGCAGAAAGAGTGGAAAAGAGGTAGGAGGAAACAAGGAGATACCTTGACGGGAGGAGGAGCCCTCCTCTTTCATTCCAAACACCTCCGCCTCATCATCATCCAGTTCGTCGTATCCTCGTGTGGCTCTCGACGCGGCCGCCTCCATGAATCGCTTCTTCTCCGGCCCCGAGCTGTGCCTGTCCCAAAAGCCCCACAGCTCAGAAGAGAAAGCCTCTAAATAAAAGAGAGTCGGAGAGAGAAGAAGAAGAAGGACACGAACCTCCCGGAGGAGGTGGCAGCTGCAGTGGCGCAGATGACTCCGGAACTGCCGCTGCCGCGGGCGGCAACCAAGGTGGAAGGCCGCTGCGCTGTGAGTGAAACGGAGCAATTATAAATCTGGGCTTTTTGCATTTTGACTCCTGAAACTTTGATATTTGCATAATAGCCCTCGTATCTTTACTATTTGATTTATAAAAATACACTCACAATAAATAAATAATTATTTTTTCGATTATCATGATTTCCATCTTTCATCAGCCTAAACGACATGGTCGAACGACCACGAACGTCTCGTGCAACATCTCCAATGGATGTCATTAAGATTCGCCTGAGAACTTGACGGACGGTATGGATGCGTTGGGAGAAGGGGAGACCGAGAGACGACGTTATCGAGCGAACATAAATTTTAAAAAATTTAACATAAAAACTTGAGTCCTTTTTATTATGATCGAGAAATAAAGACGATGAATCGTAGTAGAAATAAAAATCAAGAATCACACTACCTCTGGAAGCGGTGTCTTTTTCGTCCCACGGCGCGTAACAGGCAGCGCCTGCGTAAGAGCCGAAGCTGGTGGTGGTGCTTCGGCTGCCGTAATCGGGTTCGGGTTTGGTCTCCAACCCGATAGAGAACCCCCGCCGCGGTCCGCACCCACTCCTCTCCGGCTTCTCCTCGCCGGCCACGTGACCGACGCCGCACGCGCCTACCCGACCCGGGAGCACCCGCTCCGCTGGCCTCTCGGCGGCGACGCCTCCTCCCTCGGCCGCCTCGCCGCCGCGCTCCCCCCGCTCCAGCGGCTGCAAGAAGTCCCGCGTCTTCAGCAAGAAACCTGGCAACAAAAACACGAGACAGAAAAGACACGAAAAACTCAACATGCATCCGAATTTATAAAGGCACGGAGGCACAGAGCTGAGATTTCGACATTGGTTTAGTCTCCAAGAAGATATTTTGATGCAAAACACAGTTCAAACAAGCGAGAATTTCCATCGGCCAACAGTAGAATTCTACTGAACTCTTCTACGTGAACAATGGGAGATGCGGAGTTATGAGATGAGCACCTTGAGATGAAGACCTCGGATCTTCGAGCTGGTAAGATGAATCCGAGGAGTAGAGCGACAGGAAATCATGCGTTACTTTCTTCCCTGTATATTATCATGTAGACCCAAAAGAATTATTAGAATTCAAGGGGAAAATAAAAGAAGCATAAGAAGAACACTTTCAGACCGGCCTTGATCACCTTGGAGCTCCATTCGCCCTCACCACACATACATCTTCTTCTTCCCCGACTCCAAGATGCTCCCTTTTCCGAGTTATCGTTAACAATTCAACTCGGAAACCACAAGCTCTTGCCACAGGTTACTCCAGATCGAGGGAAATAATTAATGGCTCACGACGAAAAGACTTCGTCTCGTCTCCTTGAGCCCCTCGAAGGAGCAGCGGAAGCCGAGAGCATTCAGGAGAACAGAACCGATCCAAGTAGTATGAAAAAGATCGAACTTTGAGATCGAGTCGACAGAGATAAAGAGATCGGATTAATGGACGAATCATCAAAGAAATTTCGCCTTCCTCAGGGAGGAGGAGACGAGAGGCTCCGTCAGGATCCCAACGCGCCGCGCCTTTAGCCCACTCGCTGCTCCGCCCTCTCGCTTTTATTTACTCCCTACTCCTCTCCCGTCGCCCTTCCGAGAACGCCGTTTCCTCGTCTAGCTAACAGCGCAGTCACGCCCCCGTTTGTTCACGGCGCGGCGCGGGGTTACATCGCATCGATGCGCGTGCCTTCGGCCGTAGCGTTACCGCGGGCGTGGCCGTGATCGTACGGCTCTGATCGGTCCACGCAGTGGGGGCCGGGGGGAAAAGAGAAGCGAAGCGAAGCGATGGGGATCACGTGAGGTACGGCGGTTGACCGCGGTTGGTCGTTGACGAAATGGAAGCCTATGACGAAATAGGTGCGATTAAAGCGGATATACGTAGCGGATGATGATGATTAGGCGGTAATCCCGATCCCACGTCGAAAGAAAAGATCATTAGATAATAATTATTATAATATTTAGGGCGCAGTAAATGGAGATGGAGATGGAGATTGCAGCAACGCAGGGACAGCAGAGCGTGCAGGGGACGTGGGGGGAAAGGGCACGTGACAGGCACGGGGCCCGCGGCCGCTCCTACGAAGGCACATGAGCGGGAATTGCGGGTGGAGGCGGTCTCTCCACATGTGCTTTAGATTCCGCACCCATTTCCCACTCACACCGCCCCCTTCATCTTCTTCCTCAGCCAACACATCAAAACCAACTTCTCTTCTGCAATTGATGCTCTTGATTTCTTGATCTCAGAAGCCCCTGCGATGTTATCGCACTACGTTCATGCGTGATAGGATAGACCGACAGTGATGCCATAATATTCCTTTGATGAAATGAAGAGAGAAGAAAGAGAAAAAAACATTAAATTCAAATAGACAGGAACATGCAGATGAAGGTGGAAGGAACGTGCCCGGTGGAGCTTGCATTATGAAATGCTGTATTCGTCTTTAAAGTCTTCTCCCAAACTTCCATTCATGGAGAGACCCCACATCTCTCTCTTGGCAAATCGTCTGTCACCTGTATGACCGGACCCGCAGCTTGTCGCGTCTCCCTTTTCTGGAGGAAATGCCTCCTCATGCTTACTTTCCCACGGTTCGCTCGAGTATTTATTTTCATGGTTCACTCAGGTGAAACCTTTGTGGCGCACATTGTCAACCATCACCAGTTTGGTGAATGCCGATCTCAGATTCTCTCCTCTTTCTCTGACACGGATCATATGAAATGCGTCAACAAACAAGTAGTACCGATACAAACTTAGCTAAGATGTACAACTGCTCGTGACATGAACGAAGAGACTCCAAACGATATCTATGAAAAATATCAATCTACCGTAGCTCCAAAGTCGAGTGTTTTTTTATCGTCATAATCAGGTCATAGACATCCAACAATTTCCTTTTTCAGAGGCTTTACCCACAGACACATATGTGCAGGACAAAACTCGGGGGACATGACGTGCACCGAAGCCCCGCTGTGTGGAGTCCGTGTACAGGGGCAACCCCCCACAGACCGCAGAAAACAACAAGCACATCACGCGACATCCAACAACCCATGGCGAAGTGAAAAGCCACGCCCACATCACTAGTGCTTGGTTGTCTTGTGTCCGATGGATAAGAACACGGTCACGCTTGCTGACGGAGGTGCTTGCGGCCGCTCGGCGAGCAAGGATCTGTGAGTGGCACACCTCTCAAGACGAGATCTATCCATCCGTGTCTCAGGCCGACGTCCTGATGATGATGACGGGCGGTGGTCCGTGTGCACTGACAACATCACACGTGCGAACAGTGGCACCCTCCCATCCGAATCACCTGGCTTATCCATCCCTCTGCGCCGTTCCCCCTCAGGTTTTATGCGCGTACGTTAACCCTGGAACGCCCATCGGATTACTCTTAATTGGAGGTTTTGTTTCAGATTCCATTCACTGTAGATATCGACACAACGTACACCCCCTCTGCGGCTGCAATCAACATAATGATCTATGTATATGTTATGGCAGTCCTCCAATCACATTTTAGGTCCTTTCTAACGCATAAAATACCAACTCTTAAAGCAGATTTAATAGAAGACAACCAAACACATTGTGTTTTTACATCATACCATGGTTAATAATTATTCTCAACGTGCGCTCAGATCGGAAGCTGAGGGCCAACAGTATGTGCGCTTCTTGTCTTGACGTCCATCGTTTAAGATCTCCAGTTAATCGTATGGGTTTACTTCAGGTTATTGCTGTTTAAATAACTATACTGTTTACTGATCGATCACCTACCATTGCAACCGATGCATAAATATATACTTCATTTACTCCCTCTTTTTCGATAACTGTTCATGAATGTACTCATCCATCAGAATATTCTCATGGCTCAGATAACGAACTCCTTTTATAATATTGTTCTAATAAGCTAAGTACTTCTAAGATGCACTTTTAACATGCAATACGGTTCTCTTGTGGCACACCGACACACCACATGGGATGTGCCCACACTAATGCAACAGTATCTCGATCACATACACCTTTTTTTTTTTTTTTATCTTAGTAGAAGTTGGAGTGTCGACAGGTCAATCTTTAATTGCCACATTGCTCTCTCCTTTTAGAAGGTAAGGACTCGAAAGACGACATATTACTTGGAAGAAGATTGCGAACCGTTTACTAGTCTTCTCAACGTTAATCTTGTAGAAGCCTTTATGTAAACCCGAGAGATTGAGCTGCCGTCTTACGTATCCATGCTTAGTTACAGATGCTATTATGTGAAACTTGTTGCTAATTATGATGACTCCCCTCCAAGATTACTGACAGCATCCAAATCTAAGAACTACGAGTCCCAGTCAATTATAGCACACCCTTTTCCAGTTGCAACCTTGCAGAATCTGGCTTCTCATTCAGACACCATTTGCATGCATATTATAAGTTCATGCCCGTCGGGGTAACATGGTTAGAGCCCCCCATCATGCATCTCCACCCATATAGATCTATGCATGCTTCCACCTTTGCCTCATCACCAAAATGTTCTCTGTAAATTATGTTCCCAAAGTCGGTCTACAATAACAAAAGGTCATCATAACAAATAATTGACACACATGACTCCTACAACTCTAATGTCTATAGCCACTCATGCAAAAGAGAAACCAAGACTCCCACACCAGCCTTTCCAAACACAAGCTCACATCAACTTTTTTTTTTTTCTTTTGTGTGTGTTTATATTAATTCCTGACGTTGCTGTACCGTGCAGCACACAGTAAAGAGTCGGTGGAGGGGCGACTACTGTTGTGCCGCTGCAGCTCCCTGAGCCACATAACTAAACAGACACTGTTGATTAGGGGAAGATGTAGCGCCTTTTCTTTGAGGAAAGGAGAAGTGATGGCGTTTCCAGCGCATGCAAAGGAAGCAACAGTGCAACACCACGTTCGTGAGTACACAAGCTGGACCTTGGAGGGCAGGTGTACCCATAAACACAGAGATAAAGAAGAAAGGGTGAATTTTCGAAAAAATTATTTCTAATTTTATTTTTTTATTTAAAAAAAGCTTAAATAGTGTTTTTATTTTTTAAAAAGTCAATATTAATCTTGAAAAACTGACCGGGTTCACATAGGATTAAATCGAGTAAAAATTCTGATTTAACTTGAATCTATTATCCTTCTTTCACGTTTATCAATCGACATGATTTATGTTGTACGATCATTCATCTCTGATCGCTTTTTATTTCATTATCATTATCATAATGTACTTGATAGCCTCTAAGTATTATCGTGCATCATTTTGTTTAGGGTTGGGTTTCAATGCTTACGAGCATACAGTTCTGTCCCTAATAATATTTGATTTTTTTGAGCTTATTATGAGGATAATAATTTACTGAATCAAAAAGAATTTAAAGTCAGAAGAGATTCTAATAGGTCTAACTCACGGCCAGCTCGGTATTAGGTCTAGAGGTTCACACACATATGTTGGATAACATGATGAATATAAAATTGGATATGTGATATCCAATAAGCTCCTATCTTAATGGATCCATTGGGTGAGATCCAATGAAGCTTAGAGTGGTTACTGGATGGGGATCCAATATCCATTAAGTTAGTGATTGTTGGATATGGATCTAATACACACTAAAAAGGATCCATTAGGGTTTGATAAAATAAGGCTCTCTATAAATAAGAGTTGGGACTCAAAAGATTATAAGATAGATCCTTATAGCCACAAGCCTCCTATCTCCTCCTCTCCTCATCTTTCTTTACTGTGAACCTCCCTAGCGTGAGAGGACAACAAGAGGGTCAGCCCCTTTCTTGATTATTACTATATAGTGATATGCGATCATGAGGAAAGAACCCATTGTATAAGCAGGTGAATCGTTACTGAGTCCACTGTGTGAATTACCACTAAAGAGGAGTTCACAAGAGCTCTTTCATCCCATAGATGAGGATCTATGATTTAAGGAATATACAATCTCTCTAAGTGAGAACATCTTACCCCCTCGATGCGATTTTATCGTTTTGAGTTTTTCGCTCGTGGTCATCACAAGGCGATCTGATAATATCTATTTTGGAAAACCGACTTTGTTTTTATTTTTTACTACACATGTGATGCTCTCCTTAGGTTTCCTAATAATGATATCAGAACCCGATTCCTTGTTCAATGATCGATTATTAACTATGCTATGTAGAATCGATTTACTCGTAAGCTAGTTACATTTTTCATCGATCTCATATTAGGTCAACGTATGTTTTGGTGACTGAAAGGTTCAAATGATCAATGATTTTTTGTCAAAAGGATGATGGAAAAAAGGGGAAACCACCATAAGAGTTGCAGCCTCAGATCTAACCAAGAGGGCTACTTGCAACACGTTAGCCGAGAGCCTCCACGACCGAGAGCTGCTTGTAGCAACTTGGTCGAGAGCCATCTTGGTCGAGGGCATCTTAGGCCGAGCACAGCCTTGGCTGCTTGCAACTATGGCTGACCTCACGATTGAGGACTCCTGCTTGGCTAGGGTGTCCTCACTACTAAAGGACTCTTTGCAACTAGGGTTTCCTAGCCGCAAGGGACTCTAGTAACTAGGGTTTTTCCAAGGGATTTAAGGGTTAATCTAAAATTAATTAATTAAAAATTTTAATTAATTATCACTTGTTATATATATATATATGTAATATATTGTGGATAGATGATCATGAACCATATGTGATGATTGTATATGTGTATATGATTATTAATGGTGCTGCCAGCCTCTCTCTCTCTCATTAAATCCGACATGTAATTCTATCTCCATCATAATTATATCTCTTCTTGATAAGATTTATTATTTATGTGATATGTATATTTTTGACCTATGTACCTCTAATTAAGTTGTAATTGCACAAGAATATATGGTAGGAGCGTGGAGGTGTTGGTGAGACCAATGAGGACGAGAATCACCGAGCATGGAAATGTGTCGAGTCACACATAGAGCTTTAGTTTGTGATCATTGGCTCAAGCCTAACCACACTAGGTACTGGTCCGGTCCATGATCATTTGTTGTGGATGCTTAACGATGTAAATATATATGTGATACGTTATATTTAACTATGAGATCAAATTAAATTAAAAAATATTTTAATAATAATATTAAGTTGATAAATGTGAGATAATTAGATTGACCCACCTTCCGTCATTATATGAATATTTTTTTCAAATAGAAACATTCTGTAGAAAAAAAAATCAAAGTTAATTTTTTTTTCAAAAATTCGCCCAAAAAAGAATTAACTAATAGAACAAAGCTGAGGTTCTGTTTGGATAAGTAGAACATTCTTTTTTAAGGTATCCACTTAGGGATCTGTAATTTATAATTACCTATCTCTTTTGCGTAATATGATACGGTTAATGTAGGTATATATTAGAGAGAGAGAGAGAGAGAGAGAGAGAGAGAGGAACTTAAGGTTTTTATTTGTCGTTGATCGGCGAGTTGGTGTCACGTGATTAAAAAAAATTAGCGCTCGCCTACCCTCGCCTCTCTGCATCACGTGGCCAGCTCACGGCGGTTGGCGGAGCGGGTCCCACGGAAACCTGGTTTTGTGGTGGGGTATGATGGTTCGATTAAGGGACGCATGTGGCGAAGAGAGCGGCACCTTTCGTCACTTTTCAAAATGACTCGGATATTGTACCTGCCTCTTCGTTAGTGGGAGGACTGAGAGAGTCCGGGGGACCACCTTTTCACTCGTGACTGGCTCCCAGAAAAGACAGGTAGTCGACGGGGTAGGTGCCGTAGTGTGGAACCGGCAGACGGAGGAGATCCGGCGGACGTCGCTGTCGCGGGAACGGGACGCCGGGCCCAGGCGCCGCGGGGCACGTGAGGGCGTTGGCGCGGGGCTCACGTCACGTGCGTCCCATACCTTTTCGGGGGATCGCCACATGGGGCGTGGGACCGCGGCCTAGCGGCGTGCGCGGCGGTCCCCACCCGCGCCGTTGCGTTTGTCGTCGAGCGTGGCGCGATCACGGAGGCTTCCTCCGTCAAGGAGTCCGTCCGCCGCCGTCTACCACGAACGGAGCCGTCGAGTAGCGGAGCCGGGACGTTCCGTTTGCTCTTACCCCTTTCCATCCCTGTTTATTTTATTTTAATTTTCCATAGATATTATTTTTCTCAATAAGCTTTTCCCATTTGTAAGATCATGACAATTTTCATGCGTTTAATCAAATAAAACGTAGACACGGCCGAGACACGGGAGGTCGCGCGTGGGCCACACAGATCCATCTCGATCCACGATGCTGATACCCACCTCCGCACGTGACGCGGCCCCTTTTTCCCTTCACCTCCCGCAGCGAGAGCGTGGACCCAGTCGCCCTTCGACACGTGTGTGTGCCCACCCCGTCGCGTCATCCCTCTCTCACTTTCGCTCTCTCTCCTCGCTTTCGCGTCTCTTTTCTCTGCTTGCCTCGCCGGTCAGCATATTTTGGACGCATGCTATCGCGATCATCTCGCCCACGAGCTCAATCTGTCCCTCCATTTACGTCTCAACATGCGTGCGTTTGATCACCCGGGAGACGTCTCGGGTCGCGATGTTGGTGGTGGATGTCAGCGTCTGGTTTGCGCGAATCGTGGAAGAGAGCGTTCGTGTCGAGAAGTAGCCACGATTCAAGTACCGACTGACGCGGATAGGATGATGCACGTCGAGAAGCGTGCCGCGAGCAAACAACCAAAAGAAACCTCAATAGATAACAAATATGATTTCTCGAATCGAATCTTTCATGCAGGTTTCATGTATTTATTTATATATATTTTAGGCCAATTATATACATCATGAATGGGACCTTCGCTTCTCCACTGACGCTACATGCAGTTTCTAAATCCAATGTTGTGTTGTCATGGGCCTGAGAAAGTACAAGATAGATCAGAAAGAGAGCATCAAATCTGAAGTTAAAGATGATGTTAAGTTAGTCTACGCTTGTCCTGGCGACTAATGACTCTCCAGATTAAAATTCTTAAGTAACTTTTTCAATCTTGTAAATGTCACATTAATTTTTGCAGTAACTTTTCCGAGTTCCAAAGTTTTACATTCGCGAATAGGGAGCTTCTCGCCCAGTCTTGCATTAACTTTGTAATAATCTTTAATGTGTTAAAGAAAAACCAGTAAGGAAACAAAGATGCTCATACAGCATTAAATCATTGGAACGGTTGCATTTAGCTCTGCAAATGGCTTCACATGGTTTGTACACAAAAAGCATGAAGGCTACAAAAGTAGGAGTAATGCATCTCTTTCATGTTCCTTCTTCTCTGTTCTTCAAGTTTGCTTCCACCAAGATCTACAGAGGAAAGTGCATCAGGTAAGCTGGCATTGCTTTTCGAGTAAAATAGAATCTTTCTGCTGCCTATCTATGATCAATCTCAGCGAGAAACTTGGTCTTGACAAAATTATGGTCCGTCTTGATGCAATTGGTTATCAGATCCACTTCTGAAACCATACTTATAATGAGCAGTAGTGAGACTTGATGACTGTTCAGCTCATCTTCCATGCATTAAAGCTTTTACAATTTCCTTGCACAAGATTGGATCCGATAAGAACGAGACACTCAAAACAATAATGAATGCTTTGGTTTGAAATCAGAGCATGAGGGATGAGCGAACTGTGACTTCGATCAGCCACAGGACAGTCAGGGTATCGTGCTTCATGCACAATTTGAGGTTTATTGATGAACTCTGTGCGAATCGAGATTCACATTGCTGCTGTATGCCACTTGCAAAACATTGCGGAGCTCTTCGTCCCATGCGTTATGCACCTGCACATACGTAGAAAGATTATGCGCCACCAGGGAAAGCAAAAATATGATGCAGAAATATTTTACCATTATGTGGTAACCATGTGATGGTTTATCAGGAGACATGCAAAAGTTCCTAACAATGGCATACATGCTCACAATAAGGTTCCTGATCGGTCTTTGTCATGCGACAGCCACATGAAGTACTCTAGTCTAACCAAAGAGAAAAGCTTTCTGAGTTCCTGATGAATCTAGAAGATGTGTTGTTTTATGTATGCAGATTTAACATATGGGTTCCCCAGATGAGGCTATTGCTTGCGCTCCTTCCTTTTTGGATTGAGAAAGAGATAATTAAGAAAGTAAAACAGTCGCTGGAAGTCAATGTAGAGACGACAAATCCTGCTAACAAAAATCATCTCAGCATAGTTCGATTTTATCTAGAGACACTACTAAGATGAATGATATTTAGCTAACAAACAATGTCAACAGTCTGTAGAATAAATATCAACTCCTAAGTTGGTAAGACAAATCAGATTATGTGACGATGAAGGAATATTGTTTTTAGTTGAGCTCAAGTCCTGACTCGGTCATCCAACAAAAGTTGCAAGTCTAAATATCAACTGCAGAGAGAATCATGGTGACAAAGAAAGACCTAAAAATGGATTATGGTTCGACCGGTTAGAAATTCTACGCATGATTTAAATATACATACTTCACATCATCATCTCGTGAACCTTTTCGAGTTTCCTTGTAGATCCTTTTGTTCCTTTGCATTGAAAACATTGTTTTGTCTTAAATATTTTCATAGAATCATTACCTGTTTATGGACTGATCAAGCATTGTTTTCAAAGTGTCACATAGAAAAGATAATTCTACCTAGCTTTCCATATCCCTGATAAAACAGTTTCGTAAGACATTACTACCATCACCCAAGTGGTGATGTGTATGATCAGACAAGAAATTATACCTGCATTTTGGATCCATCTACTGCAGCCATTTGAGTGTTTATTGATCTTCTAAATAAATCAGGAGGATTTACAATGTCGGATAACCCAGCTTGAATCAAACCCTGTTGAGATGGATGTAGCTGCGGATGAGCAATGTCTGCTGAGAAACCACTCGTAGCTGATGGGCCATTGCAGGACTGAAATAGCTTCCATGGAAAAACATAAAGAGTGGGTTATCCAAATAAATGAAGGATTTTGATGTAACGCATGATAATATGCACTTTTAATCTATTAAATCGACAAACGATAAACCGGTACAGAAACACATAAGTGGAAGCAACCATAAAATTGTCGGTCTGACAAGCATGAAGATTGCTACCACTTACATATCTGGAAATAACAGCCTCTGTATCCATGTTTGGACATGGATTAATGGCTGCAAGCTTCATGGACAGAAACTGGCAACGAAAAAGAGTTGAGTTAACATTTGAGCAGAGGTATCATGTCTGAACATGTAACAAAATATGTTTATGGTATCAAGCATACCTCAACCTGCTGCTGTAGTGATTGAACATAGTTGATGATCTCATCAAGCATCACTGCCTTTCCTGTGACCTACATTCAAATGTGGAAAGGTAAAATGGATCGATAGAACAGACTTTATATGTCGAAATCTAAAGAGAATTCAAGAATACTACCTTGCTGCAACCAGGAACAAGGTCTTGAAGCAGCTTCATCCGTTCATTGATCTTTTCCCTTCTCACCTGTGATACATATGAATCGATGAAGTTGACCACAAAAAAACTTAATTATACTGAGATCATCTGAACCTCAAAAACCAAGAAAGTTGGACTGGTTTCCCTCTAGAAAATGGAGATTTCCAATGGTGGCAAGACCTTACTCTTTCTGCAAGACTGTGACTGTTGCTTGCTTGGCCACGCCGTGCTCTGACATGAATCACATCTTCATTGGATGATCCAGTGCTATCTTTCACTTGCTTCCCTGAACTGCTATTCTCAGCTATATGTTCAAACTCCATGTTATCACCAGAAATTTGTGATGCTGCTTTTGCTTCTTCTAATCTCATATCCTACAATGTTATTGCTCGGTTAGGTGCCTACTTGTGATCAACGAAGGGCGACAAAAGAATAAGAGAATATATCTGAGAGAAAGGACAGGAATAACCTCATTCGATCTTTTCATTTTCATTTTGGAAGAATTCCCAGTCGGATGTTCTTTATGAGCACCGGTGAAATCAGGCAGACTAGACTCACTGCTCAGAGCAGCTGCACCATCGAAATTATCCTTCTCCTTCTGTTCCTCCATCGCACTATCATTCTTGGATCCACGATCAGTAGAAAATGAGGCATCTGCAACAACTCCAGAGTTCATCCTTGAAGCATTAGGATGAGAATTTGGTGACGGATCGGCACCGAAAAGGTTCATCATGCCACCTAAATTACTGGCGTCGACGCACGAAAAACCCGCAACCCTCTCAATGAAAGCTGAATCGGACGGGAAATGTGATGAACTTGGATGCAGAATCCCAGAACCAGCTCGTAAGAGAACTCCTCCGATCGATATCTGTTTGCTACTCTCTTGCAGGCTATTCTTGCACAAACCCAAGCTTGTTGATTCTGTGGGAAGGCTCCAGAGGCCAGTACTGAAAGCATCAGTCATGGAACCCACCTGTGTTCCATGACCAACAGAGACTGAAGAATTGTGGGAGATAAAGCTCATGGATGGATTGCTTTGATGCCAACCAGAAGAATTTCCAGAGGTGTAGTAGTCCAAAGTATCCTCATTCTCAAGTGAGTCACATCCATCCTTCGCATGCATATCCATTTCACAATGCCCCTCACACACAAAATAGATCAATCAAGCCAAAAAAAAAAAAAACAGTGAACAGCTACCTACTTTGACCTCAGTGGAGTGGAATCAAAAGTTCACAAAGACAAATTGCCCCAAAGGTTCATTTGGCAAAGGTATCAACGAACCAATCAAAAGGAAATAGGTGAAGAGGAGCTCAGTTCCTGGAAACAGATAAAGAATGTATTAAATAGCAGAATTCACCTACTGAAGATACCTACCTACCACAACAAGTTACATGCATCAAAGAAAGAGGATGTATGGCATCAGGACCACAAGCAGAACCAAAAATTCACCAACCCACCGCTTGTTCAGGAGTGAGTCTCAGAAAAAGCAGAAAACCATCGGAACCGCACCACGGAAAATCCAGGTTTCGCCGGCAAAGAGGACCCAGTGTAGCTCTACCATCGTCTGCCTGCATATCACAATCTGAGAAAGGGATGGACAGATGAAAAATGTGGCAGGCCAATGATTCCCAAACCCTAGGAGCTGAACAAGGACACAGATACCCAGCTGTAACCAGAGGTGAAAGGACTAGGCCAGGAGAGAATCCCCAGGAAGCATGATGAGTTAAACATGTTCTGGTTAAAGATATCACTACTCTACGCAACCAAACCATTCATAGCCTGCACACAACCACGATGACTCTGCGTGACTCAGTGAAAAGTGAAACCAATAGGAGCAAAAAAAAGTAGCAAAAGAAGAAAAGAAGAGAAATACATATAAACACCAGATTCTTTCTTTCTTTTTTACTCTTATCATGCTGCCAACGACTGAACTATCACTTCCACCATTAGAAAAACTTGGATTCTATCTGGTGTTTGTATTTAATTCTATCTTGTGTCTGCTGCTACTGTTGGTGGACTGACACTGCCAAGTTTCGAGCTCCCATAGCCAGTGAATGTTACAGTGATAACACATCTTCATCTTCCAGGCTAGAGAAAGATTAATGCTTGCACTGACACTGGAGAGGATACCAAATCCATAGGAAAACACTCCTGAGCCCCCCTTACCAGCCTTAGTTTCTTTATCCAAAGTAACATTAGAATAGTAAGTTTTCTTTAGCTTTTGTAGGCGTTATTTTAATCTGATACAAGCTTTATGCTATCAACCTGACACTACCAACCATTCCAGTGATATCATGTTTGAGATCTAAAAGTTTCATTTGGCTTATTTGGAAATTGTAATGAGCTTTTAAGTGGCTTATAGTAACACAGTCACAACTTGCACAGGAATGGAACTGTGTGTTACAGACAGTGGGAGCTGCTGAGGAAAAATAAAATACATTTAACTGGTCTTAACAATTCATCCCAACTCTACTTGATTTAAAGTTCTCAACAAACATCATGTAAGCAATCTTATTAAACTGATCATTAGTGTCTTGATGGCAGGGACTGGTGTTTTCCCATAGATTGAGATGGAATTGGCTCCACACATCTACAAGTTCTCACATTACTCGAGTCCTAATAGTTTAATTATTATCTAACCTGATCTAAAATTTCCTACTATTTTAACTAGAAAACAATTATCCTACAAACATCTAAGCAAGCTTCTGAGATTGATAATACAATGAGGTTCTTTGTAAGGTCAGATTAAACCAATGAAACCTGTGTTATTCTCAACATGGTGGTTCTAAGCATGTTATAGATGTGCTGAACAATAGAAAACCTCCTTCGTGGCAACATATTTTTCACTCCAAAAAAGAGAAAGAAGTGGACAAAAGAGAACTCCACTGCCAAAAACAGCCTTGATGCATGTAGTTTGCATTCATAAAGACACCATATAGGCATATACAATGAGGTCTTCGAGCTAGTAGGAATGCGAGAGCTGCCCTTCCAATCATTGCAGGAACAGAGAAAGAGTAGGAAGATCAAATAAAAGAGGGTGGGAAGATACATGGGGGAGTCTTTTGTTTAATGTTGAGACAGTCTCTGATTCCAGCAGATGAGTTCACTCGACTGTTATCTCTCATGTCATTGTTAGGTGTTCTTGGGACCTGAGCATGCTTGGACTCAGCTTTAGATTAATCAAGCCTTCTTTACACCTTGCTTTGTTAATAAATAACTAAGCACAGATGCTGATCTTTAGTGTGATGACAAAGCAGCATTCAGCGGCATGGCGTGTACGAATCAGATTTGGTTAGTAAAACCTTCCTTTGGCAAAGTTGTTTCATCTTGGAATTTGCTTCTATATCCACTCTGTTGTGTAATTTTTTCTCATCCATGCATACATATTCCCTGTCATCTGGTGCAACAAGAACTGGTAAAGATTGAAGCAACAATGCCCTAGAAATTAGGACTTGACTACAATTTGCCACAGTTTTTCCACCAAAGGGAATAAACACCATTTCAAGTACAGAAGGAAAAAGTGAATCAGATTGCTCGTCATCATTAACCAGGACCAACTTTGGGAATGTCATAATGCTCACCGAGATTTGCCAAGTACTGGTTAAACTCCTGAATCCGGTGCCGGTGAGATTTGCTTGATATCTTAGCCAATCTCTTCATGTCAATTTTCTGCCTCTGCTCAATATATCGTCTCTCTGCTGGAGTTCGGAGATCAACGTATGAAGGTGGATGTCCATGGTCGTCAAGCTTGTCAGCTTCAGTCAGGCCTTCAGTATGATCGATAGATAATCCAGTACCTCCACCTGAACGTTACAAGTAACGAGTAAAAGTGACATTAAAAGATTTGAATTTTGTACATAAAAAACGCCGAGCTTCATGGAGGAGCTAAAGAATTCTAAAGCATCTCGCCGTGAGAAAGACATGCATTTTTTAAAGGATTAGAAGGAACATGACTAATACTTCTCAAACAATTTCAAGATCGGTAATCCAAGAAGATTTTCCTAAATAATGAAGAAACAGCATCATTAACAATGCAATTACAGTCTACCTGCGGGAAGCTCATTTTTCCCAGTATGAGATTCTTTATCATAACCTCTTCTTCTTCTTCTTCTTTATCCCACCAGCTTTTACATCTAAGGCTTTCCCCTTCAACTTAAGCGTCCCGCCAACAACATTCTCATAGACAGACATTTACCTGCAAGAAGAAAGTGTAAGATACTCGTTCAACACATAAAACAATGCTCATTCATATAGATTACTTCATGTGAAACAAGATAATAATATTAAAAGGCTTAAAAATGTTGTGACCAGTTTGTTTTCCATGAATGAACCAAGAACCATATTCAATGCAGTCCTGCTTCTGTAGCCATTCTGTCAACAATAGCAAACGATCCTCAAATCTACTGCTTCTCGTATTTCTTTCCGAGGTCACCCTTCTATTTCACATGATATATTATTGATGATACTCCTACAGCGAGCACCTAAAGAGCTGCTATTAAAATCATGACTAGCCAGATAGTTTTATTGTTCCCTCTGAAACACTTCTCAAATCAAGCCCCATTTCACCAAGATAATATTGTTTTTTTGGTCTAGTTGAGAGCAAAATCTTGTTGGTCACATGAGTATAATAAGCGAACAACACAGTGTCCAGAGAACTGCCAAGACAACTGAACCACAGAGTAGACTGATAATTCGAATGGCAAGCGGACACAAACAGGGAGCTGTCGACTCCAAAGCACCGGTTATAGAAGGCCCCATTGGACTAGAAGATAAGTTGCTAACTTAATACCTACACCCTAAAACCTATTTAAAATATTTGTAGAGTAATTATACTTATTCTCCATTGAGATTGATAAATCTATCAGCTTTTTTTGCATTATCCACATCATTGCCATGAATTTATTTAGCAAACGAAATTAATTATCATCGTATCAGTGCCTTAATGCAGCACTGGTTACAACCTCAAAGCGCATCCCCTGCTTCAAGATAAATTACAAGATCCAAGAAGCTAACTTTCTCGAGTGAAAAATTCTCATCAAACTGAGAAAGATGTTAACTTGAAAGGAACCAACAAATTTTGCTACTCGTACCTTAGCAAATCTAAATAGAGTATTAGGTCACTGATCAGAGACAAAAACAAATACCTGCTGATCTCCAAAGCCACGTATGATTAGCGAACCAGTACCTTAGAAACAAAACAAGAGGAATAAGCAATTTAACCAGAACAACATAAAACATTAGAAGAAAAAAACGTTAGCTTAAAACATACAACATGCCTAATTTAGTTTAGGAAGACATGGAAGATGCCCATTCCTTCCCTACATGTCATCAATGTATCGCATCGATCTCAAAGCTCAAGCATCCAGGTGCCTACCTCCACAAAGGTAATCTTTTCGCCACATTATTAAGTCAATTGTGAACATCCATATTAAAGCTTCTTACGATTTCACGTCTGCAGCTCTACCTGACCCAGAAACTCCACTGAAAGGATGTTCTAACACCTATTTACCTTAGGGAATCCTTCAACATCGAGCAAGAAACAAGAAATCATTCACCACTAGAATAGAACATCGTTGAGAGCTCCTATCCACACGAAATGCAGCTTCTCTTCCTTCTGTAAAACATGTCGAATAAAACCAGGAGTAACCTTGGAAGACACACAAATACAAAAGTCGGTGACTTTTTCTTGTTCTGCGTGTATGGCCACCGATGAATGATCACCGATGAATGGCCATCGAGGTACAGGTGAATGATCACCGATGGACCAATCAAAGAAGAAACTTGGGAACCGGTGCAAATGAAAAGCAAAATTCGTCCAAAAACGAGAAGATGAACCAAAGATTTGGGACACGATTCTGATCCAAACCCAATCCAATCGACGAAACATCCGGTTAGTTGAAAAGATCAGATTCTAACCTCTCTTATTCCTGTTCCCTCTTTTGAGACCGCGGACGATCCAGAGGGGGAGGAGATTCGCAGCGCCGGTGCTTGCCCGACGAAGCAAATCGAACGCCCACTAGAGACAGCGAGAAGGGCAAAACAGGGAGATAGATTTGTGCACGCGTGTCGGATACACGGCTCCGACAATGGCAAATTAATAAATAGAACCTTCTGGAAGTGAATAGAGTGTTCGCACGCATATAGTACTTAATTCCTAAGGTTGTTCGAAAGATATTTTCTCCGACCGTCACTTCCTATCTCTTCATCTTCGATCGGGTCACGGATATCCTTATCCTGCGCTCCTCCGGCTTTCCTGTGGGTTCGTGGGGACAGCCATCGGCGCAGTGTTCTACCGATGGCAGCAACTTCTCCCACTCCTCTCACTGCTCCCCAGCTGCCATTCTCACCCGGGAGGCCTCCCCCCAGGCCCATCTCCAAAGAGCTGCACTTCAACCGTGACCTCTCTGCCACCAGGAAGCTACAGGTCCAATCTCTCCAGCTCTTCTTCCGGTTCCTTTATCTGTTTTTAGTTACAGTTTTGATGAACAACAATTTGATGCAGGCTGGAGTGGACTTGGTGGCGAATTTGGTTGGAGTGACTTTGGGTCCGAAGGGAAGGAATGTGGTGCTGGGTAGCAAGTATGGCCCTCCTAGGATTGTCAACGATGGGGAGACTGTTCTTAAAGAGGTACCGCAGAGGTTGAATCCTGTATCGGTTGCTCTTACTCTAGGATTTAGTTCTTGTGATCTCGGCAGTCAACCAAAAGATTTAGTATGGTAGAGTTCTTGATGTGGCTTCATTTTATTTCTAGTTTTCAGTTTCGCTTCTTACGTTGGGGGCAATCCATTAGAATTTCTCTAACACTAGCTCAAAAATTATATATTTCTCAAATTACTGCAGGCTTGTTGTGTTACCGCAAAGAGGAAATAGAATTTCTCTAACACTAGCTGAAAAATGATATATTTCTCAAATTACTGCGGGCTTGTTGTGTTACCACTCTAACACTAGCTGAAAAATGATATATTTCTCAAATTACTGCAGGCTTGTTGTATTACCACAACGAGGAAATATAATTTAGCACTTCCATCAATGATTTTATTTCATTTCTTCTTGATTTGGTTGGTTGGCTTAAGTTTGCTATGAATCCTCACCATTTACCTGCAGTTTTTGAACTGAGGCAGGTCTCCTGACAACAATGTGCCTGACTCCTATAACACTTCAGAATAAGCAAATAACTGATTTAAAAGACTGTCTTGCATCAATTTTAAAAGACTAACAAAAAAAGTTTCAATAATGTTTTTCGTAAAAGATTTGGGTTTCTGTACTTGATGTTGGAAGAAAACATTTAAGTTGAAACATTTGATTTTTCTCACTCAATCTTTTTACAGAACAACTTTACCTTCGCATAATTTTCTTTTGGGTTTTCCAAAGGTTGAATTGGAGGACCCGTTGGAGAATGTGGGTGTCAAGTTGGTGAGACAAGCTGGCGCAAGAACAAATGATCTTGCTGGTGATGGATGCACTACTTCCATCATTCTTGCTCAGGGTTTGATTTCTGAAGGTGTTAAGGTATACATGAATCTGTCTATGCTCTTTCTAAGCGTCCCACTCTCTCTTTTCAAACTTTTTGCACCTTTCTCGCTCTAGCCACCAAATAACAAATTACCAGGACAGGGTTTTCAGTAGGGTTTCATTCCATCTTCTTCACTTTTCATCTTTTTCTCACTCTTTATGAAATTCTTATCATTGCTCACTCTTACGGATTGCTTTGTTATGTTCCATATCCAAATGGAACCAAGGGAATCTTTTCTCAAGAAGACTAATATAAGTTCTTAATGATCTTCGTTTTCCTATCAAACGAGACAAGGATTCTACTTTTTTTAAGAACTAAAATTTCTCGATGGTGATGTTATTATTATTATTATTATTATTATTTCTGGTATTGTTATATTATGATTAAGGTACTAGCTGCTGGAATGAATCCTGTACAAGTTGCAAGGGGAATTGAAAAAACTGCTAAAGCTCTTGTTTCTGAACTCAAATTGATGTCAAGGGAGGTATGATCAGTGCTTCAGAGAAACATTGTGCTTTTAAAATACCAGATTTATCATTGAAGTTCATTTCTAAAGTTATTTATCCTTACCTTTGTGAGGAGTATATTTATTCCTACTATGATACAACCAATTGTGCTCGTAAGAGTATATTCTTGGATATATTCCTATGGAATTCTTAAACTATGTAGTAGGAAGGATGATTGCAGATTGAAGACCAAGAAATTGCAAATGTAGCAGCAGTTAGTGCTGGAAATGACTATGCAGTAGGAAGTATGATTGCAGAAGCTGTTAGAAGAGTTGGAAGGAAAGGTGTAGTTAGAATTGAAGATGGAAGAAGCACAGAGAACAGCTTGCAAATTGTTGAAGGCATGCAATTTGATCGTGGTTATTTGTCACCATACTTTGTTACCAATCGTGCAGATATGCTAGTGGAGTTCAACAACTGCAAGGTAAGGAATGCAGCACTACCGTAATTACTATGTTGCCCTGTGAAGTAATTTGCATGTTCTGAATACAGATACTTTTGGTTGACAAAAAAATCACTAATGCAAGGGAGATGTTAAAAATATTGGATGGTGCGGTCAAAGAGAATTTTCCGTTGTTGATAGTTGCAGAGGATTTTGAGTCAGAAGCTCTTGCTCCAGTTATTAGAAATAAACTCAAAGGTGTTCTGAAGGCAGCTGCTATCAAAGCTCCCTCCTTTGGAGAGCGCAAGACTGACTACTTAAATGACATTGCTGTCTTGACTGGAGGTAGTAGGTTGATGAAAAAAATGAGGAGTAATAAATATGTACTAAAAGTCTAAAACTAATGCCTTTTTGCTAAAATTTAGATTATTATGCATCTCTCACTCACCTTTTTTTCTGTTTTGCTTTGACTTCTGCTGTCTTTTGACATTGAAACGTATAATCGGTTTGCAGGTACTGTTATTAGAGATGATATGGGATTGACTCTTGAGAAGGTTGGCAAGGAGGTTTTGGGTTCTGCTGTGAAGGTGATAATAGGAAAGGATTCAACTTTAATTGTTACCGATGGAAGCACCCAGCGTGCAGTGGAAAAGCAGGTTGCTCAGATAAGAAGTCTTGAACAGGTACAAACACTTGTTCTAGTGGTGCATCCACCATGCAATTAATTTCAGTTGTTTGCAAGAGACTGTTATCCAGTCACTGCTAATGCTCAAACTTCCAAAACTTCAGCGAAACTTAATGCTTTTTGCCTGTGCCTATGTTTTCTCTTCATCACTAGTACGACATTCAAATAAAATTCATGCTAATCTATAGTTCCTTTTCAGTCCACCGACTTTATTTTATGGTAGTTGATTTTTTATATGGAAACCTTTCAAAACTTACTTTAGTTGTTTTTTTCTTGGAGCAATCTTGTATATACCATCAAGAAACCTGTCCCTATGTCAAATGCTGTTTGTTTCTTCAGTATTAGACACGATGACTGAAATATTCTGGATTTCTGAAGCAATTTACGAAGCAGTCTAGCTGTCTGTGGAAATGGTTTCTGTACAATTTTTAATACATCACGGGCTACAAGTGCTAGCGAGTATTGTACCCAGAGAAAGGGTGATTCAGATGGAGGGTTCAGACAACTGCTTGTAGAAGATCAATAGTTAAGGTCAAAGGGACCTTGAACAGCATCTCTCTCTCTCTCTCGTTCTCAGAAAGGTGGTGATATACTATCTTGAAGATCATCAATTTTATTGATCTGGCAGCTAGGTGGGCTTGTGATGGTCTTCGTGGAAAAGGATGACTGGTATTCTTGAATAATTGTACTCTTTTTAAGTTGTAGTAGCTAATTCAGAAGTAAAACAGTGTTATGTCTAAATTTCTATGACACCAAACGATCACTCAGCCAATAATGGTGGTTTT
Organism: Musa troglodytarum; assembly: GCA_023547065.1. NCBI lineage: Eukaryota > Viridiplantae > Streptophyta > Magnoliopsida > Zingiberales > Musaceae > Musa > Musa troglodytarum. Next base: position 44,952,736 of record CP097510.1, on the reverse strand, counting down.
CTGATTCTGAAGCAGTTCCCTCTAATGAAGTCTACTCAGCAATCATACTATAATATTTTTCCCTCATGCAATTGACATTCATTGTTTCACTGTCAAAGAAACTTCAGCGAAAATTTTAAAATGTCTCTTCTGACATTTTTGATAAAGTTGTTTAGTGATGCCTTTCATGACTAGATGGATACAATTTGCTCTAATGTGTTTACTAGCATCACTGTTTCTTTAAAGGAGTGATCTTTCTTTTCTGTGTCTAATATTTAAATTCCATTGCTGAATATCAACCTTATTCTGGTAAGTGCTAAAGTTGTTGAAATGACTATATCTGCAGATTTGCTCATTAGGTTTACTTTTTGTAGAATTTATGTATTGGTCAGCTTTTGGCATAAGTCTTAATCCAACTCATCCTTTTACCAACTTTTTTCTGATTTCTTTAATTAAAACAACGACCATGTGTGTTTCTATCTATCTAATGTCAATGTTTTGATTTAGTACTCTGAAGAGAAGTTCCAGAAGAAGATACTGAATGAGAGGATAGCAAGGCTATGTGGTGGTATTGCCATTATTCAGGTATGTACGCCCTAAAACTTCTGTTTTTAGAAGCTTCTGCTACCAATGCAGTCTGTCTATATATTTGAAGTTTTAATATGCTTGGCTGAACTAGTTTTCTACAGGTAGGTGCGCAAACAGTGGTTGAATTGAAAGACAAAAAGCTGAGAATTGAAGATTCTCTAAATGCAACAAAGGTCAGTCCTACCATAGACATGACACAATAGAATCCAACACTGATAATAAAATAGTAGATATATGGTACCGACTTGTATCCTCATAGCCAAAGCTTCCAGGCTATAGTAGCATCTGAGAATTTGTATTAGTTCATATAGTCAGGCTACCTTAGCTCTCCCTGGAATTACAGTTCTCCAACACTCCAGGAATATAGATGATATTTCATTATTTTTTGTCCTTTGCTGTTCTCCTGATTATTGATCTTCCTAAGTGGTCCTGCTACCTTGCTACTCCTTCCAAATTAATTGGTGCATTTGCACTTTTACAGGCAGCTATTGAAGAAGGTGTTGTAGTTGGTGGTGGGTGTACCTTATTAAGGTTGTCTACCATGGTTGATGGTATTAAAGATTCTCTGGATAATGAAGAACAGAAGGTATTGCACATATTTTTTGCCTTGTTCATTCCTTGCAAGTGATTTACTGGCAAACAATACATGATTATCTACCATGGTTGTGGCACATGCTCAACCTGTGCTGATATATACTAGGACAAGTGCCTGCAATAAATCCTAAATACATTTTTTTTTATCAGAAAAGCAAAAGAAAATCTCCCAAATTATTTTTTCTGTTATCTTACAGAACGACTTGTTTGTCAGGTTATTTTCTTGTTATGTAATTCCTTGACTATTTTCTGCAGATTGGTGCTGATATCTTTAAACGGGCCTTGAGTTACCCTGCAAAACTGATAGCAAAAAATGCTGGCGTAAATGGAGATGTTATCGTCAACAAGGTGTCCAAGTCATGCTATGAAAGCTCAAATTCATATTCTAGTGTTTTGAATTCTCTACTTAATCATGTATTACTAGTATAATTGAAGTTTCTGTTTTTTATAGGTGTTGTCTAATGATGACATAAGATATGGCTATAATGCAGCTATGAACTGTTATGAGGACTTGGTAGCTGCTGGCATTTTAGATCCATCCAAGGTAAAATATAACTAAGTCAATGAAAGTAAGATTTGTTTTGTTATTTTTAAATCCAATCAAGGTTACACAATTAAGTTGATGAAAAGCTAGATCTGTTTCTTGGCCCACTTTCTTGTAAGCCTTCTCCTGAAATCCTTGCATATTTATTATGAAGATGTATGAACAAGCAATATATATTTATGTGCTTTATGAGATGGGGCCTGTATTATACATCACATGTTTTGATTACTGCAAAGACATCATCTTTTTGTGGGTTCATCCATATCTGGTACAAAAGTGCCACTTGTCCATGTTATAGGAGTTGTAGAAGGTTGTAAACCATTTATCTGATAGATTAATGTATTCTTTTGAGTTAATTTGATCCATATCAGTTCTTTAGACCTGCTGAAGTTTTCTAATAATAATTTATGCATTATAGAGATGTATTAATAATGCAGATATACTGTGCTTAAAATCTTGCTGATGTTCACCGTTTATTCTTAACTTCAGAAATTGAATAATCCTATTTCATATTCATTCATCTGGAAAAATTGAAGCAATGACCTTTTTATAATCTTCATTTTTATCTTTCTGGGAATCGAACATCAAAAATTCCTACAAAGTTGTATCCTCTTGATTGTGAGATACATTCATGACCTTTTCACCTGTTGGAGCAGGTCGTAAGATGCTGTTTGGAGCATGCTGCTGCTACTGCAAAGACTTTTCTCACCTCTGACCTGGTTGTTGTGGATGTAAAGGGAACAGAGACCATTTCGATGAGAATGCCACCACGAAGACCAATGCCGATGTCTAATATGATGCGAACGCCAGGTTCTTATCCCCCTCTTAGATTCATTTAATATTTTCATTGGTGTATTTGATGAACTCCAGTGAAAAGCATTCCCATGACAGTTTTCTCCATCATTGACAACTTCAGGTATTGCACTTTAGTCCATCGGAGCTGTTTAGCATCCATTAATTGCTCTGGCATCACTCCGAAGCTGATGGAGTTGGATGTGATTGTTGCCATTGTGCTTTGCCAGAGAAACAATGGTCAAGGAACACTGGATGAGAAATTTAACCAGATAATGAGTTCACCAGATTGATTTCAGACAATTCTCTTTCCAGATAGTCCACTTGTCCTGCTGGTGAATGGATTTCAGGAAGAAAGCCATGACAAGATTAATCGGTGCCATACAATGTGATGGATCAGCAAACTTCTAGTCTCTTTTACTGCAATCTGTGCTGATGTTTTACATCCCATACCTGTTTGAATGCTAACCACAAACAGATCAAGAGATACTGTTCTTTCTTTTTTCTTATCGAGGAAACTTCTACCCTGTAAATGACTGTTATGGCTTTAACCTGAGCAGATACTTGTTGCTCCAGTACTCTTTATGAATCTTTGAGGTTGCTTCCCGCATTTGCTCTTCCGCGACTTGTGTTGGTTTCCATTAGGAAAAAAAAAGATCTTTTTGCTGAATCTTTAAAGCATACAGATTGTTCGTTTCTCATGTCATTCGATTATGTTAATTTTTTGTGTGCTACTTCTACCAGATGCAAACGTTGATTCTGATTACAAATAGCAAGTGTGACCAGATGCAGATCTGTAAAGCCCACTCCATCTCGAGCTGTAAGCCCGTTTGCTGATGAAGACGCGGAGGTGTGGCTCTTGGATTTCACTTCTAATTCGTCCAATTGGCAGATTCCACGTAATCAATTGCTCAGGTGAATGGGGTCAATGGGAAATTGACTTGTGACAGGTTGACGACGCCTGGTCAATCTTGAATCTTCTCTGGATCTAATTCTTGTCCTTCCCAGATTCCGACCCCATCTGTTTCGACCGCGATCGAGAACTCGGCGGGTCTGAAGCACGCCAAAACCCTAGCAATCAGCCGGCTCAAGTGGATCGCCCCAGCATCATAACCCATCGCTTCGAAGCTGGCGTAGCTGAGTCCATCCTCCGGCGTCACATGGATGGTGGAGATGGCGGCTCCTTCGACGGAATTCATGGAGCAACCACAGGGATCGAACTGGAACTCACGTATCTGTGAGCCGGGAAGGATGTGGCTGATCCCGGAAGCAATGGTCATCTCGGACGCTGTGTTGTGCTGCTTCCCGTAGAAGACTGCCGCACGCTTGCGGTCCAACCCCATCATGCACATCTCGAGAGCGTCGAGAGGTCGGTCGGAGCGCGCCGCAGTCGCAGAGTACACATGCCATTGCTGAGACTTCGGCGAGCTACTCATACTGTACGCTTTGCTGCTGCAACCAAGCCGAGTGAAGTGCCTGTCGAGGACTGCAACCTCCTCCGCGAAGCTGCGATGAGGGAACGGCTGCGCTTCCGGGAGTCTGAAGCTTCCGCGAGTGTATCTTACGGATGCGACCGAGAGAGACGAGTCTGCAGCCAGATGAAGGAGAGGAGGGATCTACAGGAGCAACCTCGTGGTGCCACAGGTCTTGATGATGATCCGGTGAGGGTAGATGAAGAGACTGGATTCGGATTAAGATATAGGAGTCCACGAACTCGTTCGACGGCGCTGCCACTATCGTGCACTCCGCTGGTCGCAGAATGGTATCCAGTTGTGCCATGGAGAGGGATCGAAGGTCTTGCCTTGCATGCCCGGAGAATGAGATCTCGAGCCTCTTTTCGAATCCCTCGAATCCAATTGCAGAGACGGGGGATGCCATTTCGGTTGGATATCGGAAGAAACAGTCGCACAAGTGAGCGAGTAGAAATGGCATCAGGAGGGCTTGCGGGCGCACTGCAAACATGCAAACAATGGAGTTGAATATTGTCATTAGAGCGAGTAGCAGATACATCAACATACGAGATTTGGATGGGCTACAGGCTAAATTCCAATGTCATTATCATGTCTCATAGCTGTCGGACTCGATACTCGCAGATCACCCACTTAAATCCAGAGAGAACTTTGCTGGAGCACAACACAGTGCATCTTTCTTGCAGTCGAAACAATGGAATTCAAGGAAACACGAAGAGGGATGTCGATTGCTTCGTGCCTGAAACTTACATTGGAGTAGCCAGCAGATCTGAACCTGTTGATTCCACCATGAGGGCGGATCTCTTCAACGTTGTAGGGTAGAGGAGATTCGTGGTTGGAATAGTTGCTACCTGATCCATCACCAGGTTTGGCATCCATTAGAACATCCAGTCTTCCTGCAAATGAGAGATGGGTGGGAAGCATGAGTAGTTTTACTCTATTTATCCAACAAATGGATAGATGATACGGCTGTGTTTGGGAACTCCACACATGGAACCAGGTATGGGTGTCAACCTTACGGCATCATGTTGATAATAAAAAATGACACTAAATAAAAAATATATATTCGAAGACAATCCTAAATGCTATAATACTTGCTACTGCAACAGAAAAAAGAAAAAGAAACATAAATAGGCAACAAAATTGCAAGTTGAACCATGCAGAACAGCCAAGCATGCCTCAATTTAGCTTCTTCGGATAAAAGAGGCTATTGTAAATACTGCTTCCTTACTTCCATAAGAGATTTCTCATGCACTGGAGTTCCATTCAACACAGCAGTTGTTTTTTTTTTTTTTTTTTTACTTTCAAAAATAGAAAAAGAAAATACAGCAGTAGCTTCATCTTAGTTAGGAAAAGGTGGAATAACCTGGTGTTCATAAAGTAAAATCCCATGTGGTAGACTTGTTGATCTATTTGATGAACTAAAAGCACAATGAGACGGCTATTGTTCAAACTTTACTAGGAAGTAGAACTCCAATATCCAGTAACTTCACACAGCATTTCATCGACAAAGAACTTTCTGCCATGAACACATACACACAAACACACACACAAGGGGAACCTCGACATTCATGTCACACTTCTAAATCGACTGGAGATAAGAGTCTTGAAATCAAAACAAATACTTAAAGAAAGCCAAGGCAACACACCAAAGGGAGATCTTTGTGCAGGACCTGGATGGAAGAGAGAAGAAACCAGACCCCTCGAGCAAACGAAATCCCACAAACTTTGTAGGAAAAGATAGTGGAGAGATCCCTGAGAGAGAGAGAGAGAGAGAGTTGTAATAACTGGAAAGAGAATAGGTGAGATGAGGGTATTTATAGGCAACAGGTGTTTGCTTGTGAATGATTTCTTAACATTTTGACATCAACATTAAGAAACTTAAACAAATGGCATAAATATCAATTTTGCATCAAGTAACCCATATTATGCCTTTGGTGGATGTCTGAAGTCTAGCTATGGTGATCCTCAACAACATTTAGTTTATAGCATATGCTCTCATGAATACCTTTGCAAATTGATTCACTGACACAATTGCAGTAGAATATAATCAACAAATAATGCTTCTAGGAAAATGTTATGTTCTTGATTCTTATATTGAGTTATTGGGTTGCTTTTAATTGAAGCAATCATTTTGAATCTGATCAATGTTCTTGGAGTGCAAGGCACTTATAAAATATTATATTAGCACATTGCTATATGAATAATTTTGCATGGCACTGTAGCTAAATAGTCTCAAATTGTTTATCAAGAATTTGATTAGTCAAACAATAGCTTGGGTAAAACACTAATTTTGGGAGAGTTTGCTAAGAAAACAATCTACAATCAATCAATCATTCTCATTGTGTGTTATTAAAGGAGACTCACAAAGTGCCATCAGGGCAAAGCAGCACCTCCTTTCCTTTTTTGGCAACCCTATATTCTAATGGTACACCCCTCAGACATTTCTAGATATGATCACCTCCATCAGCTGCAATGGATGATATACCGAATCCAGATCAATAGATTCCATAAAAGGCCACAATTATTAACCACACTATAAAAAGTTGCTCAATCATGAACTGACAAGTCAGCAGACAAAAAATTATACATTAAATGCTGTACATAGGACATCAGAACAGGAAAGAAAGACAAGATTACGTGTACCTGAGTCAGAAGCAACAACTCCCACAGGGTACAAGTGGATGTGGATGACAAATCATCAGTAGATAAACCCTTAGAGCTGTGTAACATTGACAACAATGTGCAACTTAGCTGTTTAAAATAGACATAAAAAAACCTTGTTCCTAGCATTCCATATCATATATGAGTCAGATGATTGGAGATTGGTTGGTTAAGCACTACAAATAGCAACTTGATCTATGCTTACAAACAAGAGACTAATCATCAGCATTAAGAAGCAGAGCAACAAGCGAGTTCATCAATAAGAGTCCAATTAAGTACATACAGGATTCATACTTATCATCATTTTGGCTAAAGCCTCTACGAGGAATATTATAATCTAGAACCTGTTTTGTATTACCTTTCAATGGTACTGTACAGAGACAAATATTTTTCTAAAGATATTTTAACCACTCTGTTTCGTATCACAAGATAGATAAGGTATGTGAAAAACCTAGAAGCAATATCTGCACAACATGAAAAATAAAGTATCAGGTTTACCAGCCCACTGTCAGAGTTCATTGAGTCATATCAGACACCACAGAAATCGACACTGATGAAAGAACAAGAAATGGTACTCACTTGGTAATCAGAACTGAAACAATTACAGTTGTCCAGACAGAATCTACAAGAAGGAAAGAATCTATATTACAGAGGGTAAATAGTTATGCAGGATACCATTACATCATCTCTTTCTTCTTTCACACTCTGAATGGTTTATCTAGAGGACCAATTACCAGGCACAAACTGATCATTCAAGGCCAGCTAGGTTATGAATTGGTATACCAGAGCTGCTTAACGGTGGCAATGAATGAGGTAAAGGTCTCTCCTTCCTCTTCTCGTATTCTCTTTTGAACTCCTCCAAGCGTTTTGACACCTAAAAAAAAAAACAGAACCATTATGGAAATCATCCAAAAATACTAGCATTCCTAATGCAAGCACTATTCAACAATTTTACAATGAATAAATGCTTGAGTGGAAATAGTTTTGATTCTACTAGGTTGTTGAAGATTTCAAGTGAGATTGCACTGTAATACTTATAAAGTCTGTTACTTTCAAATGAGAATAACAAATCACCTACTTTAAGGAAAAAACACATCCTCCATGAAATAGGATGCAAATGTTCTAGCTGAGTTTAACCGTGAAAGTATGAGCATCTAATTTTAGAATCCATAAGGTTAAATCCATCATATTACAAGCATAGAAAGGACAGACATAAAAGAATAAATACAACACAGGAGAATAAAGCCAATCATCACCTTGATTGAGAAGACAAGTGGCAATAGTTTATCTGGATTCATCGCTTCCGCAGGAAAATTTTTCAGGGCATGCAGTAGTTTCTCAAAGGGTAATTTTATCTAAAATTGTAAATTGGTATCAATAACTTGAAAGTTCTAAAGCATACCACTGACATAAAATTTACCACATTTCTTACCAAGTCATCGTGGCAGAATCTTAGCAAGGCCAAGCCAACTTGGAAAACAACTTTCACACCCTGTTCAAAAATAAATTTTACAACCATAGATGATAAAAAAAAATTGACTTAGATGCACTAAGTGCAAGTTTACTATATAATGTGATGCTTTCCAAGAAAAATAATAATAGACTACTTAGAAGGCTATTGCGGTAGGTCAATCAATAAGACCTAATGTTTGTTAAAATTATCCATAATAAGTGTAGAAATATTTCAAAGTTTTCAATTAAAATAATCAATTTTGGACAACCTTGAGCACAAAAAATATACGTACTAAATATATGTGAAAAGAATCGATAATAAATGAATACGAACTCATAATATATTTTATCCAAAAGCTATTACTAGAAATACCATCAGGATGCTTCACATGTAGGAAGAATCCAGACACTAAGAAAACATATCATCCCTTCGATGCATAGACATCCAAACTATCTTTGTGAACATTAATTTAGTACATAGACACCCAAACAATTGCAAATCATTAGACCAAAATTCTATAAATATGATCAAAACAAAAGGAAAGAAAAATCAGATTACTACCTCATAGAGAAAGACATCCCAGATACGAAGTGCAAGTGGAAATGGGAATGAGTACGAAAAAACTGTTATGAACCATTGACTAGCATACATGCTGGGATTAACCATCTCTTGAGTAAAATGTTCTCCCAACATTGGCAAATATTCTTTCACCAATTGCTCAAATTGACATAGGTATTCTTGAACAAGTGGCAAGCCTGCCTGCTCAACAAGCAAAAGTTAAAAATATAAAGCAAGCATCAGTTTAACTAAGAATGCCATAATATATGCTTCTATGTTCTAACTAAAACAGAAGAGCTCTATTCAACATCTTATTGTAACAAGATCATATCAGAACTACTTCAAAAATTCCCTACAGAGTAATTATATGCATCCATCACCATAACACCAAAACTCAAGTAGATACTTTGCATTCTTATTCATGGCATACCAATATAATTTTTCTATACAATTCAATATTATTTGAACCCACAGAAGCAAAAGGATTGTATATTCAATATCTGAGCAAGAATTTGTTACCCAGATTTTGTAAGAGCATATAGCAAATAGGATAGCGTACCAAGAACAACAATAAAAAGAGAGAGGGTCATATGTGTCCAAGATTTCTAAAAGTGATGGTACCACTATTCGGCTTTTTAACTGGAGATGATAACATTTTCTTTACATTGAAACCACAGAAACATCTCTCCTTAAAAAACCACACATTAAATTGACAACTCAAAGAAATGCTTATATTAAATTAAACACAGTTAATGGGAACTTATAAAGCTCATAAATACTATGCTATAGGGACAAGAAATAACATTTACCTTAACCCCATATAGAATCTTTCTAAAAGCCAACTTTAATAAGCAAAAATTCAGCTCATAAGATTTCTTGGTGTATTACCTGTCATGTATGTTTGGCTTCACGTATCCTCCCAACCTCACTTTTAAACTCACTTTTAAGCAAGGACTGCAATTTTGAACCAGGATACATACTGATTGGTACGGTGTATTGTCACATGGAACACCAATTTCTACTGAAGAGGAAGAAGAAGAATGAGAAAATGAAGGAAGAAGAGGAGAAGAAGGCAGAGGAAGGAAAAAGAGGAGGCAGTGGAGGAAAGAAGGAAAGCGGAGGAAAGGAAATAGAAGTAGTGGAGAAAGAGGAAGAAAGAAGAAGACACAATGGAGAAAGAGGAAGGAAGAAAAGGAAGCAATGTAGGAAGAGGAAGCTACCCGAGCTTGACGATGCATGGTGGGCAGCAGGGAGGTAAGCAGCAGACAGGAATGACCAGCTTGTGATTTCGGGCTTTGCATGTATGGAGAAGGGGGCTTGGGTTGAAGCAGAAGTTATTTTAATTTTAAAGTTTTTTTAAAAAATACACCAGACTGGACCCTGCGAAATGGGGGTGGTCTACATCTTGCATCTCAGTTCGGTCTCAGACCAGTAAAAATTGGTTGATACAAGACAAACCAGGCAAAATTGCAAACACTTCTTTCAGGAAAAAATCCAGACAACATCACAACAACTCTTGAAGACCAGGAGTAAGATGAAGAATAATACTGACGTAATCCATCCCCCTTTTGACCAAAACATTCAGAGGCACACAAACTGGAGATATGATATACAGATTATAGAGGGTAATGTTACCGTAGTGGCAATTTATCACCTCTATATGACTATGACTACTGTACATGTAAAATAAGAAAGCATAGATTCAGAAAGAACTTCATACAACATGGCTAGACAAATGAGTACTTAGATTAAATGCAGTTACCTGGTACAAGCCTTCCATTGGTGCATGAATGGCTCCCTTTAACAACGCAACTAACAGCCAGAAGGCATCCTCTTCACTCATATAAAGAAGTAACAAACCTGCTAAAAAACCCATGCCCTGCAGCAGAAAAGGTTGCATCAAATGATATCCTAAGAATAACAAGATCTTTAATTGATTGATTTCTGAATTGTTATACAGTTGACAACTAAACCTGAACATATCCAACATCCCTGTCATATACAGAGTAAGCCTTTAAAACATTGTACAGGGATCTTTGCCCTAGTCCATGTCTCTGTTGATAGAAAACGTGTGATGGAAAAGTACGAGATATGTCTCGAATTATTTCCAATTCTGATGCTGATGTCTCATATATCACCAGTTGCTGCAGCAAAAGTTTTAGCAGTTTAAGCTATCTTTTAATCAGCTAAAGATGAAAACACAGTGCATATTTTGGTAAAGAAACATCCAAAAACTGCAATGACAATTAAGAAATTTTGATAATTTTCCACAAATTTGATTTTAAAAGTGGGTAAATGCTGTTGATGCTGCAGAACACCTTGTCATATAAAAGCATAGATAAATTTAAATCATTACTTTACGATAAAATAACATTTCTAATTATGTATTAGGTACTAAACAATATTGGATGCTTCTGAATCATATAGGTCCAGATCACACCAGTCGAACAAGAAATGTCACTTCAGGTGAAATAGGGTATACCTTTTACAAAACATGAAACAGAAAGTACCTCATAAACCCCTGGATTCATTAGCAGGAGGTCTCGACTTCCAGAAATCAACTGCCAAATGAGTCCTCTTAAACAGTCAGGGATGCCTTTTCTAATACGTCTCTTAACTACATGAGGTTTTCTTCTAACATAGTGCTTCCAGTCACTCCCACCAACACCTATCATTTTCCTCCATTTTCTTATCCTCTTTTGTTCTCTGTAAAAAAATCAATAACCATGGATTAGTAGTAAGAAGATGCACATTTAAGTACAAACATTGTTGTTTTTCTTCTTTTTTTTTTTTTTTGAAAAATACACCTTGAAACTTCGTAACAGATACAAGTTTGTAAAGAACTTTAGCGAAAAGAAAGCAGCAGCAGTAGGGATAAATAACACCAATCTTTAATAAATTGAACAGAGAAAAGAAAACTTAAAAGTCTTCTTATCTAGTGGAATGTGTCACAATACTGTTTATGTCGTGTTCATTAGGTTGAAATCCTTTGAGGAAGAAATGCAATATGAAATAAGGAAGAATTTACCAAAAGATAATATTGCTTCACATATTTGCAACATGTGAAGATTGCATATGTACACCTACATTATTTCATATATTCATATTTGAAAATATGAACAGATTGCATAAGTACACTAATATTATTTCATGTATTTGCAACATGTGTAAAATAACTCTCATCCAGCAATATAATAAATGTGGAGTATTTTGTTGCAGTTCACTAAAATGAAGACTAACTGATCTGTCCGATATATATAACTAGTAGCCAGTAATATGAAAGAAAGTGCCTTATATGATCTACATTTAACCCTTCTGTAATTCTTGACCCACATAGAATGGTATTGCAAATGATAATATTTACTGACTGCCCTGTTTTATGTCACCAGTGATACTTAAATTGGATAATCTTTACTAAGGAGAAACATGCATAAGTGGGAGAAATAAAAAATCCAATGTTGTCAAACATGCCTGTCATTAGGATGGTCATCCACAGGTCTGTTTTTAGATAAGGCCTCTGTTGAGTTGCTCTGTTCTTGTTTTGCAAATCCAAAACCATCAACTGTTCTTGAAAGAAGATAGGATCCTGGATCCACCTCAGCAGTGGTGGATTTCATTTCCCCTTTATTAGTCAGTAAACCACCCCTTGCGAGACAAGCACTACAAATAATTCATACTTCTCCACATGGTCCTGCACTTGTAAGTTCTGGGTCAAAGGAAAGAAAAATCACAAACCGGTCATCAAGAGATACTTCAGGGCATTCAACTTTACAAATTTAGCAGAGGCAAATGCCAATGAGAAAGCCAAACTTCAAGGTTGTTTGCATGTCATATGATTCCAAGAAAACTGTTTGCATATTTGATCTTGATGAAGTTATAAAAAAAATTAAAAATGAGATTAAATGCTACATTTCTACAAAATCAAATTTTTGATGCATCTGATGGCTTCTTGAGACTTAAATTATGGTTTCATGCACACAACTTGTCAAGCTTATCAAATTTACACAAACGTCTCCACCTAAGTTATAATACAACAATCATGAGTACTCTATCTTGGACAAATAAACGAAAAAAATCCAATCCCCACACAACTAAATTATAGAATAGGCCGGGAAAACTTATCACGATGGACATCACCGCCCTGCTCAAAAACTCTCACTCCCAGAACATCTACACCATCTTAACAAACTGATCGCAATCAATAACGCTAACCTAATGAATGGAGAAAAGCCCAACACCTCAAGAACAAAGGGGGAAAAGAAGAACAATTTTCGAGAGAGAAATCGAGGTTCTATCCAAAGTAACTAAATCCAAGAATACAGAGTAAAAACCCTCGAATTTAGCAAAAGATCGAATCCTTTCGGTGCTTTCAGCAAAGCCGATGAAAACCTAACATCATTGCCGGATCTAATCGAGAAAAACAAGTGCTAACAACAATTCACAAGTGAAGAATTGGAACCGACCTCAAGGTTTAAGTATCTTCACGGAACAAACTCGAATCGCACGATTAGAATTTGGAACGAGAGAGAGAGAGAGAGCGAAATGCTCGTGAGATCCGCCGATGATTTCTATTGTCTTTACATTTTATTTATTTTAGTTTAATTATAATCGTATATTCCTCCTTTAAGCGTTGCGCGTGAGGGATTGAAGTCAGGGATTGGCCGACTTTGCGGGCGCAAGCTTGATGCCCACAACGGATCGGATTCTTAATAATTTCATCCGAATCCAACATCAATGCTATTAACAAACGCAGTTTACTTACTCCATACTTAAAGGGTATCGGATCTACTATGTGGATCGAATAGATACGGGTATTCGAAAAAGCTGATCCACTATGACTGTCATTAGGCTCAATGAATCGGGTATGACATGGTCTTGGTGTTCCCTGCCTGGCGTCTTACAGGTGAACCGCGCCCGTTATCCATTACGCTCCCCCAATCCCACACCCAACCTCTGTCGTCTTCGTGGAATAAAAACGAGGATAAAGAGCAAAACAAATGAGGAGGATGAGGGCGTAAAACCCTCGAGAGCAAACGCAGGTACATGTCTGCCTCCTTCCTAAAGCCCTTTCTTGAATTCCTGTCGCATTTTTTTGTAGGCATGTATGGATTTTTTTTTGTTCACAGGTTTCGATTTTGAAGGGCTCTTTTTGATCGAAAAAAAAATCGATTTTTTTGCTTGATGATTTCTTGGCCTTCAAACTGAAGCGAAAGCCTCCTGATTCTTGGGCAGAAGTGCCGATATGAGCCCGTTCTCCTTGGTTTCAACTCATGGGGTATTTAGCCCTCACCATTCTTCTTCAAATTGGCCTAGATTGTTCTCTCATAGAAGGAGATTGAGCCTGCAAGTAGGAAAAATCTTGTCTTTGGAAGAAAGACATTGGGATCTTACTTCGTCTTTCTCTCTTTGTTGTCGCAACTCCCGATGTCTTTCTTTATCGGGTTCTTCGCGGAGATTTCGGTTATTGTCCAAATGTAATAGGATTGTATTTGCGAAGATTGATAGGAGCAGCAACGAGAAGCATACCCATTTTGGGATTCGAGGGAAGCCCAGGTCGAGAAGGCGATTCTCCCTGAGATTGCGCCCCAGGCTGCGGTTGCTCTCTTATAGATTGAGGAGATTGTCGGTTCAACGATTGATGGAAAATGCTAGAACAGTGTTGCTCAGAAACTCGAAGAAGCTTATGCTATCTGCTTGGTTTTCTGTTGCCCTAGGGGTGTGTTTCTTGTTCTTGAAGTGCACAGCTAGACCTGCATCGGTGGATGTTCCATATTCAGATTTTGTATCGGCTCTAAAGAGTGGAAGCGTGTCATCTGTTCAATTCGAAGAGGATTCCCGCTATATTTACTTTAATAAGCATTTTGATGATAATGAGAGTTTGAAGTCAGTAGAAGATTCATCACTTGCTGCCGATGTCTCAGATGTCAGTGCACCAAAATCATCTGAAAGCATCACAAATGAAAGGGAGAGAGGTGGCAAATCTATCTCCAAGTGGCAATACTCTACAAGAAAGGTTGAGCATGATGAGAGCTTTCTTCTTGCTTTGATGAGAGAGAGAGGGACCACATACAGTTCTGCTCCTCAATCTGCAGTAAAGTTATTGAGAAGTCTTGTTATCACATTGATTACTTTGTGGATCCCAATAGCCCCAATGTTGTGGTTGCTTTATCACCAATTCTATGCTAGCAATGGCCCTGCAAAGAAGCGGCAGCCTAGGAAGCAGTCTGTCAGTTTTGATGATGTAGAGGGAGTTGATGCTGCCAAGCTAGAATTGATGGAGGTAAGCTTTTACTCTTTCTCCCTTTCTCTCATCTTACTTTTTCCCTACTTATCAGTATTGACTCAGTTTTGTAAATGGTACTCATTAGGAATATGATCATTATAGATGCATATTACCTGATTGCTAATAGTATGTGGATAAGAAGGATCAAACAATTAAGTTTATTTTATCTTTGTAACACCCCTAGTTAGTCCAATAGTCCCACATCGGAAGTGGGTGGGACTAAGATTGACTTATATGGGCCTGATGAGTGTATTACTAATAACTTCAGCTTAAGCATTTTGGCCAGTGGTTGATAGGCCAAAACGAAGTTGATAGGTTAGTTAACCCATCAGGCCGGGTCGTGACATTTGGTATCAGAGCCAGGTTGTCACGACCCGGCCTGATGGGTTAATTAACCTATCAACTTCGTTTTGGCCTATCAACCACTGGTCAAAATGCTTAAGTTGAAGTTGTTAGTAGTACACTCATCAGGCCCATATAAGTCAATCTTAGTCCCACCCACTTCTGATGTGGGACTATTGGACTAACTAGGGGTGTTACAATCTTATCTTTATCTTCAGTATCTGAACACAATGTTAGCTTCTGAACATATGATTTCTTTTCTTTAATTAATGAAAAAATTATTTGTCACCACACTTATCTACCTAAAAAAGATGGCATAGTGCAACAGGCTCCCAACGAGTACAGTTTGTGGGTATCAATCTACACAATTTAATCCCTCGTAGAGAGGTTGTTTTAATGACTTAAACCTTAATCACCTAGTTCATAAAGGAACAACCTCGCTATAGTACCAAGTCTCGCCCTCCTTCTGTCTATAGGTAAATAAGTGGTTGAAACAACCAAAACACATTAACAGATAATAAATGATGAATAATCATTGTTGATCCCATCTATGCAGGTTTTTTAGTCAACAGGGTGTTTATCTATATGACCAATCTCCTAGTCATGCAAACTCTTTCAGCATTAGTCTTTTGATCACTTGTCTCCCAGAGTCTATTCTGCTATGTTTTGGTTGATGATTTGATCTTTAGCAATTCATGACATCTTCATCCACATGCAAAGATCAGTCTGTCATTTCTTTGCCAAGTTCTGCTATTTGAAGTAGGCATAATATGTAGGAGTGGACTGATTGACAAAATGAAGAAACACATTGTCAGTCACCAACTTACATAATTTTAAATCTTTGCATTCTTAAAGTTATTATAAAAGTTGTTGTGGTATTATTCAGACTTTGCAATCTTTGATAAATTAATCCAGGGTGTTCATGCATGCATGTTATTTGGTTTCAACGGATTGATTTAATTTTTTCATGGTCCTTAATTGATTGTTCAAAGAACTCAGATTTCAAACAATATATTATGTCAGAGATGGAACTGGAGGAATTTACGGGTTCAATATATTGCTGTAAGATTATTGAAATTAATTAAATTATATTCTCTTCTGTTAGATATATTGGTATATAGGATCTGAGTAGTTAAGTTGTTCTTCCTTGTAAATCATGGACCTGTTCATAAAACACCCATTACACTCAAGGCAAAATTGGTAAATATTTATGTTTCAAAGATATGAAGGTTATATCCGTATCTGTTTTAGTTGACAATGATAAGTTTTCAGTGTTTGAATACCATGTGGTATATCTATAAGCACTTGATTCTAAGAAGAAATTTGCCTAAATTTCCTTTTATGGAAGTGTTATAAATCAGTTGTCTGCAGAAATTGGGTATGTTAAGTTTCATTTATGCGATTACCATCTATTGTTAGGTATTCTTTTGATATGTGATATTTAGATTAAATGAATGTAGAGTACATTTATTTGTTTAAGACCACATCTATGCTTACCTAGTTCCATATTTTTTTCTGCTGTGATGGATCTCTAATCAAGCAAAGCTGTTATCTTTAGATAGTATCTTGCTTACAAGGATCAATGAACTACAAAAAGTTAGGAGCAAAATTGCCCACAGGTGTGCTGCTTGTGGGACCTCCAGGGACTGGGAAGACTTTACTAGCTCGCTCAGTTGCTGGAGAGGCAGGAGTCCCCTTTTTCTCAGTGTCTGCTAGTGAATTTGTAGAACTGTTCGTTGGAAGAGGAGCTGCACGAGTAAGAGACCTTTTTAATGTGGCAAAAGAATGTGCACCGTCAATAGTATTCATTGATGAACTTGATGCAGTGGGAGGAAAGCGTGGAAGAAGTTTCAATGATGAGCGGGACCAAACACTGAATCAGGTATGCTTTGAATTCCATCTATTGATTAATTTTTTTTATATCAAATTCTCTAAATATGGCTTGCTTTATTATATTTACAGTTGCTGACTGAAATGGATGGTTTTGAGTCAGAGACAAAAGTGATTGTTATTGCAGCAACAAATAGACCAGAAGCACTAGATCCTGCTCTCTGCAGGCCAGGACGTTTTTCAAGGAAAGTGCTTGTTGGCGAACCAGATTTTGAAGGGCGTAAAAAAATTTTGGCTGTCCATCTGAGACAAGTACCACTGGAGGAAGAAATTGAGGTAATCTATGACCTTGTTGCATCTCTCACAGCAGGTCTTGTTGGCGCTGATCTCGCAAACATTGTCAATGAAGCTGCTCTGCTTGCTGCTCGAAGAGGTTGGTTGTGCTGTCTTTTTAAACCATTGCTAGCATTGGTTAAGTCAGTATATGATCATTTGCCAAGAAATTTATTAGTAAATTTATTACCGAGAAACTGATATATGTATTTTATACCTTACTATTCTTGGCCCGTGGATCAAAATTCATTTCTTGGTTGGGAGGGGTACTAGATGGGATATAATTTTGTCCTGTTATCTTTATACTCTCAAGCCTTTCGACGTTAGCCCCCAATGTGCAAGTGGTTTCTTCATCTCTTTTGTCGACCCACCTGGACACTGCTTTTTCTTTAATACATGAATCTTACTGATTTAGGTGCCCTTTATCATGATGCACATTAAAATTTGATAATGTGATACTATATTCTTGTAGGCTCCTCAACTTTTTTTTTCTTGTATATTTATTCTACCCTTGTTGATTTCTCTTGTCAAATTCTTGATGTGCATTTTTTGTTGTAATCTAAAGTTTTGGAGAGAACAAATTTCCCCATCATCATAGGTACTGTACGATTCTATTATTTCTAAGGCCAAATAATCAGATTTTATAGCATGCACTTGCAGATGCTGAGACAGTTACTAGAGATGATATGATGGAGGCAATAGAGCGAGCAAAGTTTGGGATTAAAGAAAGGCGACTGAATCTTAGTACAGTAGGCAAGAGTCTGGGTAAATTGTTTCCATGGATTCCTACATCAACAGGAAAAGATGGTTTCCAAGGCCTTATGGGTTACCAAACTTTGAGCTAATGTTTATCACTATGAGGTATGCTTAATTTACATAATGATGTGAAATGCTGTAAAATAGTTCTTTCAAGATTGTTAACACTTAGTTTGGTGAAGACAATAAAAGTGCAGTAACTGTTTGTGATCATGTATCAATGAGTAAATTAAGGAGAATATTTAAAGACATACTTCACGCGTTAGGCACATGGGTTTTCATCTTTTCATAATAATAAGAAGAAAAAGGAAACCATACATTGTAACCATCATTTGTTTGTCATTGATGATATTAAACGAAGAACATAGAATTGGGATAGCTACTCTTCACATTTCTAATCTGGTTGTGTTAAATTTCTAGACAACTGTAGCACTTCCAAAAGATGCAAACCTTTACATGTAAAGATTGGATGGGATAATAATATTTCATCCTCATGTTTACTTACCACGATGGGATATGTGGTTTTAACATGTACCTTGTGAGGATGCCAATGTTCTGTAAATGCCTTAAAACTAAGAAAACAATCTCCATATAAAGATCAAGTTATATTTGCCTGTGTAACAATCAGATGAGCAAATTCCAAAACTTATCCTATTCTTAACCTGCTTGTATTTTGCTTCTGCAGGGATGGGAGGGCCTCTCAAGATTGACTTTCCACACCTAGAAGGATTTCATGTGCCCCAGCAACATTGGTTTGTGTAGCTTAATCAATCAAAAATCTCTACATTTACAATATGCACATCCAACACTAAGTGGGATTTACAGATTTAAGGAAAAAAAAAAATCGATTCCCATTCCCATGTTCATCTGCACAAGGTGTCATCCAAAGACATGTATTTCTAAACCCTCTTATGTATCTCGAATCATTCATTCCTATTTATAATTCTTATTAGACTTGTTATTTAGCTTCCTTTAGTATTCTTTTTATTTTATTTTATTTTTTTGTTCTTTGGGAGGCTGCTAATGAGGCCATGCTGGCCCACTTGCGTTTACCCTTTACTTTTGTTTTTTCTCTCTCTCAGCTCTACGAATCCTTTCTCTCTCTCTCTCTCTCTCTCTCTCTCTCTCTCTCTCTCTCTCTCTCTCTCTCTTTTGTTGGGTATATTTGATTCTTGTTGCTTCCTATAATATAAACAATCATGTCTGGATTTTCAAAAAGAGGAGAGGCAGATTTTGTGGTTGAAAGTTCTTCGTTGACTGGCCAAAATAAGAAATGATTGCACAAAAGTTACGTTCTTAATATGTTCATGCCCTCGATGCCTTTGGACAGGGTCGCTCTTCCAAAAAAATAGATGTATAAAGGTAGGAAGGAGAGTATTTTCTTTGTAAAAAAAAGGAAATCCCTCTTCGTTCTTTGCAGTTTCGTTTCAAATATCTTAAAATCAATGGATTTACGCCACCGGGATTCTCGAGAAAAAACAACACAAGTCAACGAATGCTATCAAATGGAAGTCAACACAACATCGCATCATCCATCGCAATGTTTGTATGTGTCCAGAGGTTTCTCCTCAAATCAAATAAATGAAAACAAAAAGAAGAAGAAGAAGATGTAAAGTTGACCATGAAATCTTTAAACTTGAAGCGCAAGCAAGAAACGAGTAGGATGAAGCTTCATCGAAGCTTCTTGGCAACTTCACTCGTTCAATCCTCGCTGCTATCTATAGAGAGGTGCGATCTTCTAAACCTGATGCCCACAAGCAGATATCCATGTACACAACAAAGACGCTCTCAAGATGGTCTCTCGATCAACCAGAACCAGGATCGAATTCTGGATATATCGTGCTCAAAGACGAGGAATCTGAACCTGAGTCCGCATGCTGTTTTGGGTGCCACGAAGAGCCTCGAATTCGAAATCTCCCATTCCCTCAGGACCGAATCCTTACCATCAGATACTCTCCACTCAAAGGTGAGAACGGATCCGACAAGGCTGCCGTTTGCTTCATCCCTGCGGTAGGTCATCCGTTATCGTCCAATCGATACTACGTCGTCGTCGCCAAAGGAAGAAAGAGAGGGTGACATCCTAAATCCTCCTCACTCTACTTTTTCTTGCATGTTCTTCTTGATGATGACGATGAATTGGATCCACAGGAAAGTATATACATGTTCAAAGGAAGACATCGCATGCTGCTCCTGCCATGGTGGTGCAAAGGATGCAAAACTGAGAGCTTTCGATCACAGAAATGCATACCAAGTAATGGAGATCAAGGGTGACGGGAACGGGAAATTTACAGCAAAATCTGTTGCTCCTGACGGACATCCTCCATCGTTCCTAGGGAGGGAACACTGGAAGCTTCACGCCTCGAAGCCCAAGCATTGTGCGTTACGTGAGGCTTGGGGACTCGACGCGGCTCTTCGTCCATGTCTGCCCGACCTCAACTTCCCGATAGCTGCAGCAGATGGCCCGAAGATTACCGTCGGAAGATGGTACTGCCCGTTCATGTTCGTCAAGGAAGCATGTCGCTTGCGAGACCAAATGAAGCGTTCCATGTTCTATGAGATCTCACTGGAGCAGTTCTGGCAGAAGGTGTACGCTTGTGAGAACCACAGCGGCCATGACAAGGTTGTGGAAGTGAATGCTCTTTTCGGGAGCCTACTGGTTGTGATGGACGGCGGCAAAGAGGTGGTGCAGGACAGAACCGTGCATGGCGACGATGGCATGGTCTGGTTCAGGCCTTTGGATTCGAGCGCTAAGGGGATTGGTTTGAGTTTGGCAGTGTGGGAAAGGATCAGATGGGAGCAGGGGAGAGGAGGGTGGATTGCTGATGAAGAGGAGAGGATGGTGAGGTTGGAGCAGCACGAAGGGACGAATAGGTGGAAGAAGTTTGCGTGCTACGTGTTGGTGGAGAGGTTTGTCGTGAAGAGGATGGATGGGAGCTCGGTGTTGACCTTTGATTTCAGACACAGCATTAAAGTGAGGTCTAAATGGGAGTAAAAGTCAACTAGAAGAAGCTTCCCATAAAGCTTTAGACGAGTAGTAAATCATGTTCTCCTTTTCCCTTTCTTTCTCGTGTTCCTAAAGCTATTCAATACATGTTGAATTTTGATATGCTTGAAATATAGCATCCAAATTCATAAGGTAGTGAAGTATTATAAGCTCTTATTTTGAGCATAGTTGAGTCTCCTTTTAATCTTAATTTTAATTAAAATTCGAAGTTATATGAGATGAGATATCTCTTATAAAAAAAAAGTGTAAAGATTATTTTCTAAGCCTAAAAAAAAGAGAGAATTGTAACAAAGATAGTTGATCTTTATTCCGAAACTAATGATATTTAATTTTCTAAACCTAAGAAGTGGAATCGAACTGCTCCCCATCAGTTTTGATTTGACTTGAAACCTACGAATCATTAGATCGATTTGGTTTTAGTTCCGGTCAACTTAGTTTCGATTTGAATCATGTTCGTAATTTAATTTCTCTTCCGATCAAATCATGGTCAATGCTACAGTCAAAGCAAAAGTTAAAGATGGTGCAACAACGTGTTTGTGTGTGTCGTAGAAGACGATGATGATGAGCAGGTTGGATTCTCGTCCGTGAGCAACAGCTGGAAAGAACAAGCTTTGATACCCCCCAAAAGATGAAACGTCAGAATACATGAGAGAAGAAAAGAGTCATCCAGAATGATCTGGAATGAGACGCCATAAGAGAATGTCGGGTGATGATCAAGATGCATGTGTGGAAAACTTGAGAAAAACAATGGAAGAGTCATGGAGAAGACAAGCATGTTTAAGGCACAGAAGTGAGAAGGTTTCGCACCATAGCTCTCAGAAGATCGCAAAGAGAAACAAATCAGCCATGGTAGAGTCGTCACGAAGATCATCGTCCAAATCAGCACATTAGAAATTATTCTTGTATGCACGCATGGTCTGCAGGCTAGGGTTTTGCACAAACACACCTGCTATTGTCACTTCAGCTGGCTTGGAGTGGATACAACGAGAGTTGAGATAACATCAAGTTCGCGTGCACATGAAGTTCCAGTTTATATGGTTGATCGTTGAACTGAACAAAGTAATCTGTCTGCAACAGTAGCAGCTCGAAGAAAGGAAACCGAGATTTTGTTTCGCTGTAAAGATTAGATTGTATCACCGAAAAATAAAAAGCATCGGTCAAAAGCTAACATCTTTCTTCTCGATCGAGAAGAACAAGCGTGGCAAGAAAGTCTTTCCTCCTCCTCCATTTCTTGATCCAGAGAAACAAACATGGCGAAGATGTTAGCTAGTGCATGTTCTTGTAAGATGTCACGATGAAGAAACATTTCTTTGCCTGTATGACAGAAGCTTTAGTGTTCCGTGACAGCAACCATCAACACGAGCGGTGAGAAGTATCGACACAGGCAGACGAAAGCGAAGCGAAGGTACAATCGAGAGAAACAAACATGGCAAGCTTTATTCTCCATCGTGCAGTCATTGCGGTGGACATACTACGTGACACGCTGAGATGAACAGAAAGCACGAAAAATGGTGCGACTTCGAGCCTAAACCATGATAGCCTGATGCTCGGAGTCCATGAAACGTGAAGCGTAAAACCTAGCGATGAAATCTGAAGCCTTCTTGTCCACATCCGGTTCGCCGATCCACCGTCCCCGGTCCTCGTCGCTCGATCTTATCCTCCTCGTGTACCTCTGCTCCCAGTCAACCTCTTCGTCTCTGTTCCTCGACCTCCCGAAGCAAAGGCAGCCGAAGGACTTGGAAGAACCCCTCTTTCCTCCCATGTCTTCTTCGCTCCTCCTTCCGTCCTCTGTGGCCTTGGAAGGAGAGGCAGATCACTGCTCGATTTATAGTGCCGGTCGGTAGCTGCTTTCTTAGGAACTAAGCCAAGTGGATGGTGGGCGTTAGATGATCTGCTTTGTGCCCAAAAGTTGATGGAGGAGATGCCACAGCAAAATAATTTATAGGCCTCTGCCTGCTTCCACCATCGTTGCCGTGGCTCTCTTCTCGTGCTTCTGAGAGCATCCAAGAGACATCATTCTCAATCTATCCGAAGGTTGAGACACTTGTACATGGCCAGGACACTGCAGTTGCACCATTTTGGATGTGATTTGCCAAAGGACGCAGAATCCGGTCTCCTGTAGCTTAAACAGAATGCAACCATGGAAGCTTTTTACAGGAATCGATGGTCGATTTCGAGACTAGCAGTCTGCCATCACTTAACCACGTAAAGCTCCACGAAGCTAGAGCCCATCGCTCGGGGTTCTCCAATGCCTCCACATGCGGCATCCATGGTTTGGGCATGCGAAGATGTGTACACAGATCTGTAGGTGAGTAGAACAATGGCGAAGACTCCTCTTTTTTGCCTTGGAACAAGTTCTATGAAGGAACGATTGGTTAAAGTGGGCCTTGAGGTTGATGTTTCCTGAGAGAACAGCCTTCCCTTTTGCATGCTGCAAGCTGTTCTTCTCTACTCTCTTTCCGAGAACAGGGCTTCAGATGCAATCAACACTCAACAAATATCTCGGTGTGATCGAGTCCTATATTGATGAACTGTACCAGCGGAATCTTAATCATTGTGAGCCTTTATATTGTGGCCTGAGAGGTTCTTCTGCACTACCTGTCCTTGACATGTCTTCTTCACTCTTCCATTGAACAAAAGAGACTGCACCAGAACCCTATGCCGAGTGTTGGGAAATTTTACTGACACCACTCTGCATGCGATGTAGAGAACAAAAAGGCAGCTTAATGTATGTAATCCAACTACTACTGCATCACATCTCTACTCTTTTGTTTCAGCAGTACATGAGAGAGAGCAGCTCACTTCTTCTACCAATATCTTTCTGATCTGCACGTATTTATCTTCTTAGACCACACCATACATGATGTTGTGTGTAATTGAGAACATTAAGCTACACTGAATCCAATGGCAAAGTAATTGAATAACTAATCTATTAAGTTGGAATTGTTGATTCAAAATACTTGTCAAATCCAATTGAATATTTAATCAGTTAAAATCTGAATTATCGATCAAAATGCTTAAGTACAAGTTGATAACTCTACGCTCATTATTCTAAATTTTTAATGCTATTTACTGGGTAAACATTGAGTATTCTAAATCTTATGAGTGTCGAAACATCAACTAGCTGGGAAAGATTTTGACTATTAATAAGAAGGTCTTGAAATAAAATCTCGTTTTTGTTATTTATCATTTGCTAAAAAATTAAAAATTCAATGAATTAACAAATTATAGCTGTTTAAAATAATAATAATTATTATTATTGACGTGATTATTTATATCCCAACATTCTCTTGTCCTCCGCTTCCCAATATATCATTCCCAAACGGTTGGAGGAAACCGAGGGCAAGCCGGAGCCCCACGAATTTAACTGTCATCCCTTATATAGAAGCCTCTCATCTCTACCGTCCATCTAGCTTTCACGAATCTCCCAACACCCATCCGTCCCTCCCTTCTTCTGCTCCGTCTTCCCTCCCTCTCGCCTTGCATGACAGCCTCTCAACTCCTTATTATGAAATGCTGAGACCAAACTGTATCCCTTCCTCTTTCTCCAACCACAGAAGACGCACAGAGAGAGAGAGAGAGAGCGAGAGATCGTCTTCCCTTCTTGCATGCTTCTTGTGGTAAGGCTTCACTGGCATTGGTCGACGTCATAGAAGGAAGAAGACAATGGTGCGGATCAGCAACAGCCTTGTGGGCTTCCTCAACTTCCTGACCCTGCTCATCTCCTTCCCCATCATCGGCGCCGGGCTGTGGTTCCGTCTCCATGCCGCGACGGAGTGCGAGAGGTTCCTGCAACTGCCTCTCCTCGTGCTGGGCGGGTTCCTGCTGGTGGTGTCGGTGCTGGGCCTGATCGGCGCCTGCTGCTGCGTGTCGTTCTTCATGTGGCTCTACCTCTTCGTGATGTTCCTGTTGATCCTCGCCATGATCGTCTTCACCATCTTCGCGTTCGTGGTGACGAACAAGGGCGTGGGCGAGGCGGTGTCGGGCGTGGGGTTCAAGGAGTACCGGCTCAGCGACTACTCGGGGTGGCTGCAGAAGAGGGTGGAGAACTGGGAGACGTGGAGGCAGATCGACGGGTGCTTGAAGGACGCACAAGTATGCGCCGGGCTTGAGGGCTTGGCCGGTCTCCAGGACAGCCAGTTCTTGGCCAAAAACCTATCACCCTTGCAGGTGCTGCTTCCTCTTCCCTTGCTCGTAATACACGGAACCTTCATCGATATCAGAAATATATGAATAGATATTTATTTTTACGACTTGATTTTTTTTTTCTAATCACTCATCTCACTGTTAAATACTTTATAATTAGCATGGCCTATATAATTTGAGAATGTTAGAGAAAGATTAGCATGGCCTGCGAATTTAGGCAAACAAACATTAGATCAGAGAAAGACCATCTGACTCTGACAATTCCAACGATGATGAATCTTTATATTTGATTTTGCTACACTGTGCATAAGTAACCAAGAAACATGTCAATCTTTGATGCAGTCCGGGTGCTGCAAACCCCCAACATTCTGTGGATTCCAGTACAAGAACGCTACTTTTTGGACAGTTCCCACAGCTGGGCTTAAATCGACAGATGCTGACTGCAAACTGTGGAGCAATGACCAGGGCAAGCTATGCTACGACTGTGGCTCGTGCAAGGCAGGTGTGCTTGCAACCTTGAAGAGCAAGTGGAAGGTGGTTTCCATCTTCAACATTGCCCTCCTTGTGCTTCTCATCATTGTCTATTCCATCGGTTGCTGTGCTCTGCGCAACAATAGAGCTAAGATGCATGGAGGTTACTATCCCTATGCTCGTTGATCCTTCTGCCTTGGTTCAGTGCATGCCTGTAACTTCTGGTTTCGTCACACATGCTACATTTCCAAAGTTCTAAATGATTGGCATCACATTTTGACGGAGGCATTTGCCAAACAACACATCTTACGGGAGCGTGTGAAGGCGTCTCGATAAACTTCAGGATCCCACTGAATGAAGTAACCTATCAATCTTGAATGGACAGGGAAAACGAAACACAGTGTTATCACTCCAATCCAGGTTTTGATACATATCCATACTTAACAAAAGAGAGAAGTAAAAGATTAGATACATAAAAGCCATCATGTTTGCTAAGAGGTTAGTACTAAAGCAATAATTAATTGAGGCCCACGATCAGACTGATCTATAAACAGCATTGAAAAAAAAATTTGACCTTCACATAAGGACATGGTTGGAGATAAAAAGAATATAATGGCCAACGCTTACCACACAAGCACATGTTCTCTCTCTGAGGAGACAGCTGCCTTCAGAATAAGGTCCCTATCCTCCTTTTATGTGAGGACAGATGAGAGTTAGAATCACTCGCTGTGGCTTGAAGAAGAGAAAATTGCAGTGCAACAATGAATATGAGCTTTAGAAACTAATCTTTTAAAGGTGAAAAGCATACATCGTTACTAAGAATTCAGGCACTTTTCTGGTGTACAAGGGAAAAGCAAATGACTCAAAAAATTTGTTCCCCGTGAGGAAGCTGCTTCAGTTGACTGTTGCATGAAATCCAAAGTTCATTCGACATGTTTCAAGAAGGTAGAATGGCTTTATTTGAGAAAGGCGCATGCTAGAAATAAGAAAACATAAGAAATCAAAGAGGTCAAGAGTTCAATTGTCCAACTCGGATGTAGAAGAACTGATGGGATCATAGGAACCACAACTGAACCAACAGTCCACCCAACAACAAGCGCCCCGAATCTGAAATTTAATGTGGTTCATAAGCAACAGAGAGATTTTGTCGTAATCAACTCTTCTGATATTGTAGCATTCTCACTTACCCAGTTGCCAATGCTCTGACAAGGTTCTTCATCTTGTCATTGAGGAAATAAATACATGAAAGGATTGATAGAGCAACCTGGAGAATATAGACAAGTGCAAAATTGTAAACCACAGGCCATATCGATACTAGCATACAAATAGCTTGGCTTTATATACATTCAAAAACAAATAAAAAAGAAACGAAAAGAAATGCCCAGTTCCAGAGCAGTTTAGGTGCATGAATTGGAGGTGAACATTGGTCTGCTTCAAATAGCTAGAAAGTAACATAACTTAATCCAGGCAAAACTGTTTCATTTTTTGAAGATAGAAGCTAGGTTAGAAATAGAAACATAGTCAAGTGCCATGCATCCAAGGCTTCCTGACCATCTGTCGATTCAAATAGTATGGTTTCAATAGGGTACTTAAGAAACAGAAAGCCAATTTGAGTTGATGAAAATTGCTAAACAGACAACCAATAACCTCATGAACTATGGTCGAGTAGGTGAATACTAAAACAGGATGAAGAAGCATTAATAGTTCATCGAGCAATCAATCTGCACTTAGCAAAGGTAGTGATGCAAATATTAACTAATGCTCATCAAAATTTGTTAGCTGAATTGGAAAATTATGGTTGATTACAGCTTTCAAAGGCACTTTCAAGCAAACAAACAAGATGTGGAGAAAATGTTTCATCAAATATAGGTTGTCAACCTTGCATTGTAGGAGAAAAACCCTTAGAACAGGCATAGAAGTGCATAAAATATGACAAAAAAAATTCAAAATTTACTTGGAAAGCAGGTCCAGATTCAGCAGAATTTATCACACTCCATGCTCCCATGAAGACAAAGAAAAAAAGTCTTCTCAGGATCACATCAGTCGGAGGCAACTCAACAAATTCAAGCAATCTTTTCATCCAGGGAGGTGATTCCACTACTTTCTTTCTTAACCTGCTTTTCAAATTAAATTTTGTTTTCTTACGTTCTTTGAAACTGGTAAACAGTATTTGTTCATAAGCAGCTTCAATGGTCTCCGCACTGCTTTCATGCCCAGCATATTGTTCTAAAAGAAAATTCCGTGCCCCTCTGATTTCTTCTTCAGAGGCATCATGACTGACTCCGAGACACTTATAAGGATCCCTTATATTCATCCTAGGAAATTTAGGAACATACTCTGCAAAATAAAGTAAAATTACTTTAATAATTATAGTGGAATACAGTTGTGAATTGAAAAAAAAAAAAAAAAAGTCAGCTACTAAAACCACTTCTGTTTTCAGTATGCAAAATAAAAGATCCAACAAAAATACAGAAAAGGATGATAAAAAAAACCAGATGCCACATCTATGATTAAGCATCAAGAAAAAAAAAACTTGTTTACGGTTTCATATATGAACTCGCCTCATGATTGTCATGTTCATATGCATTGAGAACTAAAAGTGCCAAATGGCCAATCATAGAAAAATGTGCTTAGAATATCCATGGACAGTATAAGAAGATCAGTATTAGACACAAGAACTCATCACATTTAGCTCAGAACGTAGAGTCACATACCAATACAGAAAAAGGTATTTCTAGTTTGAGCCAATAATTTTGACAGAGCACCTTCACAGACTATGGTGTGTGTCATGTTGGTTCCTAAATATTAAGGCATGAAGAGGAATCAATTTCAATGACATGGAACCAAATTTAGTAAAGGTGTGCTAAGTCCAGAGGTTCATCGAGGCCAAAGTATTGCATTTCATCTCAATCAAGATGGCATCAACAAAGTGCACCAAAGAATTGCACCTAGTGTGTCTCCTAGAAAAAGCACATACACATAAAATGGCACCTCTATATTGTACATGTATGTCTTTTCCATCAACAAGGCCTTCCATCCTAATGTATGATAGACAAAATTTATTCAGTTCAAACCATCTGGTTAGACAACAAAAGCAAGTGGCAACAATTCCAGGGTGGCTTCTGGTACAAGTCCATTTAACAAGATTATCTTTTGACAGTTGATTTTATACCATCTACTTTGATATATTTAGTAGGACTTTTTGTTTTCTTATCTTTTGATCTGTACAAAGTTAAGCAGGAATGAAGAAATCCTTAGTTCTGACTGCGTATCACTATGCAGGAATTTCCCAACATCCTTTGGCCACCTCTATTTCTGTGTTTTCTTTCCTTCCTTTTACAAAATCCCAAGAAGCGTATCACAGTTCATTAGGCTATTTACCGAAGAATAGAAAGTTCAATTGGAACTGAAAACAAGAGAGTAAAAGATCCTTTTTTTTTCCTCCTTTTTACCCTTAAATTGCGTCAAACAAAGTAAACCTCCAACTATCGTACCGTAACTATAGTTGCCGCCGCCGATTGCCGCGTCCATCGAGCATCTCGGAGTCCCAAATGCTGCTCCGCCAGCCCTCTCCCCCGCCGGCATCCTGCGATCCGACAAGAAAAAGAACCCAAAAATAGCAAAGGTTCAAGAAGATCTATACCCCAAAAAGAAGAGATTAGCCAAGAGACAAACAGCTGAGCAAGAATCAAGAGAGGGTACCTCGCGGGGAGGAGCAGAGACGGTCTTCGATGGGTCAAAGACCGAGAGCAGCAGCTTGTCGAACTCGGGAGGCGGACGACCTCCATCTCCGAAAAGAAGAAGAGCAGCAAGAGGAGTAGGTACAGGAACCCTGGAAGTCGCCCCCCCTGACCCTCTTCTCTCTTCCCCAAGGAGAGACTGGAGAGCCCGAGAGCGCAATCCCTCGAGGATTAGGGGACGAAACCTACTTCTTGCTTAAAGGGCCAAACTAGTGTTGGGCTTGGAGAAGTCCGCCCCAGTTTGATGTGCTCTCGCTCTGTTTCCCTGATGTTCTTATTTTATTGCTTTTTGTTTCTAAAAACAAAAACAGGACGAAATTTCGAGAAAAAAAAAATGTCATTTTTTGAAATTTTCACGGGTAGTACCTCTCAATTCTCTCTCTAAATTTACAAAGTAATTGTAAGCACATTACAATTTGCTAAAGATTAGCTGTCAAGTCACGACAGGGTTCAGTATTAGAGATCCATCAGCCCAAAATCCTGATCTGTTGCGGGGTAGCGGCGGCGTGCGTACGACTGTTTCCTGCGGTGGACGAAACAGGCAATCTCCAGAAATTTGGGAGGCTCCGGCGGCGCTCACAGTCATCACCGGGCAGATCTCCTCGGCCACATAATCCAGCGTCAGATTCCTCGACAACCTCCACCACACAAAAGCTACGGCGAAGACGATCCAGTCTTAGACCGAACACAATCCACCACTCGATCGCCGACTGTCGCACGCACCCAATCCACTCGTCGCCCGATCGAGCCAACCGCAACCGAATCGGTCTTAAAAAGTCCGCATCGATCACACGCACAGCGGCAGCCGTAGAGCGAGGGGGAGGGAGACGAGGAGGAAGAGGAGATGGCCATGGTGGCGTTCCGAGCTGCGGCGGCAGCGTCGACCAGTCCTCGCCCTCCCCTATCCAAACCACAACAGCCGCAGGCACAACATCATCAACCCAAGCTGCTTCACTTAAAGCAATCTCTTCCTCTGCTCCCTCCTCCGACGCCCGCCGCTCTCTCCTTCGTCGCCCTCCTCTCCGCGGCCGTCCCCGGCGAAGCCAAGGCCTTCTCCTTCCCCAAGGAAGACATCGTCTCCTCCCTCACCAAGGTTCCACACGACGCCCCCTTCCCCATTCTTCTCTATCTTTAGATCACCGCCCTAAATCTTCTCTTTCTTCTCCATCTATCGAAGGCGGAGGACACGATTGGCCAGGTAGTTGATGTTGGTTCGAGTGTTTGGGGTTTCTCCCTGGACGTGTTCAGGTCCTTGTCGGAGACGCTCAAGCCAGGAGCCGACGCCGCGCTACCGATCTTGCAGAGCGCCAGTAAGGAGGCTTTGAAGATCGCCTCTCCGGTGGTTTCCGATGCTTCCAAGCAGGCCAAAGAAGCGCTTCAGAGCGCTGGGGTTGATCCAACACCTGTTCTGTCCGCAGCACAGGTTGTTTCTTTGTTCTCCTCCTCCTCCTCCTCCTCCTCTCTGCATTCCAGGCTAAATGTGCATCATTTTCTAATTGCCAAATACAAAATGTCGTTAGATACCATTTTTTTCCTCTCTTTTGCAACTGGTAAGTGGTGTTAGACGGGTTTTAATCTTAGGACCTTACGATGATCCTTTACAAGTTAGCTAGCACCTTTGAGACCAATGTTTTAGAATTTTAAATTAGGTTTTGAGCTCCCTTTCATACCAATATTTTGGATGTAAAATTTATCAGATGTAGTTTTGAACCCTCGACATCCCATGTCATAGTTAAGAACTTGTTCGATTTTAAGCTTAACCGACTAGCTTAGATGTAAAATTTATCAGATGTCGACTAGCTTGGCTGTTAAAGACCTTGATAGATTATTGCAAGATCCTATGTCTCATATCAGAAGCGGGCAAGATCAAAGGGTTGGATGAGAATATTACTATCAATCTTAGCTTAAGCATTTTGATCAGTGGTTTGGACCAAACGAAATTGATAAGCCAATTATCCCATCAAGCCGGATCGTGACATTTGGTATCAGAGCCGATCTAGTATTCGGGCATGGTCTTAAGCATTTTGGTCAGGCCGGGTTGTGACATCCTAGGTTTGAATCACACCTTCATCACTTACCCTTTACAAAATAAAAAATCGTCTTGATTCATCAACCTTGTAGTTATTTTCCTAGGAGATGAAACTTCCAAGGTGTTTTTACGCTTATTTCACATTAATATCCTAGTTAACATGACTTCTGTTGAGAGCCTGTCAAGCTTCTTTCTCTGTCGAATTATGGCTCTCCAAAGTACTTATGGTTGGGTATTCATTGTGGAATCTTGATATTATCGATGTTTCAACTCTCTGATTCTGGATTCTTCAAACTCCATTAGTACTAGTTTATACAGAGGATCACCTTCCTGATGAAGTTTTTATCTCAACAGACAGTCGCCGATGCAGTGCAGCAGACAACAAAAATCATAGAAGGAGCAAAGCCCCTTGCTTCGGCAACCATGGAGACGATCACATCCTCTAGTCCTTCAGTGGTTGTTGTCACTGCCGGAGCATTGTTTGTTGGATACCTTCTTCTCCCACCAATTTGGTCCACCATTTCTTTCAACTTCCGTGGTTATAAAGGTGAATTACATGCTCGATGAACAACCAGAAATGTGGTTTTCATCAAACAGATTCTGACTCTCAAATCTAGTCTTTTTATACATTTATGCAACTAGCAACACCAATTATGCATGAAACTTACATTGCGGAGCTTGGAGCTACAGTTGAGTTATGCTTGCGAAAAAGGAAGACATCAATCAGAAGGGATTAATGGAAGAGAAACTAAATGAGAATTTATATCGAAGAGCATTGTTCTCCAAACAGATCATCTTGTTCGAGAACTTAGGAGGATTGGTTTACCATTTTGTAATTATAATTAAATAGCTTGTACTATTTGGTTAAGAGAAACTTGCGGAAGATATATGTGGCGAATTAGTTTGACCGCATCAATTTCTTCTGTTGGCATAGGATCGAAGTTAGATTTATTAAGGAACAATGAAGATCTTGTAATAAATAAAAAGAGACTAACAATGAGCAAATCTGACTTACAGTTTACTTGGGATGTGGAATGAAGTAGATAATTGTATGAGTGCAGGTACGGTATATGTCACTTAATATGTGGTTAGTCGGTTGACCTACGTATTGAATCACTTAGCTTGTTACATAAAATTAAATGTCTTAGTCTTGCTAGTCATTAGCTATGCATTTAATTATGTAAAAACAACGTTATTGAAAAATCTAAAAGCCTTAGAGTTGTTAATATTTTGTGTTCATTGAGTTTTTATTGGATATATTTGAGTATGACTTTCTTTTTGACTGGTTCATACGTAAAATTGGATCATGTTCATTATTTATTCGATCTACACCCAATTTTGGAGACTCCAAGCTTGAGTAACTCTTATTTTGCCACATGTAACATGGCACATGAAATGCTACAAGTATATGGACATGATAAAAGAGTAGGGTTACCAATTCTTAGGCTTCATGTTTCATTCTTACAAAGATAACTTTATTTTTGTTGGTGGACGACTGTGTACTTATTTGTCCCTTTCTTTTGCTCTTCACCAGGCAATCTCAGTCCTGCTCTGGCGCTTGACCTGATATCCACACAGAATTATATTATGATTGACATAAGATCAGAGAAAGACAAAAATAAAGCCGGTGTTCCTCGCCTACCCTCAAATGCGAAGAACAAGATGATCTCAGTGCCGTAAGAAATTCTACGTTCTATTCCTATGTGTTTATTTGTTGTTATAAAAAACGGCAGAAGATGCGACTGCTGAGCTCACTTTTTCTTGTAGTTTGGAGGAACTTCCAAGCAAGATAAAGGGCCTTGTGAGGAGCTCAAAGAAAGTGGAAGCTGACATAGTCGCGGTAAAGATTTCGTACCTTAAGAAAATCAACAAAGGATCCAACATCGTGATAATGGACTCGTGAGTTCCTGCTGCTCAGAACTTCAGTCTTTCCATCATAAATTCATGGTGTAGTGAGTTGAGGCACACGATACAATTCAAATGTGCAGCTACTCTGATATGGCGAAAATTGTCGCGAGGACACTCACCAGCCTTGGCTTCAAGAACTGCTGGATTGTGACGGATGGATTCGCCGGAGGGAAGGGATGGCTGCAGAGCCTTTTAGGCACAGACTCGTACAGTGCATCGCTTGTTGAGGTTCTGTCTCCTTCGAGGGTCATTCCTGCTGCTGCAGCTCGGTTTGGAACCACCAGCTCTACGGCCCTACGGTCGACTAGGAAACTTCTTCCTGGGAGCGTTGAGAACTGAAAATTCTCGGACAGAAGGTGATTCTTTTGTAATTTTTTTTTATCTTTTGTGAAGATAAGGTATGCTGGGTATGGCGGGTTAGGTTGTTATTGTACAATGCATGCATCAGCTAATACAAGTGAGTCTGGTTATATTTTCCCACCTTGCTTCCTGACTGCATCCAACAAGTTCTTAACACAAGTAACCTGGCAGCCAAATAACCATAGCCAGATTTGATTAAATGTTAAATCATAAAAAATGTTATTTTTCAGGTTGGAAAAGATGTTATTTATGCATGGGGCAATTTGTAAGAAAGTATTTTTCTACATTTGGATGTTTCAAGAGCCTTCTGTATATCTTCATCAAAGTGAACACCGGCGAGTTCTTCAGGTTCTTCCTCAAAACCATAGAAAGTAAGTTCTTAAGCTGTTTGCATTCGGCTACCATTACAAAGTTTAGTGAACAGAGAAGCTACAAGCAATCAAACTTTACCATCTGATGATGAGCAAACTTCCTACAAGATTTTAAGAACCATGAATGAACATTAGCAAGATAAAGGGTGGAGAAAACTTCAGCTACAGAAGCTTGCTTCTCATAGCCAAAGAAAGGGTCTCATGGTCCTTCGTCAACATGAAGCAATGAAAGACCAAATCGAAATCAAGTCCCTCTCAGATAAAACACTGCAGGAGTTACCATGAACTTTTGCGCATAGTTAGATCTGTTCTTGGATTCCAAGAAAATGTCACATCAGATTCTCCCAATCTGAAGTCATCTTTGAATTAAGTATGTGACAACCACGTTGATGCTCTGCGAGAACGGCATGTGCTTCATCAATCCTTTCTGGCAGCGTATGGCAGAAACAAGAAAAACCATTTCTGTCGCCACTTGAATTCATCTGTTCCCTGTTGCTCAAACGAGTAGGATCAATTAGCTCACATATGCGATGACAAATTGTTTATTGCTCGAGAACAACACTACGAAGTGATCCTAAACTTTGTCAGAACTGTTCGATCGCATGAGGCCAAGCACCACAGGCTCAACTTGGCCTGGAAGTGCTCCGGTTTCTTTTTCTCTCCACCAACGCTGGGGATATCAGGAGAAGAAAGCTGTGTTCTCTTTATGTTTTTGTGTTTGAGCTCGATTTAGGTGAGACTTATCTTCACCTGTAGCTCAACTTTTGGAAGTGGGCAACCTCCGTTGCCATAAAATAGAAACCGAGACGCAGCTTCCATGTGTTGGCCGTCAGATTTCCTTCTTACAGAAAGAAGCAGAAGGAGAGAACAAAAGCAATGCTGCTGCTTACCACGCAGTACAGATTAAATTATGAGAACCCAACTTGAACTCTCACTCACACTCACACACAGAAAAAGAAGGTGGTCCTCGAGCTTTCTGAAGCACCATCCAGTGGCACTTTGAGGAGGTCGCAGCAGTGGGAAGAAGAGGGAGGAGCGCTCTCTCTCTCTCTCTCTCTCTCTCTCTCAGACACACACGCATCCTACCTTATCGCCAAAGGCATCCTGCTTGTTCATGTGCTCCGTCCTGCAATCGCATTACCCTTTTCTCAGCTCACCACCCTCCCTTTCTGCCCACCCACTTTTCTTCTTAAAAGTCATAGGCACCTTCCATCAAACTTCGGCATGGAAGACGCCATCATCTTCTTCTTCTACTCCTGCTTACCTTCGTAGCTAAGAAAACGTGGGTCAGAAAAAGAATGAGCACAGTTTGTTTTGCGCACACACGACTTGGTTTTCACGCTGCAGCGTCGATCAAACACGACAAAGAGAAGATGAAGCATGCCATCTTTGTGGATTCTTAATCGATAAGGCAATCGGAAAAACATGGTTTTAAACTTTGTTAGATCTCTTCTTTAACTCAAATTTAGCAGCCCCTTTGCAAAAGTTGTTGTTGTCGATTTTAGCTGTCACACAAAGGCGATGCGACCCCAACCTTTTTCTGAATCTTATTGCTACGAGTTGTCGGTCCCGGGGGAGTGCGATCAGGGAGATAAAGCAGAACACTTGCATCCCGATTCATCGAACGATCCGGTCGAATGAGAGAATCTATCGGAATTAAAGAAAGATCTTACGGTCTCGATCCTGCTTCGGGCGGTTTTTACAGACTGCGTGCCAAGCATTCATCCGATACGATCCCTCCAAAAGGTCATGCTGTCGCTACGGACCAAAGCATTCATCCTGTTTGCGTTTCTCATATCGGCTAATCGTCATATCAAAAGCAAACACACAATTTTGGGTTAACGAGAGGATTCTCGTACTGTTTAAATCTTTTTGGTAGATGAATAGCCAATACCAAGTGGTTCCTGCAACTCCCACCAACAATGAACAAAGATATGCTCGACCCGGGAAAGATGTATTGGGTGGGTGTGCTGTGAAGCCAGAGAAAGACGACACCGAGTTGGACAAAGTGGCTTTTGTTGTGTCGGGGTGACATCTGCGTGACTTGTGCATGTATGTGTGGAACTCATTCTGTGGATCTCCACCTGTGCCAAGCGTGCGAGGCAACTCGAAACATCCGCCGGGTCAAAATTTGCATGCCACAACTTGTTTGGAGCGCGAGTGCATTTATCAAATGTTGGAGTCTTAAAATCTCATCTTTTAAATTCTATAATTAAAATATTGGTCTGTTGGTGTACATAAATGTAGAAGTTGGTAGCTTTGCTTCACAGTTCATTCGCTGAATAATAAAAATAAAAATAAAGGCACGCACTGAGACTTACGAAACCGATTGACTTGTGCAATTGATGATGCCGCAGGAGAAGTCAACTGTGCAGGATTGCCGGCAGGTAGCGGCGACAATGTCACAGCCTCCAAATTGGACATGGTGATCTGCGTGCATCCAGCCATGGGGAACGCAAGTAACAATAAAAGGAAGTTGATTAGATTTGGTAAACATCAAGCTACCGAGCTTTGTTGGTGGGAGTGGACACCCATGAAACTCTCTCTCTCTCTCTCTCTCTCTCTCTCTCTCTCTCTCTCTCTCTCTCTCTCTCTCTCTCTCTCTCTCTCTTGCCTTCTCCCCGTTGCAAAGGTTCTGCACTTCCCCAGTCTTATGACTCCACAAGATCCAAGACTCGGATATGATATAATAAGAGCTAAATAATTTTTATCCATTGGTTTCATTTTTTTATGTTTTAGCCTTCGGGTCCGGTGTTGGAAAGTAAGAGGACTTGTATCATCTGATTGGATGATCCAATCAACTTAGCAGTCAGCAGAGCTTGAGATATTCTAATCTATGGAGGTTGAGATGAGCTTGTCGTTTGATGTGGTTCGAGTGTGGTTTTCTGAGGTAGCACAAATCCATTTAGTCACAGAGTGATGCAAGATTTGGTTCGAATATTATCACCATGATAATATTATCATATCATATCTAATGGGCATTACTTACACAACTCAATCACCTTCTTCTTATTATTATTTTTATTTTTCTTTTCTAAAATAAATACAAGTGTAAAGACATGAATGTACTTTTATATCTACTTTGTTTTCGTTTTCAAAGAAATTAGATATTATTCTCTGACAAGAAACCTCAAACCCTACGACAAAGACCGTGAGATTTGATGGAGCTACTGTAAATCGTAAGATATAACATCCTTTTTTATACAATCGAGTAGAGACAAGATTACGTAAATTGATATTATATTTATAAAATACAATCAAATAAATACCATCAATTATTTACTCGTTGTAAGAAAAAATAAGGACATCTGGGTTCTTACAAACTACAATATAAAACAATCTCTCCCTCTCTCCCTCTCTCTCTCTCTCTCTCTAGCTGTATGTATATATTCACACACATCGATTATTGTAAGAAAAAAATACATCAAAATATAGATCAGAGGATCTCGCTGGCACATCGCTGATCACAAGATAAGATTTTGTGCATTGATTTTTTTTGGGATCATGAATTACACGTGGAAAATCTGGTCAGAGAAACATTAGCCAGGATTTTTAAGAAAGTTAATAAAAAAAAATCACAAGTCTAAAAACCCAATCGGCTTTAGCTTAATTGACTACGATGCAAAATGCAACATTGACTCGTTATGATACGAAGAAAAATACATCGAATCTGATGAGGCACGTACCGACGTCATGCACTCGTGGGTGGTGCTCTACCGTCACATCAACATGAAGCCCAGAGTGAGACAGCATTAGCACAGCTCGACGACTTAGGGTTATACTGGAACAAGCGTCGACCATGGGACAGCATAGTACCACCCCGGAAAGTTTGGGATGACGTCTCGACGACGTTCGTACGGGTACAGGCATCGTCCGAGGTGCAACACTGTTCTAGGAAGCCCGGGATGACGCCTCCATAGCATCGCCCGAAAACTCAGAATGGTACTCAACATACATCGAGAACTCATATCCTTTTTGGCATAAAAATCCCAGATCGACATCGCTCTGGAGGACTTTTTTTTTTAAAAAACAAACATATCTATCAAAAGAACTAACTTAAGCATTGGATGGATCGAGTCGTAAAACTTTGACCTGACCTGTGTGTAGGAATAGGAAGACAAGTGATGAGTCGAACAGTGAAAAAAGACATCATCCTCAAACAGACTGACGAATCGTTTCACCCGACTCGACATCGACTTCATACTCGGAGATCAACCAAGATATCCTAACACACTCGAATTCGGATTTAATCATACAGACTCAACGATCATGAAAGGTATGCTAACAAAACCAAAGTATATGGAAGGAACGAGCAGCTATATACTGATCAAGCCTTACCCATCACCATCTCTTTCACGGATTCAAAAGACGACGCCGAATGGAATTCCCTGCATTCATTGGTCCATCCAAGCTGAAATTAATTTACATGCATTCCCCCATCAATCAATATCAACCCGCCATGCCCAAACCGATGTGCGGCAGCGCGACAGCCACGTGTTCTATTTTCTGTGGCCCCAACGGGCGCGCATGCAGAACATGTCAACTACAACTCGCCTTGCATCACCAGCCAACGGTGTCTTCTAGTGCCTGTCACATCACCAACATGGACCATCGGATCGAGATCCGACGGTCGATGCGGCGTCGACATGGAATCCGTCGGCCTCGCCGGATGTTGCATGTCGCAATCCGACGGGTGGACACTTGTCGCGTGTCGGATGGAGGATGGACCGCGGTTAGATTACTGTTTGTGCCCCTTGACGCGCCCACGTTGTCTCCTCTCACGCTTGCAACTCTTTTCTTTGTTTGTTTGGCCTCTCGAGGTGGGTTTGGGTCGGAAACGAATGCCAACGATTTTGATCCTTCGCTCGTCTCGCCTACACTTAATTTTACCTGTCATGCGATCCGCTGCACGGAAATATAAATAGAAAACTATATCATGTCTCTCTGTGTATGCAAGCTTTGATGTCACCATTCTATAGGATTCGGTATATCCGAAGATGCTCCCGTGATCGTATTTAATTAAATAAGATACATTAAAAATATAATTAAATTTTAATTATAATTATTGATTAATAAAAATTATTTTCGTTAAAATAAAATTCCTTAGGATATCATCTATTCGAGTAAAAGAACTCCATTTAAATTTGTTTCGGTACTGTCGATCGATTCGTTAGAGCAGGCACGTGGAACGCGACGAGGGAGGAATTGAATGAAGGGTCGGAAGATAAGGCGAGGGAGGACCAACGGAAGCAGCTCCACGTGTTGGTTGGATCCGGCAGTCTCCGGAGGTGAAAGCCAATCATGTGCCAAATATTGGTGTTGATTTGGATATATATATATGTGTGTGTCCAAAGTGGATCTAATCTGTGTTATATAATTATTCTTACAAATAATAATTTGTCTACAAAATCTTTCTCATAGATTGCATAAGCCCATTCCCTATTATATTATCATTGCTCGTCAATGATGGTTAGGTCACCTTAGCACTTTACTAAAGTAATGGCGTCTAATTAGTTGGGGATCGAGTCATGAAATAAAGACGTCCCACAATAATTTTTCCAATAAAAATCTATTTATAATATTTTTCTAACCAAACAAAAAAATATGTATTCCAATTATTTACTTTTTCTCCTCGGTTATTTTATGCTATTTATCTATTTTGCTTTGCTGGAGAATATATTGTATATCACGCTGAGGGGCATATTCGTCCATTCACCCAAAATTTCTCGCTATAAAAAGCCCGCCCCTCCAAATCCCCAGCGTTAGCCCTCCGAATAAACCACGCAATAATAGCGAAAGACCCAGACCCCGCCGCCGAGTCCTCCTCCGCCGGAATCTCGAGCTCCGGCGACGACACCCTCTCGGAAGCTCCCTACTTGGAGCAACTTTGTTCCCTCTCCCGGCGTCGCTCCGCCTTCGCGGGGCTCTGAAGCGGTCTCCGGCGGGCCTCCGCCGGAAGGTGGTGGTGAGGGTTCTACTTCTTCTGCTGCTGGCCTGAGGTCCCCGCAACCCCGACCTGCATGATGGGGTTTTCCCTCTACCCCATGAAGACGTCGACGCGCCTTCTCTGGAGCACCAGCTTCTTCCGCCATAAGTCCATCTCCATCCCCGCCTTCTTCTTCGTTTAAGCTCCATCAGGGAATCCCCTTCGATCGATCCAGATCGACATCTAAGGAAGACAGAGAGAGCACATAGACACTTATATCTAGAAGCAAGTACCTAGACAGACGTATACATACCCGTCGAATCCAGATCTGACCGTCGATCGCTCCGATCTAAGACCAGGGGATGGGTTCGAGCTGTCTGATCTTCGATTCCTCTTCGTCTTCGTCCTCCCGTGGCCGCCTGCTCGTCTTGGGCGGCGGGAGTCCCATCTTTCAAGGTACTACTACCTCGCTTGCCGCTATTTTGGTCCGGCTGTGGTTCTGGCTTGGTAAACGTTTTGGGATGGAACTCAAGGTGTGAGGTCTGTGGTGGCTGGGGAGGATGGCGGTGCGAGCAAGCGGCGACCGTTCTTCACCTCCCCGGATGAGATTTATGAGGAGTACTACGAGGAACAGCTGCCGGAGAAGAAGCGCCGCCTCACGACTGAACAGGTAATTCTTCTTCCCAAAATGATCATTACTAGTATTTTAGGGTGATTTACCCTAGAAATTCTTTTCCTGATCGCCCCTTCCCAAATCACAAAATTCCAAATTTGTCGCTTTCCTTTGTCCTTCGACCCATCCCATTACTGACCCTAATCACAAAGCAGGTGTTCGTTAGAGAATCAAACTCTAAAATGGTAGGCAAGGCGTCGCTCTTATTTTCAACACTCTTGTGCGTTCTTAAGATTCTCTTCGTTATCATCATCATAACTATTAGAGAATCAAAACAAAAAAGAAACCAAAAGAATGGGACAAAATTATTTGTTGTGCAAAACAGCTGAGTAAAAAAAAGGGGGCCTTTTTTGTTTGGTCAAAGTGGGAAGTAAAATTAGATCACAAGCAATTTATACATTAGTGTCCCAAAATATTGAGCTTATAGCATCATATTTCTACGATCGATCTGTGTTGCTTCAAGTCTCCCACGAACATAAATTGTTGTTGTAATCCTGCAAATT
Organism: Musa troglodytarum; assembly: GCA_023547065.1. NCBI lineage: Eukaryota > Viridiplantae > Streptophyta > Magnoliopsida > Zingiberales > Musaceae > Musa > Musa troglodytarum. The sequence continues at coordinate 44,911,420 of CP097510.1, read as the reverse complement.
TTCATGCATATATTCATGTCGATTGATTGATCGAGGGTGGTAACCATGAGTCTTTGGAGTAAAAAAGATACATTTATTGGAGCGGAGCTTCGAGGAGGATAACAAGCTGGAGCCTGAGCGAAAGAGCGAGCTGGCTCGAAAACTAGGATTGCAACCGAGGCAGGTGGCGGTCTGGTTCCAGAACCGACGTGCTCGATGGAAGAACAAGCAGCTCGAGCGCGAGTTCGATCAGCTCAGATCCTCTTACGACGCTCTCCTCGCCGGTCACGATGCCCTCCTCAAGGACAACGACCGCCTGCGGTCGCAGGTACTCTCTCTCTCTCTCTCTCTCTCTCTCTCTCTCTCCATATGCTCAACGCCGGTCACCTCCTTAATCTGACAATTTGCGTGCATACTTTATTGCTATATAATTAAATTGTGTTCTACCACCCATGCACTCTAATTAGGTCAACCAAGCCGGAGTCTGTGGAAACTATAATGCTTGTAGACATTTCGTGTTTCCATCAGCTGCCGCAGTTGGTCGTCCAAAGTTACGGAAATGTCCTCAAGATTTCAACTTGTAGCCTGTGTTTTGTGTCTTTTGCATGCATAAAATATATCAGGTCGGCCGTTGTGCTGACTCCACTAACAAAATAAATACACGATTGTAGAGCTATCAAAGTGCTGCAGATAGCTGAATTAATTAGCGGAATTAATTAGCGGAAAGAAGCAGCACAAAGCGTGTTCTTTTTCTGCTAATTTACGAGTGCGATTAACCGGTCAACATGTTCTTGCAGGTGAACTCACTGATCGAACAGCTACAAGCGAAGGAGCAGGGTGCATCCGAGGTCACAGGGGTGGTGCAGGATAAGCAGGCGGCTTCGAGTGCTGATCGGATGGCCCCAAAAGTCCAGCAGACGGTGGAGTTGAGCACCGGGAGTGGCGGGAGCGCAGTGGTGGCCGAAGCGGAGGGCACCAACCACCTGGAGGAGAGCAGCCGGCAGTCTCACCTCCCGGAGACCTACCACGGTGCGGGGCTGATCGACGACTGTGGCATCCGCACCGAGGACGACGATTTGAGCGACGAGGGATGCAGCTATTACCCTGATGCCATGTTCATGGAGTTGCAACGCCAGGAGGAGGAGGCCCACCTGCCATGGTGGGAGTGGGAGCAAATGTAACATGGACGAGTACAACCTTGGCTCCTGCATGCTGCGGCTTCATTTTCGTCCTCAGTTTTAGTGCTGTTGTTGCATGTGCAGTTTCTGTAATGTATGAAGGAATGCTCGAAATCTTGCATGGATGTCCGGAATAAGTGGTTGGAGGAAAAGGACTCTACATACATATTTGCGTTTATGATCTTTAGAAGAAAACTATGTTTGTGTTTCTGGTTTTATGTAAAACCCATGCAATTTTTTTTGGGGGGGGATTTATCTGGCTATTGAGTGCTCCATGAATTCATGACCTTGGAGCTCACCTCGGAGTTCATGAAACCATCACATGCACTGGTGGACAGGTATGATAGATGATATGGTCTTCTATAATTGGATAAGTTATATAATAAAATTAATTGAATTCTGATGTTAGTATTTATCAATAGAAAAGAAGTTCATATTATAGTATGATTTCTCAGAACCTTTGTTAGTCCATATTATAGTATTATTATAGTATGATTTCTCAGAACCTTTGTTCTTGTTTATAAATAAACATGACATCTAAGGATCTAAAGATAGATGCATCTAAGAAAAGCATCTCATATGCATCAGTTGGATTCTGATGAATGAGTATGTTAGATAATATGATACTTTATAATTGGATAAGATATACGATAGAATTAATTGGATTCTGATGATAATATTAGTCAATAGAAAAGAAGTTCATATTATAGTAGGATTTCCTAGGGTCTCTGCTCTCACCTATAAATAAGACGGGACCAAGTTCATATTATAGTAGGATTTCCTAGGGTCTCTGCTCTCACCTATAAATAAGACGGGACCAAGTTCATATTATAGTAGGATTTCCTAGGGTCTCTGCTCTCACCTATAAATAAGACGGGACCTCTAGGGATCTAAAGATAGATATATCAAAGAAAATCATCTCACAGACATCAGTTGGATTCTGATGAGTGAGTGTGTTAGATAATGTGATATTTTATAATTGGATAAGATATATGATAAAACTAATTGGATTCTGATGATAATATAGAAAAGAAGTTTATATTATAATAGAATTTTTTATGATCTCTCATTTCATCTATAAATAAGACAGGACTTCTAGGGATTTAAAGATAAATACCGGACAGGCATCAGTTGAGAGATTATAATTTCTCTTCTTCTTATAGATCGATATCGATATTTGATTAAGGAAGGTATTCAGATCATACAAAATTATTTTTTTTTGATTAAAAAAATATAAATCTTTAAAATTAATCTATTATTATTATTATTATTATTTGATTTAAGCATAAAAGTGGGTGCTCCTTTATTCTTCACCCGATGCCGACACTGACCGTTGTTTGTGCTGCTGACACATCCACCTCGTTGATGTGTTGTTGCATCCTGAGCCACAGCACTGGCAATTTGCAAGGACTCCTGGTTCATATCAGGCGGCGGCACACCTCCGTCCCATCGCCGCTCGGCTGTTCCCAAAGCCGATCCCTCGCGCAACCGTCGGTCGCAGCCCGCCCTGTCTCACCGGAGAACAGCAAGTCACTCTTCAGATTATTAAATCATCACGTAAATTACTGATACATGGGCACAGCACCGAGTTCCCATCCAACCCAGCAGTACTCAACTCGTGATGGATGGTCTCATGAACAATACAATCAATCTGCCTTGGTATTATTCGCTGTAGCCATACGAATTCCACGACTGTCCTCTGACGACATGCGATCATTATTTTTCTGACTCTGCAAATCCATCTCCGATGATAAATGAATGGTATTGGAGCTCTCTTAGAGTGATTTTGTGGTGCTTTGGAAGCTTCGAACAGGGCTGCTTTCCGGCGACAAGGCTGGGCGTTGGTGTCTATTATTGTTGCCTACTGTCATTGATGGCTGTGGCTGACTAGAAATGAGACTGTTTTTAATCAGAAAATTTTCTTTTATTGAACTTGTACGACCGACTCTCCTCACTTCTCCTCAAACGCATCCACCGCATGAGGGAGAGAGGAGGCTCTTCCATCACAGAAAGGGCGGCACCAGTGCTCCCACGGAGGCAGAACTCTCGCTGCCTTAGAGCAGCAGCAAACTCCCATCGCCAAAAGAGGCAGCGGCCGAGCTTCCATCACCGGAAGAGGCAGCGCCCGAGCTTCCATTGCAGATGAGGCAGCGGTCGAGCTCCCATCGCAGGAGAGCAGTGGCCGAGCTCCCACCGCAGAGGAGCGGCAGCGCCCCCATCGCAGCAAAGCCATGGCCGAGCTCCCACCGCAGAGGAGCGGCAGCGCCCCCATCGCAGCGGCCAAGCCCCCACCGCAGAGGAGCGACAGCGCCCCCATCGCAGCGGCCAAGCTCCCACCGCAGAGGAGCGGCAGCGCCCCCATCGCAGCGGCCAAGCTCCCACCGCAAACGAGCGGCAGCGCCCCCATCGCAGCAGTCGAGCTCCCATCACGGCAGAGCAGCGGCCGAGCTTCCACCGCAAGGAGGAGCGGCAGAGTTACCACCGCAGAGAAGAGCACGACCGCTACCATCGCAGAGAGGAGCACCAGCAGCTCTCTCTCTCTCTCGCAACGCTAACTTGAGTATCGGAGGGACCACGTCGGGAGAATCCCGACCCAGGTCTATTTTACAAGAGCTAAGCCCGAAGCATGCCGAGGATTACCCCAGTAGAAAGCAACGATCAGACCCCCCCAGACATCGGAGACAAAACAAGACTAGCCCGACACATCACTCGGTGGCCGTATCCGTTCCGTAACAACTTCAAATTATAATAATTCTTAATGAGCCCTTTAAAAAGTTAAAGAAATATCTCGTTATAATTAATGCTTCTTTTATGAGTAAAACCTTTAGTTATGTTTGATATGACTTCTTGAGTTATGTTTAGCTTTAAAAATTTATATAAAATAAACTTTTTTATAATTATTAGGAATTTGATATGTGATCAAACGTTATTTTCGCCAATCTATTTTAACTCTTCATTTATTATATCATCTTATTATTTTTCAAAATTATCACTTTTTATAACTTGTGATAATAATGAGAGATCATTTTGATTCTTATATCTTAATCTGATTCTTGTAAATATACCACATAATTATTAAAAATAGTATATCCCTTTTTATTTTCAGATTTTTTTTTAAAACTACCGATTGTGGTTGTTCTACAAGTCATCATAAATAATATTAATATTTTATAAGAGTTTATTCGAAATAGATTTTTATCTAAATCTTTTAATTATGTATGTCATTGTAAATATCTTCACAATGTAGTACTGATCAATAATTTTCTAGTATAATTTTATAAATTTAGTAGTCCAACTATAAGAATACGATAATAATATAATATATAGTTTAAAATATCTTATAAATAATAAAATATTTATTATAATTTATATCTCATAAATCTATCATTTTAGGCCACTTTAGTGGTTACAACTCAAATAAAACTTAAGGATATTAGTTACAAATAATATTCACTAATTATTTTAATCAATAAAAAAATAATCATAATAATTACCAAATAAAAAATAATCCACACAAAAACTAATACGACAATAATAATCATGATAAAAGAAAATTTATGCCTTTTTTGTGTGAAAACAAATATTATTTCATAATTTTAAAACATATGCATATGAACATCTACATAAATATCCAAAATAATAATTAAAATTTAATTATCATAAGTAAAAAAAAGTTATGAATAAGAAAACTATAAATGAAATCTATTCAAATTTTACCTAATAATCAATCATATTTAATTGGACATTTCAAAATTGAACCAAGATGACTTACACGGTTTAGAATTAAACCACGACCTAATAAACAACCTAGTGAATTAGTTAAATTAATTGACTGGTCAAAGTTCACTACGTCAAAATTAGCCTTGACCAATAAAAAAAAATCAAAATCCAGATGATCTAAAAGTATAAATTAGGTCAAATTTTGATTTAAGCAAAAAAAAGTAAGGTCAAAATTCGTAAAATTTGATAGATAGGACATGGACTCAAATATTTAATTTTCAAAGAATAAAATCAAAATAATAAACTAAAGGGCGCTACGATTTCGAGCAAAACTGGGGCTTTTATTGTTTTGGAGTCAAAATTGATTTTAACAAAATTTGGTCAAAATAAAGTGGTTGCCCGAATCCTGCAACCCAATCCTCGTGCAGTTCTTCAGAGTAGCTTCTCCGTCGCACACGGCCAACAGCTAAACCCTTCACTGTGGTGTGGTCGAGCCCTTGCCGGCGAGCAGCACCGTCAACAATCTGTGGTTCCTCACGATGCTTCTCCGACGAGCGGCACCGTCAACAATCTGTGGTTCCTCACGACGCTTCTCCGACGAGCAGCACCGTCAGCAATCTGTGGTTCCTCACGATGCTTCTCCGACGAGCGCAGGCTTTGACATAGCTGCCTTAACCACGCTCCATCCTCCCCGCAACCGCATCTTCCATGCAACAGTGAAGATGTACCACCACCATTGCCTACGCCGTCGTGAGGCGCAACCTCTAGCATTCCATCGACACCGACCGTGATCCACAAACACTGCCACGACATCTATCCCGTGGTGGTGCCTTTGCTATGCCGCCGTCATCTCATCGGCCCAACGTAGCTGCTGCACCACCACCGACAGAAGCAACAACAGTTGCCTTTCGCTGTCCATGGTGAACTATCCTGCCGTGATGCTTTCTCTGTCGTCGCGACACCCAATGGCCATCGGCAACTCTTCCATTATCGAATCCATGCAGCCACGGCTCTCGATGGGGCCGCTGCACCACCCATAGAGCTGTTGTTATGAGCAGCAACCAACTCTCGTAGCAATGCCACCGCACACGACAGCTACACATAGCAAACCTTTGCAATGCTCCAACACAGTGACTCCACCTGTTATAATAGATCCCATCGCACGTAAGTAGAAAAATAATACTTTGTGCAAGTGTCGTATGATCGAAACTAAAATAATAATAATATGTACAATCAAAATAAATTTAATGCAATAGATCTAGTTTCTTTAATAATCTACAATAACTTAGATTTTAATAAAATGACTCTAATACCAATAATAAGAAGTAAAATTATTATGCGTAAATCTGATTCTTAGAATGTTCTGCCTGAATACCCAAGCAAACAAAGGATAACTACCGCGTCCACATCTCATGGTGCCATTTCTCTTATCTGGAGCGATAAAGCAAGCAAGGTCAAAGCATGCCTCTGACCAGATCAAATTCATACCCAAGAACAGGTCAAACTTGTCATGATCTACCAGCATGATGATAAGCTTTGCATTAGATTTTGGTTGGATCGAGGTGGACTAGCGATCGAATTCAAACCCAGGAACAGGCCAAACTTGTCGAGATAAACGTTTGTCCTCGAGATACAAACAGCTGTGTCCTTGAGTAAGTTTCTCTTTCGGCCCGTCGAACGCCTTCTTCGTTTCCAAATAGTGCAAAGTTCGAAGAACGGATGAGGTTTGATCAATCTCGTCACGTGGAATTGATGACAAAATTTGAAGCTCTCACGAAGTCGACGACCATTATTTAGTAAAGCTTCGGTCAAAAGTAAAAAAGCCGTCGCCGCTGCTTCTGCAGATTACATGATGCACTTACGCTGTAAGCTTTTTGTTTGGATCTCCAAAGCTGAGACATTCTTCCAAGAAATGGTGTACGTATCCTGATCCACTTCCCTGGAAATTGCCACAGTCGTGGTAGACTGTCGGACTGGCAAACTCGACAAGACTTGAGAGCATGTGTTGGTTCATTTCATTTCACGTACGGAATATGGAGACAGTTCCCTGTCAGTGGGGGCAGTCCTCATGGATTCCATTGGCTCAACCCAAAAGGATAAGGATTAACACACTTTGTTGAAGCAGGTTAACATGTCATGCTCACAAGGCAGAGTTCCGATTGCGGTTTGTAATTTCGACTAATAATATTCCGGGATGTCAATCTGATTCGAAGCAAGAAAGGTTGGAAGCTGTTTTTACTGATCGTTTGGTGCCGATCTCAACCACTGGATTCTAATTCTACAAAGAAGAATTCAGAAGCAAGAAGCAGATGCCAAGGAATTCTGTGGAGATGGAAGTAGGCTGCTACCACATCCCTTTCTCCGCCTTCTTCGCTTCCTTCTTGCTTGCTGCAGTCTCCTTGTCCGTGTCCACCCACTCCACACATCACCAACTCCCATTGACGGACGAGCCTTTGATTACTATAACACCAACCGCACAAGCTTTACCATATCCTCTCACCCCCATTAATCATGGCTTCTTGGTCCTCTTTTGCCTAACTCCTCCAGTCCTCAAAACACTCGACAGCTCCTTCTCCATCTGCTGGATTTTGGTTCTGCATGTTTGAGAGAGAGAGAGAGAGAGAGCGCGCGCGCTGTGCATGAGAACAAAGACAATGAACACCAAGCTTTTAGGCTTTGCCACACAGATAATGGTGATGGCGATCCTCATCTCGGTGGTGCTGCTCTTCGTCGGCGTCGGCGTGTTGGTGCTCATCCATGTCTGCATCGTCGGCAGGGCATTCAGGAGGGGGTTCAGCAGCATGACGCCGCCCGGGCGCGACGACGGAAGGAGCGGCGGGTTGTCGCCGGATGATCTGGCGAAGCTTCCCTGCTATGAATTCAAGGGTGGGAAGATGGCCGGCGCCACCACCGACTGTGCCGTGTGCTTGGAGAGCTTCCAGGTGGGTGACGGGTGCAGGTTGCTTCCTGCTTGCGGGCACAGCTTCCATGCGCAGTGTGTGGACTCCTGGCTGCTGAAGCGCTCCGTGTGTCCCATCTGTCGAACGAGCGCCGACGCCGACAAGGGCGGTAAGGCCGGCGGTGGCGATGGGCTTGAGATGAGGGAGGGCCAGAGGGTAACAGCGGGAGTTCCCCATGCTTCCTCTCCACAGTAGATTCTCCGAGCCTGTGAAAAACATCTCTGTGAATCCAATTTTTCTACACTCGATCAGATTTTGTTGCTTGTCCTAAATCAATCACAGCTTCTTTGGCCATTCACGGACAAGCTGATGACGGTGGAATGATCTGCTCCGGGGGGTCTCTTGCAGTTCTTGAGATGAGATGGAATTCTCACGATAGCATTCTTTTCTGGAGATCAACAATGGCTACGTGATTGTCCCTGTGGATTAACTCTGCTTCAACTCCCCGTCAAAAGATTTATTATCGATCATTTATCATAAGATTTTAGTAAATTTAGTTAGTAAAACTCTCAATAATTAAGTTGGACATCTGGCTTTATCATTTATAGTATGAAAGATGGCATGATTGGCGACAACATTAATATCTTTCCGTACCACTGTTTTAATTGCATTCGGTGTGTGTTCCGATCCTGTAGCACATGTTGGATGCACTCTCCTTCATCATTGCATTGTTAATCTTATCAGTCAACAACTCATCTACGTAAGCATCTGAGAATTAAAAAAAGAAAGGAGAAAAGAGTTTATTTTTCCTAGATATATCTAAATAGAAAACCTTGTCTTGCTGATGCTTCCGATTCTAAAACAATTCTCGTTCTTTACTTCGGATATTCAAACTGCAACGAATCTGTGCCCAGTTAGTACTCCTTGTAATCCATCATCAAAAGTGGAGATCAGTTTTCATGATATTTGGAATTAGATTAGGATTTTTTAGCTTCTGTTGATCGAAGAACTTACTTGAGGATTTAGTCATAAATGTAGAAACTACAGGAGAGGAAGAAAGAAGAAAGAGAAGAAGAGGAGGAGGGAGAAGAAGAAAGAAATAGGGAAGGCAGAGAGGAAGAAGGAAAAAGAGAAAAGAAGGAAAGAAGAATAAGAAGAGGAAGGAAGGAGAAAAAAAAAAGTGCTATGAAACTAATTATAGAGTGTCTAAATTCAATTTAAATGATTGAATATATCTGAATTCGTAAACAATAGATATATATGTGAAATAATTAATTTGAGGAGAGGTGATTGTCGTCGTCGTCATCGATCTGGTCGGGTCGATCTCGTCGACGCTATGGACCCGTTTTGCTACGAACATATATATTTGACTCGCTGTTTAAAACTCCGAATCCGATTTAAATGGATCGGGCTGATTTCATGTATCATAGAAAGAAAACCCGACATGCTCTCGTATCACAGGCATCATCATCCACCGACCCGATAGCTCATTGGCTGATCCCGGACCGCCCGGTTCGATCTTGTCGACCCGCTGGGCCGGCTCCCGAACCCTGTCGGTCCACTGCGTGTGTCTTCGCTATCCCACCCACGGAAAAGAGAGAAACCCCCCGGCATAATAAAATCGCACGCTGGCTCGGATCCAATCCCCCCATTTCTCCTCACGGTCTCCCTCCCTCTTCGGATCGAGATTCCCTCGCCCAGATCTCGATCTTTGCCCTCGCTTCTTCCCCTTTCGGAGATCTAGCTTCTCTCGCGCGTTCCGGAGCTCAAGGTCGAGCCCTAGAGGACCTCGCCGCGGCCTTAGCCATGAACCCTTTCTCGTCGGGGACGCGGTTGAGGTCAGTTGCATACCTTTCTCCTCGGATGCGTAGATCAAACCCCAATTCTTGTGTCGGTGCCCTTCTTCTTGTTCCTGCTTCGTCCTGACCTAATCTTTTGTTCCTCACTGAGACGCCCTTCGCCCGGATCAGCTCGGTTTCGTTCTTTTAGCACGAAGAGTCGGGTAGGGCTCCCAGTTGATCGGATTCGCCTTTGGTGCGGATCTTTGGTGGAAAGAAGTATTGTCCTCGGTCGTAATAAGTCGGTTATTTTTTTTTTTTATACTTTTGACGTCCTTGATTGTGACCCTTAAATTGGATCATATGAACCCTTGAATTACACAAAGGGTTGTCGGTCCTGGATTGAATGGGTGATTCTGTGGGAGAGAATCGTGCAAAACTAGGTGAGGCGTGATCGAATGCCATAAATTTGTGCATCTATGTTACAGAATTCAAGAACATGCATTTTTTTGCATTCTAATTATTGCCATAGCCCTGGGTTCTGCAATGCGGGTGGAGTTAAACAAGCTTAAATATAGAATGGTTTGTAGTACAAAATGAATATATACGTTAAACATTTGATGCCATTGTCTTTCCTTGGTGCTAGATTGAAAATCACCTGTAAGTATGTTGGAGTCTTATAATTCGCCTTTTCCTGTCGCATTGTCAAATTGATATCTGGAATACAAATGAACATTCTGTAACACAGCTTTGCTAAGTATTACTTGATTTTGCAAACTTCAACTATAAGACTAATTCCCAATTCGGAGTCCAATGCAATGTCAAGCATAGGGTATAGACTGGTCCATTTGGTGTTTTGACATGATTGTGCCATGGATTTCTTCAAAGTCACAAAGGAGTAAACCTTCAGATTTCCTCTGAATTTGGTCAAATTTAACATTTCATACTAACCTTTAATTTCAGGGATATGATTAGGGCTATACGTGCCTGCAAAACTGCTGCAGAAGAACGTGCTGTCGTGAGAAAAGAATGTGCAGCAATCCGTTCTGCTATCAGTGAAAATGATCAAGATTATAGGCATCGTAACATTGCAAAACTCATGTTTATTCACATGCTTGGTTATCCTACTCATTTTGGCCAAATGGAATGTCTCAAACTGATAGCTGCTTCTGGATTTCCTGAGAAACGAATTGGTTATCTGGGCCTTATGCTTCTTCTTGATGAAAGACAGGAAGTTCTTATGCTGGTTACAAATTCCTTGAAACAGTATGCATCGACTTCATCTGCCTATTATTCTGTAAATGTTCCTTTGTTTTCTGGACTAATATTCTGATCAAATAGAGATTTGTATTCTTATTTGGATATCTTTTACATATGCAGAGATCTCAATCTCTCAAATCAGTATATTGTGGGTCTAGCACTTTGCGCTTTAGGAAATATATGTTCTGCAGAAATGGCAAGGGATTTAGCACCAGAAGTAGAAAGATTACTCCTAACTAGAGATCCAAACATAAAAAAGAAGGTACTTTTTTGTTGTTTGAAGACTTTCTCATTTCAGAGCTTCTTGATGTGACACTATCTCATTGCAAGAACCAATTTTCATAACCTTGAAGTTTCCTGGAGGTAGTGTTTGGAAGTGTAATCTGCCTTTTGGTTTATTCTTCTTTGTTTTCAAGTATGACAACCTTTACCATAGCAAAGGATGCTGCTCAAATCTTTTGTATTTGGCTGTTTGCATGTCCTCTGGTGCATATATGAATTCCTTTTAAGATGTATGGAAAGCGTGCTAACTTCTAGGTGAATGTCCTAAAGAGACCCTTGAGTCCTGTGCTTCTTGCTTACATTTCGTTGTTAGACATAACAAGAGAAAACTATCAATAAATATTTTGCAAAGGTCCATGTCAGTTGAAGCACTATCAATAAATATTTTGTGCTAAATGTCATTTTCTCTTATATCTTATATTCGATATTATAATTAGCATCAAAATTCTTGAGCTTTGATTAGTTTGCTATTGCAGGTCTAGTAGTTAATATTGAAATTCTTGAGCTTTGATTATTCTTCTTCTCCTTCTCCTCCTCATCCTCCTCCGCCACGTCCTTTCCTCCTCCTTTGCATTGCCGTTTCTCCTCCTCTTTCCCTCCTCCTTCTCTCCCCCCCTCCTTCTGTGCTGCCACCTCTCCTCCTTCCCTCCTCTCCTTATTGCAACACCACCTCTCCATCTCCTCTTTCCCTCCTCCTTCACCGCCTCCTTTTCTAATTTTCAATTTCTGGTACATTGATACTGGTCGGTACATACCGGGCTGCTAGGCATCAATACAGTAACATGGTATGAAATTGCACTCATTGTTTAAGTCAACTTAAGATTCCACTTAAAAATCCATGCACTTAAGAAAGCATCAATTTGAGAATCTTGTTCATATTAAAACTAATTTTTCTCATTTGTATCCTATTCTCTATCAGATTTGTATCACAAAGGGAGGACTATTGTTGTATGTAGCCGAATCAGTAGTTCCTAAATATGATCTAAGAGATCTTTGAGAATATGCCCAATCTCCCTTTCCCATTGCCTTTGTTCTTCTTACAAGACGACACAAGATTATCTTCTATGTGTGAGCCATGTTGGATATGAGATGAACATCATGTACCTCTTCTCTTGTTTCCTTTATTCTAGTCCATCTTTGTGTCTTTATTTTGTTCTATAGTATTTTAAAGCCACCAGCATTTTATTCTTTTATTTGTGTTGTCTACATAATTTCTGCTGATCAGTCTCTGAAATAGAATTGTTTTTTTATGCTTTATTTCCATCATATGACTTAAATGTAAAACATACTGCTACTAATTAGAGGGTCTTATGTATATATCATCAATTGGAGCTGCAATCCATAGGTTGTGTTTCGGTTACAATATTAATGCTTTCTGAATATTTACATTTTAATGATCCAATCTGCATGAAACTTATTATTGCTAAAATTTTAGCAATCTCTGATTGCTTTTGCCTGTCCCCTTTTATTCTTGATCATCTTTTTACAGTCCAAAATGAAGCTCCAAGCTATCTAAAGACAAGTGTGTTCTGACTGGCAGGTCAACTTAACCAGACTTCTAGATTTGAATTTGAAGTTGGACTTAGATTCAGAATAAATGTGCATGTGGATCCCGAGTAGTACCTCAAACTAACAATAAGTTGATGCTGAAATTTAACAAAAACCAAAATAGAATTTGATCTGATTGTTATTATCTTTTATTGTGTTTAGATGGACAATTCAACTATGTAAGCTTGGACACTTGTATCTCAAAGAGAAAAGAAGCTAAATTTTGATTGGAGATTAAAGTCAAATAAAATTTAATTGAAATTGATTGGATCTCAAAGAGCTAAGATGAACATTTAAAAAGGGTGAGTTGGTGCATGTGACTCACACCAACATGAGGTTTTGGAAGGGTTAATGTATGCAGCTGTATCCCTGCAAGTATAGGTGGTGTTTCTTCTATTATTCATGCCCAGATCACTTAGGTCACAAAGGTACTATCTTATCATGTTTTCAAGGCTAACCCTTTGAATATGAACATCTGTTACACACTTTTTTTTCTTCTTTTAATTCTATGAGATCCTGGGTTACTGTTTGTGATCTGTGAAAACAGGAGGTATATCAACCTTTTCCTCCATCAGACGTTCAAAAAGAAAAGAAGGTTTTCTGGTTTTTGTGTACCGCATCAATTTTATTTTGTGGTTTAGCTTTATCTGTACTATTTTGCTATAATCAGAAGACTTCATTTCTTTTTATTGTAAGTTTGCTAAGGTTCATTTAGATAGAAACAGTCTCAACTGTTTTTTTTTTCTGTAGTTGGATGTCCTTCGTATGTGTTTAGAGATTCCATGTATAGTTTAAATAGATGCAATAGCAACCGTGTAATTTTTTTTAATTTTAAAAGTATCGTGCAATCTTGCTGAACTGAATCTGATTTCTGGTTCTAGGCTGCCTTATGCTCTATTAGGATTATAAGAAAAGTTCCAGACTTGGCAGAAAACTTTTTGAGTCCTGCAGCTTCTTTGTTGAAGGAAAAGCACCATGGAGTTTTAATAGCTGGAGTTCAGCTTTGTACAGATCTATGTAAAGTCAGTGCGGATGCCAGCAACTATTTGAGGAAGGTACCCTGGCCATGGACATGCATTAATAGTAGATTTTAGCTGTGCCAATGATATAGATGTGTATCTATCTGATCCTTTGCTCAAGTTCTTATAATGCATTTTACAATTTTCTTTTAGTCGATCATTTTCAGTATCTTGCATATTGAAATTTGTAGATCTATTAGCGGTCTTTAAGGATATACTTGATAATGTAGTTAGGTTCTTCCTTGTTTAATTCGTTTAACACAATGTTTTAAGATTCACAGTGTGTTGCTGTGAAATGCCAGCACAACACATACCTCAGCTGGGGCCCATTGGCATGGGCTTTTTGCCAAGTCAACAATGATTTGATGTATCATATCATTAGCATGAATGGGCTTGCCAACATGGACTTCCACTTATATTCATAGTTAGTGCTTGTATAGAAATAAATATGGGCAAAATTATATACTTGTCATCTAAGTTCTGCACTCAAGAACACGTCATTTTTTGGATATAAGAAGCATAATGAAGATACTATGAGACTTGCAAATGTAATATTTTCTGATGTCTAGCTATCTTAAGGGTTTTGGATGACTGACATGGATCCTCTTTATGCAAATTTCATCTTACTATTAAGCTTGGATTTGACTTGGATGTCCTACTCAGCTACCAGATTCTCATGTTCGAATGATTGCATATTAAGCACAGACTATAACATTCAGAATGATTTGATTAAAAGTAGAAATGATCATATCATAAGCACAAACTCCTAATCTACTAAATGCCTAAGTGTATGATTTCTAGGCACCATCTGTACAAAAAATATGAGTCGTAAGATTTTGTAATTTAATTCAAGCTCAACACTTGTAGCCTTTACAAACAGCTCTTGGCAAAAGCTTACCTGCCTATGTTTCTTCATGATCTCCCCTCAAAATAAGAGTAAGTACAACTTTCACCTCTTGTTCTTCAGTAATTTTTAGGGGTACCAGGTTGTAAGAAGTTATGATAAACAGTTGGCGATAAGGTTTATTCATCAATGTCCACCTTATTTACATGGATATCCTACATTTTATCATTCTGTTCTGTCATTCATTAACTTTACTTTTGCTTAAAACAAAGAAAAGAAATATTTAAGACATCCAACAGTTTATTTGCATAAAGTATATGGTCAACTTAAGTTTCTGGAACCTAAATTGACAAACAATACTAGATTCTGAAAATATGAGTTGGGAAAAGATTTATCTTATAATTGTCTTTCTGTGCTCAAGTTTCTCATTTATGATAGCATACCACATTTCAACAATATTTATCCTTCAGAGTTTCTTTATATGGTGTGAAAACTTAAATGTCTTCATTCAGCTGAATTTAACTCTTTTTTGAAAATTTACATTATGCTATATACTTCTTTTGGTTGATGCTTTTCCTGGATTCAGCTTGCTTGCAACTGTTAGGCTCATAGTTAAATACAGTTCATACTGTAAATTAGTTTCCATCTTAATTATAGAACTGCACAGAGGGATTGGTTCGATTGTTGAGGGATGTCTCAAACAGTCCATATGCACCTGAGTATGACATTGCTGGGATTACAGATCCTTTCTTACACATTCGACTGCTTAGGCTGATGCGAATGTTGGGTCAAGGAGATTCGGATACCAGCGAATATATAAATGACATCCTTGCTCAGGTAAGTTTCCCTGTTTATTCTCAACATGTTCTGAATTGTGAAGATCCTTGCTTCTATGTGGTTCCTGAGATGTGTATGTTAATTGTATCCGTACAAGGCCTTGCATAATGAAACCTGCTAGGAATATAAATCCAGACATGTATTCTTATCCAAATATGTTATATCTAGGTGCATATCCAAAGTTTTTGTGTGATCTGTGATAGGTCTGTACATACAGAGGCATATTTGCACGCACATATTCTTGTATATGAATATGATGGGTTTTCCACAAGTTACTTCCGTATGATAATGAGAAAAGTCTTGGGAAACAATTTTCAGATTGAAAATGAGCTTTAGTTTTTGTTGTTCTTTTTTGCAATAGTTCTTAGGTAAAGCATTTCTCAATATTCAAAATATGTTTCGGAGAACTAATGGAAAAGATGTATGTTGTGCAAGTTGCAACATTCAAGATCTTTCGCTTGCCCTGTCATCCTTTTCATATCTCACTTTCTTACTCAAATTCGGTCAAGTAAAATTGAGTGGAATGGGCAGTTGAAGCTTTAAACAAGGACCCTCGTCGTGGTTTCACGGTTTTATTTGTTTATGATCAGAAACTAAAATTTAAAGCAATTCTGAGTTTGATGGAGCTTACAAAATCTGAATGGCATAGGAAGTGACTTGAAATTCTACAAATTTAACATAAGTATCAAATTCAGTCACCTAAAATTATGCATTTAACCAAAGATTGACATTTTGGCACATGAAAAAATGTTGGTATTTGTGTAGGCATGTGGTAAGCATCAATGTTTTTAAAAGTGTTAGGCACTAAAAGGCATGAGGAGGGAGGAGGAAAGAGGAGGAATTGGGTAGGAGATTGATAGGGTTTGAGGAGAGTTGCTAGGGAGGAGGAGAAGGAAGAGGAGGGAGGGGACAACAAGAGGGAAGGAGAGGGGCAAGTAGCAAAGAGAAGGAGGAGGAATCAAGTAGTAGGGAGAAGGGGGTTGTCGGGGTCCGAGGAGGCTCGATGAGGAGGGCAATGATGGCAGTGGAGGAGGGGAAAGAGAAAGAGGGAGAGTGTGATGGCAAGGAGAAAAAGAGCGTTACTATGAGAAGAAGACATTATCGGAGGGCCGCTGTGTGCAAGGAAGCTACTCGTCAATCGCCAATTGCTTTTGCCACTAGAGGAAGTTATTCACCATTGTTGTAGACAACAGTGCAAGTTGGAGGAAGCTTGTGGTCTAGCAGCGTAGGATGGAGGAGGCACACAGTCCAACAATGTAGGGAGGAAGAGGTAGGCGCTTTGGTGGCGTAGGGCAGATGAAGCAGCAAATGGTAGCTACGATTTCGTTGGGTTCCTTTCACCAGGGTGGGTGTGCGCGGCTACGGTTTAGTAGAGTTGGTTTGGTTGAGCCAATTGAGTACCCAGTATTGAACTTGTTTGGCTTGGGCGCACGCCTGAGTCGCCTAGCGCTTAGGCTAAGGCACACGACCGAGTGGTGCGTTCTTCAAACGCCTCACCTAGACCTGTTATGAGGTGCCCAGGTCTCACCTCACTTCGCCCTAGTGCCTAAGCAAGGGCCCGAGCACCTTTTGAAAACATTGGTAAGCATGTAATGTTGTGTAGAAATTAATGCATGATGGATGTGATCTCCTTTCCTCAATGAAATCTTGTTCCTTGTCTAGATTGTTTCCTCGTGGAGTCCTAAATTATTGTCGCTCTCCAAATGTTGTTCTTTCTCCTCTTCCTTTCTGTTGTAAAATTTAAATTGCTTTTCACATGTGGCATGTTATTAAGTATCAATTTCTGGAGTTTTTCATTCTATTATTATCCCTGTAATCTAGATGATCAAAGGTGATGGTATCTTGGTAATAAAATGAAAGGCTTGCAACAAAAAACAAAAAAAACAAAAACAAAAAACAAAGATTTTGGAGTTTTGAATGGTGATATGAAATTGTGAATAAGCTAAGTCATTTCTGATGTTGAACAATATTCATCAACCATCCTTCAATTTCTCATGTTCATTGATTGTAGTTGTCTAAAGTGATCGAGTTATGTTCTTTTGATTAATCCATGATCCATGATTGGAAGTGGTTACTTGTTCTATGAAGTGGTATGAATAATCAAAATCATAGCCGATTATTACCTGTTATATTTGGTGTGTATTAAGTCTTGAAGATCTTACATGTGCTGCATTTTTGTTTTATAGGTTGCTTCAAAAACCGAATCAAACAAAAACGCTGGCAATGCTATTCTATATGAATGTGTTGAAACTATAATGGGTATAGAAGCTACTAGTGGTCTGCGCGTGCTTGCAATCAATATCCTGGGTAGATTTTTGTCGAATCGTGACAACAACATCAGGTCATTTTATTTCAGTAAATCATTAGATTATCTTTTAGTAATATTCTATCAAATTTGAGTATTATTAGATGTGACATTTTGGTAGCTTTAATTATTTATTCATTAAAGTTTTCATATACACTAACCAGGTGTTCTTGAAAAGAATGAAATACATCTTTCCTCCATTCATGCACATGCTAATCTTGAAGCCTTGGATTGAGATAAACATGGCTAGTGCTTAAAATTAGATGTATTGTATTGGTTTACGCGGTTCCTTGAATTTGCTTATACCCTCATTCAAAAGGGTGAATCCTACTCACCGCAGGTACATGTGGACTAAGGCATGATTTGAGAGGTTTTAAAGATTTTTAGTTTGGCTTGCAGCTAATATATATTGCTATGAGTTACCCAACTTTTAGCAACACGGAAAGTGCAGTTTATGAGTGTGGTGATAGTTTAAACTTTGTAATTAGGGAAGGTGTACTCAGGTGTCA
Source organism: Musa troglodytarum (assembly GCA_023547065.1). NCBI lineage: Eukaryota > Viridiplantae > Streptophyta > Magnoliopsida > Zingiberales > Musaceae > Musa > Musa troglodytarum. Next base: position 44,893,261 of record CP097510.1, on the reverse strand, counting down.
TTAATTTCGAACTCAAATTGATAATATTGTATACTAAACGAACATTACATGAGATGTGCATTTTTGATAACCAGTCTGGTTTTATACTAGGAAGACCAAATTATTGAAGCTTATGATAGAGTTCTTAGAGATATATTGTGGCAAGTTTGGAAAGAAAGGAGTTGCCAACCCTATCATATTTCAGAGTTCCAAAAGCATCTACCTTGCATTCTGGAGCATGACCGTCCGCCTAACTTGGCCATGCTATTGCGTTTGATATTAGGCACTAGAATCGGGGTGCCATGCCAACTGGTGATCTGTACAGGGCATGTGGCTATAAGGAAGACCAAGATTTTGTCTTTCCTTTGTCTCCTTTACTAATATAGTTTTTGAACTCCAATATACACTGTTGTGTTGATATCTTTTTCTTTTGTTTTTGGTTCAGATATGTTGCCCTGAACATGCTTATGAAAGCTGTTGCAGTAGATTCTCAGGCAGTGCAGAGGCACAGAACAACAATTCTTGAATGTGTCAAGGTACTGTCATGTTAAATATATGTTTTATGAAGTGAAATGTACCTTTTCCAAATTAGATTGTTGAGGTAGTATTTAGGGTTGATGCTTTCCCTGTAAGGACTGCATCATGAAACAATTTGAATGTTTTCTGTGATTTTGCTAATCCTTATCCAGCAACAATAGTAAATGTTATTTGTGTGCTTCTAGTTTGTTATTTTCATCATCAAAATTTCACAACTCACTTCTGGTACATTCGAAGGAGTAATTCCCCCCACTGTGAACAAGCATTTTATAATTTGTTTCTTCATTTCAATGTTCTCATAAGGAGATTAGTTATATTGACTGCCTATTTGGATTATTGATTTAGTGCTGTATTTCTTCCTGAAGTAAAAAAAGGCTCTTATACAATTTGGTCATTTGTGATTTATATGTATGATATAGCTTTCGGTTGAGTGTATTAACTATGTTTTCTTGTCATGCTTCCATTTTGTTTTCTATAGTTTTTGTTGCTAATCAGGTGCTTAAGTTTGCAGTCATCATTATCTTCCATCTTTATTTATGTCTTGAAAGCAACTTGCATATTACATTTGGTCCTTTCTGTTCACTGTAGATGGAACTAAAGCTCTTTGATAATGCTTATCCATCTTTATTTATCTCTTGTTGCTTAAACTTTCAGGATTCTGATGCCTCAATTAGAAAGAGAGCTCTTGAACTTGTTTTCCTGTTAGTCAATGACACAAACGTTAAGCCGTTGACAAAAGAGCTGATTGACTACCTGGAAGTGAGTGATCAAGATTTCAAGGGAGATCTGACTGCTAAAATTTGCTTGATTGTTGAAAAGTAAGTGAATTATTGACTTAGATTTTAACCATACAAACGAAAATAGCGTCTAAATTTTCATGCATCAGTTCAAATGCAATTGTGAATTCTTTTTTATTATGGGCAAACTTTGACTTGGTTTCAAGTCTTCACTTTGAGCTTCAGTTGAGACTTGAGAAGAGTATTAGTTGAACTTGATGAAATACTTCAGCTATAGTATTTGATTGGTTTGCACCACATCATTTTGGAGCTGTTGTTGTTGGTCCATCTTGATATATTTCAGCCATAGAATTTGTTGGCCTTGTTATGCCCTTTGAGTTTCTTTTGTAATCATTAGAAATTCACTTGCCTTTTTTTTTCACTGGTTACAAAGTTGTCTTCATTTTGCTGTTTTTTTATCAATTTAATTTGGTCAATTTATCTTTTGTTCACCAAAATAAGATCTTTTTAATGTGTCTCCAATTCTACAGTATTTTCATCCATAAGCATTCTTTTTCCATGTCTTACTTTGACAAATGCATATTTCTTAGTGTGCCTGTGTCATAAATGAACTGTTCAATTTGAAGTTATAATGTTTGCAGATTTTTTTAACCAAGTTATGATTAGGTTTGTAGGATATTATGATGGCAAAATTGCTTACAGAAGTCTTGCGTCTTTGGTGACCATCATTAATAGCTTATGGAGTATATCATGTCTGAAGTCCTAATGAGTAATGACAACTAATGTTTCTTACTTCTGTAGGTTTTCTCAAGAAAAGAAATGGTATATTGATCAGATGTTCAAGGTTTTATCTCTGGTATGTGATGAATAGTAGTTCATTGAATTGTTTTGTTTTATATAAAGTTGCAAAAGTTTTACTATTATTCGTTGATTGATTTTTGCCAGATTGTTTCTATTAAATCGTCGTTCTTAATGTTACACAGTTCATCGCACTTTGAGATTCCAGCATCATTATTCCAGAATTGCAAGATGTCTTTTGCTTGTCTTTGTGATTATACATTGTACTTGCTGTCATGATCCCATCTGATAGGTCCATTTGTCCAATAAATCGACGGAATGAGTTCATAATCATATGGGGCAGCATGCTAAAACCCTAGTTACCAGCTGTTACATCTCTTCAGAACATCATAATCTCCCCCTTACTTTCAGTTTGGGACCAATTGAGATCTGAGAATCTTCCCAACTCAAATGATCAACATGCTTGTTAAGGAGCTTGGAGTCGTTGCTTAATAAGCAGCGAATGAGACCTATGATCCAATAAATGTTTCCATGTTTAACATGTGCCTCTTGCATCATCCGTAGTAGCTCTTGAAAATTCATGTTAGTTGGTCCACTCTGTTACCAGCTGCTGTGACTCAAGCCAATATGCTCACTAGCCCAATAACTCGGTGGTGAGCCAATAGCCACTTGGCCTAGAATGCTTGAGCACAAACTGTTATTTTTTGGCTTATTTGCTCTTTGATTATCATTAGTAGAACCCCTTGACTTTCAATGTAGGACTTATTGAGGTATCACCCTTGCACCATATCTAAATTGTACATGTTGATAAAACTGATTTAGGTAAATCTTTATCATCTTTTTTCTCTTTTTCTTCTTCCAACTTGCAACATGATATATCATTACCCAATTCCATGATGTGGTGAAAATTCTTGGTTTATATATATTAATAGATTTTTCATCAACTGGTTAGCTTAATCATAGACTTGGTCAAGATGCACTGTGAAGGTTTCTTTTTTTAACCTTGGGGTCATGGGTCTGAAATGTAAGGACAATCTTTGTATTGTGGGGGAATTCTGCATATATCTATCTTTCCATGGTCCCTCGGTGATGAGAGCATAGATTACCATTTGTTTTACTTTCAAATTCTATACAAAATTTCTTAGGATATGTGAAAGTTCAGAAATGTGTAACATGTCTCTGTTCTGTCTGCTGTATTGACCTAAACTGATTCATTGGTGACGTCCTTTTATATCTCATGATTCACATATTATCTAAATTCAGGTGCTCTTAATCAACAACTTTATTCTGAAAACCACTATGTCCATCGTATCTGATTTGCATTTGACTTGTTTCATTGTAAAAATGGGTAAACTAGTGCACGATGCTACTATCAAATTTATAAATTTAATGCTTTGATCTTGCACTATTGTGGTGATATTAATTCTATCCTTAGTCTGAACATGCTATATCAGTAAGTGTAACTTTGCAAGCTTGGTTTGCCTCATGAACTACCACTCCATCTAATTTAAGCTTGGCTTGCTTGCTGTTGACAATAAGAGTTTCAGTGTTGCTTGGTAAATGCTATTTATTCGATTAAGTATGCTTCTTGGCCATGTTAAGGCCTTGCTAATGTTTTTATGCTAAACTTATGGTACTCAACCTAAGTTGATGAACATTGAAATGATTATCCAAGGGTATGGAATCACTGTTATTGATCTCTGGCAGCAGGATGCCCTTTGCTTTCTAGCCCTAAGAGGCTTTGTAAGGGGAGCTACCATTTACATGTTTCGATAGCATCACTCTGTAATTGCATGAGATACAAACTAAGATGCTTGTGCTTTCTCCGCAAGCATGATTTAAGCCCTAAATCACTATGCTTCTTAAGGTGATTTGGTGTCCTATACTTCACATACTTGCCTATAGGAAAATTAAAATAGTCAGGTAAGAGCTGTATCTTTGAAAAGCTCACGAGTTTTCTTGTCACAATACAATGATAAACTTGCCATACTTTATATTTCCTGAATTAAAACAGTTGTAAACAAATTACACTATTAAATTTCTTCTTTTCAATGTCAAGCAAGGATTAATGTCTAATGGTATCATGCCAATCATGGGTTAGTGTTGTGTCAGCCATGGGCAGGGAAGAGATCTGTCATTCAGGTCCAATATTGTTGGGGTGGGGTTACTGGTCCCGTGCCAATAATTGCGAGGGGAATTGACATGTGCTGTTGTCAGGTCATGCATGCAATTTCTGGTGCATTATGTCTTTTACAATAACCATCTACCCTTCTTGGTGCTGAAACTAGTACCCATCTTAAGTATGCTTGTATTTTTATAGCATAATTTACTTCCTCATACCTGTAATTTTCCTTGGAAGTAATACCTATCTACCAAAATAGACTACCCTTTTGAAATCAGTTATGAACTCAGTGCAAGTTCACTATGGATTGGAGTTGATCACATCAGAGACAGGACTCTGACAAGTTGCTGCATTTCAATTTCATGCATTTGGCATATATTTAGAACTTAAAATTTGTTGGGGATTATATTTACAACATTTATGTAGATAGGCACTATATTAACATACCATTATAGAGACCATATATATATTAATTTATTTAATTTCATTTATTTAATTTCATTGACAATGCAAAACGTTATAAAGTTTAAACATAATCTGATGGATTTCCTTCTTGCATTTTGTTGGATAATTTCAATTGTTATAATTATTTTCCAACTGCTACAATAGGCCTTTTCTAGTCTAATAGATGTTGAATTTCTTTCTCTACCACCTAAGAATTTATTTCTTTTAACCTTTTTATTTTTCTTAATCACAATGCGTCTTCTTTAATGTTTTCAATGTTGTGATGCTTAGGGAGGGAATTTTGTGAAAGATGATGTCTGGCATGCTCTTATAGTTGCAATAAGCAATGCACCTGATCTTCAAGGATATTCTGTGAGGTCACTTTACAAGGCATTCCAAACATCATCTGAACAGGTAAAGACTACTATGTCGATGTTGAGGCTTTATAACATTTGGGTTTGTCTTTTATTTTTTATAGTTGTCATGAATTTGTTTTCTAGGTATGTTTAGTACGAGTAACAGTATGGTGCATAGGAGAATATGGTGAGATGCTGGTTAATAATGTTGGGGTGTTGGAAGTTGAGGAACCAATGACCGTAAGTGCACAATTTTTCCTTTCCTTTTTGGTTTACTAACAACCATGATGTTTCTCCTGTTGCTTAGCTTGTAATTTATCAAGTTGTTGATTTGTTATCTTCCATTATTCTAAGACATGGTTGGTGTTAATGACACTCCTATTCGAGCCAAGCAAACTTAGAGATGCATTTCTGAACTACCACAATTTTGTCTTTTGCTTGTGCTTGTATATTTTTGTTTTCATTTCATCTGTTAGGTAATTAAGGATTTTTTATCTGCTGCTTTTCTCAACGTTCTAGCTGTCCCATCATTATTTGACTTTCTAACTTAAAGAGTCATTACACAAATTTTAAGCTAGTAGTCTATCATGTTTCTTGTTGGGAAATGGTCTAATGTTGTCTGATAATTAGAACTGTGTATTTGCTTTTAGGTTTCTAATATTTGCCCAAATATGACTAGCATTTCTTTATGTCAGCCTTTTTATGGACAGCCAACATAATGAAGTGTCTGATAAATTTTGGTTCGTAGTTTCTACATTCAAAATCAAGGATACAATTGATTTGAAGTTTAGATGCTCGTTAGCACTTTGCTCATCTTCTAGCCACCGACTTGTGCGAATAGGTATTGCCAATTTAGAATGCAGCATAGTGAATGGGCCTACAGTTCCTCCTGACATATATATACTATTCTTTTACCGTCTTCATGATCCTTGGTATCTTTAATCTTCTATAGACTGCAGATTCTTCTCCTGTTTGGTAATATCCAATCTTGCCTTGTTGATCAAACCCCCAAGAAAAGGAATTTGGTGGCATCTACTTTTTAGTTTCATTTACTATATTGCCTTCTTTCTAATCCTTGTGTAGGCACCACCTGCTTGATATATTATTGCAGGTGACAGAATCTGATGCTGTCGATGTTTTGGAGGCCTGTTTAACACGTTATTCATCAGATATTGCAACTCGATCAATGTCCTTGATTGCACTTCTGAAGCTTTCATCGCGATTTCCACCAACCTCAGAGTATGTTCTTCATTTGGTATATAGTCATTTTGCCACATTCACAAGCTTGAGTTCATTTATGTGTATTACAAGTTAGAATATATGTTGTGGTATCTGGTAGATTTAACAGCTTCATTACAGAATTGATCACCTGCATCTTTTTTTAAAAAAAATTTAGATGGTCTTTACAACCTTCTAATTTCTAGAAATTTCCAAACTAATCATTTGAATTCTGTGGATCCTGTTGACATATCTGTAGCTTTGTGTTAAGTATATATGTGCTATAGCTTTCTTATGAGTTTAACATAGCATCAATCAGTTCATCAGGTTATGAATTTTTTCCCCCCACTCTTTCTTTTTCTGGTTGTTCTGAATGGAATCATGTTCATCCTGTAACTTATTTGTGAAAACGCTTATAATCCACTACTTAATTGCATGTGCATTTAGTAAACATTTGTTTTCAGGTTACAAATTCCCAATTTTTGGTTGTTTGGTTTACAAAAGCACACTTAAAAATCCTTGGTGCACTTCTCCTTATATTATCCAGCCTGTTCTGGGTGGTCAAATGTATTCCCATATATCTTTGTCAACTAAAAAAATATTAAACAACTCTTTTGTAGACTTCAATGTTTGTGAATTGTTTTATTCCTTGGTTTTCATTTTTGTAAATTAAGTGTCTTTTTTTTATGTTAGGGATCATCACTTTCTTTTTGGAAAAAATATATTTTATACCAATGGTTTGCTATTTTGGATATCAGACCGTACTGGCCCATGGATGGACCAGTATGGGACTGATATGTGCCAACCACACCAACACACAATATGTCAACATGGCTTTGGTATGCTTTTTTAGGGTTTTGGCCATCTGAAACCCTAAAAATCTCATATTTTATGGGTTTTCCTACTTAATAAGGTGAAAGTTCACGTAATTTATGACTTTACGTGGTTTAAGACTGTAAAACGATATATATGAATTGAAATGTGCAACAGAAAGTGAAGAGTCATCTAAGCAATTATGCATAACAAATGATTGTATAAGAATATATATCTGTTTGTCGTTATTCTATAGTTGGTGGGTTGGGATCCTCAATGTGATTTTATTGTAGATCAATACGATACATCTGCAAAACCCAAGTTTGAAACTGCTGCCGTGATATCTAATACTGATAAATAGTTTGGTGATTTTGGGAGTTCATTTTTCAAGTCCAAAGTAACAGAATCTTCAAGGAATTCTGTATTTTTTTTAAGCTCATTTTTTTAGTCCAAACTAAGCAAAATATTTGAGGAATTCTCTGCACCTATCAAGACACCTAAGAAAGTCCATCTGCTCTGTCAGATGGTCTCAGGTGGAAATTTAGAAGTTTGGTCATAAGGTTTCATGCTTACTGTTTTGGACTTCCAGTTCTTGGTCTAGTTGTATGCAGTCACATATATCATGCATACGAAGTAATTGCTTGAATATGACAAATTATACCTATTTTAAAACATGCCAACTAAAAGTAATAATTTTGTATTGTTATGCTTGTTTTGTTTCTTGGTCTAAAAAATCTCTCTTCTATTCTGAATGTCAGTGCACATCTTTAAATTTTCCTAACCCATTATTCTTTGCTACATATTCTTAAAGTTCTATTTATTTTGTGAGGCTTTTTTACATGTCTGTTTTCTCCAACTATTAACAATAGGGTTTACCTGTATCACTACTCAAGGAAATTTTTGTCTGTATCATCGAGTCAGGAAAAAATTAGTTGTCAGTGGATATCTCTTTCCTCTCACAATTTTTTATATACTCTTAATCATTGAAATGAATCTATCTGCAACAACTCGTTGTTGTTGTATCTACATTATGCTGTTATACGATTTCTGGTCTTAACCTTGTTCTCAATCAATTGTTCAGGAGGATAAAAGATATTATTACAGTGCATAAAGGAAGTGTGGCACTTGAATTGCAACAAAGAGCAATTGAATTCAACTCTATAATCCAGAGACATCAAAACATAAAGTAAGCAATTAGTTTAGTACAAGTATGATTTCACATAAAATTTTATACTTTAATTTTCAGAATAATTGGTGCATATGCAGATCTTCTTTGGTCGAGCGGATGCCTGTTCTGGATGAGTCAGCTTATATTGGGAAGAGAACTAGCTCTTCACAAGCAAACATTGTAGCTGATAAATCTAGCCAACCATCTTCAACTGCAACTACACTTAAATTTCCAAATGGTGTCGCGAAACCACCTGCTGCTCCCTTGGTTGATTTACTTGATCTCAGTGCTGATGATACACCAGTTCCTTCTTCAACCTCTAATGATTTTCTGCATGACTTGTTGGGCATTGGCTTGACAAATTCACCATCCTCAGGTTTTAATATTTTTCTTTCATATATAAGATTCCTACTTCTGTATACATTTTTTACATGTTTAGGTTGAGTTCCTATTTGTCTTTGCATAAAATAGTCTGATTTATGATTGCATGTATTAGTTTGATTTGTTCTTTCATCAATTAATTTGACCGTCTTTTGTTATGCGTTGATGAAGGTGTCAGTCGAATAATTTTAATTTTAAGTGGCAGCAAAGTTTACCTTTGCAGGTGACCGAATAATTCAGAGTTTCAAACAACCAAATTTGAGAAGTTACCATACTAAGTATATGCTATATAATTAGTATATTTTCTACCTTTCATATGTTGATAAAAGCATTCCAAAGTCTACATCCATCAATAATAGTCAAATGCCAAAGGCCAAAACCACCAGCAACTCATGGGATCAGTGCTAAACAGTGTGTTGTGCAGTTTGTAACAGTTGTGAATCACTCATATTTCTTGTAAATTATTGAATCAAGTGACAACCTTTGCTTTTGTTGCAAGGGCAGGTGTGGGGACCTTTGGACCCCTCAGTATCGATGCTGTGGTTGACAAAAGTTCCCATTTGTCAGCACTTCAGTATGTAAACCCAATGGCTTAAACAGACATGAGACTGTAACAAGAATCTCTTCTTTCTATGTTACAGATATCTGGGTGCAAAGTGTGAATAGCTATGATCTTTGCTTCTCTAACAGAATTTTCTTTGTGATAAGTCAGTTTATAGTTGAACATTGAAGCACAGATATAGATATAAATACGAAGACAAGATGTTACGGATATCAGATAAGTAGGGTATGATATGGATTAAATAATGCAAAACTATTAGTTCGAGGTTTGCAATGCTGTATATATCAATTATGTTATATATGGCATAGCTTTAAGTAATCACACATTTTATATGAGGCAAGCTAGTTGCTAAATACTGATCCATAGTATTGGTTTTGGCAACTTGTTGAATTAGTATGGTATGAGATGCCAACCAGAGAATTGAACTGTACCATCATCTTTCGAAGAAAAATAATACAAAAGCTGGAATACAAAGTGATACTCAGTTGTATAGTTTGTTAATGAGTATGATTGGACCGGTGAATGCCGGTTGGCACTCACCATTCTGACAGTAAGTTAAATTGTGGATATATGTAATTATTCATCTTTTTTTTTAATCAATAATCAATCAAAAAATCCATATCCCAGGATATATTTAAATATTCTGACAAATATGTGATGTGTTTGTTAGCATGCATTTATGCCAGTTACTTTTTGTGTCTTTCAACTTTGATTATTTTGATTAATTTGGAGGAATATTGATTGGGTGCTTTTCTTGATATCAAGGCACTGCTCCATCAGGGGGTACAGATATTCTTATGGATCTATTATCTATTGGAACACCTGTTCAGAATGATACAGCACCTAAAGTTGTCTCCTCCAACCAAGGTAACAGTTGAATACTGAATCATATGAGGTATTTGTCCTCAGCTTTATATTTTTAAGCTCTAAAGTAAAATTTTATTTTAGGATTTGCACCAACAACCAAGCCTGCTCCTACCACCAGCCAAGTAATGGATTTGTTGGATGGTTTACCATCAAATGGATCTCTTCCAGGTAAATTTGCTTGATTATTAGTGTTTTTGATAGAGCAGTAAAAATTATGGTGAGGTTACTTTTGTGCTTGAACAGGGTCTCAAACGCCAGTTTATCCATCTATCACTGCTTTCGAGAGCAGCACCTTGAGGATCATGTTCAGCTTCACAAAACAGCCTGAAAAACCACATGTTACCGAAATCCATGTTACATTTGTGAATTTGTCATCTGAAGCTTATACAGATTTTGTTTTTCAAGCAGCTGTCCCGAAGGTACTTCAACATATTAACTGGACGTATCTTTTTAGAGCTTTATCGTGTTTACTTTCTTTCTTTCAGGTTTTTCCTTCTTTTCATTTAAAAATGCATTCCCCACAAACAATAATTTATCAGACGTGTCATTGTGGTGGTGTCTGAAACAGTAAACATTCTTAGACATGTTAATTCTCTATACAAAACACTTGTCCCGCTTAAGATCTGTTTTTTTTCTCACCTAAGATTTTGACCAGTTGTCATTTGGAAATTGTTGAGCTAAAAAAAAATGTTGTTAGAGAAAGGTATACTACATTTTGCTTGGATGGTGTGGCTCTCACTTAGTCATGATTTATCCTTATACACTTCAGGTGTGTTCGTTGCTGATATGTACATGGAAATATGTAACTTTGCACCCTTCTGCATATAAGGATAACAATCATCACTGTATAATAATATTTGAGATATGAAATCACATACTAGGTGAAAATTTGGTAAGCTTGTTTAGGTTATGTTGGATCGATGTAGGAACATAATATAGTGCTGCATATATTATGCTATATTTGACTTTCATGAATGTTTTAATTTCGGTTATGTTTGTGCTTTCCATCTATAATTGCCTTTAGTAGGTTTTCATAATATTCACCGGACATGGATGGGCTAGCAGTTTCTGAACTGTCAAATTTTTTTACTGTAGATTCATGATAGCTGACATTCATGTACTCATGCAGTTTGTCCAGTTACATTTAGACCCAGCCAGCAGCAATCAACTTGCAGCCAGTGGCAATGGGACAATCACACAAACTTTAACTGTTACTAATAGCCAGCATGGACAGGTATACGAGGTCCAGATGTTGTAAAGCTTTCTTATTGTGGATCATTGTTAGTTCCAAACTTCATGAGAGTTAAATTTTCCAATGACATCAATCATGTAAGGTGTAATTCTAGATTAAGCAAGCTCAAAGTCAACATGAGAACCATGATATATTCATGTTCAAATTTAAGGTTACATGAGATGATAGATAACCTGAAAGCTAAAAGACTAAATGAAAGTGACATGTAGATAAATTGTTATAACAACCTATCAACTCAAATAATTCATGCATATACTTAGGTTGTTCAGAAGCTAAAAAGGAACCCAAGTATATTGTTTGTTGGATTCATTTAGCTTTCTGAACTTCTGATGTCATAATGCATCATAATCAACATTGTGCAATTCGTGCTTAAAACTTTCTACTTTTTTTTTTTAGCAACGTTTTGGTGGGATATTTTTTGATGTAAAACTGGATATGTCTATGTTGATTTGTTTTCTTCTGCGATCTCAGAAAGCCCTGGCGATGCGAGTAAGGATGGTATACAAAGTCAACAACCAAGATAAGTCGGAACAAGGACAGATCAACAATTTCCCTCCTGGGCTATGAGTGTTCAAGCTAACCTTGCCACAAGAATTTACCTTCTCTTCAAAGGGGAAACGTTGCCTACTCGATCTCTTTACATGTTCTTAAACAATAGAGGGAAATTTTGATCATTGATTCAAATGTGTTGTATAGTTCATTGGCAATTAAATAACAGTGCCAAGTTCCAGTACCCTGGGGCCTTTCTTTTTACACCATGCATTTGGATTAGATGTGTGCTGAACTTGTTCGGTCTCCCTGCTAGGGAGGCGGTTGTAATGAAACCTGAGATAGGGGTTGTACAAATATTTGTCAGAGTCATCTCTATTTACCGTCGTATGCTGTTCTTGATGTACTACTGTGTTAATAGAGTTTAGATTTAGTCGTCGATCGGAGAAAATGCGATGCACCACGCTGTAATCCACCCTGGTGCAGCATCTTATATCCGTGGCCATCTTGGTAATCGTGAGATGCGGATTCCATGCGATGGACGACCATATCAAAGTACCTGATCCAGCGACTTGGATCGAATCGATCCCTCTCTCCTGCTTAAGCCAGATCGGATCGGATCGGATCATCCATGGGATCCCCGGATATTACCCCGGAGCCGGTCGACGATCACGATCTGTTCGGCCCCTGCCGCTGCTGCAACTGGGTCGCCTGGTCCTCCGTCACCACGGCCCCGCTACCCCTCCTCCGCCGAAACGTGGGCCGTGATGAAGGTGCAGGAGTGGTGGGAGATGGTTGCCGGTCCGCCGTGGAAGACCGTCATCCGACGCTTCAACCGCGACCGGCACCACCACGGCGGCGGGGATGGGGGAGCATGGGGTCCGCGAGCTCCCAATTCGATCCCCTGAGCTACGCCCTCCCTCAACTTCGACGGAGGCCACGGGCGGGAGCCCCAAGGGGAACTTCACGAGCTCCTGCGACTCCTCAGCCAAGTTCGCCGCCCCGCCAGCGTCGGCCAAGTCGTTCATGGCCCTGGGCGGCCGCGACGCGCCGTCCGGGCTGCCTTCTCCTCCGTCACCACGGCCGGCCTACGACGAGTTGTTGGAAACAGGTTGGTCTGCGCACGTTAGCGATAGGCCCTATTTCTTGTCCTTTTTCTCAATTGCAGGAAAAAAAGCATTTAAATGTCGTCTTCTTGCTTGCCGGATATTATGAGCTGTTGATTTGGTGTATGAATTGTCCGCGAAGAGTAGCTGTAGAGATCGTGTAATGCATGGCATTTTTCTACTTTCTTATGACATATGGGATCTCCATACAATACATATATCCGGAATGAATGCTCGAATTCACCTACATAGGCAATATACATGTACAATGTGGTAGCAACAAGGCACAAACATGAATTGGGTCACCATTGAATGAGGAAAAGGAAAGGTAGGTTTAAAACCATGGCATCAACCCTTCCACTCTTTTGGGGCCTCATGTCCCTCACTAAATTGTCATTTGTGGTTACTCTCACTGGAGTAGTAGGACATGGAGCTGCTGCAATCACCACCCAACTCCATGCTCCTCCCATTACCATACTCCTCTCCCATCTCCTCCTTGACCACACTCTTCGGCCAAGGAAGGTGTTTGACATGGTATGAACTCTAACATGCTGCAGTAACCCGATGAGGACGTTGGTGTCGGAGGTTTTATCGAAGGCTTCTTTAGAAGTGGAGCTTCGATGGTGGGTACAAGATCAATGGTGTGCCGGTGATGCAGATGCCAATAGGTGTGGTAGGAGGACGAGCCAGGAATGCTCTCGATGACACGTTGAATTTCCTGCGGAGAAGAACTACAAAGGTCAGATCCTCCATCACCTTCATTGATATTACTGAGATAATGCAGATTTAATTTCAGAAAAAAAGAAAGAAAGAAAGATGATGTTCGACCTACATGATTTCAACTCTTTCATGCATTATTTCTTCATGCATGTATGCACATGCTCATGAGATAATGTGTTGTAGAAAGTTGGTTGATTAATTAGGAAAGGTTGAACAGTTCATTGTAATGTTTGACTGCCATCTCCTGGTTGAGATGTGGGTCAGGAACTTCTCCATACACCTTTTCATACTCAATGGAGTATTTGTTAGAATTAAACTTGTTAAGGTATCATAAAGAGGTTCATTGCATCAAGAGTAGAAATAGATTAAATGCCTATTGGTTCTCGAAAGGATTTCTTGGAAAAGAGTGGTTCATTTTAAATACAATTACTGTAATTGTTGGGTCGTAAAAGATTTTAAATACTATGGGGACTACATAAACCTCATTTGTTGGGTCGTAAAAGATTTAGCCTTGTCCTACTCTTCCTTTGTGTGATAGATATATCTCTTCTCCCTATCTATTTTCAACAGTATTTAAACCAGGCTGCCGTCACCTCTGGCTTCCGTCTTTAGGGTGGCCTTGAAGGTCTTGTAGAAGCTCACGATCTCACCATATGTGATACCGTATAACACCAGCCTTTCGACATCATCGAGCTCCTCAGCCGCCTGCTTTGCAAACGTGATCAGTTGTCAAAAAGGCATGCATGTCAGCAATTGATGGATCTCTTCTGATCTGCCATCGATGGATCTCCACGAGAAGATGAAGCAAGGCAAGGGTTTAGATAAGTGAAGGGACTGATGTGCTCACCTTGGGCAATATTTCAGGAGCCGGATGGTGCCGACACTGTTGCCATCACCTTCAATGATCCGAATGCTCTTGTAATGGTGAGGAAAGATCCTGGGGATTAGCTCCGTGGAGGATGAATGGCTGTCCAGAACTTGTCTGGGGAGGACTTCACCTCCACTCCCACTTCAGCCACGGAGGCCATCTACGACATGCCCTAGCAGCTAATGAGCTTGATGAAGAGGGAGAAAACACTGAACTGAACCAGAGAGAGGCACTCGAATTTGTCACACGAGTGATTCCTATACAAAAATAGAGTAACCATAAATTTGGTCTCTCATCTTAGCTGAAAGGTTTTCAAGAGGCTTATAGTTTACCTAGAAAAATGAAAACAATTGTTTGGGAATCACCGATCACACACCATTGGAGGATGCATTGACCCATGTAGTCATCCTTGGTGCCTGTAACCTTTCTGCGCTTTGAGAACTTTTAGGTTGGTCAATAACATTAGCAGATGATTGGATCCAATCTGAGATAAATGGCTTTGCCTCCTCCTTTTTTTGTGAGGGATGTAATTAGAGCTGGTATAGTTTCACTAATTGAGTAATGAATGGTGATCTTTTTCTTCTTTCCTCAAAGCGAGAAAAAAAAAGATTTGTCATCTATTGTCTTCCTCACAGATTGAGGTAAAAAAGGAAGACAACATCATCTTTGTATCTAGATAAGCATGTTTAATAGGAATCGAATGATTCAGCTTTGTTGCCAAAACAAATCTATCAAGATCTCAAAACTCTACGCTAAGTATGGGTGCAGGTCACTTCTGTGCAAAGAGGGAAGATAACTCAGGGGAAAGGATTTCTCCCGCAAAAGACAGTTCTTTTTTCTAACCTAATTGCTGATTGATTGTATTCATGGAAAAAATTTATATGGTGTATGCATCATGATGGGTCTTTTCCATCAGGCGACACATGCTGAATAACTTTAGAGTGTTTCGATCTGGATTTGGGCGAAACCTTTCTCATCAGCTACTTCCATGAATATAATCATTAGATTATATTCACATTAGATGTCAGTCTTAACGACGACATAAAATTGGCCTACAAACATGGTTTTAATTCTCCCTGAAACTCACTAATATTTTGGTCTGTGATGTAGGCGAAATTTGAAACTTGGCAGACGGTACAACGCAAAAGAAATGATCAGATCACAAGCATTTCATACGGTATGTGGATTCAACTTGGGTCTTTCATCAATTGCTGCTCTGAAGTGTAGGTTGGCAGACAGTTGATATGAAATCTTCCATGGCAGCTTTGCGATCGGAGACGAAGGTGGAAGCTGATGACTGCAAATTCCCATTATTTCATATGGTATGACCGTAATCTTGACCAGCTTTACCTAACCTTTTGCTGCTAAGATTTCCTGTAGCAGCGGTGATTCACACAACAAATACGACAGCGAGATCATGGAGACATACATCACACTGTTCACACAAATGCCTTTGTTTCTGGAACTAGGAACACCAAGTTGAGCTCAGACGTCAGGTTTTGTTCCTCGTTGGATTTAGGCTGGATGTGGAATATGTCATGTTCTTTCAGATCGAGTAGCTGGATGCGTTGGTTCATGTTTTCCCGAGCCACACTCATCAAAAGGCCAAAGTCTTGTTTGAATGTTGATAGAAACATGTCAATCTTTTCTAGCTTGTAAATGACACCCCAAGTTTGATTTTGTGAATTGGTGTGACCGATGCTTCTTCCACGAGACATGGAGATCAAAAAAAAAAAAAGGCAAAGGAACAAAAGAGATTGATGATGTTGCTTTCGTTTTCTCGCCTTTGGTCGATTCCTTGAAGAAATAGGAGGAATGTTGAAGTCACGAGCAGAACCATACATCCATCCCATCACCGCGATGAAGGCAAAGAAATCAGTGTAGCGGGTTGCCATGGTCAAAACTTATGCATGTCATATTTATAATATAATTATAAGCATTAATAAGATCTACATATTATATCTTATGTTCACAGCGTGTACATATCAAGATTATATTTATATAATTAAAAGTTAAAGTTACATGATAAAAAAAACACATATGTACTGGCCATCGACGAACGAAAAGGGGGCCCACCATTCGCTGCTTTGGGGGGCCCCCCCCACCCCCACGCGCGTGGCATCCAACGCTCTGAGAAAACGAGCGGGAGAGACGACCGCGGCAGCCATTGCTGGCCACGGCTTCCTCCAACAGCGTGCACGCACGGCACTCAGCTCGATTGATCGAGGAGAGAGGAGGACGAAAAGGAGTGCCGTCATGTCGTGAGGGTGACGGAGGGGAGGGAATGTGAGCGAGATCGGCATGTGAGCCCACCGATCCACCCACCAGTCTCGGCACCGTGTCCCAGCCACGGTAGCCACCGCATGTGACGGGGAACAAGATGTCCGAGCGGGGCCAGTCCCTCTCTCTCTCTGTCATCGGTGGGCGTTTTTGCTTGGTTGGGCAGGCGAGGAGATGTCAGACGGAAAAGGACGCGAAGATGACAGCAGAGGAATAATGAAGTGCCGGGGACAGGCACAGGTGGTGTGGATCCGTCTCATCACGGGCCTCCTCTCCGTCGTCGTTATCACGCTTTTGTCGACGCGTCTTCCTGATGCGCAGGCGGCGGTGGCCGTCGCCATCATCGCTGTCGCTCTTGCGCGAATAAAGCTGCCGGGCGCGGCTCAGAGGCTGCCGGTGCCGTTTCTGAGCGCATTGGCTTTCGTGGACTCCTCCGCACCCGCCCCTTCTCGCCCTTCACGTGCTCGGAGAAACGGCCGGCCGGCTGCGCGTCGGAAGTCAACAACAGTTACCGCCACGGTTCACCTTTTCGGGTATCGGATCCGGATACTGGTCGAGGTATCGATCGGATACACGTGCCCATGATCGATATATTTAGAAGTCCGCCTGCAGCCAAAACGTCTATCAGACCCGACTAATCCTTTGGAAAACACTTATTATTTCCATAATATTAGTTTCTTAGCTAAATAAGAGTAAAAAAACTGACAATTATTTTTTTTATGATACTAACTCACTCAGCTGATTGATTGAGAGTTGAGAACTACTGATTTTTCTTTTTTCTTTTTCTTTTTTTTTGTATTACATCAACTTATTTAGTTAATAAAGAAGACTTCAATAAATAACAAAGTAATCTCATTTACATTAAATTAAGAGAGTAAAAAAGTATGATCTCGAATAAACACGAGCAGCTTAAGCAAGAACAAAGAAAATGGCACAAAAACAGCATGGAATGGCAGAACGGATTGATAGGACGAAGAAAGAGCAAAGAAGTCAGAAGCACGAAACATAAGCTTAACAACTCAGGCCACCTCGGTTGCTCAACAAGGAAGTTTCAAGTGACAAAACTTGAGAAGGGGATTTTATGATGACACAATTCATGAAAACTAAATACAAGCAACGGATGGTGGTGTCGGGGCGGGCATTCACCAAATGCAAAAGTCCCCAGACACAGAAGGGTACTTGTCAACCCTCTGAAGCAGCAAAGGCAGATCTTAAGCTGCAGGAAGTGCCAACCAGCCACGGGCGGATTACATTAACAACGCCTTTAAGAGAAGAAGAAAGCACCTGATTGCAGCAGCTCTGGTTCCTGTCACCGCTCTCCGAAGATATCCTCAGAACTTGAACATGCTTAAAGAAATGCCATACAAAAGAACTGCTGAATCGATGAAAATTGGTTTCAAGGAAGCATCACATCTCAACATGTACATGAAAGATAGCAAATTCGGGCACCCTCTGAAAGATTTCCACATGATACTTGAGATACATCAGGTCGCATGTGGGCTTGTGAGCATAATTTGGCGCAGACCGATAAAAAGAGGATTCCCACATATACTCATGTCCCTGCGATACAAAGACAAACCAGTTAAAACAATATTAGAACACCGCACAGGTCACTGACACAGTCAAATAACATATAACAAAAGAGAGTGGATAGCTCACCGTATTCAGATGCTACTAGTGATTTGCTGCTTCTAATCTCTCTTCACTGCCATGAGAGTTGCTTGTAAGCAGATCTGTCTGCATCCCAACCCCCTTCAGGCTCCTTCCTCTTAAAACCCCCACCTTGCACCGGATACATTCGTAGCTGCTCCTCCGTGAAAGCCTGGGAGGTTGCAACTAGGAATTGTCTCGATGCCAAAGGCAGCCTCTCATCTTTTCCTTCCATATCTGCATTTCCCGGACCTGAATTTAGATCAAGACCTGACGAAATCCATTTCCGAGTATTGTTAGATCCACCAGTAGCACCACCCTCCGGAAGGTTTATACCATAAGGCCTTGGATAATTTGACAAAATGGCACCAGCAGGTCCAACAAGTGGGGAAGGAATGGCAGGGAAACCTGAACTAGCACCAGACGAATCGACAAAGGATGCTGAAGCACCTGAATATGAATTTGACGCAAGCGGAAAATTGGAGCCAAAAGCGAAACCAGCATAAGGAAATGCCGGAGTAAACGCCATGGCTGGAGATGATGAAAGCACAGGACCCCTGTAAACATCACCCCCAAAGGGGCCACCAGCCGTGACTGGCCCCAAAATTCTTTGTGCTCCTTGTGCTGCAACAATTGGGTAAGGCTGCTCTCCTCTGTTCGACAAGAAGGATGGTATAGCAACGGCAGGATAGGAACTACCAGGAGGAAACCATGATGACACACTTCCTGCTTCAACAGCATTCATCCTAACACTGGCCACCGGAGGTAAGAATGGCACACTACTAGTGTTTTTTGTATTTTGAGTCCTAGTTATAGGTTCAGAACAAAGCTCTTCAGGGCCCGGTCCATTATTTAAATCAAAGTCCCTAAACATATTGGACTCCCTATTAGGAAATTCTGCGGATGCTGGTCCTACAGACAAAAGTGGCACCGCCATTCCATGGGAGGTGCTCGCTAAGAACTGGCCATTTTCCATACCCTCATCAACTCTATTTAAATCAAGATCAAGACCCCCAAACACTCGAGGGGTTGCATCAAGATTACTTGTTGTCCCAGATTCAGAGCCCATGGTCTTAGCAGAGCTCAGGTTGGCCATGTCTTCAAGAACTCCTTCATCAGGTTCATTCAGATCAATATCAAGCAAAGGACGACACTGCTTCCCTGCAAAATCAGATGGTGACAACATTCCAGGAGTATTAAGTGGCATCTCCAGAACTTTTCGTGGTTCCGCTGGTCGAAAAGCACTAGTGGCAGCTGAGCCTCTCCATCCAGGTTCACCCTTGCTCCTTAGTAAGTTTTCAGGTGGAACGAAAGGTCCTTTTGCTGGTGCAGCTACTGTAATTGGAGCAGGCAAACCGGTTGATGTGGAATTTGCGAAAGGAGACAGGTTGGGCAAATGAACTGTAGAGGAACATACTGTTGAAACTGAGACGGCAGTCTCAAATTGGTTTCCATCATCTCCAATGATGCCTTCATTCAAATCAAAGTCAAGCTTACTGGCACCATCTACAGCAGCTTCAACGGCCAATGAAGAGGCCTCTACAGATGATACAAGATCCTCCCCCACATCTGCAACAGCCCCAGAGAACCTAGGACCAGCAGAATTTGATCGACGCTCAGTCACCTGGGCTGTAAAACTCGATGGCGGTTCTTGACTGGCTGATCCCATGCTTGAACTTTTATGAGACTCCTTTACTTTCAAGTCTTCAACAACCACAGCAGCACCACAGGAGCTGATTACAGGTCTAACTGATTCATCAAGCTTAGATGAGTTGAGGCTGTTGTTCCCCTGTTCATCATTCGACTCCAAGTGACTGACACTCAGGTCATCAGGCTTACAAATCCTAGACTTATCAGGATCTTTAGATGAAGTAACATCAGGAGAATCCAATGAAATACCAGCATCCACACTTCTCTCTGCAGACTCTGTCCTTAGATGCTGTTGCTGGTCAGACGAAGTTGCATCCTCAGGTATTCTTTTTGCTGTAGGACATGACTGGGATTCCTCAACAACCAGCTTTTCTGATTTAATACCTGAAACAGCAATGTCAAGGTCATCTCCATCATTGCAAACAATTTCAGAGGTACATATGCTGCCATCTTCAATCTTCTGATAAGCATATTCAATAGGTTTGCTTTCCTCTGCTGATAAGCTTGTTTCTTTAAGCTTGCAACCTGTATAATGGTCTAAAACCTGCATATCCGTCATCTGCTTTTCCTCAAGTATGGAAGCTCCATCACTATCACGATTATCCACTTCAGCTGGTTTGAAAACAGAAAATTTTCCATCTCTTTCTTCCTCAACCTTCCATTCCGATTTAGCACAGGAGTCTTCAGCTTTATGAGAATTTACAGCAGCAGGAGATAGCTCAGCATGAATACCTGTCATGTTAATACCTTCCAAGGAGACATCAGTTCCATTATTTCGTGAAAAGTTGGTCCCATCCGGGTATGAGACATCCCTAGTTAAAATAGAACCAACAGTCTTACGTTGCTTAATAGAGTCTGCATCAGCAGCTTCATCTAATTTAACATGGCTCTGGGCTGCATCATCGTCACTTGATAACCTTGACTTGGCCTCTGTTGATGGGTCCTCTGTTGCAGGTGAAGCTCCGGGTGAGCCAGTAGGAGAAACTAAGTCAGACTTGGAGATTTCTCCAGCTGCCACACTGGCAAGTAGGTTCATCCCATCATCTTCAACAGCCAAAGAGGCACTAGCTTCAGAATATTTGACGCAACTTTCAATCAAGGCATTTATAGAGCTAAAGGAACTCGTCTTGGATTCAGGACAGAGAATTCCCTTTTCATTTCCAAATGATGAACATGCAGCTCTTGAAGCCTCTATAGCCTTCCCAGTCTCCTCAGCATTCCCGATGTGTTCATCAGCTGCAGGCGATCTGTCACCTCCAACTCCAACAGGCAGTTCTTTGACATCGTTGCTCTGCCATGACTCTGTTTTAGCATCTGCGGCAGTACTAGACCGATGAAGTCTTACTCTACGATCAGTGGGCTCATGTTTGTCCGAGACCCCAGGAGACGATGCTCTACTACCCGAAATTGATGGATCCTCAAATGAACTTCCGCTTGCACTTCGTGCAGGACTCCGGACAGGGTTAGGAAGCCTGACAATTAGCTTGTGGTTATTCCCATGATCTACAACAGGCATATCAATTGGGTTTTCACATGTCAGTCCTGATTGTGATGATTTTTCGAATGCTGTAGCCCTGTAGAGAGAACCAGATTTAATTGAATTTGTTTCCTTCTGAGATCCAGAAGTACTACTCCCCATAACCCCATTGCTAGATTTTCGATGACGAGATGAACCACCAGCAACCTTAGTAGCATTTATTGACCCAGCACTCGAACTCCTTGTGTCTTCCTTCCATGAAGAACCTACTGTTTTTGCATGATCACTTGAACAAGACTGGCTATTGTTCTGAGATTGACTGGAACTGCTGCTCTTCTCCTCTTTGACTGTAGTTGGCAGCATCTCTACCCCAGTGGTAGCAGATGCTTTGCAAAGTGAATCCTTTGAGCCAGCCGGAACTGATGTTACTAAAGTTGAACCCATTTTCAAAGCTCCTTGTGTTTCTGACTTAACAATAACATCTGAATGTCCAGGCTTACTAGGCAGAGTTTTACACAATGCGGTTGGAGTTACAGGGTTCTTTGCAGTCACATCAGTTGATCCAGCACGTCTATTTCCTGCATGAGAAACATCAGAAGAACCTGGCTTGACTTGCCAAACAGGTTGGCCTGTTGCAACAGATTTTGCATCATTGATCTTTGCAAATTCTGCATCAACTCGTTTCTTCCAGGTGTCAATAAGACTCCTAGCTTTCTTCTGGATCTCAGGGTTTTTATGGGTCCGCAAATGATTCACAGATTTACCAATGTTACAAGTCTGCAAAGCATTAAGGTTCACAGGCAATTTAGCCAGTGCACGAAGAAGAGCCAAGATAAGGTCCTCAACAGCTTTATCACTTTCTTTGGGATTGCTACCATCACCAGCCTTACATTTGTGAACTTCATGGAGCCAATCATTCAAGACTGGCACGCCCAGAAGCTGCACAAACCTGTTAAGGCAATCATATCGATCAGTGGCTGCAATCACATCTGCCACCAATATCCGACTTGCAACATCTATTTTTTTCTCAGCTCTATCATGCTGCATTAAGTTCACCAATTTCTCAACCCCTTCGGAGCTTACAAGTCCACCTTTTTCTGTTATTTTGACTATTTCTGCCTTGATCATGTTATCGGACTTGAAGTCAATAGAATCACCATCATCTGGTTTAGAAGGCCGCTCTCTCTTGATAGGCTCTGTGCACTGATCACTCCTGTCCCTCTTTTTTGACTTAGAGTGTGACGGGAGAGAAGGGCCAGTATTATGGTCACTCTCTGAACCAGATTTCAACTGTTGTGCACCGGACGGACCATTAAGTGGTTTAGGAGAACGCCCACCTGACTGAAGTGCTGTGTGCATTTCTACTCGAGTTTTATCCAGAAGCTGCTCCTGTCATTCCTGAGAAGACCAAATGAACCATAAGAAGTAACAAATCAGCAGTTAATCTAGAAGAACACCAAAATGAAAGCAGTATATTTCTCAGAGCAGAAACATTGGAAGGACGCAGAAGTACCATTAATATAATCTTGATCAGTCAACTATCACAGGCAATTGTCAGCAGTGGCATTTCTCATCTGCATATAAATGAAAATAACCCTGCTGGAAGCTCAACGCACTTGCATAAAAATGCAACTTCACATACATAAAGCAATGAAGCTGCAGATATCACAACTCTGTGGAATGAGTAAAAGCTTTGTTGGGAGCAGCTTTCACGTAATACACCTTTGGTGCAGCTGGTCAGTAAAGCCAATTAACACAAACGAAGGTAATCCCCCCGGCCTTCTATAAACCAATGAACTATTACAAGGAAAGGTGGTGCACTGGCAGCCAGCAAAGAGCAAAACCACAGGCAAGAATTTTACACCCACCCTGCAAAGTGCAGAACATTAACAGGCTGTGGCGAAAGAACACAAGAGAATAAATATCAATGTTGGTTCCACTCAAAATATAGACTAACAGTAGAACAAAACTATATAAAGCTGCCCCAAACAAAAGAATGGATACAGCCTTATATTTTAAAGTTGTCATCACTGTGACAACATGACGAGTATGTTCTCTTTCACCTTGTTGGGAGCAGATAGTAATGCAGAAAAAAAAACTCAATAGTTATATGCAACTTCCAGCTGCACTAACAAAATGTGGTCTTAAAATGTGAATCATACAGCATTTCATGAAACAATAAAGGCGTGTTGAAAAGTACGATATATTGAAGACAGGCTTTACAGACAAATTTCATCACGAGCTGCACATATTACAAATCTGTAAAGCATCTCGAAATGCAGGACTAATCCTTCAGCTCTAAACAACCATTGGATTGAGGATGGGTTAACTTTGTTCTGCATCCTTGTTTGAAGCTAATACATCTTCATCATCAACTGCCTCATATTATATCTAATATTAAGCATAACAAAAAAGTCATTTTATCATCAATTACCTGCTATTAGTTGCTTATATTAACATGGTAAACATAAATATATAAGTTTTACATCAGCTCCACATGTCTGACCCAAAAATCTCAACAAGCAGTTATGAGTAAATCATGAACCACCCAAGACAGTTAAAATAAAAAATAAATAAGAAGGCAAGAAAATAAAAAACAGGATAAGTGAGCATTAGAGTACCACCTTATCGATAATCTTTAACAAAAAAACAACATAAACCTTGTACAATTATCACCAAACAAAGAAAAAGTCAAAAGCTTGAGAAATAAGAAACAGAACGAAAATATGTCATCATCAGAAATTAGAATACAAGTGACTTACAAAAACGTGAGCAGACCAATACCAGGTTTAGGACTACAGGATTATGTTGGCAAGCTATATCCTTAATAAATTTAGTTACTATGGTAGATTTAGCAAAAAGAAACCAAATAGAAAATTTATTGGAAAAGCCACCTAAGCCCAATCACAAACTGGATCTCGGAATGATAGACCACAAAGTTATGGAACCTTAAGTTTGACCCATGAGCTTTGTCCCATCATCGGAGTCAACTGAAAGATCATATATTGGAGCCACTGGCAACCAACTTCTACATGATGTGAACCATGAAAGAATATGTTGAAAAACAAGAGCCAATTAAAATTTGAAAGCAACAAGCTGTTTCATAAAATTAAAAAAAAAAAAAGAAGCTGAAAGGTCTAACACTCCATAAATTTGCATGAGGCTGGCAGGATTCTAAAGGAGGTTTAGGCCAACAAGTCTCAGAATAAGAACCACAAACATCAAGATTATCTGTACCACCAAAACTGAGACATCAGAGCTCAACAAGATCATATTTAGAATCCATTTCAAACACCAAAAATCAGAAATCTTTTTGTCTAAACATAATCTCCACTATTCCATTGAAATAACGGTATCATATTTTTCAGCCCCAAGTTAAAATTTGATACGAGCCATCTTAAGTAACACGCTTATTAGGTTCCACCATCCGTGCCTGAGATTTCGTCCTAGACCAAAATTAAAATCCTTAAGGTCAACAGCAACAAGAACAAAAAGCACACAAACACTAGAACTCTCTTCAAAGAATAAAACCCATTTAAATCATATTTCTGTCGGCAGAAATATGCTAAATCTCTCAAATGCCTCATCTTATATATGCCTTACATGGGAATAAAAAGGGCACAAACCATAAATAACAGAGAGGAGCAAAAGTCAGAAAAACGAAAAAGTCCTCGGATTTAAATCCAAATAATATAACGAACAGTCAAGAAAAGCATTAAGAGTCGACAAGCAACCCATAGAACTAGAGAAGTAAGACGAAAAACCAGCGAGAAGCATCATAAATGCCCATAAAACAGAAATCAAAACCCAAATCCTTCTGATCAATCGGAGTTCAGCTTTTCCCCTAATTCACACACAAAGACGGATGAACCCACGAAAGGAGACACCTTTAGGAAGGAATCGCACGAGCACCGAGAGGAATCTGACTCCGACGAGGGGTTATCCACGAAAGCTAGAAGAGGGGGAGCTGTTGACGACGCTGCCAATGTTTCTGTCCCGGGCGCAAAGACCTGCCACATGTGCCGCCGCAATTTCCTCTCCTCACTTTCCGGCCCTGGAATAGCCTTTCGTCGTCCCCTGTTTTGGCGTGTCCGATCCCCCCGCCGCCGCCGCCGCAAACCATCAATTCCCCTCCACCCTACCCGTCTACAATTCCACCGAATCAAACTCTTAGAACAAACAACAACCCAACGATCGACCGGCCTTCAGATCCGTCGTCTGCTCCCCCTTCCGCGGGCTGGATACCCCTACAAGAGCGCGAGGAAAAACCCTAACTACGCCGGGTCGAGGTCGACGAGCAAGTAGAGATCGGGGAACAGATCGACCGATAGGGGAGGCACAGGAAGCAACACAGGGATTACGAGATCGAGGGAATTCGGGGAGAGATTTGGGTGAAGGGGTTCCGCAACGCCACGAGCGAGAGAGATAGAGATGGAAGAGATCGATCTAATCCGGGGATTGGGAGAGCAAAAAAAGAGGGGGGAGGGATTCGGCGCATTTCACCTGAAACGATGCGAGGCCGCGTCTATCGTGCGCCGGAGAACGGGTGGGAGCGATTGACCGGGGGTTACAGCTAACGTGCGCGTCCGAGTCATCATGTCACGGTGTGATGCGTACCAAGCTTTTCCTTCTTTTTCTTTTCCGCCCTTCGGCATTGAAGGGCGATCGGGATCCGGATCCGATAAGCTCGTGGATCCACGTCCGAGGTTTCGGATCGGGTACATGTCGGATTTATGACATCGCATCCGATGCTTTGGGAGATTCGGATCACCGATCTCGATTTCTTCTTCCCTCCGAAAACAATACTGTTTGCCGTTACCTGTTATAATACCTGTTACATGATGATGATGATACAAGCTATTCTCAATAAATGACACACCAGATATTATAAATTTCATTTTCTAAATTTATTTGATCAACATCTGACATTATTTTCTTATTAAAAATTGAATTCGGATGATGTTAATGTATTTCTATGTTTTTTAAGGATAAAATGGTAATGCGTCCAAATTATATTTGGGATCGGACATATAGATTTTTTTTTTTTTATCTCTGTTCGGATATACAAAAATATATATATTTAGTTAGATTCAGAATATATAAATTTTTATTTATAATTTCTATTAAAACTTTTTAAAGTCTTTTATCACTTTTTTTTCTCGTATCATTAACATTAATTATTTTATTTTCGAATCCATAAATTTCTTCGATACATGTTCATACTATCTTAAATAATTTTCTTTCATCTTATCTTTTATTAAAGTAGTACTTATTTATTCATAAATAAAAATATTTTTTTCTCTCTACTCCACACACCCTTTCAATATTCTCACCTCCGTAATATAAATTTTTACATATTTTTTTTTCTTAATTGCCAAATACCATAAAGTATTATTCGATTATTAAATCTCTAGAACCTTATCGATTTCTCTAAGTCAATAAAAATTATATACATCTTTCTTTCTTCATATGCTTTTTCATTAATTATCTCAATAAACAAATAGTTTATATGGTTGATCTTTAAGCATAAAAATAAAATTAATTTTTAAAAATATTTATTTTAAGTCTTGTTCTATTTTTAATGACTCTTTCATAAAGTTTTATAGTTTGACTCATGATTTTAATATCTTTATAATTTAAATATTTTTATATATGATCTTAATTTTTATAAATTTATATTAAAAAAATGTTTCATTTATATCTCGTAGTTTTATTAAATAAACTAATTAACCATTTCATTCATAACTAATTTTATGAATAAATATATGGTTATTATATCTACCACTATTATTCATTTTTAAATCTAAATTTTATGTGAAATTTTTATTAAATAATTTATAAAAATAATTTTTTTAATCTTTTCTTAATCTCGTTATCATTAACAAGTACTCTTTCATCTTTGTTTTTAATATATCTAATATTATCCAAATTCTTACGCTTCCTTTCTATAACTTTAATAATTCAATATATAACTTTTTCACCATCTTTAGTACCTAATTTATTATAAGTTTTATATCTTATCTACTAATCATTTTTTAGCCTCTTTTATACATTTTATTTTTTTTTCTTATTTTTATAATTTTATTAATATTTAAAATATAATCTTTTAGGTAAAAAATTATTTTTTGAACTTTCTCGCACCACCATCAATCTCTCTCTTAAGATTACATTTCTATATTTAGTTTTACCAAGAATCATCTTTGTTAAGTTCTTAATCCTTATCAAGGTTTCAAATCGTATCCCTTTCCATCTTATTATTAAAAAATATTTATATTATCATCTTTAAAATGGTATCATCTCATCCTCATAATTTTTCTACTATATTTTATATCTTTCATTTTCTATAGTAAATATCTAATATCATCAACCTAAGTCAATTCATAAAACTTTCACCACATATAATCTTACAATTCTTATAATTAACTTTATCTACCTTTCTTGTGTGAAAAAGTTTCTTTAACTATAGTTCTTATGAGTAATTAAATATTAATATTTTTTTCTTAAAATAAGTATTTATAATTATAAAATCATATGGAGTTACAAAATCTAAAATCATACCACCGTCTTCGTTCCTCTCTCTATAACAAAAGTCTTCATACATCCCTTTATATTCACCATATGTTTTCTTTACATAACTACTCGAATCTCCTCCAATTATAAGTTTTCTAGTTATAAACATATCTTAATGATATTATTTAAGTTTTTTCAATATTTTCTTTCACTTTGTTTGTCCAATCCAACTTGAAAAGCATAAGTACTAATAATACTCAAAACATTTTATTCTTTCACAAATTTTAGAACCATAATTTCATCTCATATTGTTGTTCACATTCTTATCAACAATAATTCTATATCATTTGTGTGTTTAACCCTTTCGGTACATCAAATTTTAAATCTAATATAATTAATCTCTTTAGATTTTTCTCATATCTACTTAATCTATTATAAGCAAATAATATTTATTCTTCATCATCATAATATCTACCAATTATAATATTTTTTTCTAAAAGTATTTTTATATTTTAAGTTGCTAACTTAACTCTTTGTTCTTATATTATTTTAAGTAATATCTATATTTATGAGATCTGATATAGTTTTATGTCAGGCTTCGACGGTGATCACAAAGCTTTGTTGCGATTAATTGTTGTTGCTTTTATCGTTCTCTTTCCATGTGTTTGGGTAAAAATTGGATTTTGGTGGAAAAGAAAAGATTCGTTCTTGGTTTGCTGAATGCTACAGGATGTTCCGTGTGGAATATGTACAAGAAATATATATATTTTTTCTTCATATTGTTGTTCTCCTGGGAGTGTGTTGCAGACGAGCGGAGATTAAAGCTCGGCTGGTCGGCGCCGGTATGCCTGTCGGGGCACAGAGCCTGCTATATATATATATATATATATATATATATATATATATATAT
The DNA here is from genome assembly GCA_023547065.1 of Musa troglodytarum. Classification (NCBI taxonomy): domain Eukaryota; kingdom Viridiplantae; phylum Streptophyta; class Magnoliopsida; order Zingiberales; family Musaceae; genus Musa; species Musa troglodytarum. The sequence continues at coordinate 44,864,367 of CP097510.1, read as the reverse complement.
ATATATATATATATATATATATATATATATATATATATATATATATATATATATATATATATGCTTTGTTCAAAAATCATATTTTTCTTTATTGTAACTCATAAGTTTTGTTTGTCAGGTAATATTTAATCAGTAATATATTCAGTTTCAAATGTTGATTTATCATTCAGAAGAATTTGGCTGTCGGATGGCCCCTTCAGCAACCTGTTTGACTCCTAATGGAGTGATGTGCAGAAAGAGAGTTTTTTTCTCGGAAAGTGATTGTTCTTTGTTGTTGCTTTTCTTCTTTTATTGTCATAAAGTGAGGCAAAGCCTTTAAGAAAAGATTGGGTTAAGAATGGTAGATGGCTATATACAATGGCTAGAAAGACTTGTTCCTTCACGTGCAGACACCTACTTGCGACTTCCATTTCTTATTTGGTGTTAGCTTTTCTTTAAACTGACTCATTCAATAGATCTTTGGGGCAAGTCTTAGAGTGTTTAGATAAGCAGTGTAATCCGGTTGCCTACATCGTTCGTTTAATAATGCGTGTATGTATGATTTGAAGATGCAGTTGTGTGCATTTGATAGAGAAAATGCTGAACATTTAGATGGAGTTGCAGGCCACATAGTTATTTTCTAGAAGCTTTAATCCTTTCGTGATAGCGCATATTCTAGTGTCGCCCAAAGGCAACAGTTAACGGCCACTTCGGCTTCATGTTCGGAGGAGACGCTTACCTATCCTCGCACGGCACGAGGCTATACCAAGTGTGTCACACCGTACCATACCGTTCCAGAAAGCTCAGGATGGCATCGCACGACGTCATCCCATATGAGTCGGTCGACACCTACATAAGGGGCATGGGCCAGTCACCCGAAGAACCGGAGGTAATTAACGAATCACGTACGACCGACCTACGTTCATAGGTATAAAGCCCACTCCCGGACAATGCCGGGGGAGGGAGACTTCGAACACTCAACTCTCTCACATATTGTGTTAATTTAAACTTCGGAGGGGTCAAGTCAGGAAATCCCCCTCCCGACGCCAACCCGTGTGCAGGAATCCAAGAGAGCGCGTGACAAACCAACAATCAAGGGAGGAGGTTGCTTTTGGGAGGCGAGTCTCCAGCTCAATCCGACCCAGCACTCGCTTCTACCACCCAAGCATTTGCGAGGGCAGACTTGCACATGTGGAGCCAGACCAAGCCGTGCCGACTCCGCGGCCACGGCGTAAAGGTTCATCGATACTCGATTAGCCTCCGTTTCCGTATACTGATTTTGTATCAAGTGGAATATGGAAAATGTGGTATTTGATCCATGTAATGCTACCAAATTATTTGAGGCATTGAACAAAGTTCAGACTTGCCAATGCATAATTGGTGATGTTCCCTAATTCAACCATTCTTATCAAGAAACTAAAATAAGTAGTGAAAAAGGCTTTACTCATTTGATCCATGTAATGCTACCATAATGGTTCCTGTAGTAGCAGCTGTTGTTGATCAAAGAGGCCTTTAGTCTCTCACACACTTGTTTTTTGTTATCCAAACTTGCTGAAACATTCTATACACTGTTAGCTTTAACATATTCTAGCCAGGATGATGAGAATTTTCTGATTTAGCAAGTGCTAGAGTGCTAGAATTGGGGAATTCACTCATCTTCTTTGTCATGGGATGATCTAGCTTCGACCTAGCTTTGCTAGTTTCCTACAAGTCTCACACCTTTAAGCTTGACATGCATCTCAGGAGTCAGGTGATGTCAGCGGATCAGAGCAGAATGTAGACCAGCATATAGAAGAAAAAATATATATTAAAAAATTTGTGTGAACAACTGAGAGAATCTAGTCTGCCATTGATAATTGACCCAAGCATTAGAACTGGAGAGTTGACTACAGTCTTGTGTGCTGTTTCAATGAATCCTTCCAATGGTAAAAGTGGTTCAAACTGAAATAATTCATCAGAAACTGAGTGACAATGGAAGCAGTTCAGTGGCTAAATTTACACAGGTGATAAGCTGGCTTCGGTGCACCCAACAGATAAATCTGGGGAAGAATCACATCTTACTGAACAAGTAAGTGCATTGCTGATGAGCAGTAACTTTAAAGAGAAGAATGCTTTGGTTTCATGCTGATATTTTGATAAAGAAAATAGAAAGTAGACTTTTTTTTTTCTCACAGATTATTTACATCATGAGTTCTATGTTCTACCATTGCCCGCATTTTTTTTTCCCCGTCATGTTGTGTATCTTTGATTACTATTTATATTATCATTTACATGTTTTCAAATAAAATATAAAGGTGGCAAAAGTAGATGGCCGAAACCTCTCGTCCATCTTGGAGAAGGGAAGGGCTAAGTTGATTCAGAAGAAACTTAGATGACTGCTTGTTCTCAAAAGTTCAGAAGGCTGTTGGTTACCTGTGCTGTCATTCCTGGCATTCTGGAAGCTCTTGCCATGGCACAAAAGCCTGTTGTCTTCTTCGAGAGCACTGAAAAGCCACAAAGAAAGAATGGGAACTTTACTGATAATTTTTATTAGTTTTTACAATGTTTCTGTCATGGCATTGCTGGTTGAATTCTATGAGGTTAAGAATGAATTGCATCTGATTCACCCTCCGTAGTGTTGGGCAGTAAGCCCAATTCAGCCCATAGTGAGTTTTATCAGTCCACAGCCCATCTTTTTCTTCTCTTAATCCTAAATTTAACTAAAGAGCTAATAGTAGTTGCAAAAATTAGAAAAAAAATTACAGCAAAAGGACAGTGATTTTTGTAACGACAAGATGATTCAAAAAGAGAAGAAAAACAAGAGAAAAAAAGAGAGAGAAAGACAAGGTCCACATTCTCATTCATCCAAACAGTATTCTCATCTCATGTTAGATTAGATCTACAGTGAATTTTACTGTGATCGTTTGGGTAAGATTTTAGATATTGCACACAATGACGTGATCCTTGTATCCCAGTTATTCTTTTGTGATTCTTACTTAGGTTTTGGGCAAAAAACTTTGAGAATTGTGTATTCATTATTTTTATAGTAGATTTTCTTTGGTTTATCCTGTGGTTTTTATCCTTCATGTTGGAGTAATTTTTTACGTAAATCTTAGTATTCTATTTGATTATGATTTCTGTTTAATTCTGTTACGTGTCACGACCTGTTAGTATTTGTTCATATACAAAAGTTTTTTCTTATTATTATTTTTATTCTATCACAAAGGGTGTGATTTAGCACGACAGGGCATATTCTGGTCTATCTGGTCTATCTTTCAGTCAGAGCAGAATGTATTGCTCCATTGGTCATTGCTTTCTCGAAGTTTTGAACTATTATTTTCTTGAATCAAACCCTGGATCGGTGCATCCTCTACTCTTGGTGTTTGTGGATCAAATTTAAGAACCTCTGACTGAATAGAACACTAATGGACATCACAAGTTCAGAACAGTTGTACGACAAAAGTATAAAATTGATCAACCACAGACCCAAATCTAGTACAAGTGTCCACCCGACGTAAACTTTATGTATAGACCTACAACGATCGCCAAACTCACTTAAATGAAACTGTTAAGCTTTTGATTAGCCCTTTACAAGTTTTATAAAACTCGAACAGACCAAAAAGACACGAACATGCATAAGCATTACATCGAACGAGCCGTTTATAATTTGTCCGTGACATTACAGTTTTTTTATTGCTGTCGTTGACATCTTCTACACAGTATACAGTAAGTTGAAAACCTGAATTCTATCATGTCATGTGATCACGAATTTGTCACCATCTTTTACATGGATTTCCAGCCATTTCAAGGTATGTCTCCATATGTTTGTGCCTAACGAATGATCCGGATTCATTCATTATTAACATTGTTCTCTTATTACTCTCCAGATGGTCCTCCGTGAACGAAGAAGAGAGCTGCCGAAGCTTCAAAACATCAATCTTGTCTTCCATTTCTAGGTCGAGCAGCAGATAGATGGTGTGTTCTTCAACTTCTTTGGATTCGATGGAACATATGGAATGGTGTGCTCTCGAGAGGACCACAGTCGAGGACATGGACATGGCAGTCCAAGCTCATGCAAACAGTATGAGTTCATCTTTTTGGTGGGCTTCATTCTGCAAGCTCATCGTTGGCAAAGTTTGTCACAGTCTTCTCCAAAGGGAGCTTGTTTTAACATTCTGATGCCATCAAGAATAAAAAAAAGGAAAATTGTGTGCTGCCTCTCAAATTCTTCTGCCCTGATAAAAGAGTGCTAAGAATGTTGAAATGCATGCTTCCTGCTAGTTATTCACCATTAAATTCTCCGAATGCACAAGTGAATGACAACAATCTCATGTTTCATTTTGAATGCTAAATAATGTATGCAGTTGAGATCATTTGGAACCATTTTTAAAGCCATACATCAAAGGGGTGTTTACTAATCTAATATGATATACCCAATTATAAGAGTCATCAACTATCTATCTCTCTCTCTCTCTCTCTCTCTCTCTCTCTCTGTGTGTTTTGGGTTATTTATGGGCTAATAATGAATCTGTTCATCTGTTCTTTTCTTTTATATTAATAGACTATATATATATATTTGTGTGTGTGTATAAGCCCCCTTTAATATGATATTAAAGAAACAAAAGTTAATTTCTTTCTTATTTCTCTTAATCCACTAAACACAAATCACCACTATATTTTGACACTGTAGGCTCAATTTGTTAATAGGGAATTCCAAGATTTGTTACATCAATAAATAGGATGAACTTAAAAATGAGAATGTTGTGTGTTGTTCTATAGTCAAATCAGATGTATTAATTATATATCTAGAAAATGCAAATACATAGATAAGAACATTGTTGACCTCTTTCCTTTGAGCCTAAGAGACTCTTCTTTATATATATATATATATATATATATATATAAACTCCACTCACAAAATTGGATTTGGAATCATGAAGGCTTGTGATTGAGGTGGAAATTGTCTAAGATAGATAAACTTTCATGTCAAGCTAATATGAGTAATGAGATCCTTGTAAAAGAGGATATTATAATTAAGTTTCAATGCATCTACCACACCATTTTATCCTATAATAATTACTCAACATTGGTAGCTATATCTTTTCTTTTTGATCCAAAAATTATTGACGAAAGCATTATACATTAAATTATTTATTTATTTTAATTAAATAAAAGTATTTTGATTAAATCAAACCAAAACATCAAAAATTTCAAAGTCCCATCAATTCCCTACTTTCATTTAATATCATATCATGCTTATATAAAATATTTTATCATTCTAGTATTAAAAGAACTCTTTTTTGAATCAGATAGATTCTTTTATGGTTGTAGGGTCTATTTCTTTGTAGAAATGCACATCCCAACTAATATGCTTGGCCCCATCCACACAATTAATTGATTAGGAATTAGTAATCTTTAGTGGATTGGTGAATCTAATGATAGTGAAGAGCTCCAAGTTGACGAGGATCCAACTCATGTCCTCCACTAAATCCACTCCTCCCCATCCAATTGATGTGCTAATACATATATTCTCCGGTGTTGACCAAAAGCGACACACGGATACCTTCCTCCATCGAAGCTAATCACATCTAAACTAAGTTATTTTTCGATTGACTTAAAAGATAGATAGTTAACTACATTTCGATAAAAAAATTAATTAATAGCGATCCAAATTTAATGAAATAAAATTATAGCTATCGGTAAAAATCTTATTCTATAATTTGTTTTTTTTTTTAGAGATTAGAGATTAAAGGTTCAACACCGACATATTATTAGAAGATGATGCGTTCTTACTTAATCTTTTTAAGATATTAAGATCTTCACGATTCTTTTTTTTTTTTTTTCCTTTCGAATCTCATGTTATATTTTTTTTCTCTTTTTGAATTCCTGGCTTATATGCACGAAGAAGATTGATCGAATTGAAAACATCGATAAAATTTTGGGCTCTTGTCCCAAATTAAATTGAGATCAGCCCCATCAAATGTCACATCGGAGAGGAATTAGTGATTTGAAACCTCTAATGACACCACCAACATCCCTCCCCGAAGGAGTTGGAATGGAGCGAGACATGGAATAGCACGTCAAATGCGTTGATGGGACCATGGAGAGTGAATTATTGGGTTGGTGTTCCGATGGGTACCAACACTTGGAACCTTCCCCGTTCTCACGTCTCATCTTCAACTCACACGAAGTGACATGTTTGTACGATGCACTACACCTTTCGTGCCATTGCTTTGTGCACTCTTCGAACAATCCAAGACTAACAAATGGGTGGTTGAAATGTGAGAATCAAAAGGTAGCTTATTCCTTTCTTTGATTCCAACACTTTCTACTGTTTTCCTACTCAAACATATCGGAAACGCATCGACCAAACATAAGTCTTCCGGAAGAAGAACAAAATAGATGTAAATTTTGTTTGCCCAAAGTCGGATGCCTTATTTATGTATTTGAACTTAGGTCAAAGACTTATTTTCTCGAATTCAACTAAAAAAAAAATTAAAGTCATTAGCTAACTTAACTAACAAAAATTTCATCGTCTCTCGAACAAACTCATATATTATATACAATGTGTTTAATAGTAATCGTATCAAAAATGGTTATTCTTGAATCTAAATCAGAGAATTATTTGTCGATCTAAAATCATTCTAAATTCAAATAAAAAAAATAAAAATAACTTAATCGATAAAAACGATGACAGATCGTAAGTCCAAATATCTCGAGCCTATGGCATGTCATCGACAACACTCTTAATACAAAACCACATATCACATGGTTGACGACTTCGACCCACCTAACACTAGAATGATAGATATAAATTTTATTTGTCTAAAATCGAATTCCTTATTTATATATTTGAACTTAGGTGAACGATTTATTTTCTCAAACTCATATTTTTAGCTAACTTAACTAACGAAAATTTCATCGTCTCTCGAACAAACTCATATATTGCAACATGTTTAACCACTTGTTTAATAGTAATCGTATCAAAAATCATTAGTCTCGAACTAAATCAAAGAATTATTTGTCGATCTAAAATCATTCTACATTTAAATAAAAAATAAATATGACTTGGGATCCAAACATCTCAAGCCCATGGTGTGTCACCGACACCGCTACTTTTAATACAAAACCACATGTCATATGGTTGACGACTTTGACCCACCTAACGCTAATACCAAATCACCAAAAAAGAGATGTCTTCGGAGGGGGGAAAAAAAAAAGAAAAAAAAAAGGTACCAAGGAACAATAACATATTAATGGCTTGAAAGGATGAACTATCCATCTTGGCAAGTACCAAGGGTTAGGGAAGACCGCAAGCACATCTCACGAGAGATTTCACTAGATGTGGTCCGTCGGTAAGGTGGTGAGGCTCGCAAACCAATGGAATGTGCCCCAACTTTAACCCACAGTGCAACAATGGCGACCCACCACATTGGCTTTTAGTAGGGCGTATTAGGGGAATTCACATGCTATGTTCGATCATCATGGTATTTTAATATCGAGCATCGATCGGTGTGCTTTCGACTAAAGAATTAGTCTTCAAAAAAAAAAACAAACAAAAACAAAAATAACGATTTACTTGTTGTTGTTTTTAATGTATGTGATCGAGTGCCATCGCTCGAAATTAATCTTGTTGACCAAGCGATGGAGTCAAACTTGTGTGTTCGATGAGAATACATGAGGCTTTTAATGCTCATGGTCATCGTCAACGGTCAAAGAACAAGAAAAGTGTCTCGTATACTTAATTCCTTGAGAATAATGGGAATAACAATAGTGATTGTTGTGTGATATGATCACTATAATATCGATCTAAAGGAACATACAAAAATAATAGAGAGAGAGAGAGAGAGAGAGAGAGAGAGAGAGAGAGAGAGGATGCTGCGCCCACATCCATTCTTTCATTCTTTTTCTCTCATTATATATATATATATATATATATATATATATATGTATATCTTGCAATTTTCGATTATAAATTTAATATATATCTTTAAACATCACTGCTTTTAACGGTCATCTAGAATATCTAGCTAATTATTCCGATAATAATTAATATTACTTTGTCTGAGTAAAAAAAAAAATACATTATAAAAATGCTAAAATAACAATAATTTTTAGAAACCTAATGGGTTTCTAATTGACATTAATATAAATTAGAATTTCGATTATAATAAACTCATACCAAGATTAAGTAGAAAAGTTTTTAGGTTTTGCAGAATTATATATATATACATATAGAAATAATAATAATAATAAGAATAATAATATATTAAAATATTGGAAATCCTCTATATCGCAAGTCATAAAGAATCCCACAAAATTTTATCTGCACACATTGTCCCAAAAATTAAAATTCATTTATATACAATGAGATATCAATATGTTATGAAGGATTTGCATGCATCTGTGTTCCTCTTTCTCTCTCTCTCTCTCTCTCAATCAAAATTGAGACCAAGCTACTTGTCAAAGACCCACCATTATATATATATATATATATATATATATATATATATATATATATATATATGCCTGCCAAGGAAGACTTAAGACTTAAATAAATGGAACATGGTGTGATATAATCTTTATAATAAAACATGTACTAGAAAAATGGAGATCACATGGTGGATGCACAAAAGGTTGCATGGATGGAGCCCTTCCCCTCTCAATCACATGCATCCAAGCAAAGAACATAGCAGCATATATATATGCATATATATATATGCATATATATATATATATGTGGTAGGTAGAGAGGACAAAAGCTTTTAGAGGTGAAGCATCCAAGCAAAGGACATACAGGCAGGAGGAATGGGTGCTTGAGAGAACAAAAGGTCAGCGTCCAATCGAAATGGCACTTCTCACACCTTTCATTCATCCATCCTCTTGATTTAACCCTCTCTGATTTTTTCTGTCTTTTTGTCCCTCCACATTTGGTCAACTTTTTTTTTTTTTTTTTAACCTGCAGATTTGCCTCATCCCCTCAATGATTTGACTTGTTTCTGATGCTTGTCAGTGGATCAGAGGAATGTGTCGATTTCCTCCTCATTCCATTAATCCTAGTTATGTTTTATGTATGTTTGTATATAAGAAACCCACTCATCTCTTTGAGGCCATTAATAAAATAAGCAACTCAAATAAATCAATCATTGGGAAAATTAGAAACAATAGTGTAACTTAAATCATCATCTTCTCTTGCTTGTATGTTGATAGATTTCCAAGCCCAGTACACTGCAATGGTTAATTTTGCAGTGCAAGTAGGAAGCTGCAGCTTTTTACTTTCTCCCCTACAAATCAGTAGCATTTTGGTTTGAGTACTTGAAGGAAATAGATGTTTTGTTTAGGGGATTTGTATCAGGATATCAATTTTTTGTTCTGGTAGATTTGGATTCTCATTTTCAATGACTTTGCAATGAACAGCTTCAAAACCTATTCAATCATTTTAAAAACCAATACAAAATATAAAGTGAACCAATGCAGACCATAAATATATAGAAGATGGAAATATAAAAATGGTTAATCAAATAAAACTGAAGGTGCCAAAAATCTTGTAAAATATAAGGCACTATATAACATATATGTAAATAATTATTTTTGAACCATTTCTCTAGAAAATATCTATATTTTGGGTTTTTCCCAAGAGATACCTCTCTCTTGCCTTTTCTCAAATAATATTTTATTTTTTTTATAAAAAAATATCTAAAATACCTCTCAAATATTTTTTTGTCAAAAATTTTCAAGTGTTTTCATTTGACTTGTTTTCAATATTTTTCAACAACGCATACAATATTTTATTGATGTAATAAAAATACTATGTGATATCATATAGTATCTTTTTAATTTTTATTACTCATAAATTATTATAATATTATATATTTAGATTTATTGTTAGCTTGATTGAGGTTAAGAATCTATTTATATCATCTATAGCATCTTTAAGCAGATTTTATAGTGTTTTTGTTGTGGTGAGATCAAAAAAATTTTGAGAAATAATTTAGATATATATATTTTTTAAATTAGCGGTATTGTATGGGAAAAAAAATAAAATAAGGGTGTTGATTAAGAAATTTGAAAAATCGTTCATTAATTATTATTGTTACTTTTATATATGTTAAATAAATAATATATAATTTGATGTACCAAATCTGAAGTTGCTTACTTTTTTGTTGATCTTTCTCCTTTGGATTTTGTGAACCCAATATAGATTTTGTTTATATATATATATATATATATATATATATATATATATATATATATATATATATATATATATATATATATATATATATATATATATATATATATATATATATATATATATATATATATATATATATATATATATATATATATATATATATATATATATATATATATAAGCACCGGAATTGCATTGCAGCATTGGAATGCGGAGAGCACGAAAGATATATATAAAAGCGTAGAGGACAGGGATAAATGTAGCAGGGAGAGAAAGGATTTGGAATGTAGAGAAGAGAGAGTCGTCGGAGGGCAGAGATTCTACTCTTTTCCTTTCTTTTCTGTTTGCCTTTTCCTTTGTTTTGTTTAAGTAGAGCCTGTATTTGGAATCTTTATACTTCACCTTTTGGATTCTTTTTTCCCTTCACTTGCTTAAGTTACCTCTTTTTTGGCTTTTGCCAACTTTTTGCTGCAGAGGGCTGTGCAGTGTGCGCGAGAGATGGCACTGTTTCCTTGCTGCCGAAGACAGCTCGGCAGCAGTAGGTTAAGAAACCATGGAGAGAGAAACCAATTAGGGAAAAGGAGGTAAAAACAAAGAGTTTGCAGAAGATTCGTCTGAGCTGAGAGCAAGAGGTTGAGAAAGAAAGGCAAGCGGCCATTTTGTTGTGTTTGGGCACTCGCTTCGGTCATTTTGTGGAAGACCTCTTCGAATCCTTTCCCAGCCCTCCGTTCCACTGGTGGAGAGTTCTACATCTACATCTACATCTGCTTCTTCGTTTCTTCTGCTTTATTGGCCTTCTAATCGGTGAAAGATTGGATCTTGACGCTTTGGTCATTGTCATCTTGAAGTTCTTCCGGCAAATCTAGAGTAAAAGTTGCGCCTTTTTGGTGGTGGTGAGAGTGCGCGTCCAAGGAGTGGGGTTTTTGGGGACTCCGTAGTCTTCTCGAGGAGGAAGCAAGGGACAAGAGACTAGATATGGCCGGAGCCGCGGCGCCGCCGAAGCAGGACGAGTTGGTGCCGCATCCTGTAAAGGATCAGTTGCCCAATGTTTCCTTCTGCATCAATAGTCCTCCTCCTTGGCGTATGTTGTTCACATTTTTGCTATTCTTCTTAGTTGATATTTTCTGAAGTCTCTGCTTTGCGTCATCTTTTCATTCTTTGAACCTTTCATGCTAATTTTCCCCCGCAATTTTGATGATTTATTTAGTTTGGTCACAACTTTGTGTTTGTTGGTCATTTATGTAATGCTCCTTATCAGATTGTATTATGCTGTCCGCTATTTTTTGTTTATGCTTTTGCTTCTCTGAACCTTCCATACTTTGTAAAATTGTTTTTGTGATCCTTTATGAAATTGCTTCTTTTTTTTTCTGTCTCGTCGGTGGATTTGATGTGCAAAAGATTAACCATTGTTCTTCGGTCTATGCTTTGTTTCTGATTATTTCTATTTAGCATTTACAGCTTGGGGGTTCCTACCATGAGCTTGGAAACTGTGATTTTTGTTCCTGCAACAGTACTTTGTTATTTCCTAATTTGCAGTTGGTGAATGATCTTCCGCTTCTTTTCCTGAACAAAAATATTCCATTGGGAGAATGCTTTCCTCATCTTAATTATGATACATGTCATTTTTTTGGTGCAGCTGAGGCCATTCTTCTTGGTTTCCAACATTACCTGGTTATGCTGGGAACCACTGTTATTATCCCTACTGCACTTGTTCCTCAAATGGGGGGAGGAAATGTGAGAATTTATTTGCACACAAGAAGAGGAATCGTCTATTCAAACTATAGCAGTTCTTTGAGTTCATTTTTCAGTTAGTACCTAATGTGGTTTCACGTTTGTCAACATCTTCTGTTTTAGGATGAGAAAGCCAGGGTAATCCAGACATTGTTGTTTGTGGCTGGTATTAACACCCTTCTCCAGACCTACTTTGGTACGTGTTTGCCAGCTGTGATGGGCGGGTCGTATACCTTTGTAGCGCCGACCATATCTATCATCTTAGCTGGGCGTTACAGCAATATCGTGGATCCTCATGAGGTTGCTACCAGACCTAGATTGGATTGACACTATCCTGATCACTCCTATAGAATTGATGGCTTTATGGTCTTGTCATGCAGAAATTCCTGCATATCATGCGTGGAACCCAGGGTGCACTAATCGTAGCTTCAACGCTTCAAATTATTGTCGGTTTTAGTGGTCTTTGGCGTAATGTAACTAGGTCAGTATGCTAATGTTCATTTCCTGTAGTACCGTGTGATTTTTTCTAAGTGCTGTTCCTTTCTTTTTTTAAAAAATTATGTGTAGATTCTTAAGTCCATTGTCAGCAGTTCCTCTGGTTGCACTAGCTGGGTTTGGGCTCTACGAGCTTGGATTCCCTGGGGTAATGATTTACTTTTCATAAGATGTTGATATCTTATTGATACTATGTTTTTGAGGAATCTTATGATGTCATGGTCTTCTTCACCTGCATCTGATTACTGCCTCTCTTCATTCTTAAGCACTGACCTAACTTTCGATGGTCTTGCAGGTTGCCAAATGTGTTGAGATTGGGCTACCGGTGATTATTCTATTAGTAATATTTTCGCAGGTGATCTAGTCTGTAAAATGGAATATAACTAATTCTCATACCATTGATATCCGTACGACTGTTTAGCACGTATGCATCCAGATCATGCACTGTTATTCATCAACTTAAGGGAATCATGATTGCTCATTTTTATCTGTCTTCAGTACATTCCTCATGCTATACACTCGGAGAGGCCTGTCTTTGATAGATTTGCTGTCATATTTTCAATTGCAATTGTGTGGGTTTATGCATACTTCCTCACCATTGGGGGGGCATATAGGCATTCTCCACAAAAGACACAATTGCATTGCCGTACTGATCGTTCTGGACTTGTCGGTGGTGCTCCCTGGTAAGCAAGCCTTTATTTCCTTCTTTGTTCAGATTAATACTGAATTTTAGTGATAATATATTAGCATGAAAAATGGCTGCGTAGTAACTAGAGTTGTATCTTTTGTTGTCTATATTTTATTTCCATTCTTAGGATACGAGTTCCATACCCTTTTCAATGGGGTGCACCAACTTTTGATGCTGGTGAAGCTTTTGCAATGATGGCAGCTTCACTTGTGGCCCTTGTAGAGGTTGGAACATACTGACTAGTATTGGAACACTGAAAAATAAAGTAATGGCTGATTAATTTTTTTTTCCTAATGTCTGTAATTGTACAGTCTACTGGTACTTTTATTGCTGTCGCAAGGTATGCAAGTGCAACGCCAGTGCCTCCCTCAGTTCTCAGTCGAGGTATCGGTTGGCAGGTTAGAATTACATCTCTGTTTCTTTCCAAGTAACACAGCATTCCATCTTGTTTTGAGTTTCGGGAAATAGTTACCATCAAGTTACTTCTTAGGGTATTGGTATTTTGTTGGATGGATTATTTGGAACTGCAAATGGTTCATCAGTATCAGTGTAAGAACTCTTCAACCATTTAACTTTTTTGCTTACTATCATGATGGTGGATAAATTTATTTTCTTTATTTCAAAACTCTGAATTTCACGCTTTGCAGTGAAAATGCTGGTTTGCTGGCTTTGACACGTGTTGGCAGCCGGAGAGTCGTGCAAATATCTGCAGGATTCATGATTTTCTTTTCCATTCTTGGTAACCTCTTCACATTCTAGATTTAACTTCTCCACATTCTAGTCGTGCAAATTCCCACTCTGAATGAATCTGCTGCTACACAGCTTACATGTGATAAAGTCAGTTAGGTGTCTGTGTTCTCTTGCTTATTGTACCAAAAGTCATTAGTGTTAGGCTCATAGTGGCTAAGATATATTCTTCACATACGGTTCTCCATAATAGAGTGACCAAGTAGGTACAGCTGATAATATAATGAGTTGACATTAATAGTTATACTTTGAGCCATTTTAGAAATTGGACTTTGGCATAGGACACCCTGCAATGGATGAGGTCAAATAGAGAGTGGAGTGATAACTATCAGTTGTCCAGTCTTCTTTCTCGTTTCAACCATCCAAAAGAGAAATTAATTCCTGATCTTGATCGAAGATCTGAACAGGATGAAACAGCATAATAGGTACTAAATGCTATACTAATTTTCCAAGAAAGATTAGTCTAACAATATTAATTGTTACTCTTTTCCCATCATTTTTCTACTCCATACCATCATTAGACTACTCAGGCATTGTCCTGGATCTATAAAGCTTATTTCTACCTTCATAACTTTTTAATAAGTTGCTGATCACTTGTTGGTCTGTTTTGGTTGCATAATGATCAAAACATAATGGGTTTCATCTATAAATTATATGAAGACATCATTTTCTTTGTGGGGTGTGTCAAATAAAACCTTACATCTCTCCCAAGCCCCCTCACATCTCTTGTCAACACTTATTTGTTTTTCTTTTTTTTGCTCACCTTCTATGAAGGAAGCCTCATTGACAACCTATGGTTCCCTTTTCTACAGCAGTTTTCTTCCTTTCTCTCTTTGATGCCCTGATAGCCACCTTTGCTCCCTTCTCCATCTGTCATTGATAACTTCAAGGCATAGCAACACTTGTGATATGAGACTATTTGCTTAATTATGAACTAACAACTAATATCAAACAATCTCCTGGATGCACTTGTAATATCTTGATCATGACTCCCTTGTAGTATGGACTTGTCAACATTGTCATGGTTTTTCTGTACAGTTGTCTTGTTATCCACACAATGTCTCAACTATACCATGAGATATGTCAATCATCTACGTATGAACTCAAGTATATGCATGCTAACTTCAAAATGTTTTCATGCAAGTACACAGGCACTATAGTAATAGAAAATACAATTCGAGAACATTCTCGTTTGGGTTCTAAAAGAACGACTTGTTTATTGCACAGTCAACAGCAAACTTGTCTCTTAAGTTAGCCACTTCACTTGCTTTCTTGGATTGTTCGATTTACATCACTTTAAATTGAGGGAACACAGCTCGAAATTGTAAAGCCTAAGTCAAATAGTTACCTGTTAGTTGGGAGGACTGGGACCAAACATCCACCAGCAAAGGGCCTGTATATGCACACTAGAAGCACCACTTGACCAAATACTTTAAACCAATGAATTATGGAACTTTCTATGTTATGTATCCTGTTAACATTGCACATCTTTCCCTTGTGGGATTATCCACTTGACCGTCCAGCATTCACTTGCAAATTTATGGTCAAGTGAATAACATCATAGGGAGAAGATTGAGATGATAATAAGATTTATATCGTATGAGAGCCATAATTTATTAACTTGGGATTTTGGGCCAGATTCATGTCTCTGATGGGTGTGTGACCCATTGCTAGCAGGTTGGTGGATCTCAAATTTTTCCCTAATAGACTAGGCTCAACAAGTAATATACTCCCATAATTTAAAATGATTCAGTTGAATGAATTAAGTAAAGTGACTAATTTAATAAGAGCTAAGCATGAGGCTGACAAATGGTTAAGAAATTGCACAGTTGAGATGTAGATTGATATTGTATTTGTGGACTGGCCGATTGGTAAATCTTTGGCATTCTCAAGAGTGACTTGGTAAGCATGCAGTGTAGGGGGAACCATGATGCAATTGAGATAGTCTATAACATGGGGAGTCGATCTCAAGGAGTGATGATGAGTTCTCACCTAAAAATTAACAGAAGTTTTTGGTTATTCCATTACGAGTTGATAGTCAAATTGATAGCCTCGCGGGGAGATGTGAGATGATAAAGGGTCAAAATTTTAACAGGGCTTATGATTCATTGGCTTTGATTCTTAGGTCAGATTTGTCTTGTTTGTGTGTATGCACTCTTTGCTAGCAGGCTATTTGGGTCTAGTTCTCCCCCCCCCAACGGTTGGCAAAATATTGTACGTGGTACATGCCAGTTCACCACGGTCCGATGCTGCCACCCAAAAAGGAATCGTTATATCTGAAACATCAGTTAAAATGTATATAATGGACATCTATAACTTTTATATTGCCGCACCTTTAAATTGTAGTTTCCATTGCAGGTTGCAGCATGAAGTGAATTACATTGAACCTATGTTACTCCCATAAGATTGCTTCTCAAAAGGCAGCAGAACATAAGACATGTCTTGTAATGAGCCATAATGTATTGAATGATATAATATAGGAATGCAATTCAGTTGTTTGAGTGGTCTCAATTATCAGTTTTGACTGACTCTTTCCCCTCGAACCAACTAATCATTTTTCTTTGTGGTAGGGAAATTTGGAGCGGTCTTCGCATCCATTCCTGCTCCAATTTTTGCAGCCCTTTACTGTATTTTGTTTGCATATGTTGGTATGTAAAATACAATGAAATCTCTACTGTAGCAAGCATTTTTCATGATTCTTGGATTCACTGTGTACCGTATGCACAGGTGCTGCTGGTGTTAGTTTCCTGCAGTTCTGCAATCTTAACAGCTTCCGTACCAAATTCATCTTGGGATTCTCTATTTTCATGGGTTTGTCAGTTCCACAGTACTTCAATGAATACACTTCGGTTGCCGGTTATGGTCCAGTTCACACTGGAGCAAGATGGGTATGTTGAAAACCACATCTAGTGCTCCTGTATTCTCATTCGTAAAGTTTGGTGTCCAGTATATTGATGGTTCTTTCTTCTCTCTAGTTCAACGATATCATTAATGTGATATTCTCTTCGAAGCCATTTGTCGCGGGCTTTGTGGCATTTTTCCTGGACAATACTCTCCATAGGAATGACAGTGCTGTAAGGAAAGACAGGGGCTATCATTGGTGGCAAAAGTTCCGATCCTTCAAAGGCGATCAGAGAAGTGACGAATTCTACCGACTGCCCTTCAATCTCAATAAGTTCTTTCCCTCGGTATGAGCTCTATAGAAGAGACATTGTTTGCAATGCATGTCACCTTGTCCACGTAGGGAGTTCTTTGGTCATCTTGTTTCTTGGCCCAAGAGAAACCTTTCATTGTTAATGTATCCTGGTGGATTTATCTGTTAACATTTTCTTTCAATACATGTTTAAGTTGTATATGTGATGGTCGATGCAGATTACTTCATGGAAGATATCACTACCTTATTTGCATCTTCAGATCTTCGATTATATACATCTTGCTCATAGTTCTCTTTTTCTTCCATCATTATGCGGAAGATCTGTGCTTGATTTTGTTGGTTGAACAATTTCAGCTCATAATAGCATCATCATTTCTTTCAAATGTTTGCGACAAAAATTTATAGCATCAGTGAAGAGCCTCATGTTTGCACTGTTTCAGTTCATCGGTTTTCCTTGTAACAATGTCATTTTACTATAATTTTTGTTCTTCTAGTTCGAAGTAGATATATGCATGAACCATATGTACATTGCATGACTGTAGCAGTGTGATCGTACTTTAGCTTTAAGTTGTTTTAATATGGCTTTCGCTTATATTCTAGTGTGTTCAGGTGCATGAATGCACGTCAGTGATCCAATATGCTTAAAGACTAATCTGTATCAGAAAGCTACCAAAGGTTAGTCTGCACAAATATGATAAATAAGACATACATCCTAAATGCAATGGTAGTCCTTGTAAACGCCAGTTGTATAGTGTTGATTTTTCACATGTCAGTTAGTTCAAGCCTATTTATAGTGTCATACTAATTAAAACTTGTTTATGTTAAGGTATCACATATATGTAGGACATGCAAATAAGAAATATATGGTAGGTTTCAAATTGTGTTGAATATTGGCAATGTATATCATTCAAACTTTGAACTTACTCAATGTTGTTGTATGTTTGTGTTCGAAATAAATTTATGCATATTTGCTGCTAGTTATTGATCTTATAAGTTTACCGAATACTGGTTACATATTTTTTTATGCTACACGATGCATATAAATTGCTGTTTCCATGTGTACATGCTTCATAGAACGATACTTGCACTGTCACCATGCTGCTTAAAGAGGCTTAGTTAACACAGCAGCATATTTGGGTAGATAGTCAAACTTCTGAAAGATAAATTTTTGGAGCAATTACAAAGTCGATAGAAGAATTAACTGTAAAATTTTGAAATGGAATGATAATGGCTTGAATGGGAACTCTTGACTGGGAATACCGTATCTGATTTAAGAGGCATTTGGAGCTGCATTCTAGAACACTAATAAATGAGTAATCTCTGCTTCCAGTGACTTCAATACTTGGTGAATTATACTTTATCGACTGCTGCTTGAATCTATTCGATCTAATGGAACTATTTATGCAACACCCCTAAGCTTAGCCTCACACTGGAATTAGGTAAAGATTTGAATTGATCTATAAGGACTTCATGAATTCACTAATGTTAAGTTGAGCTTACGCGTTCTTGGCTAATGGTTAAGGTTCAATGAGCTAAGATGTTAGGAACCCATCGAATCAAAGCATGAAAAGTGACATTAGAGCCAACCTATTATTGTGCATTAGCTGGAGGAGGATCTCACATGTATCATGTTGGGGCTTGATTCTGTGGTATATTGACTCTTGACCTTAAGTAGGAAAGATTTTTACACCTCTAACTTTAGTTTTATGTCGGAAGTGGGTAATAATTAATATTTGTTTCTTTAATCTCTTTAGTAGTTCCTATGAGTCGGTGGTTCAGTCTCATCAAGATAATAGGTTAGCTACTTTATCAGGCTAGGTCATGAAAATTTCTTCTTAGATATGTAGCATTCCTGTTCTTGCCTGGAGCCTGCTTGTTTATCTCAGATTTAACGGGCACAGAACATGATTTCATGAGCTTGTCAAACAAAAAACTACGGAAGACCTTACGGGAATCCTTTGAATCTGCTGAGATTAGCTTTGATGGTGTTTTGTCATTCCTCTCCTTGCACATATTTCCCTGTAGTGATCAGTTCCTCAAAATGAATAGACTAAACCAAGGCGGCCGTATGTCTGACCATCCTACAAGGCAGGAAATTATTGTAGAACCTGCATGCTGCCGTGTCTGTCACAGATGCATCAGATACAGGTAAAACCAGATTGCTATTAAATTTGTCATTCCTTTTCATATGGATGCTGCCAGCGGACTAGATGTTGAAGTTTCATATCAGACTTTTAAGACTTTGTGTAACTGCAGCCTGGTGTAGGTTGAATTGGAACACCAGTGATTTGATTGTACAGGTAGATAACTGAGAGAAGTTGTGATTGAAACTTGTGTCCAGTTTTCTTGTTAGATTGGACCAAGAAAATAATTGTGGTTTGAATGAAATAATTTTGCTTAGGCTATCATCATCTCTTATCTTCTCATTTATAGGTTGAAATGAAATAATTGTGGCTTGAATGCAAAGGCAGGTGATTAAGAAAACTAGAGTGTTATTAGTGACAAAACTTATGGAATCAAACAAATGGTCTTGGTGAAGTTTCATGGAGTAGTCATCAATCTGTTGCTGTTGCAATTTCTCTGACGCATTCCTAAAATATTAAATGAACATGTCCTTATCTAGCTGTAGCTTTGCAAGTATCAAATGAAATTATTTGTTGTTGATGTCCTCTTCCCATGAGGATTGGCTCTATTGTGCTGTATGATGCTGTCAATAGTTGATTGATGATATGTGTTTATTGTTATTATATTGTGGCTCTTTGATTCTTGAGCAAGAGCTCCTTCATCCTTTTTTGTTCCTTTCTTTCAATCCTTGACTCTGTTAATTCTTGTTCCCCTGATTCCCTTTTGTTCCTTCTTCTTCTTCTTCTTCTTCTTCTTCTTCTTCTTGACGAGCAGGGTTGGACTTGGAATTGCCTCAGCTTCAACAGTGTTCTGATGTCTCTTCAGGAGGAGAAGCTTTTAAGCTTCAAAAATGTTTTGGTCAAAAAGTAGGTTTGGGGAAAGATCTAGCATTCACTAACATCAGGATCTAGGAGATCTAGAATTAGATTAGATTCTGATTAGTTCATGAACAAACAAACAGTAGGATGCAGAGTTTCCGATAGAGAAGAAGAGAGAACAAAAAAAAAATAAATAAATAACATTATCGATTAAATTATGAAGAAGAGAGAACAAACTCGCAAACCCTAAAATTTCTCCACTAAACTTTAGCTTGAGGAAGTCAAAGATTCCAAAGACCACTCCTATCCAACAACTATTTGGAGTTGGTTCTATAAATATTTTGTTGCTATTAAATTGTATACAAAATAACATTATCGATTAAATTATGAACATTTAAGTCTTTATTTATTATTTTTTAGTAAAATATTCTAATTTATGGTTCTCCACCTCTTATATCGGTGTTATATTAGATTGTTTACGAGTGAAATTTTTTTTTTATTTTATTAAAAATTTCACACATCTATCTTAACATTTACATATAAGTGATATAATATTTTTTATAATAGTTACTTCTTAATCACCTAATAGTTAGATTCAAGTAGTATCATTAGCCTAACTATCATCCAATAAAATTTTATCTTTAACTAATCGCTCTATAAATAATATCTTTATCGATCTCAACACCGTACAAGGGCTTTTGTGATACAAAACTCTCGTCGGCACGCATCTTAAAGCATGATGGATGCATGTCACAAAGCATATCTTTGTCAATCTCAACACTGTACAGGGGTCTTTGCCCTCGTTGGCACGCATCTTAAAGCACGACGGATGCACATCACAAAGCGGAATGGACGATAGATGATCCATAAATCATGATCTTTTGGAATCATAGGCAAGCACGACGGATGTGCTTGGCTGGTCCTCCAATGCTCGTCATCAAGCAGCAACTGGCATTCAATGCCACATGATGATGATGATGATGATGAAGCTTAGCTATCAACCATGAAACCTGTGGTCCAACCATTTGACTAATCAAAGCACACAAACAATTCAGAATTCAATGAGGTCGTCCTCTCAAACTGCTCCTACAGTTCTTCTTCTAACGCCATGGATGTTCAAAAGAAATGGTCAACCCCCCGGGAGTCGATTCTTGGTGGGTCACCCACAAATGATTCCACCTTTGATTCATTCTGGTAGTCGACACCAAAATCGAAGATTAAATATCACCTTTAATCGATACTAGCGATCAAACTTTTAAGATGATCTCAGAGAACTTATCTTTTAATCTCAAGTATGTGTATGCGTGAAAAGGAGTCGTTTGCTTATCCGGGAGGGAAGCTCTGATGGCTCTCTGGAGAGGAGGGGAAGCATTTGATTTGATTGGATGTGATCGTACCAAAAGAAGGGAGCCCACGAATCATTGATGACAAAGCCAGCAAACGAGGACTGCGTATGGACTTGATTTGAAGGGTTGATAAGCCGACCTTACATCCCCGTCTACATCTTGATGTGCGCCTGCAGTTGGGTTTCTTTCAGTTCCGGTCATCTTCATTTATGAGCATCAACCACAGCAGTGGCTGGTGGTATCGTCCGTAGTCCAACGTGCGAGCAGACTGCAACAAGTGGTGAGATTAATCTTTTGCCAGCTGAAGCATTAATCGAGTCACCGGAACAAGGTGTCTCGGTCAAAGAAGGCTAGAAAAAGAAAGAGGAAAGAGAGAGGAGGATGATTGCAGGAAGGCAATAGGGTTCTGAGCGCATGCAGGCCTCACGGGTCCATGGCCGGAAACCGTATCTGAAATCCTGCCACGGTTGGTACTCGTGTTGCATCGACACGGAGGAAGCAGCGCAGATCGTCTTTCGCCCACTGTTTGCCTGTCATTTCTTTTGTCGACGGAACGGACGAACAACTCTAACAAAGCTTAGAGACACCGGTGTTCGAGGGTGATCCATGTCCCCTAATGAGACAAGATCCAAGTCTAAATTCTAAGATTCATGTGGTTCAGACTAATGACAACCTAATCAAACTACGCAAATCCAACTGCAACACAAGCAACTTCTCGATTCCCTGTCGTCAGATCAGCGTTGGTTCAGAAACAAGAAGATCCAAGGAGCAAGAAGACGCCGGCGGCTGACCGCATTCTCTCTACCGGACAATTATGGGAAGCAGGGTTTGAAAAAGATCACCCGGTTTCTCGCAGTTGAACAAACCTGACGCGATATGCTCATGATATTTTAATCCTGCTCCGTGGATAGATTTCTGGGAGTTTGCGCAGGAGATGGGCAGCCACCCCAGGGAGGGAGATAGGATTGCGGGAGAACTCCAACACTTCACATGGCCTCTTAATGGCATTCAATGGGCAATGTGGACCAACTGTAGGGACCTTGACTCCCCGGGAACACCTTCGGAGGGAGAGAGAAACCTATAAAACTCATTGTTTACGTGTATTTATCAGTCCCCCAAGCCCGGTGGTTGAAGTCATCATGTGCTCTTCAACTCAAGGAGACATCTACAAGAAGGACCACTTCATAATAAGACACAACCATCGTAAGATCAAAATTAGGTGGTGGTTGATGACACAGCCTTGAGTTTTTCCACCTATTCTACTCTACTACATGGTGGATGTTCAAAGCCCAACTTTCTTCTGATGCAGACAATGCAAGGCCTAACAAAAAACTAACATGGAAAAGAAACAGGGCTGGTTGGCTCGGGAGTAACCTGTTCAGACTCAATCTAAATCTTTCATAGCTACCATGAAAGCATGCTGCAGCTTTTGTCTTTTCAAGTAAGTGTACAACTAGAACAGTGGTGATTAAACAAACACAGATTCGCTTGATAAATTAATCGAGCACAGGTGCAAGTGGTGCACTGATCAATGTGGGGGCAGCATGGACCTGAAAGAAAGGAGAACAATGAAGCGATGTGATTGCACGAGTACATGATTTCAGCAACGTCAGGAAGAGATGGCTCTTCCAGGAAGATGAGAGGTGGTGGTGTTTGCAGTTTACTCTCCCCCCGGACTTGGCTCGGCACAGCATCGACTGTGTTTCCCACATTAAACTAATCATTGGTTGATTTAAACCCAAGCTAACGCAAAAGATGTGACTCCACCTTTGCTGCCGCCATGCCCTACGTACACATCACAGCAACATGGATTATTTGGGAAGAGGTTTAATGCCACACTCGAAAAGTATCACGTACCACCCACCCAGGAGGTACTGGACCACAGTTCTTCGCTATGAACAAGCAGGGAACTCGTACAGCGAACACACTCCATGAGACACAAAAAAAAAACCATGTCCTGCAACACTGCTAATGCGATGCCAGAGGGCAACAAGGAGTAGTCGCTGCTGTTCACCTGTTGTCCCGAAGCAAGCACCGAGAGGGTAGAGGTAAGGAGTGGGCCATGAACACGGAAAGGAAGGAGCTTTTGCCCCCAGGACAACCCAAAAGTCCCATCCCATGGCTTGGTGGGAAGAAAGAGGCAAATGAGGTTTCTTCTCCGTCAGTGATTTTTCAGTGTCTTCTTCTTGGTATCGTGGCCCCTCTCCACACACTCCCATGGCAGGAAGAATCTCACGCCCCTGAGCGCTGCTGACCGCATGCAGTAAATGATAACCCCGCCATCGTCCCCGTCCCTGCCCTGCAACGCCTACCACGCCTACCACGCCCTTTACCGCCCCCATACGCCCACTGACATCATGCCGAGTTAAAAGATCGAGTAGCCCGGTTGCCGAGGAAGCACTCGCTCTCGCTATCTGCATTATTTTAGGAGACTGCAGGGTAGACTGTACTAGAATATCCAGGGTTTGGAGACGCACCTCTCTGTCATCCCATTAAAGAAGGCCACCCACGAGCAGCTGCAGTTGGTTGAAGGCCGCTTTCTTCTCTGCGACACTCTTTTCCTCCTCTTCCGTTGCTGTATATCAACGACACAGACAACCAGCGGTGGAGATAAGGAGGGAGAGGAGAAAGATGGGGAATTGCCAGGCGGCGGAGGTGGCCACGGTGGTGATCCAGCACCCCGGCGGGCGGGTGGAGCGGCTTTACTGGCCGACGAGCGCGGCGGACGTCATGAAGAGCAACCCGGGCTACCACGTCGCCCTCGTCACCCTCTACGTCTCGGAGACGAAGACGGACAGCGGCGCCGGCACCGTGCGGTTCACCCGCGTGCGGCTGCTCAAGCCCAGGGACGTGCTCCTGCTCGGCCAAGTTTACCGGCTCATCACCTCCCAAGGTTCCATCCGCGCTGCTTCTCGACCTTTTCCCGATTCCTTGCTTGTCTCTCTGATCCCAGATGCTTTGCCAGAAGTTGCAAAGGCTCTGAGGCAAAGGAAGCATGAGAAGCTCAAGAAAAGCCAGGCTGAATCGATCAGAAAACAGCAACAGGAGCAGCAGCATGGAACCAACGATCAGGGTACAGATCCTGCTCGACAGGAAACAGAGGAGGATTCAGATGCCACACATCAGGTACACATCTACTGTGATCGCTCATGATATCTCAATTCCAGAGTAGTATGCTTCGATCAATTCCTACATATGTTGAATCATGAAACAGAACCCAAAAAAAAAAAACACACACACACACACACAGCCTAAAACAGAAAGAGAAGTCTTTTCCCTGTAAAATCCAGATAGAGTTCAGGTAGAATCATGCAGTCAATACTCCATGACATGTTCCAGGCAACAAATCCGGAGAGGGATCGGCAAAAGAGCAGCACGCAGGTGGCAGCAAGAGGCCGCCATTGGCGTCCTTCGCTTCAGAGCATCTCAGAAGCCGGGAGCTAATCGTGCAACCATCGCAAGCTGCGTTCACAACACAAAGACCAAGCCTCGACGGACTTCACACGCAGGTCTCGGGCATGATAGTTATGGAAAGAAGCATTCCATCAAAGAAAGAGTTGAGATTTCGGGTTGCTATTGCTGGAGAAAAATCTGGGAGAGTCCTTGTAAAGATAAAAGACTCTTGAATAACCACAGTTCATGATGTAATCACCATGTTCAGAAACAAAAAGAAAAAAAAAAGGATGCATCATCGTGACCTAGAGCCCACAGAACATGCATGCTAACGTAGTGGGCAGTAGCTTTCCTCCCATATTCTGGATCAAACTCACCATCTAATTTGGTTGAATTTGTTGCAAAAAAAAAAATCACAAGAACAGGGAGAAAAGACGGGAGACGCAGTCTTGTCTTAAGAAACATGATGGAGTTGAACTACCTACGTTCCGAGTTACTGTGATGTCTGGAACCCACTCGGATTGTACGAACGATGGCAGTCGCTTGGATATCTGGTGATCCAATAAACGATTAAGAATGAGCTGTGGTCAACGAGTTTGCTGGGCAGTCCACATCCTCCAGCCCCTGCTGCCGCCGATGCTGCTACAGGATCTCCAGGAAGTTTCCTCTCCCTCGGTGCAAGCTTCCACCAAGTAGTAGTGTCTCAGGGCGAAGTTGCCCAAGTTACCACAAAGTGATGATCACATCGAACCTGTGCAAGACAAGCAAAAACTTAAGGACATACGTACCTTTTCTGGACGATATAGCTTCGTATTATATTCTCCTGATAGATCCACTGTAACACTTCTCAATTGGTTTCTACAGTATGACCATGCTGCTCAAAACAGTGATGAAACTCTCACAAAAGCTCAAGATCCTACACCATGATTATTCGAGCTGCACAAAATATTCTTGACTGGTTCCGAAACTGTGCAAAATAGTTGATCCACACGCACTAGTCGAAACATCAATTTCTAACATGACATCAGGCACTGATGGTCTCGTCGTGTATGTACTGCTGAGAAATTGATGGAGACGATAGAACCGATCAGTGGACGTCCTATGAATCCGAATTCAAAATTATAAAACAATTCAGCTAATACATCAGCGTGCACAAAGTTTACCGTTTAATTCAGCTAATATTTTTTTCTTCTTTTTTCAATAGACTAAGCTAATAATCTATGGGCCAGTGTACCAATTTGTTGTGCATTCTTATTCTCACAGAAAAATAAATCGTAATATTTTCTTTTTCTTTTCTTGTTCTAATAGACTAAGTTGATAGCTTATGGGCCAATACCAGTTTATCTCTGGCCTGCAAAGGGCTCATAGAGAACAAATTGCCCACAAATTATATTGAATATAAAGCTTGCAAGTGTGAAAAATGAACTGTGAGTGCATGAAAAGAAAGGGGAAAAAGAAGATTACAAATTCAGCCACTAAACCTGCCTCGACTTGAAGAATTCAAAGTCGATAATTGGAATGAATATAGAAGCAATAATCAAGGCAGAAAATAAAAGGGAAACGAATTGAAATGGGTGGATGAAGCTAAATTTTGTGTACCTCAAGGTCACAAGAAGATGGAGCAAATTCAAGAATACATGCCAACTTGTAACATTTTCGTCCTCTTAAAGCCTTCTGCAGAGAAATAATTACCTGATAAAACAACAAAATAGCAATTGTTCAGCAAATGAGGTGTGGAATTATTCCGCTAAATTGGTTGTGATACCATAATTCAACTCCAACATACAACACAACACGCTCTGCAGGTACATAATAAATGTGGACTTTGATCAAATTAGCATTTACACCAAATTTCAAATAGCTTCACAAAATTGTCATCAAGTGTCTCCATTTCTGCTAGCATAAAAAGTATACTGAAGGTGAATATTGATGCATTAGCATGAACTCAACTCTCCACCAGCTCCATCAATCTCTGCAACATGGTATCCCAATGAGTTGGATATCTGAGCTGAAGAACTCGATTAAAGGATGCTAAAGTGAATCCAGTAGATCTACTGTAATCCCCTTTCCAAATTAAAAAATGCACCAACAGAAAGCATCATAAATTCCTGTTTGCCGGAACAAGTTTAAGAAGCTTTGCAAGCTCATAGGACTTGAAATCTTTCCCAAAGCATAAGCTTAGATCCAAAGGTGTCTTTCCATCCTAGACATCACACCAAAAAGTAAAGGTCATTTATCTTGAAACGTGTTCATATTCACATTATTCACTCAGTTAACCAAAACATAAGAAAAGAAAATGTATAGAGTGAAACTGCTTTAAAAAGCTTCTAACATCACCGAGTCAAAATAATGTATATGTTGAATAATAAAAGATGTTCTCACCATCATTATCTGCAAAAATTGATAGCTGTTATTGGAAAAACAGAAACCTGTCGAGTATAGAGCTAGGTTGCAATCATGTGACAATTATATAGGAGGTTTTCAGGTATATCTACAATGTCTGGGAGGAACAAGGATCTGGACATTAAGAACAAGGATCAACCATATGAGCCATTGGCTGTGAATCCTAAGTCCTCTACATTTGCCACTCATGCTCGTGTAATCAAGTATAAAGAATCTCTACATTCCCTAGTCATGCATGTGTTTTCCTCTTAAAGCTGTTTCGCGTGTTTTAATTATCTTCTTGCTACCATATTGCTTAACCATCTAAAAGTTCTATTTCTGTCCTGAGATTTTGCAAGCATAGGAGTTGAAGTATCATCTTGCTACTATATTAATTAACCATCTCAAAGTACTATTATTGTCCTGAGATTTTGCAAGCATAGGTGTTAAACCAGGCATATATCTAGAAGGATTTTATTTTTCTGCTCCAGACAATTTATGACAACTAGATGTCAAAGAATAGATATGTTATCTTACAAAACAAAAACTTTTTTGTTTCTTATCGCTGATGCATAATTGAATACATATAAAATTACTAGAAACAAGCATACTACAAGCATTGTTTGAGTTTAAGACAATCACAATGGTACCAAACCAAGAGGGTTCCAAGAATTTCAGCAGTTATAAACAAATATTCATGGAAGTTGATAATTTCAGTTCATTTTTAGCCTGTTTAAATTTACACAACGGTCAAAAGATCGACAAGTCCAACCATTACCTTGTTTCTTCTCGTCTTATCAGCACCATTTACCAGCAATACCTTTGCTATATCTCTAGATCTAGTTTGTATTGCCACATGTAATGGTGTCCAACCATCCTGCACAGTATTTTGCAAAGTAAGCTAATAGTTGCAAGAATGTATAACTGAAAAATACAGCAAAAAACAGATGCAACTCACGTTATCTGCAACATTCACATCAACTTCATATTTTATTAGCAACTTCACAGTTTGCATTGCACCAACTTGAACCGCATAATGGAGTGGTGTAGCACCATCCTATCACAGAGGACAACAATGTACTTAATCTAAATTGTACAATAATGATAGTGACTAAGATTTGTGGCAGTTTGTTTTTCCTCTTACCGGATCTTTCACATGAGGATTTGCACCTTTCCTTAGGAGATGACTGATAACAGCCTCCTTTTTGCCAATAATAGCTTTATGAAGAGCTGTGAAGCCATCCTGTGTCATGAAACCTAATCAAGTTCCATGCTTCATAGAAGGGAGGGTTATTCTTATCAAACATTTATGCCGTGATTAAAGCAATGGGAAGATTACCTTGTCAAGACAATCAATATCTGTACTACCATCCTCAAGTAGTTTATCCATGAAGGGAATCTGACCTGACATTGCTAGACTATGAAATGGGTTCCACTTCATCTGTAGTAAAAGTTAGGCATGTGAAAAAATTAGCTTGTTTTTTCTTATAGTTGAAGAATCACCTACTATGTGAGATATAAATTTTCTCATCACTCTCTATTTAGAAGACAAACAATTGTATGTCATTTTATGCAACAGTAGGATTTCCATATATACAACAACAGGCCGTGATGCCCCAAATATTTGAGATATGCAAAAAGTTCTGATAAATTTTAACCTAGAAATTCTGCATATATGCAAACAACTGCTCTAGATATGATACTTCTAAGTCAGGAGAACTTAACAGTTGATATTTTGCTAAGGTCTGGAACTTCATTCTGTTGCAAAATAACCTTCTCTTCAGGCTCTAATATCAGGTCGACTTCTGCAAGAGAATCAATACAAACAAATTTATAGTTGCTAAATAAGCAAATGGTTGAATCAAAATAGCAAAGAAAATTTATTACATCCAATAAAAGTTGAGATATATCCTTACTTCTTGCCAATATATGGTCACGACCTTTACTTTTGTGTAAAAGGGGAGGCCCATCAAATGAGGCTCAACCATATGGAGCCTCACAAAATTGATCTAGAAATTACTCAAATGAAAAACAAAATGAAAGAGCTTTTCCAAGTTGGAAAATGAGATCTCTTTCAAATGGAAGAGCACAATCAATCACTGAGTGATGGTCTTGGTACATGTTTGGAATACAACACTGAAAGCCACAAGTATCAACATCGTCCAGTGCTGGAGATTTTGTTAAGCATTTGGTCTTATTGTTATCTTCTATTAATCTTGTTCCATTTCCCATTTCGTATTTGATGTGTGAATTCAACTAAATCAATGATTGATTACTTATGCAATTGGGTCATAACAATTGCAGATTGAGTTTCTTTCATAATGAGCCAAAAACAAATGGAAATTTTGAAGGCACTCACAGAAATTTTGACAGTTAACGCTAAAGAAGTCACTACTACTCTTTCGTGTCTATATTTCCCAAGCAAACATTTGCCAAATTTAACAGTCATAATTTGCCAGAATCTTGAAGTGCATTACTGACATGATAAAGAAGTTGAAAAGACAAGAAACAATGCATATTTTGAATCAACAGTATAGATGTGAAAACGAGCTAATGTTGCAGACTAAGCAGCTTAGACATCAAGTCACATGCCAGATCAAGATATAATGTGCGGATCAAAAACATTCTTTTGATGAAAACAAGAGTGACTGGTCAAAAAAGAAGCCAAAAGTTACAAGAATAAAAAAAGTATGAAGAATTAAGCCAGCAGTCATCCTAGTCGAGAAGAATTCATTAACCTCTAAGACATTCGCACGACAAGATCCAATCTTTCCGCTATAATGAAGATGCAATCATGATAAGGAACACCCCCGGAACCATGGACCCTAATACAAGAAAGACAAAGAGAGTTTTGGATAAGGGTATATAACCTTTGACGAGATCGTCATACTGGGACACAGTGGAAGTCCTAGCGTCTCCCTCATCACCACTAACTTCGTCCCCTTCCTCATCCTCAAGTTCTTGATCCGCCTCTTCCAACTCGCTGTCACATCCATCATCCGGATCCTCCCAGAATCCATCAGAGCCCCGTTTGGAGCGGGCGGCGGAGCCGTGCCACTCGAAATTCGCCGCCAAAGAATGAGCCCTGGCGGCTGCCCTCGAAGAAGGGGACAGGATAAGAGGAGGTTTTGGAGATAGCAGTGGATTCAAGATACGGAACGTAGAAGAAGGCCGGACGTGGAGAAGGTGGAAAGAAGAAGAAGATAACCCCACTCCCGCCACCATCCCTAGCTCAAGCATGTTCTCTTGGGAGCGATTCGGTGACGGTCTATCGAGTTCTTTCACCTGAGAGAGCATCCGGACCCGATAACCCGAAATCGGAATAGATAGATCCTAATATCGATCTATACCCGCTTAAATGTGTATAGACCAGACAATGATCCGAATCCGATCAGTGATATTGGGTATGGATCCTCATTTTGGTGGTTTGTTATTAAAAAAAAATGATTTTAGGTTGATTAAATCACTAAAAAAAGAGTTTTCTAAAGAGTGACGTGGATTTCTCAAGGCCCGGATATGGTGCCACTCACATGTATAATCCCCAATAAATCATTATATGATTCAATTAAATCAAAATAATTAGTTATCGGATTCGGATCTGATATCTAATTTAGCATCTATTACCAAACCTGTAGTGAACTTTTGTCCCACCTCGGTGCTAACACTTTTCACTCTTAAAACCTTTTTCCTATAATTAATGTGAATGTTTATATTACTTCTATTTTTTGAAGCATATATATATATATATATATATATATATATATATATATATATATATATATTCAAATGAAAGCAAGTACAAAACATGTCATCTCTTAGGGGATAGATGATAAAATTGAAATAATATAAACAATATTAGCATGACCCTTCTAATGATGACACACATAAATTGAGAAATTAGATTAGAATCAATTTAGTATTAGGTATAATAACGGAAAAAAATTATTATGGATGAGACCAATGTCATAACAAAAAAGATATCACTAGGTCATGAGTCATATCTCTTGTGCACTATGTATGTTAGCGTCTAATTTTAGAATATATTTATCCTCGACTTAAAGATGAAATCTTTTAAGTGAGGTATATTGTAACATGCTAATTTAGCCTCATATTGAAAGTGCAACACAAATTAAATAGGATCGCAAAAGCTTGATGGGTAACTACAATTAACTGAAGCACTTTGCATCACTAGTTGACTCAACAAGTTAATGATCAATTATCCTATCAAACATGTCATGACATTCAATTACATAACAACAACAACAACACCGACGACCATCATCACAACCACTCTTATTTTTGGGTTTAAGAAAGTATTAAGGCAAGATAGATTAATAGTTGATATACCCAAATCACACCTTTAAGTAGATCTGAACATACAACATCCCTTGATTTATGCAATCTCCATTCTTAATGTTCTTCCAAAAATTACGAATCCAAATAACGATGCAATTTCACTCTCTGCTACTATAAACTTGTTGCAGACCTTCATGTGTGTGCCAGGGGAAGATGAAGCACAAGAGCTTGATGCATGAACACTGGAGAGATCATGAAACTTGAACACCTTCGACCACAACATGATCAGAAGGCACTTGCAGTTATATGTCTTCATGCTTGTCTTCTTCAACCTTTGTGAAGCTGCTGAAGTTGCCCTTGGTCATGAATAGCTGAGCATGGTGGTGCTTGCAGTAGAGTCTGCTCTCATGTGTCACAAAGTTGGATGGGCTGATGGTGCAACCTCCATGGGTGCACCTAAAGCAGGGCCTGTGGTAAGAGTTTCCATCAACAGCCACCTGAAAGCAGGGGAGACATGTCACTTATTATCTTGTATGGATCAGATGTAGATATATAGATACAGTCCTGTCATTTCAACAGATATTACGTCGAACTATTTAGTCAAGTTGCTAAATGTGAATGATAATGCCATACAAATCTGTTGTTCTGAATGCATCCACAAGATCAAATGCATCAACTATGTAAGAGTTTCTACCAGCAAGTTTCTTCTAACATGTTCTAAAAATTTTTTGTATGATGTGGCTTCAAGAAATGATGTTCAACGTCTCCTAACTTTTCAGAAATTTTCACCTAATGGTAGAAAAATCCAGCTACATGATCTTCTGAATCATATCAAATCACAGATAAATAAAGAGGGAATTCTCCACTATGTATTGATGATTGGTAGTTCTTCGGCACACCTCTCTAAAAGTAAACACTATTAAATCTGTTATTTTTGCAAATTACTTATATATTTCTGCTTGAAATTTCTTTAGCACAAAAAATATGCATTGTATTGTGATATAATCATGCACCAAAATTATGACTTAGGTACATGTGAAATCGCACAGACAGAGTAAAACGAGGAATACAAATATTGCACAGAAATATCTTTGGGTTTAATCCCAATAGATGCAATTAATGGATCCTGATAGAACTTGAGGGACTATATGAAATACAATGAAGTCTAATATATAACAATCTGACACCTCTTCATGTATCAGAAAAAGAATTGAAAATATCAGATGTACCTTCTCAATCGGGTATACTGTTTTCTTGCACTCCACACATTTGTCTCGTGTGCCGAGAAATATACTTGCATATCTGCTGTTAGCAACACCCTGTACGATATGAAAAATAAGTAATTAAGAAAACTGTGCGAGATCATTTCAGTATGTGTATTTAAGTTATATGCATAATTGCATGGAAATGATAAGTTGCTTTGATCTCACTGTACCTGTTGACCACTAGATCTGTCTATCTTAGTGGATTTTGGAGCTCCTACAGCAATTCAAGTATGTTCTCAGCATATAGGCATGACAATGTATCATGGAATTATCATAGTGCATCAGATACCTTCAAAACTTTTATCCAGACTGCCAGTCATCTTAAAGAGTTGATCATAGTGAGGCTTGCAGTAAAGAACTCCCTCAATAGAGCTATAATTGCTGAACTGCATTATGAGCATTTGCAAGATAGCAAGATGAACTTGAGCTATATATATACACACACCGCGATACGCACAAATGTACACACAACGCAGATATATACATATAAAAAACCTTATCAGATTAGTATTCCATTCATGTTTGCCATATACAAATATATACATATAGAATCGATTGGTCTTGTATTGCAATTAGCATAAATTTTACCACATGTCTCAGCCTAAATGATACATAACACAAAAATAAATACAAGGACTCGATGAGGAGTTCGATAACTTAATGTTCTTTGTTGCTCATCTTGAAATGTTAGACAAGTTGATAACGAATGATTTGCAAGGATATGCAAGTTATCTTGAAACAAAGCCAAACAATAATTCTGAGATGCCAAAGAAGTGATACACTGAAGGAATCTCAAAGCAAGAAGCTGACTCCAATGTAAATGGCAGAGTAGCAACGTCTTGTGGATTATGAAACCTTCATTGCCTTCTTATGCTAGCTAGATATGTTTGTCTCAACATTCTCACCTTGACTGCACTCAACATGACTCATGGAAATTAACTGACGAGGAGATCAACCAAAACATATTGTGCTAAGCTAAATGAATATGAGTAGCTTAGGTATCAGGCACCTAGGATAATTTTGGAGCAATGCTAGTATTTTTCAAATAAGCAACTTGATTTCTGTATCAATTATATCTATCGATGTCTATTTTACGTTTACTTTATTTCGTGTGCGTGGAACATGGCTTTTTTCTTTGACTTTTTCAGTTATTTAAGTCCGACAATTTTTTTGACCAACATATTAATTAGCATTTAAACTTGTTTTACATTACATCATCATTCACTGACTTGTATAAGACAATGTACCAGAAAAACAATGTATTCATATGGCAGGTATGAGAGTTTCATCACACGTGTACCTGGTGATGTTATCTTGCTTTCATAAATAGATTCTCTCTTTCTTTCTTTCTAACAATTGCTAAATACATAGAGTTCACAAATGGCGGCTTCATGTTCACGTTTGGTTACTGATAGACAAATAAGCACTAATATCCATTTATCATAATGCATACTGTTCATCTTTTTTATATTGGGTATACCTGCATTGGCGGTAGCCTCATGCACTGGGTATGTTCTTTTTTTTGTTGTATTGTTCATCTCTTCATGGCCTAATTTTTTTTTTCCAAAGAATCATTGATATTGAATTAAAGCATAGAAATTCCTTTGCTTGCTTAGGATGATTGAATCAGTTGAGATCAGTATTCATTGTCAAATGTCATATTCATAATTGTGACATCTTCTTAAACCTAAAAAAATCAGAGGAAAAATCATGATTCATCCTAGAAACAAAAGAATACTACTGCTTTTATTCATCAGACACAATCGAGTAGCATACATTCTCATTGCAAGAAAGAAACAAAGAAGAGACCGAACAAGCAACTTAATCAATCATTTTAAGGCAAGTTAGTCTCTCGTTAAGAATTAGAAAGCAGGGAAAATTAATGTTAGATATACAAGATTTCTCAAACCTCTCAATCAAACAGAGGTGACTTCTTCTCATAATCATCACAAATTGTTAAGCCAATTACCAGTAGAATATTTTCGAATCTTTTGATGTAGACAAAGAGTCCAACACGGACAGACTGAGAAGAATATTTAGATGGCATCCAAGAAGAGACAGAGAGAGAAGAACAGTGGCATCACCTTGAGGGTTCCCCTGCAGTGGTGGCAGCGGAAGCAGGCTCGGTGGTAGATCCTGCCATCAGCGGCGAGCTGGTCCACCAAGTACACCGTCTTCCGGCACGCCTGGCACTTCTGCGTCGTCCCTCCGAACAGCATCGACGCCATCTCCGACGGTCAAACGCTGCACGATGGCGAGGGAGAGGGATGGCGGCGATGCAAGGCCTGATGACAGAGACGAGGGCAGAGGATTGTTTGTCTCCGGGTACGAATTTGGCCTTCTCGTTGCTAGAAGAACAGCTCAGCTGAGACTGGTCAGCTCAGAAGAACAACCACGATGAGTCGGTGGTAATCTATCGCCGCGATCATTTTCTTGGTCTTATTCTACTTTAACCACGATGAGTCGACCATCTGCGACAGGAGATTTGTCTTGTTTCGTTCCTTGTAGCAGCTGAGGGTTTGACTTTCCATCGCATTGGCGGCGCCGGCGTTAGCCAAAGCCAAAACTCTTATCTTCTGATCAGTATAACATGTTGTTGCTACATTGAGTTCCAAAGAATGACTAGTTTTCTTCTAAAAGATTAATACAAATATGTCCAAACTCTATATGATGTTCACATTACAAAGGTGAGAATGCTGAGATCACTGTGTTTAATTAGATATAACACATTTAAACTACACATACATGTTGAAATTAGAAGTGAGATAATTCATGAAAAAATAAAGAAAAAAAAAACTATAAATGCAAATATAAAACTTTAAATACTCTTAATTTAACTAAGAATATTATTGTTAGGGGAAACAACTTTTTATCGTGACCCCGGGGCGCACGGCGCGGAATCCGGAAACCGGGGGGTCGTCTCGGTACGGTTCGGGCCTGTCGATGGCTCCTGCTCGCGCCCGTCGAGCTCTCCGAAAGGCGGCTGCGCGCTCCTCGGCCGTGGGGGACGAGACCTGCAGCAAGGCGGGTCGGATGCTCACTTGACCCCTCACGCCTAAGTCGGTCTGGCAGTTGGCGGAGTTCTCGAGAGAGAATTGCGGTGTCCGAGTCTACTCACCTCGAGTGTTCAAGCCAAGGAAGGGTTCGAGAGCAAAGATGAGAGATCTGGCGGATCGCAGATCCCCTTCTGTCTTACATTCGGGTTAAATAGGTTGGACGGGCGTGCTTAGCTATCTGCAAGTGGCGTGCAGGGTGCGACCTCGCGGTCGGTGCGTGGTCAACTTGGCGAGTAGTTGAAGCGTCTTGAGAGAAGTGATGTCGGTGTCACATCGTGGCGGATGAGAGCGCGGGAGGCGATGGCGTCATCGGTTATGCTGACGAAGACCAGTGTCGTCATACTTAATACCCCTATCACTACCCCTAAAAAGCCACTCTGCGGGGCAATTTGGAGGTGTTGCTCGGAAGAACACAGTTTGCCGAGATCTCGGGGCGAAGTTCTCAGTGTTGTGTCGTAATTGGCCAGAAGTCCTTTGCGGATCACGGGGTCGGCGCGCTCAAGACGCGATGATCGAGAGCTCGAGATCACATGCGAACCAGATTCGGAAAAAGAAGTCGAGGAACCTCAAGACCAGAAAGCCATAGTCACCGTCGTTCGGGATATAGTCTTAGAACCACGCTCGAGGCCTAGGATCTGCGATGATCGGCCGTCGCTCAAGATCATGTCTGAGCTAGATTCGGGATAATGGTCGAGAGGCGCGAGTTCCGTTGCCGGCGTCCGTGTCGAGGTTGAGACTTCGCGCGTGGGCGATTGAACGATGGGTGGCGGCGCTCGAGGTAAGGGCGGCGGCGTCAAGTCCTATTCTGGAAACCGTCGTTGGGTACTAGTCGAGTCACGCGCACGACTTGAAAAATCGTGATAGCGAACTGCGGTTCGGAATGTGTGTGGCCAGCTGCCGCTCGAGGCTGTAAAACGAGAATAGCGAGCTAGATTCGGGATAAGAGAGTCGAGAGGCGCGATTCTCCTTGCCAATGACGTCCCGGAAGTCGGGGGTTGAGGCAGCGAGGTCCTCCACCTTCTGAAACCCGTCATTTTGGTACAAGGGTCGAGTCACGCCTGCGACACGAGAAACCATAATAGCCGAGCAGTCGTTCGGGATAAAGAGTCGAGAGACGCGATTCTCCTTGCCAAGCCGCGTCCGGAAGTCGGGGTTGAGGCAGCGCAAGGTCCTCACCTTCTGCCGTCATTTTGGTACAAGAAATTAGAGTCACGCCTGCGACACGAGAAACCATGATAAGCCGACCGTCGTTCGGGATAAAGAAGTCGAGAGGCGCGGAATTCTCCTTGCTGGCCAGGCGTCCGGAAGTCGGGGTTGAGGCAGCGCGAGTCCTCCACCTTCTGGGCAGTCATTTTGGTACAAGGGTCGAGTCACGCTGCGACACGAGAAGCCATGATGGCCAGAACCTCAGTTGGGGTGTGTGTGCGGCTGGCTGCTCGAGGCCCAAAATACCCGATGGTCGGCGGTGCTCAAGACCTGAAAACGAGAATCGCCGAACGCCGTTCGGAGGTGTGTGGCCAGAAGCGCCTTCGAGCCGAGAAGACCGATGGTCAGTGCTTTGCTCAAGACCTAGAAGACGAATCGCCGAACCGCCGTTCAGAAGGTGTGTGGCCGAGCCGCCGCTCAGGCCCAGAAGACCAGTGGTCGAGCTGCTGCTCAAGACCTAGAAGACCAGAATCGCCGAACCGCCGTTCGGGAGGTGTGTGGCCGAGCCGCCGCTCAGGCCCAGAAGACCAGTGGTCGAGCTGCTGCTCAAGACCTAGAAAACCGAACCGCCGCTGTGCCGCTTCGAAAAACGGCTCGCGATAGTGCGGTTGCTGGAATCGAGGAGCCGCTGGCGTGCGGGATAAGTTTCTTACCCGGGGTGTACACGTCAGCTCTTCATTATTATGACGCCGGCGCTTCGACTGCCCGATGTGATGCTATTGGGCGATGTGGCGGTGTCATGCTGTCGCCTGCCTCGGGAGGCGAAAGGTCGAGGCCCCCTCCTCTTCTATAAATAGGGAGCCCCGCGTCTCTCTATCACTTTATCAGCGGAGTTTTCATCTCTTGTCCTGCCGCCGACTTCCTTCAAGTTTTCTCCATAGGCTCCGGTGCCTTTTAACTTCTTCCAGCCGATTTCTTCCATTCTAGGTTAGTGTGCGATGGGTCTTCCCTCCACTTCCTCTTCCTCTGCTTCTTCCTCCTCCTCCCCATCGCCATAAACTCGCCGCCGCCTCCCTTCATCTCTCGCCCACCCTTCCTCGAGGCGGAAGCGGCGCATGCTAGAGGCCGTAATGTGGCCGCACGACCAAGACTCTATCTTGGATGAGCGTATGGTGGGATTCTCCGGCGCGCACGGCATCCCGAGGAGTTCAACCTCCCGCCGGCGGACGGGCTTTGACCCGGTTCCCAAGGGCTTTGCTCGACCGCCGATGCCCTAGAGGCCGGCCCGCGCTTTCCCCGCACTCCAATCATCGATCCTCGCATCTCCTCGTGGCGATTTCGCCTTCCCAGCATAACCCCAACTCTTGGCGGTATTTGGTGGCTTTCCGGGAATGCCATTACGCTAACATCGCCCGACCCGTAACCTTTTCCTCTCGCCGCCTCTTCAAGGGGTTTGGGATGCTTCCCGCCGCACGACTGTGGTTCCGGTTAGCGCGCCCCACCAATAACAAAGGGTGGAAGAGGCGCTTTTTGTCGATGCCAAATGGATCGGGTTTTGGGGTTCGTGGTCGCTGGCGACCATCGATAACACCGCCCAAAGCCGAAAGTGCCGAGGAGCGTGCTCATCTCGAGCACCGAGGATAATCCTCCTTCCTCGCAAGCCATCCGCAACATGTCTGAGCAAAGGTGGTGGAGGCCGGACTAAGTCCGCGCTCGTAGGCCGCCGTTGTCTCGCCTCCTTTAGATTGCTGCCATACTCTATCTTCTCGACATATCTGCCGCTTTTTGCGTGGATGGTGAACTGCGATCCTTCCACGACTCGGTGCTCCGAGGGGACCATCTCCGCGCTCCGGCGGTCCTTGCGCGGGT
Source organism: Musa troglodytarum (assembly GCA_023547065.1). NCBI lineage: Eukaryota > Viridiplantae > Streptophyta > Magnoliopsida > Zingiberales > Musaceae > Musa > Musa troglodytarum. The sequence goes on along the minus strand of CP097510.1, from coordinate 44,825,704 downwards.
GGCTCGCGCACCGCCGGCGAGGGGCGTTCAAGAAGAGGGCGAAGGCCAAGGACGTGGTGGACCCGAGACGCCACGGGCCGTGCGCTTGCCGGGCGATCGAACGATCGGGCGCCACCACTCGCCGAGAGTGCTGGTCCCACCGGGGCGACCGGGAAGGGCGGCGCCTCCAAAGAATGCAGGACTGTTGGTCACGCCGGGAAGGATCACCGCCTTTCCGAATGATGGGGAGGTCCTTCGGGCGCGGAGCGACCTCTCGTGGCCCTGGCATGGTCTGCCCCGGGGACAAGGTGTGGGTCGGGGAGAGCCCTCGACCAGCTACCTCGGGCGCCCATCCCGACATGGCTCGGGATCTATACACGCTCCTAAGCGCCGCGCCAAGTCCGCCAAGTCGGTGTTGTGGGTAAGCACCGCTTTGCTTGTATCCTCTTGGCCGAGCTCGCTCATCACTTTCGCGTTCTTTTTCCTTGTGCAGAATCTCCACTACACCACGGCCCTCCTCGGCCGGTGCACGATTCGGCCGCTTGGTGCATGGTTCGGTGAGCGCAACTTGAGTTGCGCCGACCGAGGAAGCCCGAGCGGGGTCAGGACCCGAGGCGGTTGCTGCTGCCGAGCAGCGGGTGGCGGACATGGGCGCGGAAGTTGCGCGTCTGACCGCGCCGAGCTCGAGGCGCCTCGGCGGCAGAGGCCGGGCTGCGAGCTCCTCCGACGCCGGCCGAGAACCGCCTCGGATGGAGGAGGCCTCGGATTGGCCCAAGTTGACCTCGAGGAGGCCGAGCTGCAGCCAGGGAAGCCCTTGCCGCGGCGGAAGGGAGTCGGCCAGAGAAGGACCGGGAGGCCGTCGACGCTTACAAGAAGTCGGAGGGCTTCCTCCTCGGCCTGGACCGGACGGGCCATGTATCGTACGAGTATGGGTACAAAGTTGCCCTGGCCCGGTTCCGAGCATGTCCTCCAGGCTCGACGGCCGAGGAGGATCCTTCGCCTCATGCCCCGAGGATCGTGGGGTCGACATGCTCGGCGAGGTTCCTTCGACGACGCCTTTCCTGGCCGCGCCCAAGACCTCTTTTCTTCTTTTTGGAGGGCTTTCCCTTGCTTTTTGTAATACTTCTTCCCCACTAGGGGCCCATTTTGTAATCCAAAACTTTTTGGTAATACAAATTTGCTTTCTCAATACAATCTCCGACTTCTTTCCAATGGCCTGAGTCTGGCATCGATTTACTTCCGTTTTGTCCTTAAACAAAATATTTCTTAAGGTTGTGGACGTTCCAAGTCCTCGAATCCGCCGCTACCATAATCGCGAGCCTAACGCTCCCTGGCCTGACTACTTGGATTACTCGGTAGGGGCCTTCCCACTTTGGTGCAAGCTTGCCCTCGAGTGAGCGGGTCGCTATCGCCATGAGGACTAAGTCGCCCATCCCGAGGGGTCGAGGGCGCACCTCTTGTTGTAACTCCCGGCAACACTTGTACGCCAAAGATTTTTACGCGCGCCGCTGGTCCTGGCGCTCTTCTAGCAGGTCTAGGCCAGCCCAACTCCTCGGGCCGAGGTGGATTCTCATAGTTCTCCACCCGAATGTTGGGATGACCAACTCGGCAGTAGGACCGCTTCCACGCCGAATGCAAGGTCAGTAGGGGACTCGCCCGGCCGCCTTCTGGGTAGTCCGCAGAGACCATAGGATGTTTGGGAGCTCGTCGACCCGGCTCGATCGGGCTTCCAAAGTCCTTTTCTAAGTCCATCCGGGATAGATCGGTTGGTCACCTCGGCAAGCCCGTTGGTGCGGGGTGGGCCAGAGCTAAACCTCATTTGGATGTGATAAGTCGCGCGTGAACTCCGAGAACCGAGTCTTTGTGGCTGGGTCCCGTTATCGGTGATGATAACGTTGGGCGGCGAATCGGGTCACGATGTTCTTCCATCTGACTGTTCGACTGTTATTTTGTAATGGCTGCCGAGCTCGGCCTCCACCCACTTGGTGAAGTAATCTATCCCCACAATAATATATCTCCGTTGGCGGGCCGGGAACGGCCCCAAGAGGTCCATTCCCCATTGGCGAAGGGCGGGCGCAATCCATGGAGGCGGCGGGACGCGGGAGGCGCGGGCGGGCACCGGCGCGCGTCGCACCGCCCGCTGCCAGCGCGTCTCGGTGCGGCGTAGGCGATAATAGCCACAGCGCGATATTTTGAAGGCCAAAGTTCGGCGCCCATGTGCTCCCCACAAATCCGCCGTGGACCTCGGCGAGAATCGGTCCGCCTCGCCGGGATCTAAGCATCGTAGTAGGGGTGGGAAAGCGACCTTTGTAGAGTCGATCGCCGATTTCGCAGTACCACGCTGAGTTGGCGGAGCCACGCGTACCTTGACCCCCATCCGGCGGGACCCCTCGCGTTTGTACTTGATGCTTTCACGAATCCACGTTGGTGGGGTGGTCGGGACTCGGGATCCCGATCTCCATGATGGCCACCGGCCAGGTGTGTTAGCTCCTCGACCTCGGGATGTTCCTCTGGATCGACTCGAGGCCAATTTCAGCTGATGCGCTCGTTACGGGACACAGGCACCTGGGCCAGTGAAGCGGGGAAAGTTAGAGGTTTGGGCTTTTACCTCGGTCGGAGTATGCGGACATGGTCGAGTCCCGCCGCGATACTCTCCACCAACTTGCTCGGCGACAAGTTGGGAATCCGTGAGATTGCTCCTAGTTGCATCTCGGCCGCCAAGCGGAGGCACGCCAGCGGCGCCTCGTATTCGGCCTCGTTGTTTGTGGCGCGGCCGAGCGGAGGCAGCTCGGCGTGTCCGTCGGGATCCTCGAGAATGAGTCGTGCGGCTCCTGGGTGGAAGACCCATCCACGTCAGCATCCGGTCTCGGTGGATTTGCTCAGCGCTTTACGCTTCGGTGGTGTCAACTCCGAGATAAAATCGGCCAAGGCACAGGCCTTGATGGTGATTCTCGGCTTGTAGCGGTCGAACTCGGATAGCTCCACCGACCATTTTAGGAGGCGCCTGCTCGTCAAACTTAGAAAGAACTTGGCGCGGGGTTGGTCGGTCAATACCTCAATCGTATGGGCTTGGAAGTAGGGGCGTAGCTTCCGGGCCGCTAGAATGAGTGCCAATGCCCGACCTTTCAATGGGAGGATAAGCGTTGCTCCGGCCCGCAGCACGTGGTGGTGTAGTAAATCGGGTGTTGCGCATCGGGGCTTCTTTCACAAGCACCGAGCTCACTGCATCTTTGAGATGCCGCCGGATAGAGGTAAGTTCTTCTGGCGCAGACACCGAGGCAAGTCGGGGTAGCTCGGATAAGTGCTGCTTCAGGGCGGCGAAGGCTTCCTCGCACTCTGCCGTCCATTGGAAGTTCTTCGGGTCTTTGAGGACTCGGAAGAAAGGGAGGCACTTATCTCCCGACCGGGACAGAAACCGGGACAGAGCCGCTATCCTTCCGTTAAGGCATTGAAGCTCCTTAACTGTGCTTGGAGATCTCATGTCGGTGAGCTCGGATCTTCTCGAGGTTGGCATCAATTCCTCTCTCGTGTATGATGAACCGAGGAACTTGCCCGATGTCACGCCGAAGCGCACTTGGCGGATTAAGGCGCATCCCATACCTTCTCGGTGTGGCGAAGGTTTCCCGCAAGTCGCCAAGGTGTGCACCGCGACTTTTCACGATCATGTCGTCGACGTATACCTCCATGTTTCGCCTATTTGCCGGAACACCTTCACCATCCTTTGGTAGGTGGCGCTGCGTTCTTTAACCCGACGGCATAACTTTGTAGAAGTAGGCTCCTTGGGGTGTGTGGAAGGTCAGTATGTTGCCGATCCTCGGGGCCATCCGGATCTGGTTGTATGCAGAGTAGGCGTCCATGAAGGAGAAGCGGGCGTACCAGGTTGAGTCGACCGGTTGGTCGATCCTAGGTAGGGGAAGCAATCGCCGGGCAAGCCCGATTTAGATCGGTGTAGTCAACACACATCCTCCGGCTTCCATTAGGCTTCTTGGCGAGGACTACATTGGGCTGACCAGTGCGGACCTCCTCAATGAAGTCGACGCCAAGAGTCTATCAACTTCCTTCGCACGGCTTGTTGGCGCTCGAGGACCGAGGCCGAGGTCTGCCTCACCGAGCGATCGGAGATGTGCGGATGGTGTTGGGAGACCTCGAGTCGATTCCCGGGAGGTCGGCGGTATCGGCGAAGACATCGGCGCTTTCTGGAGGAGGTCGATGAGCTGCGCCGTTCTTCATTATCAGTCGGGCCGATCCCGATCCGTCCGGGGCGGTCATCTTGCAAAATATTGACGCCGGGTTTGTCGGCTCGGGATGCTCGGTCGGGCGCTGCGCCCCGCGTGGGTCTTCGAGGGGCGGTTCCGGCCTTTTCCTCTTACCCAGGGAGGTCGCCGTCAGGTAACATCGTCTGGACTCCTGAGGATCTCCCCGCACCTCCCCAACTCCGGCGCTGGTGGGGAACTTCAGCGTCCGGTGGTATGTGGATAGAACGGCCCTTAGCTTGTTGAGGGTGGGTCGGCCCAGGATGGCGTTATACGCAGTAGGGAGGTCGACCACCAGAAAAGTTACCAGTAGAGTTTTGGCCTTGGGGAATCGCCGAGGGTCAATGGTAGGGTTACCGCACCGCGGCGAGATCGAGTCGCCAGTGAAGCCGGTGAGCGCCGAGTGCAAAGGCTTCAGGGCTTCCTTCGGCAGCCCCAACTTTAGGAAGGCCTCGAAGTAGAGGATGTCGGCCGAGCTACCAGTGTCGACCATAATCCGTCGAACCTGTGCGTTGGCAATTCGGGCCGATATCACCAGCGCATCGTCATGCTCTGTTACTCCCATATCCCCGAGGGAATGTGATCTCCGGCTCGGAGGAGGGTGATATTCCGTCGCCGCGACGCCGCGTAAGCCCTTCGACCCGGCGCTATGTCCTCCAGCCGGGTCCCCGTGATCACGTCAATGTGTTGCTCGGCCAAGACGCCGGGGCGCATGGATGGTGCCGCGAATGCGGAGGTATTGATTGAGGTGACCTCTTTGGATCAGCTCTTCAATTTGTCGCCTCGTAGCATTGCTCCGTGTCATGTCCGTTTTGCCGATGGAAGCGGCAATACCGGGTGCTATCGGCCAGCTGTCGCCGGCCCTTCATCGGAGGTGGCGGCCTGAGCATTCCCCGCTCCTTGATCTGGAGGAATATTTGTGTCCGAGACGCCTTCAAGGGGGGAGGTGGCGGCTCGGCCGCGGAAGGCTCCGGGGGGGCCATGCGGCGCCCTTGGTGCGAGGACTCGCCTAGTTATCGTGCCGTCGGGATGGATTAGGAGGCCCCTTGGTCGTTCTTCCTTCCTTCCCGACATCCGTGACTCGGCCGCCACGCATCGACTTGCTCACAAACATTTCTCGCGATGGACGTGGGGGTCGCTCCACCAAGGACCAAAAACCTCGACGGCCGGAGCCCCATCATGAATGCTGCACCACAATAACGATGGGTGAGCAACCGACAACTCCCGCACCTCCGTGGTGAACCTTCGCACGGCGGGAGGGGTTCGCCCTCCATCGCTTCAAACCCGTGAGGAGCGCGACAGAAGGCTTTGGTCGCGCAAACGCCAAAAAACGTAGCTCGAAGTCTTTGGCGAGCTGTTCAAAGGATGTTACCGACCCGCTTTTTAAGGTACTATACCATGTACGGGCGGATCCTTTCAACGTGGTGGGGAACGCCCTGCACATCAAGGCGTCCGAAGTTCCATATAGGGCCATTTGAGCCCGGAAGGCGGCGACGTGATCGGCTGGATCACTGACTCCATCATAAAGGTCGATGGAGGGGAGACGGAAGTTCAAGGGCACCGGGTATTCCCGTATGTCGCGACGAGACTGGACTCCTTTGTTCTTCTTTGGACTTGCGGGCGTCCCTTTGCACCTCCTCCGGGCCGCGTGCGATGGACCGGATCTGAGCGAAATAGGTCGTCAGTGCGAAGACACCGCCTCGAGTTCGGGGGCGTCCAAGTTTTCAAGAGCCGGGTTCGTCGTGAACCGGCGGGAGGCTGGAGAAGATGGTGCCGGCGGCATCGCCTCATGATGCTGGGGAAGAGGTTCCGCGTTTGGAGGGTCGGCTCGGCGCCTCTGGAAGCGGCGAGGAGGGCGGCTGGGCGATTACTCGCGAGTCCGGACCTGTTGGGAGAGGTCCTGAAAAGCCTCCACCGTGACGGTGGGGGGAAGCGGTGGAACCCGACTAGGCGGGTAGAGCCCGGCGTCGCTAAACATATTCCAATAGCGATCTATACTTGCGGCGGGATCGTCCCTCCGGGGTTCGGAGGTCTGCGGGACCTCCGCCGAGGTGCCAGCCGGAAACGACCTTTCGTCCATGTGTCGTTAAAGGCGGAGCAGGTAGTCCTTCGACAGAGAGGCCCTCCTTCTAGCGCCAATCTGTTAGGGGAAACAACTTTTTACCGTGACCCCGGGGCGCACGGCGCGGAATCCGGAAACCGGGGGGTCGTCTCGGTACGGTTCGGGCCCGTCGATGGCTCATGCTCGCGCCCGTCGAGCTCTCCGAAAGGTGGCTGCGCGCTCCTCGACCGTGGGGGACGAGACCTGCAGCAAGGCGGGTCGGATGCTCCGCCCGACCCCTCCGACGCCCAAGTCAGTGCCGACCCGTTGGCCGGAGTTCTCCAGAGAGAATTGCGGGGTGTCCGAGTCTACTCACCTCCCGGAGTGTTCAAGCCAAGGAAGGGTTCAGAGAGCAAAGATGAGAGAGATCCTGAGCCGGATCGCAGATCCCCCTTCCTGTCTTACCTGTTCGGGTTAAATAGGTTGGACGGAGGGCGTGCTTCCGACTGTCTGCAAGTGGCGTACGGGTCTGACCTCGCAGGTCGGTGCCGTGGTCAACTTGGCGAGTAGTTGGGGCGATACTGAGGAGAAGTGATGTCGGGCTGTCACATCGTGGGCGGATGGGAGCGCAGGAGGGGCGATGACGTCATCCGATTGTACGACAGAAGACCAGGTGTCCCGTCATACTTAATACCCCTATCAATTATTTCTTACATAACTCACATCAATGTATCAACCCCAAATAATTGAGACATTATGATTAGTCATTGTATTTAGAGATCAAACTATCAAAAACTAATATTTTAAAGAAATTACATATTTATGCATAGAGTCAAACATCTGAGTGAATAATATACAGTGAAAAAAGCAGGAAGCTACAGTGACTAATTGATATGAGCCTACTATTAAATGTCATGTGGTTGCCAAATGGTCCTTGCTAAATCTCCACTGTTAAATGCATTGGATCTTTCTGCAAATTGTTGATGGCATCTTGTTGCAGATGGTTTTGCTTCAGCTGATCTGGGAAACTTGATTTTTCTACATATATGGGAGGTCAAAGGGCTACAATATGTTGCATCCACAGCACATTACAGCTCATACAAACTCCAAAGCTTGGAGTAGTATATACATTATTTTACAGCTCAAGCAGATCAGTGTTATCCCAATCCACAGCCAACTACAACCCATCAAAACTCAAAGTCTTGAAGTCAAATACATATTATTTGACTGCTACAGTAGATTAGCATTATCCTAATAAGATTCTATCCTATGCATACATACTTGTACATGCTAAATCTAAGCACATAAGAAAACATGATCTCTTTGTTAAATTTCGATACCCTGTCGGTCATTGGTGTGAGTTTTAGACACCGAACGAACTATCACTTAAACCATTAATGGATTTAGTTCCTCAGACAAGTTACAAGAAAATTGGCCATTCCATTAACCTGAACTTAAATCATGCAATCAGATCTGACAGCCTTGTTGTCATATTAGAATCGACACCTCCTTGCTTCTGCTATTCTCCTTCGGTCATTTGGTCTTCCCATGAGAAGGTGAATGCCCACTAACACAATGATACCAGAAGCAATCATATTCTTGTTTAGGATATATAAAGTTGATTTTTTTTCTCAGTGACTATGCAATAGCCTTTGCACCCTGCAAAACTCAACAATTTAGGAATTACCAAGATAAATTGAAGTGCAGAACAAAAACGACCTCGGTTCTTTTCAGCTGGAGTTCTTGAGTACCTCCATTTATCATTAAAATATCTGAAAGGCACAGTAAGCAGAATCTTAGATTTTTATCAGATGCCAAAAGAATAAAATGAAAGAAACAGAATATTGCAGGCATCCTAATGCTGAAAACAGCTGTAGAAAACACAAACCAATGCATAATCAATTGATTTGCAAACATCAGAAAGAATGAAACTCTTACCAATAGGAAAGGCTACATAATCACTTATAAAGATAACGTAATCAAAGACAAAAGATGTTCAGTCAGATATATTGCTAAAAGAATATGACAAGAGAACAGGAAAAAATCAATTAGGAAGCATTCTTGTCCCAATCACCTAACAAAGGAATGAGCTCACTTGCCAACTAATTTAACTAGTATAACTCTTCTTGAGGCTTTTTCTCTATCCTTTTTCCCTCTCACCTTTACTTCAGCAACTTCACCAAAATGTTTTTTTTTTGTCAACCATTCAATTGCTACAAATTCTTCATAGTCTCCTACTGTAGGACAAACTTCAAAAGCCCCTATGCAACAACAGTGACGTATAATGTTTCACAAGCATGCAAAGAAAAAACAATTACTATTCTCAGTTAATGTAAACTCCACTGCAAGTTAATTTATATGACACTCAAAATTCAGCCAACTTAAATTGAAAACCAAATCCAGAAAATTAGCCATAAGAGATAAAAGGCATTCACCAAATATTGGCAAGGCTCAAGAATGTACCAGCAACTCTCATCTTTGAAGCCTTTGGGCCATTCAAAGAACTCATAACTTACCCTTGTTTACCCCATATATACATATGGCATACTGTGAGCCTTAGAGACTATATCTTAGTATTGGTTATTCCATCACTTAATAGATTTATCATAATAAAGTGGTATATTCTCTTTATCTTGTGTCTATTTCATTATTGAAATCCAATTCCAATAATTGGAAAATGCTCTTATAGGAGGATCATATCCTTACGACTAATTAGAACTCAAACCAACAAGCTACCAAGATAATTGTAGGATACCTAAAAGCATTGTTCAGGTACACAATGTCAATAAGATGTAGAAAATTAGCTAGAATTATTTATATAGTGGCATCGTATTCGCCTAAGGCTGCCTTAAAACTCTGCTCCCTCCTCCCGTTGCACCACTTGGGCTTGGCCTTTCGTCGAGCACCTCCGACGCAGTCTTCGGGACGAGGATCACGAAAGGACGGGACCATCGCTTGCGCCTAAGTATGCATTAAAACGCTCCTCCCTCCTCCTCCTGTTGCGCCTCTTCGGCTCCGCCTTTCATCGAGCATCTCGGACGCGGCCTTCGGGACGAGGGTCACGAAACGCCAGGGCCATCGCTTGCGCCTAAGTCAGAATTAAAACTCTCCTCCTTCCTCCTCCCCTTCCCCTTCCTTCGGGAAGAGGGTCATGAACAAACCCCTCCAACTCTTTGCCTCGCGTCGGTAAGAGAGAAGAAGAGGAGTCTCTCGCAGTGGTGCCGGTTCAAGGAGCGCGAAGCATTGGAGGATAAATGGGCAAGTGAGCAAAGGGGCAGCAGGTAACAGGAGCAGACGAGAGCGCGGTGCTCCATCAACGGACACAACAAGGGTTTGCGTAGGTTACGTTGGCTTGTAAAGGTGGTGGGACGACGAAAGAGTCGTGCACATCATCTTTTTTTTTTTTTCGCTTAATCAGAAGTTTAATATTCTTTACTTTATTATTAATACTAATTTACATGAATGCATAAATTAAAATAGGAAAGTAATTCCATAAAATAATGTCAAATTATTAATTTATTTATGAGCGAAAAATGCATTATTCATGTAAAAATTATATTCCTGGTTTACTAATCCAAGCAATCCTGTTCTAAACCATCCTCCCTACAACCCCTCCCCACCACTCTCTTCCCCGATTTCCCTCTCCTCCCTCCACATCATCTGTCTTCTCTCTTACACGACCTACCTCTCTATGCTTCCTGTAAGCCACCCCAACCCTTCCTATCTTCCATCATCTAATCTCGTTCGCAGTGCTCCGGGAAGATATGAAGCTCGTTAGGATGGCGGCGAGCCGTCTCCCGGTAGCCTGGATCGCTGTCTTGGTCGCGGCCCTTTACTTCGCCAGCCCTGTGACCGCGAAGCTCAGCACCATGTACTACCAGAAGAGGTGCCCCAAGGCGGAGCAGATCGTGTCGGACGTGGTGACTAGCAAGCAGATCGCCACCCCCACCACCGCCGCCGGCGCCCTCCGCCTCTTCTTCCATGACTGTTTCGTCGGCGGCTGTGATGCCTCCTTGCTGATCTCCACCAACGCCTTCAACCGGGCTGAGCGCGACTCCGACGACAACATCTCCCTCCCCGGGGACGCCTTTGACGCCGTCGTCCGCGCCAAGACCGCTCTCGAGCTCCAGTGCCCAGGCGTCGTCTCCTGCGCCGACGTTCTCGCCCTCGCCACCCGCGACCTGGTCTCCATGCTGGGTGGGCCTTTCTTCGACGTTCGCCTCGGCCGCAAGGACGCCCTCGCCTCCACCGCCGCTTCCGTCGTGGGCAACCTCCCCTCCCCCAACATGACCATAGACCAGCTCATCTCCATCTTCGCCAAGCGAAAGTTCACCGTGCAGGAGATGGTCGCCCTCAGCGGCGCCCACACCGTCGGCTTCTCCCACTGCAACGAGTTCGCCTCGCGGATCTACGGCTTCAACGGCGGCCCTCGGGACGCCTACGACCCGTCGCTGAACCCGCAGTTCGCGCAGGCGCTGCAGAAGGCGTGCGCCAACTACGTCAAGGACCCGACCATCGCCGCCTTCAACGACGTGATGACGCCGGGCAAGTTCGACAACATGTACTACCAGAACCTGCTGAGGGGGCTGGGGCTGCTGGCCTCCGACACCGTGCTGGCGGCGGACCCGCGGACGAAGCCCATCGTGGAGCTCTACGCCGCCAACCAGACCGCCTTCTTCATGGACTTCAGCCACGTCATGGAGAAGCTCAGCGTGTTCGGGGTGAAGACCGGCCGGAAGGGGGAGATCCGACGGCGCTGCGACGAGTTCAACAATCTCTCCACCTAAATCAATGCGTGCATGGCTTCGAGTTATTATATATAATTAGAGAGAGACGGAAGAAATATACGTATCACAGATGGAGATGAGGAAGGAATGAGGGTATATTGCCTTTTGAACCAGTGGTGGTGTAATTAATGTTCGCCATATTATCACATACCACTGTTATCATGCATGCATATATACATACATACATATATATATATATATGTGTGTGTGTGCTGTAAAAAATGATCCTATTGCCGGAGCTCAGCTCGATTTGATTTTGATCAATCAAGTAAACGGCCGATCTTGATCGATTTTTTTTGGCTGAAAAATATGTGCTGTACAGCTGTCTGCCGATTTCAATGCGTGATCTGCATTCATTTAGATTCGTGTAGGCACTTGATCGATATCTTTGAGATTAGCACTCCCACGTATGAACGGCTAGGTTTTCTTCACGCGGTGATGGGATGGGAATCGGCGAGCGAAGCGATTTATATCCAGCGGCGGGTGGAGGCGGAAGCCCGCACCGGCGAGTGAAGCGATGTCCATCGCCCACGGCCGCCTAGCTGTTCCAGCCTTCTCCGCCTCCTCCCATCGCCACCCGTTCCTCCTCCGCCGCGGCCGCTTCCTCTCCGCCGTCGCCAAGCAGACCGCAAAAGCCACCCGATGCCCGCCCGAAGACGGCGCCCAAATTTCATCCCCTTCCTCCGCCAGCTTCTCCTTCCCTGCTCTCCACTCACTCTCTTCCAGCCAGAAGGACCAAATCTCTCTCTACGTACGCACCCTGCTCCAATGGAACCAGGTATACCCGTCACTTACCCTCCGTCCGGAAGAAGTTATGCAAGAAAACTCGAGTCTTGGAAGCGATTTCCTTGGTCCTCGATTGCAATTTTCTGTGGCAGAGGATGAATCTAACGGCGGTTACCGAGGAGCGCGAGGTGATGTCGAGGCACGTCGAAGATTCGCTCGCCATCCTGCCGCCGCTGCAGCGGTCTTATCTATCGCATTGCTGTAGTTCACCTCCTTGCGACGGGCTCAACGTTGTTGATGTTGGCTCCGGTGCCGGTCTACCTGGATTGATACTCGCCATTGCCTGCCCTAGTAATCATTCTGCTACCCTTCCTTTTCTATGTCATTTCTGGATAATCATGCTATATTTGTTCCTACTTGATTCGTGCAATGGTTGTTCATGAAATATTATGGCATTTGCTTCCAAGTGTTTAAAATTTTTAGTGGATAAAACCCTGGGAACTAATGCAACGATCAAAAGCTTCCACGCGTAGTTAGTTGAAGTCCAATGTTAATCAATGGGTGCATGTGAGTAGATATCCTCAGCAGTGGGCAGAATCACAAGGAGAAAGCTGTTAAAGGAGATGGCTTTCAGCCAACTAATTTGACCTTCTTATATTTCCAAAAACAAAAAGTGGAGGATCTAAGTTGAAACCATTTTATCATAGATTAATCAGGAGTTATGCTTTGACGAGCCATAGGATAAATTATTAATTCCCATATATTGATATTCATCAATGTCCTAATACCTAATATTTGTGTCTCTTGTAGTGCTTTTGATGGAGTGTATCCAAAGTCTGCTACACTTCCTCTCATCTCTGCCCTTCTTTTGGTAGTACAGTTTTAATTCGTTGCCAGATTTGAGTTGTTAAAATGTCTTCAACCATCCAAACAATCCCAATGAATCTAAAATGCCATCATTTTTCATCTTTGCTTCTATAGTGTACTTTTCGTCAACTTATCCCCTGATCCCTATTTGTGGTGATCCACCGTAAGGAGCTTGTAGTCTTGACCTATCTGAGTTTTGACATAATTAGCACCAACACTTAGATGGGCACTACAAAAAGTGACAAAGAAGGAACTTGTAGGAAAAAGGGAAGGCGAGATTAACTTAATATGATTGCTGTTGGTGAAATTTTCCTTTCTTGAAGCATTAATTATAATAAAACAAGAAATTCTCTCTTTCTTTTAGTGCCCATCTGCCCAAATCTTATCCTGACATTAAATTTCTTCTCTCTTGTAAATTCTAGATTGGAAGGTTACTCTCTTAGAATCAATGAAGAAAAGATGCTTATTCCTGGAGCATATTGTTGCTCTTACTGGCTTGTCAAATGTCCAGATCTTATGTGAAAGAGCAGAGGTATCTTATCTTTTCTTTTACCCAGAAAGTAATCTGTGGCATGATATTTTCTCACATGTAAAATTTTCGACTTGAAGCAGTTCATCTTGATCTTATCTTAAAGTACGTCAACACGCAATTAGGTGATATGCATTCCAGATGTCTAACATGCATTATAATCGATGGTGACAGACTAACTGGTAGCTTCTCATAATATATCAACAGCTAGCAGTGCCTGCGACATGTATAGTGCAATAATTTAAACTTCAAACACTTGATTTAAATAACCTAGCACCAGCGTCATTATGGAGATTTTGTAATTGCCTCTTAATTACTGTTTGGTGTGCAACAGTGAATAATTGGATATGTATTTATGGTTGCTAGCGGGCAGATAATCCAAAAAAATTTGGATTACATGGAGGATAGATTAAGATAACATCTATGGCATCTGTTGGATGTCTTTTGTGGATGAATATTATATTATAATCAAGTTCGCACAAATATCTATGATTTAGTTTTTTAAAAGGTTCTTTTGCATACATGTGCTAAAAAATGTAGGCTTTTTGCATGTGTTTGCTTCAATGCCCTTCAAAATATGATTCTTGTCCTCCTGCCTGCATCTACGAATGATCATCAAGTTAATTATGGATAAATAAAACATGAGCTGGTTGACCTGAGATGCAGAATGACCAACATACCCTTGTTTAGTCCTTGAACAAATTTTCACATAGATGTCACTCTAAAAAGTTTTCAGAGTTGATCATGAGCATCTGTTGCATGTGTCTTCATTGCATATATGTGCAAATCCATTGATGTTACAAGTGTCTTTTATTGTGTCGTCATGGCAAATGCAGTGGAAGGACATAGCAGCAAGTATTACATGCTTTGAAAGGCATTGATGAACTATTTGTAATTAGGATGATGTAAACATAAATACATGTATGTTGGGAGGATGTGCATACAAAGAAAAGGGGCCTTCTTCAAAATGTTGAAATTGCAGCAACTAGAAGTGTGCAAAGAGATAAATGTAATGGATTTATTATGACAGTCAATTTTGCACCAACTACTTTGTGGACTACAAAAAGAGGAATGATTCCAATCATTATCTTGCCTGTAATGTTTTTTCCCAGCATCCCAAGTATTTACAATATACACTACCGAGAGCAGCTTGTTAGTGGTTAACACGGTTATTTGATATTGATCTTATCTGCTGTTGAAGGCATTGTTTGGAGTTTGGACAACGAATTACCTATTAAGATTTGCTGAGATGATCTTCTGATCACCTATTCTAAATATGCTGGAATTAACATATTTGTTGTAGGGCAGAATGTTGGCCAGAGCATTGATTACAGGGAGTTATTTGATGTAGCAGTGGCAAGAGCTGTTGCAGAGATGCGTACTCTGGGTAGGTTTTGACTTGAGAAATGTATATGTTGATGTTTTTTGTATTATGTGATCATTAGGCATTCTATTTTAGCTTAGAGCTTTCTTTAATACAGCTGAGTACTGTCTTCCATTGGTTCGTGTTGGTGGCTTGTTCATTGCTGCAAAAGGCTCTGATCCTCAGGTAAATTTTATTTTCCTCTTCTAATTATTTCATGTTATAGTCCTTAGTTTAATTAAGTTAGTTACTACTTTTCTTGGCTTCATATAATTTTGATACGCTAGAAAGGAACTTTGAAATTATTGTGGACTTAAAGTTTGGCCAAAAACTGCACATGATATCTTGTCATTTCTATACATCATTCATCATTTACATATTGTTGAAAGTATCCCATGTGACACTTTTTATATTTGCAACTGGTTGGTATAAGTACAGCTCAAATGATATCATATTACTTGTGTAATTAAGTGTCCAAAGGAATCTGATATCTTTAATAATTATTTTAGATCACATATCCTAGAAGCATCCCACAATCACTATATCTTATATGTATCTTATGCAGATATGACAAACAATTTTGACAAATCCATGTTTTATGGGATATGATTTGCAGTTATTACATTTACTCACTCTTGAAGGTCATTTGATCAAATTATAAATGGTGGCACACATTGCAAGCAAGTGATGTATAATAGTGACATCCATTCTCAGCTTTAGGCATGACCATGGTTTGGTTCAAACTGAAACCGAATCATTTTGGTGGTTCGCCAATTTGGAACCGGGCCTAGGTGGTTTGGTTCTGGTTCCAACTGCATAGGACCGAACTGGCCAAATTAAAAGAAATTAAATAGCAAAAATGATCAAGACTGCAATTAATTGATCCTTTTGCAGGGTGGCAAATGACCAATTAGCCTCAGTCAACTATGGCTATTTCATAATTCAAAAAATTAAAAAAATAATAAAAAACAAATTTGTCAAAAATTTGCATATTTATTTTTGTTTACTACGTGTATGAAAATACATCCACTTTTCAAAGTGGCATTTTGATCAAAAATTTGAAATAAAATTATGATTTTTTGTTGCTTTAAATAATTTTTAATTGAAAATTAAAATTTTAAAAAATATATTTAAAAAAGGAACTAGAACTGAAACCATCGTAATTGGACCTGGAATTGTTGGAACCGGAACCAGACCAGGAGTTGGATCCATCAATTTCGAAACTAGACCCAGAACCTCCCGGATCTGGTTCAATTTCGGTCCCCAAAAACCTAGAGCCAAAACTGCCGATTCCAGAAACAGGGTCATGCCTACTCAATGTTGAGTTCAGGTGCAAAGATTATCGTGCATGAGCCTATGCCAACATCTATTTAATAGTGTGATTTCTTATTGTATTGATCAGCATAGACCAAAAATTGGCCTTATCATATATTGGCACCTTCAGCCAGAATTGACATGGCATGCGACAATACTAGCACAAATTGCAAAATGTGCTTACTAGCATGGTGATCTTAACTAAATGCATTTTGAAGTGCATGGCAGGCATTCTATACCTGCAACAGAAGGCATGCCAAATACATTTCTTTTCCGTTTTATGTTTTGGTTATTTTGGGCTTATTCCTTGTCTAGTTATCTAGTGGGTTTGGAGAGTAAAAGAAAAGGAAAGAAAGGCTAAGCTTAAGATGTCATCATGTTCTAGCACGCATTAACAACTGTTATCAATAACTAAGAATCAGACAACACAACTTGGTCCCCTCTGTTGTCCAGTATGAACTAGTGGCTTCTTGAGTCATGCATTAGTTTGCGCTAGGTTAAGATATTTGGAATGTGAGTTTTTTTTTTTTACTATCTTCTTTGTCTATCTCATGTCTTTTTTATTATTGAGCAATATGACTATTCCTTTGGAGTAACAGAAAATTTTCCAAAGACAATGATGATTTGACTACATAGATCCTCTTCCCTCATTAGGAGTGTTTTTAGCAATTGATTACTTTTGAAAGGCTCGAAAGGAAGGAAAGCAGTCAGCTTCGGGGTGGGTATAGGTCAAATAATCTATCAAGTGAGTCAACCCATTTGAGTTCTATGGAAGCCTAGCAAATTCCATCTTTTCCTTGGATGGGGTTACATGGTAAAAGCAAGATAATAGGTTGTGCCATTCTCTTTATAACAAACAGTAAGGAAAGTCTTTTTATAAAGTTGTCAAAAATTCTTGAAACTTTTCTCAAGTTTTAAACTAGAAGGTGATGTGACTGCAGAAAGAACCTCTCAAATTTGGTCAAATAAGAGTTCTTGGCATTGGTTCTAGTCATTAAAGGCTCGACTTAAGCATTCCTATCAACCGGTATTTTTCTGTTCTTTGTTTCTTAATAGGTCATGTGTTGCTTGATGTTTTGTGCAGGAAGAGGTCAAAAGTGCAGGGAAAGCAATTCAGTTGATGGGTGCTTCCTTCTTAGAGTTGTGCACAGGTTTGTGTATGCTGTTTTTCTCTTTGACAAACATATATTGGTGAATATATTGAAAGAGAGTTAGAGATGTTTAAAACAGTTTAAAACATGAGTTAGGCAATTTAATCCATAATTCACTTTCACCAAACAGATACAATTAAGTTTGACATGTCATCTTCCAAAAATCCCATTTATATGACATGGTAGCATCATTTTGCCCCCACTTGTAGAAGCTGCATTCGATCTTGAACTTGCATACTCATAGAAAACACAATGGCACCTTGAGAAGGAAGGCTTAAATAGACTGGTTTATCAGATGGACCTTTGCTGCGGGAAGTGAAGAAGCTGCTGGAGTCGCTTAAACAAACATTTGTGATGTGGTTCATTATTTCTAATTTGTGATTGATGTGCCTTTCATTCTTATCTTTTTCATTATCCTCATCTCTTACAACTTTTCAATTGAATTTCTGATGGCTACTATTATTTTTTCATATTGGCTTGGTATATCCATTGTGATCTTGACTTGATAAATTGACATGGACTTAGTACCAAACAGAAAATCATCCTCCAAGAAGAAGTGGCAAGGGTAGGGACCGAGAAAGACATGTTAAGAATTACATCTTGATCGGTCATTTGATAAAACATCTCATTTTGCTGCTTCAAGCCCTAGAATACTGGAAACGAGATTTAATTTATCATCTTAGTCTTTGCGTGGAAGTTCTTTTGGCATTATCAATTCGTATGCTGCAAAAATCTGCTTCAGGGGCATGATTGCGGAGCTGCCTCGTGTTCTCTTATTTCTTTCTAAACTTTTGGACTAGAAACACAATTTCTCTTTCAGCTGTCGAATCATGGTACATATTTCAAGTTCTGGGAGCCACTTTCCCATCTGTTTCTCGCTGATATCATAATTTGTTTGTAACTTCCTTTGTGTTGTTGCTAGGAAAATGCAACTACAATTACAAGTAATAATGCCCTGTGAGTTATCCGCAATTTCTAACTAGTGTTATTGTCATTTCCAGTGGGATCACATAGCCCAAAAGGACAACGAACTACTGTCATCTGTTTGAAACACCGTGCAACGCCGAAAAGGTTTCCTCGTCATCCTGGTATTCCAACGAAATCGCCACTATGACCGACCGGTGTAATGTTTTTTTTCTTGCGATACATAGGACAGTTGTAAGGTCTCTTCTTGCGAGAACAGTGCCTCTCATCTGCTTCCTAACTCTTTGTCTTGTTAGGTTATTATTGTTGCAATGCTGCATATTAGTTACCTGCTATGTGCTGGGCCATTTGAAATGCTGTTGCCATTTAGTTTGCCTTCACCTACAATTTTTACTGATTTGATGCAACAGCAAATCTTGCCTCATCAACATGGTAACAAGATTCAAACACTGTGTTATTGTCTTTATTTTCTTGTTCTGAAGGAATAGTCACAGTTAGCTAGCTACGTGCTCGTAATATTATCTAAAGAAGAAGGTGATGCCTTCAATCCATGGAGAAGAATGAGAAGGCTCATCCGCATCCCCTCTCATCTGTCTGACTTGTAGCTCATCCACTTTTAGCCAACTTGAACTCTAATTCAACATATTTGAGGTAGGCCACCTAATCCCACTGACAATGACTTTATGATTCTAGAAAGGACATCTGGTTTATTCATTTACCTAAATCACCAAATCTATCTATTCTTAATATATATATATAATGATAATGATAATAATAATTGATTGATTGTCTTGTATGTGTTTCCCACATCGTACATCCACAACAGCAAACAGGCCATAAGCCAAATCTTTCCTTTCTTAGGTCATTGAAATTAATATAAGCTTCGTGAATGATTAGAAGTAACCTTCCAAACTACTCTCCCCTCCTTGCATACCGAAGCCCAAAACCATGACCTCCTCCGACTCCTTCCTCCTCCTTGCGGCCATCGCCGGACTCCTCCTCTTGCGGGCTTCATCGCTCTCGGCCTCCACCGTTAACCCCTGGCTCCCCTTCCGGAACCTCTCCGGCTGCCGCCGCGGCGACGACAAGCCCGGCCTCGCCGGCCTCAAGCATTATCTCAAACGCTTCGGCTACCTCCCTACTTCGTCGGTGAACTCCACCGACTCCTTCGACGACGCACTTGAGGTCGCCATCCGGTCCTACCAACGCTTCTTCGGCCTCAACGCCACCGGCGAGATCGACGAGCCGACCGTCGACCGACTCATGTCCCCTCGCTGCGGCGTCGCCGACTTCGTCAACGGCTCCTCGGCCTTTCCTGGACGCAACCTGTACACCTACTTCCCGGACGCTCCTACTTGGCCCTTCTGGCGCCGCAACCTCAGGTACGCCATCACCGCCACCTCCGACGTCCCCATCGACCGGGCCGTCCTCGAGGCCGTCTTCGCCCGCGCCTTTGGGCGGTGGTCCGACGCGACCACGCTGACGTTCGAGGAGACGGACTCGGCGGCGGACGCCGACATAACGATCGGTTTCTACCGGGGCGCGCACGGGGACGGGGAGCCGTTCGACGGGGTACTGGGCACGCTGGGGCACGCCTTCTCGCCGACGGACGGGCGGCTCCACCTGGACGCGGCCGAGGCGTGGGTGGCCGAGGGAGACATGACGAAGGCCAGCTCGGACGTGGCGGTGGACCTGGAGTCGGTGGCGGTGCACGAGATCGGGCACCTGCTGGGACTCGGCCACTCTGCGGCGGCCGACGCCATAATGTACCCGGCGATCAAGACACGGGCTAGGAAGGTGGAGCTCACGACCGACGACGTCGAGGGGATTCAGAGTTTGTACGGGAGCAACCCGAACTACCGAGGCGCGATGCCGTCGGCGCCGTCGACCAGCAGCCCGGAGACGAACGGTGGAGCGCCTGCGCGGCGGTTGCGGGACGGGTTGGCTGTGACCGTTATAGCGGTTGGGTTGTCATTGCCTTTACGGTAGTAGTAGAACTCGAGTAGGATTGACAACGTTTTTGAGCTTTTGTTCTACTTGGGGATTCATTCGCATCTTATTACACCATTTCTTTCTCTTTTTTCTATTATTTATTTTGTAATTTATATATTATCCGTAGTCTACAAGAAAGTTTATCTTCTTTTTAGTTGGATTATCATGTTGCCATCAAATCAAATGGGAACGATAAGTTTATACATAAATTTTTGAATGATCATCATCTAGATTTAGAATATCTCCAATTGATCGTTCATTATTATTCTATGAGATTTACAAAAGGAATTTTAATTTTTATGTGGTATTTCTTATGTCATCCAACTCATGTGTACATGTTTTTATTTGAACATTAGAAGAGGAATATATATTTTCTGTTCAAATATTAAATTAAATTTTATTGTCAAATATGATTTTAATTTAATAATCGATAAGAGTTCCTATCATTATTGTTAGACTAATAAAGGACACATCTTATGTTTTAGATATACGATTTAGAGTAGTGATGAGATAGCGGAAAAGAAAAAGATTAGGATCGAGAGATTATAAATTATCATGTTTAATATGATTTTTTTTTTATATAATCATCATCTTTTCGAGAGATTTTAAAACATGATATCAAAACGAGTTCAATTTTTAAGATCAACAACTCCCATCAATAATCTCAAAGTCAAATTCGATCTTGAAGAAATAGATCGATAGAGAGCAAATCACGTTAGAGGTCTTTTTAGAGAAAGAAATAAGATGATGAAATTTCTCTTAGAGGGAGAAACTAATGGAGAGAGAAAATCCAATAAGAGAAAAAGCTTAAGGAGGGAAATTATAGAGAGAGAAAATTTAAGGAGAGAGTAATTATCGATTAAAAAATTCAAGGAAAGACAAAAAATCATGACAATTATTAAATAAGAGAAGATATCATGATTAAGGAAGCATTTGACACAGATAGACTTTACTAGGACAAAGATGATCGATAGAAGGGATTGCCATGGCACCAATTAATTGATAGAGAAAGATTTGAAAGTTTGATCAAGTTTCAAGGCATGCCATAAGTGTTTTTACAAAGTTTAATTAGGGAAGGATGCTGAAATATTTAGTAAAACTTTATGATTAAATATAATTTTGGTTTAGGAGTCTTAGTCAAGATAGAATTTTTTATAATAGTTGAAGTTAAAGTCTTAAGTTTCTCTCTCTATAAATAAAAGGCTCATGCAATGCCTTACATATACAATTATGAGAAGAGATATGGGGCTTGTGAGATTATAAATTATCATGTTTAATATAAGTTTTAATTTTGATGTATTTTTATTGATATCCATCATGATTACCAGAGATTTTTCAATATTTTTTATGTTCTTTTCTAAATACATTAATACAGAGTGTTCATCGACAATTGGATTGAAAACGAAGACGGATGCTGATTAAGCTAAAAATATTAAGCATAACAAACATTTTGTTCTTATAGATTAGATAATTTTATTTTGATTGAGTTACTTTTATAAAGAAAAAAATGAAAAAGATAAGTCAATAAAACATTTTTTTTAACTCTCTCAAATCAAAATTCCTTCCTTCCATTCTCAAATGACGATACAAGCAATTCTAACTTCATATATTATCTTAATTGAATTCTGTGTAATAATCAATGTATCTTTTTGATTCTATATCTAATCTACATGTGTTGAATAAAAAATAAATCCCATATGCTTTTATTATGTGTTATGTGTTTTTTTTGGAAGATTGACCAATAACTAATACTACCAAAGTTAAAAAATCAAAAAAAAAAATTCCAACTCAAATAATGTCCTTAATACCTGAGACCATTCCAACTCAATAATATTGATGAATTGAAATATGATGATAAAAATATATATCACAATCAATTAAGACTGTTGTCTATTTATATATGTTGGGAGAATTTTTCTCAATTGAGCAACGAGATATCCTCGTGTGTCGGGGAAATCTTATCAATATCCAACCGTGTGTGTCTTCTTCTGATAAGAAAGAAGAAGAAAAGAAAGGTTGATGTCTCCATTCACAAACATGCTCTAATCTTTTATTGGGGAAATAGTAGGTGATGAGCTCTCACATATCATTCTCGTTTTCCATCTACAATGAAACTAGTAATCTATGAAGGAAGTAGTTCGAATCTTTCTTGCTCCATGCGGCACAGCGGCGGTCAGGCGGTATAGAGATGAGCGGGAAGCTTGGGCTCCGCGACGGCCTGCAGCGGCACCTTCCGGGGCGTCGACAGCCCGAAGATCTCCTCCATGCTCAGGTCCTCCGCCTTCTTCCCCGGCGGCAGCCGCCACTTGAAGCCATGCAGCAGGTTGGCCAGGCTCAGCTGGATCACCTTGAGGCCGAGGCTGTAGCCGGGGCACATGCGCCGCCCGGCCCCGAACGGCAGCAGCTGGAAGTCGTGCCCCTTCACGTCGATGGGGCTGCCGAGGAACCGCTCCGGTCGGAACTCCTCCGGGGCGTCCCAGATGGAGGGGTCCCGGCCGATGGTCCACACGTTTACCAGCACGCGCGTCCCGGCGGGGATGTCGTAGCCGTCGAAGGTGGTGTGCTCGCGGGAGAGGCGGGGGACGAGCATGGGCGCCACCGGGTGCATCCTCATCGTCTCCTTGACGATGGACTCCACGTACGGCAGCCGGTGCACCTCCTTCTCCTCAACCCACCGCTCCCGACCGACCACCCGGTCCAGCTCCTCCGTCGCCTTCTCCAAGACCTCGGGGTGCTTGAGCAGCTCGGAGATGGCCCATTCGACGGTCACGGCGGAGCTCTCGGTGCCGCCCGCGATCAGATCCTGGTGCATCAGTTCAATCATAGTGCATGTTAGAATCAGGATCAGCAATCAAATGATTCGAGTCGAAATCAACGAAGAGAACGGACCTGAGTGAAGGCCTTGACGCCATGCCTCTCAAGCTTGACGTCCAAGTCGGGGTCGTCAGCGAGCTGCAGGAGCACGTCCACCATGTCCCTGGCCACGAACTCGTCCCCCTCGCGCCGCCGCCGCTGGTTGTGCTCATCCAGCACGTGCTCCAGGAAGCGATCGAACCTCTTGCTCAGCTTCTTCATCCTCCTGATGTAGCCATGCAGGTCCAGGAAGTCGAGCCACGGAATGGAGTCGCCGATGTTCATGACCCCGTTGAGCAGGAACAGCTCGTCCAGCATCTGCTTGAACTCCTCGGGCGACACGATCGCCGCCGCCTCCGACCGGTCCACGTACTTCTTCCCCAGCACCATGCGGCAGATGACGTTGAGGCTGACGGTGGAGAGGTGGTCCTTGAGAAGGACGGGCGTGCCGGCGGACTCGAACAAGCCCCGGAGGAGCGCGCGCACCTCCGCCACCCGTATGTACTCGTACGACTCCAGCCGCTTGGCGCTGAACAGCTCCAAGAGGCACATCCTGCGCGCCTGCCGCCAGTAGGCGCCGTACGGGGACCAGGTGATGTCGGAGTAGTTGTAGGTGGTGTACTTCCCGGCGGCGGTCTTGGGGCGGGAGACGAAGCAGATGTCGTGGGTCTTGAGGAAGAACCTGGCCGCCTCCACGGAGGAACCGACGACGACGGGGAAGGAGCCGAAGCGGAGGTACATGAGGGGGCCATACTTTTGGGAGAGCGCGTGCAGGGAGCGGTGTGGCAGCGAGCCGATCAGGTTGAGGTTGCCGATGATGGGCCACGGCCTCGGTCCCGGCGGCAGGTTGAGCTTACGCAGCCGACCGACGACAGCCCTCAGGAGCACGCCGACCAGAATCACGCACAGGCATATGCCCCATGACAGAACCTCCATCGGTGATCGCAGCAGCCAACAAAGAGAACGAGAAGGAGTTGGTGGTGGCTTGCAATTGCGGAGAGGTCTGTATTTATAGTCAGAAAGGCCATGGATTTCTACTCTGCTCTTTCTTCACCCCTTCCCTTCGAGCAAACAAGTCGTTGTTTTATGCTCCGCGAACACAAATCGTAGTTTAATGCAATCCAATTCTTGTTCGATCGACTTACACCTAAAGAATAATCAAATCTGTGTCACGACGACGACAGTCCGGAGAAGTGTTCGATCACCAGACTGCGTTGTCAGCGTGGGTGATCTCCTTCCTTGGAACTTGCAGGTGAAGAAGCTTCAGTTTCACTTGCAGACGCAATCTTGCAGGTCAACCAAGTAAGCCTCCTCCCCATTGTCAATCTTTAATGCGTTCATTCATGATCTCAGTTTGCTTACAATTGTCTTCTTCCAATCTCTCGCCAATAAACAAAGAGATATGGCTCGGATATCACAACCAATAAACATTGTTGCTGGCAACGACGTGAGATCTTGTTTACCACACCACCAAGTCCGCCGTGCAAATGTCAACCACATCTGTGCGGTATGATCGGTATTTATTCTATTATCGAACATCTAAAAATATTGAATAAATGAACGATTATATCAAACGGTACAAGTTGATGTATTTTTTATATTTAAAATCATGAAAAATATGTAGCTTATGTTAGATTATATAGTCTTATTTAATTAGATAAGATATATTATAGATTTAATTAGATTCTTACTATCGTCGTTATTGATTAATAAAAAAAATTTAATTATAATATGATATATCTTTCAATTATCATCTGTCTATCGCATACATTATCTCTATCTCCTACTTCTATCGTGAGGCTCCACAAGCTCCATAGCTTCATTGTGATGTTGAGCCACATAGGGTTGAAGTTTGACGATCGATCGACTCAATATTATTTTTTGGATCAAAATTTTGATGAAGAAAAGAATTATCGTAAAATAAAATCAAGCGTAAAATTGAAAGAAAATAACATTTATTGTTTGTAAAGTCAAAGCCCCTATCAATGGAAATAGACATGAAAGAAAATTTATGGATGCATAAAAATACAAATTATTTATGGACAACACATTAATACTTGTAACATGTTGCGATCATTGTCGATCTTTGAACTCCTCCTCTCTTTGCTTTTGGAACCTGCTCTTAGGATTTTGGATAGGAGTTAAAGGATTTTTCGTAATCGTTAGATGAAATTTTGGGCCATTGGAACATGAGAAAGAAAGGCTATGGCCGAAAGAAGAAGTTAGTTACAACGATGTAGAATTCTTTCTTCTTCTTTTTTTTTTTTTTTTCCTTCTTATTGCTTTTCACAGCTCCGCAAAACTAGGGCTGATTGGCTCTTTGCTATTGAGTTCATCCTTGATCATGACTTCCTTAATTAGATAATTTATGTCTCATTGAATCTTCCTCTGAGGCTTTCTCTTTCTCTATTTGTAGGTTGGAGATCTTGCTTTGGTCCATGATATAGTCAACATTATCATGCTTGAAGTATATAAGAGTTTTACTTGTATTTGGAGTTGGCATCACCCTCTTTTTATGGTCGCTGTTATTTGGGTGAGAGCTACCATAATCTTAGTCCAACTAAGATTGAGAATGAGGTTAGTGGGATGTTGCGATATAGTTGAGAGCTATTGAGATCATCCCTGATCACGACTTCCTTAACTAGGTAATTTATGTCTCATTAAATCTTACTCTCAAGCTTTTTCTTTTTCTATTTGTAGGTTGGAGATCTTGCTTCGGTCCGTGATATAGCCAATATTATTATGCTTAAAGTATATTGAAGTTTTACTTCTATTTGGAGTTGGCATCACCCTCATTTTATGGTTGCTCCTATTTGGGTGAGAGCTATCATAATCTTAGTCCAACTAGGATCGAGGGGACATTGCGATATAGGTTTTGCTTAGCCAAATTAGTTAAGAGCTATTGAGATCATCCCTGATCACGACTTCCTTAAGTAGTTAATTTACGTCTCACTGAATCTCACTATGTGGCTTCCTCTTTCTCTATTTATAGCTTCGAGATCTTGCAAGGACAACAACGACAAAGATGATAAGCAGGAAAGGCTTTTATTGGAGAGCAAAAGTTGCATGGCTCTTGTGATGTTGCATGGCTCTGATGGGGCACATTCCCTGGTCATATAGGAGGAAAGGCTCTGTGCAAGAAGACATTATTGTTTGTCTCTGTCACCCACTGTCAATCTCAATCAGAAGAAGCCAAGATTAAAACTGGCCTGATGAACACAACTTATTTTTCTTTTACTTGAGAAGACAAGCATGTTGTTGCTGGCCATATTACCAACCGATGGCAAGCACTTGCAGTGGACCAAGGCAGTGGCCTAATTTAGACACTACTATGCTGCCAAAATAACTCAGATCACCTGAACTTTGTGCTGTTTATTGCATTATGTCAGACGCAATAAAAGGTCCAAGTGTAGAGCTGTCTGCAGTCTAAATGGTGATCATTTCATAATGCAAAAAGAAAATTCTCTTGCCTATTCCGAGCAAGCTTTTGCAACAGAGGGATGATGCTGTTATGCAGGCTGCCCAAAGAGAATGCATGAGAGGACAAAATATCTAGTTATCATGTAAACAAGGGTAAAAATGCTGCTACAGAAAAGTTAGTGAAGAATAAGAAATGCAACTTGAAACTCACATTGGAGAAGGCTGTTCCAGCAATCCTTTTCTTTTCTTTTCTTTTGCAAAGGATAAGTGGCGAAGGGCTGTTCCAGCAATCTTCCTCCTTTTTTTTTTTTTTTTTTTGCAAAAGGTAAATGATGAATTTGAGATTTGAGCCCAAGAATTGGATATCAGATTCGATGTTTGACACAGATGGAACATTTAGGACAGATCAGCGTATATGTTGAAGCTTGTACAACCCTCTGTCAAAAGAGGTTATCAGTTGCAAAATTCACTGTTACATTCCACATCGACTCCATCTATCATCTCCGATCTGCATTTGCGCCTTTCAATAATTCTTTCATCCATAATCATGTGCCACGTCTAAGGGTCAATTAGATACAAATGCCTGCATGCACAAAATAACAAGCTTAGAAAAGTGGGGTGCTCTTAAACTCAATTTACAAAAGGGGCCAGCCTTTTCTTTATGATATGACCCTTTTTTTTTTTTTTTTGCTTCGAAAATGTAGAGTATTGCCTCACAAAATTATTGCAGCTCACTCTGTTTTCATTGTACTTCTAGCATGTAAAATAAGTCAGACATAGTGTAAAACTGATGTCCTACAAGTCAGAAAATTGATGCATTCGACATGTTTAAAGATTGAACATCTAGAAAATGAGTTCTATAGAAACACAAGCTACATCCCCAAACAATTGTTTGGTGAGGGACCAAAAACAATCACAGGTGTGTCCATGTATGCATTTAGCCAATCAGAGAAGACCATGTAGATGCTTACAAAATGCTTTCTTCTTGACTCTTATATGAATGCCCATATACCTGATCTCCTGTAAATTTTATTTGCCTATGTATCAAGTAATGCTAATTAACCAGAACTGATTCAGTATAGGGATGTTCTTTTGTTGTTTTCACCATTTAGGAGGCCATACTCTTTGGCTCTGCTAAGTACATGCTATGGCACACTCAAATTTTGGCCTTCGATGGATATTTTCACTTATTTTAGCAGGCAGACTATAATAATTTACCAGGATGAACTATTTATTTGTATATAACAAAGAGAAGGGGCTTAATCAAGTACCGAGAAGATGTTGCAATGCCCAGGATCAGCGATGTGAGCCATTAAATTGTCTAGCGGACCCTCTTTAGTGTAAATAGCTTGGAACCAAAATCCCATGAAAGCGAGCATTGCTAATCTGCCATTCTTAATCTCCTTAGTCCTCAGGACCATCACCGGCTCCGGTGACCCACGACCCCACATCATAAAATCAAACCACAGTCCACCAGGATAGCCTACATCAGGCTTGGGATTTTTGCGGTTTGGCAACTTGGGCTCGATATCGACGCACCCAGGATTCAGGTAGTCCGCCCACCTTCTTCCCTCGACCCATCCCATCAGAGCCATTTGAACTACAAATAATGTCAAAGGATCCGCAAAGTACTGCTGAGCCCCGGCATCATACCACGAGAAGTTCTCAATAAATCCAAGCTTCTCCAGGCATTCGGGGATAAGAATGCCGGCGACAGCAAGCATTGCCCATCTACTGTGCATTAGTTCGGCCTGAGCGAACCACCGAAGTAGCTCAGGGTCAGATCCTGTAATATCCACAGCAATCAAGGGATCAGTAACTGCAAGTGTTGGTCCTGTTCTTCTAATAATTTGGTCTTTGAGGCATTTCATCATACACAAAGAGCACCGTAAAATGCGACAGGCAAATAACACCTCATCATGATGATTATGCCGAATGCTTACCTAGCCCAAGAGGATCAAACCCAAAGTCTCCAGGAAGACTACATGGCCATGCAGATCAACATTAGTAACCTAAATTTTGTGAGGCCAGCCAGATAAAGCAAACTTGGAAAAAGATGGAGGACCAGCTCACCTGCCATCCAGCCACTCAGGAGGTGAGCTCCCAGGAAACCACAGAGGTCTATCGGGAGGCAGTGGCTGGCACACACTGGACACTCCTTTAGTTGCATGTAAGCGAGTGGGGGGCCTTGAACAAGCCCTGGTGTTCCCTGGAACCGGCTTGGAAGCCTGCGCTCTGCCATCCATCATCATGCGATAGCAAGCGTATTTAGAATGTGGCGACAAACAGCTTGCGGAACTTAATGAGAAGGAAGCAGAGGAGAGAAGGATGCAAGCCTGCCACAGACCTGAGATGGGAACTGCAGAGCGCAGAGGAAGCAATTGCCAGTGCCATGGATGAGCGACCGCCTGCACTTTTCCATGAGGAGCTCGCCCTTATCGAGTGGGGAGTGGATATGGGAGGACTCGGCGTCCATGCATCAAGCACCAATGAGAGGTCAACATGTGTTTGGAAGGTGATGCTGAGAGAGAGGATGGCAATTAGGGTTCTTGTTTTCCTTGCTCAAATCCGGTCAAATTCTACAGTGGAGAAAGGAATATTTTGATGTATTTCAAAATAAAGAAAAATATATCATTTTTTTAAACCTAAATTAGGTCTATAAATTTTAAGAAATTTTATAATTTTTATTTTTATTTTATAAGAAATATAATAAAAAAATATAGTTATTCTCGCTTACCATGTTTCTCAATGAACATATAATGTTTTTACCACTAAACCAAAAACATTATAACTCTATTTAAGAATATTATAGTTGATTTTTAATTGATTAAAATTCTCACCATGCATAGCTAGCCATCTTGGTAATGGTGGTTTACCGGCAGATTCGAACCGTTGGATCAAGATCGTAAGGCTACAAAGAGGCTCACACGTTAAATACTCGAGTTCTACTTCACTCGGCCTCCCGCCCGTCTTATGACTTCCGATCCCTCTCTTCCATGGCGAAAACCCTAGCTTTCTGCCAATTGATGTCTGTTTCATCTCTTCTCGTGGAGCAGCGTGGACGATCCGATCGATTCGTAGGGCTTTGTTGAAGAATTGATTGGGATCAGATCATGGTGGAGATCTTTTCCTCCCGGTGGAGAATGCCGTTCCAGCATCGCCCGCGATGGCTGATGGGACTGCTCGCCGGCCACAGGACGCTGGTTTTGGTGCTCTGGATCGTGGGATTCGCGCTGGTGTTCGGGTGGCAGCTGAGCTCGATGGACGGCGTCGCGTTCTTCCGGAGGGGGCCGGTGGCGCGGCCGGTCCCGAGGCTGCGGCCTGTGGCGTACAATTTGACGGATTTCGGCGGCGTTGGGGACGGGAAGACGCTCAACACTGAGGCGTTTGAGCGCGCGGTGGAGGCGATTTCGACGCTTCGGGCCAGGGGGGGCGGGCAGCTCAACGTGCCGCCCGGACTCTGGCTCACGGCACCCTTCAATCTCACCAGTCACATGACTCTCTTCCTCGCGGAGGGCGCAGTGATTCTGGGAATAGAGGTAAATATTCTAGTTTTTCGAGTGAAAAGGTGTAACAGTGAAGATATTTAGGAAGGGTTGATGAACACTAGCCTTGTTTCTAGATCCACATGGTACTTTGCAACTTTTTGTTTATGCAGAATTTGGAATGTAGGTCATCATCAACAAACAGGGTGTTCATTTAATTAGAATTCATGTTCTCCTTCTCAGTTTTACACACATCTTCTCTAATGTTCTTGTGATGAACCAAACCTGTTACCAGTCATTTTGTGCATCATGCTCAGTTTAAGCATAATATCTAATTATATATAGTAGTCATATGATCATTCACTTTTGTCAATTACTCGAGCTTTTTCTTAATCAGGATGAGAGTTATTGGCAACTGATGCCTCCTTTGCCATCATATGGATATGGGCGGGAGCACAAGGGGCCTCGATATGGAAGCCTCATACATGGTCAAAATCTGAAAGATGTTGTTATAACTGGTCAGCACATTTACTTTTATCGTGGCACTTCATATTTCTCTTCATATGTTTTTTTTCATAAAGTGAATCCTTTTCTGAGGGAAAACTGAATTAGAAGCTAAAGTCACTGGAAATTGTGACCTAAATCAATTTATTAATCACAACAAATTATAAGGAAGACTAAATTAGAAGGTGTTTTCTTGTTTTCTCATAAACTATATGGACCTCTGCAGATACCTGTTGCCTCTTACAGATGTGTGCATAAACTATCGCAAAGAATGAACAACTTAGTTAATATACCACAAAAGCCAAGCTTTTTTTTGGTGAAAGGCCATAAGTATTAGTGATGCATAGTTGATAAGTTTACAATTATATAAGCATCAAGTATTTCTCAGAGTTGACCACCAAAACTCATGAAGTCTGGATTTGAAGACACTTTGTCAAAGAGACTTTAAGTCAGTGGTCTTCTTTTTCAATAACTTATTCCAAGATATGCTCTAAGGAAGATTCTTCTTAATGGTCCATTGAAAATCAGATATCCTAGTTGTATTTTCTAAATTTTTTTGTCACCTCATCATCTTTATTCAGCTTAATTAGAACCATTGCTCCAAAAATTAGTATGGTTTCATTCAGAAACCTCTCAAGGCCAAGTTTCATTTTTGTTCTTTTCCATCCTCACATGCACATCAATGAGCTCCTAGCTGTTTATCACCTGGAATAGCATGGTAATAGAAGGACAAGGTCACACCACCTAACAATCAGTGATTCACCAGCATTAAGGGGAATGTTTTGCAAGAAGTTAAACTTCTTTGGTCATTATTCTTTCTTGCAGCATTTACGAACTTTTGTTCTTTATGAATACATGGGAAAACATGATGCTTTATTTCAATCGTTCACCAAAACATATGTAGAAAGGTTTTTGTTGAAAACTTTTCTGTTTCTTATTAGTATATATATCTTCGGTAGTCGGTGTTGTCAAACAACTTCTGAAAAAGTGTATGCAGTGCGTGGATTGATTTCTAGAATTGGTGTGTCTCTATGTTGTTGCAGATGTATGATCTGATAGTCATAATTTTTTAGAACCTCATATTAACTGAATGCCTGATAGTTTTTTATGATTTCATTGCTGATGAACCACTCGAATGATGCTTTTGTGATTGAGGTATTGTCGATAAGCATTGTGGAAGTACCTTGCTTGCTTACAGGCATTTCTTATATATGAAACAGGACATAATGGTACAATAAATGGTCAAGGTCAAGTGTGGTGGACGAAATACAAGAAAAGAATCCTCAACTACACGAGAGGACCTCTTGTGCAGCTCATGTGGTCCAAGGATATAGTCATCTCTAACATAACTCTGCGTGACTCCCCTTTTTGGACACTGCATCCCTATGACTGCAAGAATGTAACCATCTCACATGTTACCATCTTGGCTCCTGTTTCCGGAGCTCCAAACACAGATGGTATTGACCCAGGTAAGCATGCTTTCATGGGCATAATTTTGTTATAAATACTGATGAGTACGTTGTGGACTTTAGAAGGATTAATCATTAGATGTCTTTCTTCTGTTTTACCAAACCATCTTATTTAATAAGTTTTTTTTCAGATCTCTTACTTATAATTTATAAATCGAATACTTGAATCTTTTTGCTATTAACAATATGTGAGTTGGTTCCTTTTGCTGACTTACCACTCTCGACCACTCTTTCTTCATAATGCTTAAAGAAACAATGATGCACACATATTTGCTCCTGTTATTTATTCTCAACCAAAAATCAATTAAATAACTCAATCTGATTCATAATACCCAGATCTAATTTGCAGTTTGTGTGAATTCACTAATAATCTTTTTCATTAACCACTATTGTTCTAATTCTGAGAGCTTCTCTTGCTCTCTGCAGATTCTTGCGAGGATGTGTTGATAGAGAACTGTTACATATGTGTCGGTGATGATGCAGTAGCCATAAAGAGTGGCTGGGACCAGTATGGCATAGCATATGGGCGTCCATCTGCTAACATCACACTCCGTAATCTCACTGTTCAATCTGTGGTGAGGTAAGATTTCCTCAGCTATTAACATGATGGGTAGGTGCAATTATATCCTTACAAATTGACAAAGTTACATATTTATCCCCCAGAAGTTGTAGATACATTGTGTATGCTTGCAAAATATATTTATCCCCCAGAAGTTGTAGATACATTCTGAGCATCCTGTATCTCCTGCTGCAATTGTTGGAAGATGATTTAACTACCAATATTTTGGACTTCTCCAGATTAACCCTTTAACCTGACCCACCCTCTAACTTCAAAATTTTTTTCAATCTGTTAACACTAATTAATAGGAGCTCCAGGGAAGATTGCTGTCATCAGCAGACAAGTAATGGAAGGAGGTCTCCTGCAGCTCTAAGAAAATCCTGTGTTTTTTGTTTTTCTGATTTAAACAGAAAATCACTGGACAAAAAACTAGAACAAATAAGGGGATAAGCACCTCTGAGTTTTTGAGCGTAAGACAAGGTGAACCCTTTGTTAGGATAAGGTCCAGAGACATAATTTTAGGTTTCAACACTGTGGTTAGACTACTTATGTGAAAGAGTGGCTTATTTTTATATAGGTTTCTCGTCCCAAATTGAGCTTCTAACTTTATTAACAGTTGGCAGGTTAAGGAAGAAATTCGAGGAATTATTTCTGCTCAGCTTAATTGTCGACTGTTTTAAGCTTTTCTATCATTCTCATATTTTCATTGGACCTATATTTGTTGATCACAGTGCTGGCATATCTATAGGCAGTGAGATGTCTGGTGGAGTTTCAAATGTCACAGTGGAAAACCTTGTTGTCTGGGAGTCAAGACGAGGTGTGAGAATAAAGACAGCCCCAGGGAGAGGTGGTTACGTACGCAACATCTTCTATCGAAATGTGACCCTCGATAATGTTCGTGTCGGAATTGTGATAAAGACAGATTACAATGAGCACCCTGACGAAGGCTTTGACCCTACCGCTGTGCCCATAATCAAGAACATAACTTATAGTGGAATCCACGGCCAAGGTGTTCGTGTTCCAGTTCGGATCGACGGCAGTGAAGAGATCCCTGTCGAGGATGTAAGCTTTCAGGATGTGTCTATTGGTTTAAGCTACAAGAAGAAGCATATCTTTCAGTGCTCCTTTGTAGAGGGTCGTGTAATAGGATCTATTTTTCCTGCACCATGTGAGAACCTTGACCTGTATGATGAGCAGGGAAGGCTGGTGAAGCGATCGTCATCACAGAACAGTACAGACATAGATTACGACATTTAATTTTTGTTGTTAGGTTAATGGTAATATTGGTTACTACATTGCGGCAAACACTCTTTCAAGCGCGTATATTGAGCTGTTCACACCCTGGCTTGTAAATATAGAGGATTTTCTAGTGTTCATTTTTGTATGGATATGAAATTTTTGGCTCTTGGAATGTGATCTTGTACTAGTTTGCTTTGCCTCTCATCTTCTCTACTCTTAAATGACTAGGTAAATAAGAATCTCCTTCCAAAAGAGATTTATTTTTTATTTGGTGGATTGCTTCAGTTTCTTATTACCTTTATAAGTATTCTGTCAGGGAGAAGAAGCAAGATGCTTTTTCTTTTAGTTTTCTTCTTATATTATTCTTTTTCTTGTTCTCCAAGATAAAGATTCTAAAATGTTTAATATTTTCTTTTATTATAGAAAAATCTTTAACACTCTGTATCGTATATTGGTTATACATATATATATATAGTTTTAATTATAAAATAAATTAAAAAATAATTTTTTGTTTAAGAATAAAATCTTATTGGAATGAATTGACAAGAGAAATAATTTATCTCTTAATGAAGTTGTGACCATCTCTCTACCAGAGAAAGGAATTTTGGAAAACACCCATCAATATATATATATATATATATATATATATATATATATATATATATATATATATATAAATATATATATATATATATATATATATATATATATATATAAATATAAGAGCTTTAGAACAAGCGGAGCTCAAGACGGGCATTGGATCGAACCCAACCAATTCGCCGTTCGCGGTCTTCGAGCCAATTTTACAGATTCAGTTTTCCCCTTCCATGGGTCGGATCATTGCTTGTGCCGATTGCGGGGCACTGAGAAGGAATGGGTTCACCGAAGAAGAAAGCGTCGGAGGTCGCAGCTCTGTTGGATCTGCAGCCTCACCCCGACGGTGGCTTCTACTTGGAGACCTTCAGGGACTCCTCCATCACACTCTCCAAATCTCAGCTCCCACCCCAATGTAAGCACTTACCCTTCTTCACCAGGTTCCTTGGATCATAATCTCTTCGCTCCATTAATATTTATGGATTAGTGAGACGTCGCACGAGTGCTGGAATCGACAGAAGCAACTGAATTCTTTTGGAAGCTTTTCGAGGGTTTTGATTCTGGGTTTAGGTTTAGAATCGGAGCATATTAGCGTGAATAGGATGCTCAGGTAGCAGACATGACATTACCTGTGTTTGTATGTAGACCTATCAGATGGTTTATTCCAAGAGGACTGTTATGGTTACATGTAATAACGGCGAAGGAAAATAAGATCAAAGGAAATTATTAGTTCCTATGTCCAAGGGAGTTTTTTTTTTTTGTTTTAATCGTATACACCTGGCACAGATCTTCCTATCCATCTTGCCTCCTCAAATATTTGGCTTGATCTCATGTATTAAGGGGAAAAATGAGAAACAAGATCAAGAAAGCCCTTGGTTTTATCCTTACTTCTGCCACAGATCTTTCTGTCCTTGGATTGACCTTGCCAGTTATTTTCATCTTGCTTCCTTGGTTGATAAATGATAGTGAAGCTACATACAATATAATATCATCTTTTCTTATGGATGCCTTTGTAAATTTATAGTTTTTACATCATTGACCTCAAAAGAAAATATTTAGTTTTCCCAAAAAAAGATTCTCTAATTCATTTTGCTGCATATGTTACTGCTAGACACCATGATTATGATTTCAGAACTAAAGTAACCCTTTTTCTGAGACTTTCTTTCCTTCCATAATTTCTTGATGTGTTCATCATAATTTTCTAAAAGTATATGCAGCCACATAAGTAGACATGGTCATATGATCGCCTTGTTGAAGGCGACCTGAAAACAAAATATTTAGTTTTCCCAAAAAAGATTCTCTGATTCATTTTGCTGCATTTGTTACTGCTAGACACCATGATTATCATTTCGGAACTAAAGTAACCCTTTTTTTGAGACTTTCTGTCCTTCCATAATTTCTTGATGTGTTCATCATAGTTTTCTAAAACTCTATGAAGCCACATAAGTAGACATAGTCATATAATCGCCTTGTTGAAGACCATATGGACTCCCAGTATCATTGCATATATAAAGTATTTGGCCACATATAAGATCCACATTAGCATGAAAATATCAACATCCTTGTTTCTGGAGAATTTGGTTGTGAATTTCCTTCATAATTCCTTTTGAAACATATTTATTTAAGATGAATCACGTATCAACTCTGGAATTTGACTCGTGACCACTTATAGTGTGACTGATGATGAATTTTATAAGACCAAACTTAAAGTTATTAGTTTTCGGGAGAAATATTGCTGATTATGATTTTAGTTTGTTCTATTTTCCTGTTTGCCTACTGCTTCTAATTGAAATCTCATCAGACAACATGGATCGTGCTGTGAGCTCAGCTATCTACTTCTTGCTTCCATCAGGGAATGTTGCTCATCTCCATTGTATCCCTTGTGCTGAGACCTGGCACTTCTACATGGGAGAACCTCTCACAGTACATCAGCTTCCTTATTTTGACTTGTTTGCTAAAATGCACCATTCATATGAAACTAATTATGTTGTTCCTTTGTGAATTGGACATGAACCAGGTGTTTGAACTACTAGATGACGGCCAGGTAAAGTTGACCATCGTAGGTCCAGACCTGGAAGCGGGTCATCGCCCCCAGTATACAGTGCCACCAAATGTGTGGTTTGGTGCTTTCCTTACCTTGGATGTTGAGTCCTCTCCTGATGATGGCAGTGTTCTTGTCAAAACCAGCAGCCGAGATCCCGAGCTGCACTATTCTCTGGTCGGTGTGACTTGTGCCCCAGCGTTTCAATTCGACGACAATGAATTAGCCACACTTGCTGAGCTCAAGCCTCTCTATCCGAAAGCTGAGCCTTTCCTGAACTACCTCATAACTTCCAAATAGAAAACAGATCCTTGCTATGCTTCGCCCTCTGTCCAAGGGAATCCTTCTCCACTTTCTAAGTGGAGGTTGGGTGTTCTATCATGGTAGAGGGTGTCTGTGATATTATTCTGCTTTTCATAAACAAAAACTCTTTATGATATGTTTTGTTCAATCATTGTGCTTTATGATTTTGTGGTTGGAAGCATTAAACGCATGCTTAGATATATTCCCCCTCTCAAAGTTCCAAAGGTATGATATTAAGCTGTGAATCAATCAGACAATTAGTTGAACGGTATCATGAGAGGAATGTGGCATGACAAGGGTTAAAGCTAGTCAGATAGCATCTGTGGGAGTCAGTTTCCACATCTAAGTGGTGCCAGATGTGATGAAAACACGAATGCTTCTTATATTTTTTATATCCATATTTGAATTTTGCTATTTAAAATCTTCTACTTGAGTTTAGCTGAATATATCTCAAGGTCTTATCAATTGCCTTTTATGTTATAAGATATTCTCATCTGTTGTCTCTTGTTCTTCTCTATATTATCCCTATCCAAAAGGAAAGTACAACTGATAGATCTAAATTAATTTTTAATTACATATGGATTTTTCAAAGCACTTGTTTTTTCTCATATGTGCCTACTATTCAATGTGGATTCCTATTTGTTCCATTCTCTGATCATTTTTGACATATATGGTTACAGTTTCTGGAATTTGTATTTGCATTTGTCTCATATTAGCTGACTGGTGCTTGAATGGCCTTATGGAGCATAAGCAGAACCTGTGAAGTATGTGAATGTGACTGCCATGTCTGCTTCTTTGTTATCTTTTCAAGTGTCATTACAATTGGATGAATGTGAAAGTACATGGCTCAGGATTGGATCAAAACTCCTTTATATCATTGTATCAATGAGTGGGGCTCATGATGGGCACCTGCTCATAGCACAGTGCATCGACAGTGAAGAACCCTTCAAGTTTTCAACTTTGGACTCGCTTGTCACAGATCGTCAGAGATCAGATGCCAAGATTGAGAGGACATTGTGATACTGTGCCATGTGGGAGTTCAACGTCAATGATCCCATTAAGGTTCCCTGTGGTATGCATCTATGTTCCTCTCCTATCCTTTATTTCTCTTTTCTCCATACTGTTCACCGTACTGTGCACGTCTGTTGATTGTTCAGATAAATTTGTGATGAGCGACGACATGTTGAACTATGCATGTTTGAAGCAATGAATACGATTTGTCATGTCACTGACAATTCTTTATTTGACTGAAAAATTTGCAGGGTGAGGAGATGACGAAGTCTATGTCGGCATTTCCCCATGAATCATTGCACTCGGCCCTACTATGCTCGGAACTGCCATCATAAACCCCTGGAAAATCTTCAAATATTTGATGAGAGGTCCAACACTCAACTTGCTATTATTTTAGCTTCCTCTACTCTGTGACAAAAAAAAAAAATCCCCCACGAATTATTGTTCTTGGCCCTGTTATGCTCAGCCAAGTTTCATTATCCGTTTTGATACCATAGCACTAGTGATAGAAAGATTTAGTGTGTTTTGTGCCAAATCAATCTGTTCTTTATGAGTTAGCCTATATTGCTGTGAAGCTTGAGAATTCAACCCTTTAGATTCAGGAGGAGGTGAAACTAAATCAGCCATAGTTTGCATGATGTTTTGTATTAATTAGGGCTACGCCTGCCACCTCCACCAGATCTGGACCAGCAGTGTTTCATGTTTGGAAGCCCAATCGAGTTGATACCAAGTTAATGTGCCCATCAAACTTCATTATCTCAATGTGTGACCCCATAAATTCGTGTTGTAGCTTGCAGCTGGAGACGTGCAACCCCCCCAAAGGAAATATCTTCTTTCATTGACTGCATCTTTATCCATCAGAAAACATCGCATGGAACACGTGAATCCTGTGGATGCCGACACCCCAAGGAAGCCGCGAGGAAGGCCACCAAGAACACTTCTCCTACTCTCTGTCTTTAATTTAATCCCCTACTCCACATTATTCTTTGGAGCAAAATAAGTCCATAAAGAAAAAGGAAAATATTGTTTTCTGGATTCTCTTTTCTTAGGGAAATCCTTCTTTTTGAGAGTTTGCATGTCTGATTGCTACTTGTAGTTGTAACAAAGGCAGAGCAAACGGAAAATAAATCAGTAAAAATTAGTAAAAACAGTGGGTTCATCTCATCTTCTCGTGTGCAATGGAAGGTTTCGACGTCAAGTGTCACCAACAATGCATATTTTATATCTGCGTATTCGACTTTGTCTTAAAAGAAGAGAGAGAGAGAGAGAGAGAGAGAGAGAGTTGTCCTGTTCTTCTTTCGCATCCTTCCCTTCCTTAGCCACTTAGCTAAAAGAACCACGTGCCTTCTTACCTCATCCTCACCGGCTCGTCCTCTCCCACCAATCAAGAACCAGAGAACAAGGCGCTACAAAACAGAAGCGGAGACGGAGACGGACGAGAGAGAAGAGGCACTCATGGGTGTCTCATACATACATATATATATAAACAACACAAACAATTTTAGAGGAGCAGTAGTAAGAGAGAGAGAGAGAGAGAGAGAGAGAGAGAGAGAGATGGCAGAGAAGATGGGAAAGAGAGGTGGGAAGGCCGGGGAGAAGTCCCAGTTCTCACACACCTGCAGCCTCTTGAACCAGTTCTTGAAGAAGAAGGGCAGCTTGGGTACCATTGGCCTTGGCATGTCGCCATGGCCTCTTGGCCACCAACCTACAGGTGACATCTCTTCTCCTTCTCCCCCCTCTTCTTCTTGTGGCTCGAAATTGACATCTCTATATTTCTTTTGTGCAGAGAAGCACCGGGCTCCCACCACCATGAGTTTGCTACCTGGTGTTAGTGTGTCCGCCGAAGACCATGCCGACCATGGCGCAGACCAACATGCTCCAAAACCTGCTGTTCCTCCGGCCACGGAGGAATCTGCAAGCAACAAGTACGACAACTTCAGGCCATTTACTTCAGTCACTAGCTTTACATCTCAGGCAGTTGACTACGTTATTGCTGCGACTGCTTTAGGGCGATGGAGAAGGCCCAGCTCACCATCTTTTACGGCGGAAAGGTGCTGGTTTTCGATCATTTCCCAGAAGACAAGGCCAAAGATCTGGTACAGATGGCAGGCAAAGAGACCTGCACTGCAGCTCCAAGTCTCGTGCTCTTCTCGGCGACCTCCGGGAGTCAGCTACCGCCGCTGCACCGCCTACCAAAGTCCGCCCAGGGTAACGCTTCTCGTGATCATGTTCCCTTCATCGTTTCCAGCAGTTCATGCAGCGTCAACACGGCAGGCTGCTTGATGTGGTTGTGTGCTCGATCTTTCTTTTCTTGGAAGCAGATATGCCCATAGCCAGAAGGAACTCTCTTCATCGGTTCCTGGAGAAGAGGAAGGATCGGTGAGCAGTCGTCCCTCATCAATCTTCCGCTTCGTCAGCCGTGTGCCGCATGCACTCGAAAGCTTACCTGTTCTTGGTTCTCAGGGTCAACACCGAGGCACCATATCAAGTCCATGGAGTCGTCCCAGCATCGCCGGACGTGGCGAACCAAGAAGGAAGCCGTTCCTGGCTCGGCTTGGGGCGACGAGCTCCGCAGCAAGAACACAGTTCTGGCAGCAGCAGATAGCTCGAGAAGCAGCAGGAGGGCCAGGAAGATACTGTTCGAGGAATAAAGCATGTCTTTAAGGTCTTCTGGCAGGATTTAGCAGTTCATCGATGCTAATTTAATACTGGTTGTGCGTAGCAAGCTTATTATTGTTCATGTATGATAATACCACATCTTTCTATAAATATTTTTTTTTTTTTCTGAAGGGTAAGTAGTGAAGCC
Organism: Musa troglodytarum; assembly: GCA_023547065.1. Classification (NCBI taxonomy): domain Eukaryota; kingdom Viridiplantae; phylum Streptophyta; class Magnoliopsida; order Zingiberales; family Musaceae; genus Musa; species Musa troglodytarum. The sequence goes on along the minus strand of CP097510.1, from coordinate 44,785,494 downwards.
AAATGTGCAAGCCATCAAAGCGAAATATATTTGGTTGTCCTTGTATTAATTATAATTTAATGTTTGTGTAGCAATTCAAATGCATGATCCACGAGATGGCAATAAACATGGCTGTGCTTTATCTTCTTAATTGTTCCTTCATTTTATTTAATCATCACCTGCTTTGTTGGAGATCAAATTATGATGATAAGTCAATGACATGGCTCTTCTAAGAATTTTATGGATCTGTCCGCAAGGCTGCTAAAAATCATTAAGCAATGTGGGGAATATTTTAGTAGATGCATCGAAGTAGCAAGCCTTCCATGGAGTTTCAAGCAATGGGAAATGGTTTGAGAACCAACAAAAGAAGCTAAAAAGAAAAGGCTTAATAAAATAAGGATAATAAACAAGTATATGTTCAACAATGAACGATAAAAATATATTCCATTTAGTTTAGATTTAAAGAAAGTATTACTTATTTCAGCTCAGAAAAAAACATATGCGTTGACAAATATATATGTATGTATATAGAACGGTAAAAGTTTACTTAGTTTAATTAGAAGTAGAAGGAAGAATACATTGAATAATGAACAAACAATAGAAGTTTACTTGGTTTAGTTTAGAAAAAGAAGAATACGTTGAACAAGGAACGAGCAATAGAAGATTACACAGTTTACTTGAGAGAAGATCGAGAACGAAGCTTAGTTTCATGTAGAAGAAACACACATTCGACAACGCGAGGATGTCAAGAGATGACACTCGTTGGAAGAGAGAGAGAGAGAGAGAGAGAGAGATGTGTGGCGGCACAATAAAGTCCAGAGCACAGGAAAAGAAGGCATGCAGTGCTTGTGGATAGTAGTAGTGTGTGCGGAGTCATTAATTCCACGGACAACAGGGAAGAAAGCCATGGAGAGAGAGAGAGAGAGAGAGAGAGAGAGAGAGCGAGGTGAGCTACCTCATCTTCGTCTTCGTGTTCGCTGACACAGTGTACCTGCCCCGGCACAAGCCCGCAAGTTTGGGGCTTTAGGACCATGGAACAGGTGAGATGTTGCCAGCGTTAGGTATCTAAAATAGTTAAGCCATTAATGTCCATTGACAATAATACCTCTTTTGACTGATTGAACTTGGTATGGAATATTTTATAAATTAATTTATTTAGGAAAATATGCTGATCATAATATCTTTCTCGGTACTTCAAATCCTCGTGATACACTTTTAATATTTTGATTGATAAATAATGATATGATAAACACCACATCATGTGATATCAAATGATCGATTAGCTAATAGCCGATCACGTTGGTCATATATGAACAATGTGTGATAGTTGGATCAAGCAATATATAAGACAAATGCTAATACGGGCATTGGGTGCGGTGGACATCACACTGTCTTCATATAAAATGTTGCATGTTGCCTTCGTATCGTTCATGATTCCATATATAATCATATCTAAAGTCACATATAAAAGGGACTCCTAATTATATTGTTATACAACAACTCTATTCTTAATATTGGCTAATTAGTCCAACTAGACCAAACCTAAAATTGACTTGATCTTTGGATGGATATTTGTTGGGAATACCCTCGATCTAGTTTTGTAGGTTCGACATTTCACGAACAATGACTTAGACTGAGATTCACTTAAAATAGACCTCGAACTATCTTAGCTTAGACAATCAGAATCTATACCAGTAGATTGGCTCTAGAAGAAGGGCCACTAAAATATTTTAAGAAAACTTTATGTCACCATCCAAGCTAAACTTTGAAGAGTTAAATGGGTCAAATAGACATGAGGGTCTAAGTCTGATCTTGCCAAATGCTTCATTATTGAATCCTCTTATCTCTACACTGTTGGGATTAGTTTAGCTTAGGTTTCTAGTCGAACCCACTCCCTCAACTTTTCAGCTACTCAATCCTTTGCGCTTCTATCGATTATTCTAAGACTTAATGGTCAACCCATCACTTGCCCAACCTATAATTCCACTAGCTCAAATCACAACCATACTCGTAGAAACATTTCACAACTTGACTCAGTAAGTCTAATTCCTAATTGGAGTGTTCTAATTCATAGCTCCTAATCTGCTGTAACTAGTCCAATCAGCATAACACTCATGTCCACGCACTCTCCATTTCCCGGTTCCAATTCCACCATCGACTTTAGCCCCTAGCCTGATGGTAGAATCATGCCCCCTCGAATCGATCTATCTCACAAAAAATAATTCTCCAAATCTCTCCTCTTAACTCAACAATCATCCTCAAGATGTAGAGGACTAAATGTATCGATTGCTATATCGATTGAGCACCCTCCCCACCTCAAAAAGGAGATAAGTGAAAAACCCCTTCACCAAGAGTATTATAGAGGAACAAATCCTCATAGGAATTCAGAATGCCAATCTGATAAGAGCTTCGACCCCACTAAGTGTATCGTTACTTTTATCACCCGTATGATTTTATTCGGGATGACAGAATCTCTCATGTGTCATATTTTCCTAAGAACTCTTGGATGAAAATAAAGAAATAAGCTGAATACCTAAATCTCATATTGAAGCAAACCAATACAAGGGTCACAATGGGGAAATGTCAAGCCTTCAGCACTCCCCTACCAAATAATATCAAGAGCTAAAGAAAAGTTTTAAAAATTAAGGATCTCAACGTTTATACGTTTATCTAAAAGCCAATGCAAGAGAGGAAGCGAAGGACAATATCCATACACATGCCATATTTTTTATGGGTCTCCTATCAAGTTGTCCATGATGGGCTTGGATAAGATCCGTCTGTCATGCCTTGGTTCTGCTCACTATAATGAGAATAAGAGGACAGAAGAAGAAAAAAAATGGTATCGAAATTAATAATAGTTTGGGCCATTTTGTCATCGGTTGTATCACGATATATATGTTCACTCGATTCCACTCACTCTAAGTGAGGATTAGGAACGAGGAGAGAGACTCTTCACACCATCACCTTTATTCCATTCATCATCCTTGGGAATATGAACATGGAAAACTAAATATTTTGATAATATATACATGATTTTGACATCATTTTGTGGCCACTAAATGTGAATCCTAATCGAACTAAGTGATATTTGATCTTTCCGATTTCATACACAATAGGTGTCGATAACCATGCCAAAAAAAAAAAAAAAAACTAGGATTTTACTTATGATTCGGCCAATTAATTTCATCGAATAATACTCAAAACTAAAATTAAATGGATAAATTGCATACGAGCACCCAAAAACACTCAAATCACTATCCTTCTTATTTAATCATGGACATGGCATCCATGAATTGCATCATATTATTAACTCGAATCCAAACTCGACTTAGATACCTATATTATTTTCCATTCCATTTTCAATTTAAATAATCAGATCCTTCTGAATGCATGAGAAATTAATAATCAATATGTTACCATCCTTGTGAAGTTGAGCTTAGTAGGAGATGATGGGTTATGACGTTGATGGTGATAAGAATTTGATCCGGTCACACCGAGTCTCGGTATATTTGAAAGGTTCATTATCTAACTTTAGTGTTAGGATTGATCATGGATTACATCTTGAAGTTGATTTTAACTAATCATCGTGTGCCCGAGAATGAGAATCGGATCATAAAGTAATGTGTCGTCCCCTCAAAGTCATTTGTTTAAGACATAGCATTGATGTCATTTGGGTCATGCACAACAAAGGCAACTCCAACATACGATGTTTGAGATGAACGCAAAAGAAATATTTGAATCACATACCATACGACTCTTATTTATAGAGAGTAGCGAAGAGAATATTTCAAAAATAAAGAATATTATAAGGAATGTTGGGTACTGATTGACCTCATACATCAACCATATTAGTAATCTATATGTTATTATTATTAAAGTGAGATAGGCGTTGGCTAAGGTCTAAAAACTTTCGAACACTAAATCTTCTTGGGGATCTAATCGGGATTGAGTTTGGTTTAAAGAAGGTAAAGATGTTTTAATCATCAAGCACAAATTTGGGATTAGATTTTATTAGTACAAATTCTGGTTCTTTGAGTTACGAATGGGTTCGGATCTCTTTCTGTGTCAATCTCGATACTCCAAACCTATAAAACTAAGTCCAAAGCGTTCCTTGACAAATGCTCCTTCGATGATCAAATTAGTTTTAAATCGAATGACTAAGAAGAAATTTTCAATGTATAGGGAACTTGAGCGATTGAGTTGATCACGTATTGTCATGTGATGACGAGTTGACTACATATTACCATATGACAATGAGACGGTAATCATATCATTTACCACCGTTTGAATGCTAAAACAGCCAATTAGATCAATATCTTATTGATACCGATATCTATAAACTAATAAATATATAAGCAAATCTCTCATGATCATATACCACTATTCTCGAAAAGATCCTTAGTGGAACTATGCATCCACCATACAACTCATGCACACAGATAAAAATGTCTCACTTATGCAAAATGATACACCTATTCAAGCTTACATACATGTATATAGTACCAACAAGTTCTGTAATCAAATGATACAACTAGTATTTCCTGTAGCCAGATGTCACTGGCTGCAAAAACTCTGCTTGAATCTGCATGCTAGGCAAATGCATGTATTATTTTTTTGACAACATCAAACAAGCATTTATGTACATGTGATGAACTGACAAGAAAATTTGAAGCTTTGAGAACTGCACAAAGGTATTGCAGTCGGGTGCCGAATGAACCAATAGCAAAGTCTCTGCAGAGAAAACATTTGCTTGGTCTTTTCAACGAAACTCCTCTTGAAGTGACGGTAGATTACCCCAACTGTTCACAACCAACCTTGTAGATCATATGTATCGATGATTGTTTTTAACAAAGTGGATTAGTGATGAAAGGATGCAAATGAGGCATCATCGAATTGGCCTCTCCAGGGATTGCCACTGTTGGACCCACTACAAGCTTCGGTTCGCACTGACAAACTTGTCAGGTTACCATCCAAACTCATCTGCTGGACTTCCGCTACCGATAGTATCTTGATGCTCTGAACACAGCTAACAAATTCCCTGTAGCCAGATAGATGTCGCAGTTACTTCAGTGCACGACAAAAAGCTTAGAGATCAAACTAATAAAGGAATCGCTATAGTGTGAGCTTACTCCCAAGGATCATCACCAACAAGTAAGATATCATTCTCATGATCCACATAGACCAACTTCCACTCGGTTCTGTATGAATCTTCTAGTTGCCCTTCGATCCCAAACATACGTGCAAGATCACATCGTAGGTCGTCATAACCCTTATAACGGGTCACATCAATACACCTTCCGACAGAACCACGCTTTTGAACCTTCCGTCAAAACATGTAACTAGTATCATGAGAATATTCAACATTATAAACAATTGTGACAGTACAGCTGCACTTCACACCATAGAAAAGGAAATTGCAACGAGGAAAACAAGCAGCATAGTAGGAGTTGCAACTCAAATGATGTGTCTTTTATTTCCTCATCAAATGTTACCAGCTCTATTTTGCTACCTTAGAAGTCCTAATTAATACATCATATCAATAGCCCAAGTGAACCAAGTTAGCAGGCAGTTAATTATCTAGACTGATCCAGTCTTTTAAGCAATCATTTGTGGTAAAATAAATCAGTTTTCAGATGATTTCTAGGAATATCTAGAAACAAAAGTAATTTCTTCATATACTAAGATTTATGCATTAATATAAAACCCATATTGAGATATAATATATAAATATTATATATATATATATATAGTTGATTGCTCAAGTATTGAGAAGAACCAGCAAACCTTAGTGTATGTTCGCATTCGTGGTGGTGGTGGTGGTTGGTTAGCCCACACTCCCCTATTAAGGACACCCTCGGTGACCACAACATCAGTTGAACACCCAGGCTTGAAGGACATGTCTGGCACACCAAATGATTGGGAACTTATATCTGCAGTGGATAACTCCGTATCACCGTCTTTCTGCTGGCCGTATCCAGAAACCAGGTTCTGTATATCTTTTCCTGTGCCCAAGCCTCTTGAGAGCAGGGTATTATCTGGCATTGTTCCAAGAAGAAAATTGTCCCTATGATCTTGACCATTACCATCCAGACACTGGGGGGGCAATGATACACCTTCATGCCCACTACCTTCCAAACAAAAAGAGGTTGTAGAAGAAGCATCTAACTGATCAGTTACAGTCAACTGATTGGGCATCTGCATGGATTCTTTTATGTTGAACTGCTCATGCTTGGCCATCACTTGTGTCTTGCTTTGAAGTTCCGGAAGCATATTATCCGAAAGTGGTGCGACTGTTTCTTCAACCAAAACCTTTTGTCCTTGCTGGACCTTACTGTGTAAGCTCAATGAATCAATGTTACTGTTAGTTGAAGGAAAGTTTGATGAACATGGAACATCAGTCCCACTGAGCGAGGACTGAGTTCTGAGAAGCAGAGGAGACTTTTGGCTATCCAGGGAACTGCTTTTGTGTGCTTGATGCAGTTGATCTGATTGAAACGGTAAAAGACTGGAGCCATGGAGCTGCTGTTGGAAATCTTGAAAGTGTTGATTTTGCTGGGTCAGTTGCTGCGATAATTGAGATTGCAATGGTAGACTGAGCTGAGAGAGTAGCTGTTGCTGCTGAAGCTTTTGCAACATCTGCATCTGAATCTGTGGCTGCATTATATGCTGCAATTGCTCTTGCTGCTTCTGCAAGAGAGACCGTTGGCATTCTAATGGTTGTTGAACTGGCAATATCTGAGGTAATGGAGACTGACTGAGAGAGCCCATACTTGACAAACAAGAGCCTTGCAATCCTTGCTGTTGTAGATGAGATGGCTGCAAATATTGACTTGACGAATGAGTTTGAAGTCCAATCTGTCCACTGCATGTCTGTTGTTGCATAAGCTGCTGTTCCGTGGCTTCCTGATTAGCAACAGGTCTAAGTTGCTGAGGTTGAGACTGTTGTAGCTGCCCTGGTTGTTGAAATTGTTGCTGCTGCAGATTGATAGATTTTTGCTGCAGTGGTGATAATTGCAGCTGATGTTGCATAGAAACGGAAGATTGTGTCAGCAAGTGTGGTTGCTGCTGCAGTTGATGAGGCAGTTGCAAAGTTTGATTTTGTTGTTGTGCTTGAGGACTTGACTTCGAATTAAAACATGGCCCAGATGCAGCAGGTGTTCGAAAACTTAGCATTTTAGTTGGATCTTCTGTGACTGCACCATCCTGTGTGGCTGATGCAACCATTGGAGAAAAGCATGCTGGTTGGGTAGCTGATGCCATTAGATGACGATTTTGTTGTACAGCCATCCACTGAGCCAGGCTTAATCCTGGAAAGATTGCACTCTGACTGTCTTTTAAACTAAAGTCATCATTCAGCCATGGCATCACCCTATGCAAACCATTTCCAACTTCATACTCATCTGCAAAGTAAAAAACTTTTAGCATATAAGCCAAGGAGCAAAAGGATGATATTTGATGTGTCTTATAGAATAACACGACATAATCCTGAGCTTTTCCATGTTACACCAGCAATGGATAGCCCTAATGCATCTAACTATAATGGTCTTGATGTCAAGTTGTGTCAGAAGTAACATCTAAACCTAAGTGACCTGGTCAAGCACACATGCATGTTCAAAATTGTAAAGTTCTCACTAAAACTGGAACTCAAAAAATCCTATGCTAGTCCTTTGTTCTTCTTCTTTACTCTTCCAATAAATTGATGTGTTATCTATTGATCTTTCTAAGAAGTTAAAATTTACAAAATGTTCTATGTATAATGTGTTGTTCAGAAAAACTTTTTCTTTTGCAGAAAATGTGGTTCAATAAATAAAAGAGTGAGAAGAGCTCCTGGCCTCGATAAGATACATGAGGTATAGGGCTTATGATAACATGGCGTTGACTAATAACCTGGATTACACTGGTCATTAATCTTCATTTTACAATGACAATTGTTCTTTCTAGGTGATTAAAGGATTTGTATAGCCAATTGAAGAATTCTTTTTCAATGATGCAAATATGGCTGCTTTTTCTTCACCAGGTAAGGAAATATATTTCAATCTTAATTGCACTAAACATGAGTAAAATTGGGGGGAAGTTTCGAGCATAGTTTGGCTAAACTGGGGGGGAGGGGGAGGTGAATTATGACAATTATGGGCCCTGCCTACCAGCAAAAGAACCAAACAAAACGTTAGCTGCGTGACCAAGGTTCAAAATTGAACTTTTAAGTTTCTTCAAAAGGATCAATCTGAGACATTTAACTGTGGCAACCACCCAACATTCTCCCTTAGAAAGAATTTCAAAAAACAAATGGGCATCAAGATATTCTTCAATCCTTCGATTCAAAAGTAATTAGCATTACTGACCAAAAAAAATTGTTTGAAGATATACTCTTGCTAAACAATATATGAAAATAATATAGTACTTCTACTATTCAATTCAGCATCATTTGATCAATATCTCAAAATATCAGCAGAGACATAAATCATAGTGAATTTGTGGGTTATGTCATAATCATGACAATATTATAATACAACAAACCAACGGAAGAGTCAGATTAGTCAAGCATACTGTCAAGTGCCTGAAATGCCTAAAAGACATCATGGTCATGACTTCATATATGATATTGGACAAGATGGTAGCTAAAATTCATGGTTACATTTCTATGAAACTTGCTTACCTGGGACTCCTGGCGATTTAGCAAAATTGGGCCTCAAGTATGGGGGTGGACACATATAGAAAGGAGTCGCCACGGGTTCAATTTCCCATATCGACACTCGGGCCCGTCTCTCCATCGCTGTTGATTCATCCCATCCAACCTGTCAATTAAAAGCTTACTGAGATATCACTTACAACATTTCTAGAGCAAAAGAAAATATATTCTCCAGAAGGACTTGTATGAACACATGGATATTGTCGATAAAGTTTCTTTTCGTTTAAGTGTGTCCCGTCGCAGATCAAAATAATTGATCATGAGATATGTATTGACCTGGAGATTGCGCCACTGTGAGTTTTTCCACCGCACAGGATCTAAATCACTGATGCCTGTAACAGTGCCCATATATCTACGGACTCCAGAGTCCTCGGTCTCAAACATCATCCTGAATCGCATGCCAAGAGACACCTGGGTATACATTGCCTTGTTGTACTTAGCCAACGGGATAACAAATTCTGAGCGGCTCGCCCTATTTTACAATGGAAATTCCATTAATATGCCAAACTGCAAGGAGATGATAGAATATGTGTCTGATAGACACCGGGAAACCTGCAATACCTTGGGTTGTAAAAAATAGTAAATGGGCTATTATTGGTAGCAGCATGAGCAGCAGCAGCTAAGATTCCAATGTGCATGCTGTCACTAGATAAGACAGAAGATGACAGAGCAGGCTGTTGTCTATTTGCACGCCTTATACCCAATAAAAGCTGCGACTTCTCATCTCTGAAAAGCAAGACAAATTTTCCCATCTTGTTCATGATTAAATCAAATCGAGCAGACAACTAAAAAGGACTAAACAACTATCAGAGTTAAAAATATCACCATAAAGCTTTCATACGCACCGAGATGCCGCCTGCATGGGAGACAATTTATTGAATATAGACACTCTCTAAAAGCAATCTCAGTGAGTGCCCAACCTATACTCTTGCAAGAACCGACTTCCTTTTTTTTTGTTTTATAACTCAAAATGATGGGATTAACATAACACATCATGCTGCGTTCTACCAGTGATGCGAGAAATATCAAACTCTATCAAATACATTACAGTAAGTATATATCTGCAATGATAATCTAGAAAAGATTAGCAACACACAATGCTACAAACTTCTTTTGACATCTAAAACTTGCAAGTGTCAAAATTTTCAGCAATTAACAAACTAAAGGCAGTTAAGATGACATAGACATCTGTTGTTAAACTTGTAACAAATAACAAACCTTGGTACAAGTTTAATAACAGATAGATCTGTATGTGAGAAAGAAAGATGGGGGAAGCAAGGAGGGAGGGAAACGATCAGGGGAGCAAAGAAAAATGACCAAATAAAAATGCAGTTGGTTTGATGAACTTCACATTTGCATCTCATAATTGCAAAGAAATTTACAGGTGATACACAACTAAGGAGCTCGAGCAACAGACATCTCATGACAACAAAAACGAGAAGTGATGAAATTTGCAGAGAATGGTGGTTGTAAACCATTGGAATTCAGCCTCATAAGCATGGAATTATTAAGCTTAATATTAAATGGAACTCCAGATATGATATGCAACACACGAATCATTTGAAAAGAATTTTTTAAAAAAAATCCTGAAAGGTTAAACACGCTATTGCTCACCAGCTAAAATGTGTTGTCAAATTTTAAGCTTCACATTCACAAAGAACATGCTCAACTAAAAATCTGAGTATCCCTGGGGGAAGGGGAGATGTTTGACCATGTGTTATAATTTGGTAAAAGGTTTATGGAAGCATTCATAAATGTTGGGAATTGATGATGTCGCACAACCTCTGATCTTTGGTCTATAGTAACACAGATTTGAAGTGGAGGCAGGCACCAGGATAAAGATCACCGACCATTATATAGACCAATAACTTAAGAAATCCCAACAAAGCAGGTCTTTGACTCTGGAGCAAAAGCAGATCTTTGAATGATGAGGGAGAGTGAACAAAACTTATGTCGTAGCATTACCTCGTACCCGGTCTATCATGTGAATAAAAATCTTAAGAGAAGCCCTATACCTTTACCAGGAAATTCTGGATAAGATGAGACTCTCCCTCTTGGGGTGATCCAAAGCAACAATAAATCACTTGTAATGATAAAGATTGATAATCATCGACAATGATAAGCCAATATGTGGAGTCAGAATAACTGTAGGCAGAATCTGTTAGTGGGCATTTTAGGAAGATAGGTTCGATAATGACTACATAATTTAGAAACTCATCTTCCGTATTTAATATATATTTCACCATACTTACATAGTGAACACTGATTGTAAAGATGAACCAAAAAAAAAGACAAGGAAGGTGGAGGTTCGTACCACGATATATGTGTCTAAATGTCCATGAGACGTCATGCAAATCCTTGGCCACCAATTCTTGAGCTGGCGGTTGCATTGTGAAATCCTACCCAAATGTTATCCTTGTAAGACAAGCAAAGTCTACATCTGAAATTTAAACACTAAGAAGGAAGCTTGACAACCACAGATGAAGTCAACATACTAGAGCTGGAAATATCTTTTCAGCAGCACGACGGGGAACCGAAAATCCACCATGGGTACTTGTATCACTAGCTGTAAGTGTTTTGCAAAAGAATTCAGCCGGTTGCTTGTTCTGTTTGAGGCCCATTTCAGATGCCAGCATTGCTTCTCTATCATACTATTTCAAAGTTGTGTCATTTTATACATATAAACAAGCAAAACAAAATAAAACCATAATAGCAAAGATTTTAAAAAAAAAAGGCTGATACTGCATGCTACTATCATCAAGAAATTGTTCTGCCTCCAAACCTACTTTGTTGACAGGTTGAAGAGTCATTTGAGCATAAACCTCATCTGTTTCAGCATCAGCCTGATAAAAGATGCACTAGCATAAAACTTTGACAAAATATAAAGCAGAATAAGAAGGCAAGAGAATCTCTCTGCAAAACATACATGCATGGTGACATCAAGAAGCACGCAAATCAGCTTGGACGGCAGTGAGGGATAATTTGGAATGCTATCGATCTCCTTCTGCATCGTGGCTGCGACCTGATATTGCCAAGATACCATGATGTCATTCACAGACACAAGTAGATAGATTCAGATCCAGACCACGAGAGGACAGACCTGTTCACTGTGGCCCTGAGGAAAGTAGACCACTAGGCTGCCGACCGGTGGCAAAGATACCAGTGGTCCAGCACAAGCATGCCATAGCTCAGAATCAATTCTTTTCTTTTCTCCTGCTTCACACACGGTAGCGCAAACAATCATCAGATACCAAAAGGCAAAAGAAGTGAGCACAACAAGTCGCAACTTCTACACTAACGAGTGGATACTCTGATAAACATAGATGCGCATATATTCCGCAATAATATCTTAAAAAAAGGCAGTTCTGCAGCCTTCCGGCCTCGCTTGAGCTTCTTAAATGCTTGGATCTCAACCGCTCTGGGTGACCAATGAGTGCTTCACAATGCTATCATCAAATCCAACTACCAATTTGACCCAGAGAGCGAAGAAGATGAACCGCGAGGCATCAAAAGATCGACATGAGACGACGTAGATAACGAAGAAGAAGAAGAAGAAGAAGAAGAAGAAGAAGAAGAAGAGGAAGACAGAAAACTTAGCAGCACCAGATTTTGAGAGAAACGAAAACAAGTGGCAGAGCAAACAGTGAAATGGAATTCAAACTGAGACGACAGCTCCAAATCACCGAACAGAGACATCTAAAGCCTGCGGTGCTACAAGCCAAAACTGGTAGAGGCAGAATCATTAGCAAACAACAAGTGCACCTTCCGCTGGAGTCCCCGCGAATCCGCAGGCCGTGGGAACCTTCATCTGGGGCGGTCTGTTCCAGGAGCCACTCTTCCGATCTGAGACGCTCGAGCGGGAAAGCTCCTTTCTCGCTCCGTCCCCAGCCGCTCTCTCCCTTTAAGGGCAAGAAAGCTTCCACCTTTCCGCCACCCTCCCTTTATAGCTTAAAGGCGACCTCCGCTCCATAGAAAACTCCCCGCAGTGCGATTGCGCCGCATAAGATCCATCAAAAAAAGCAACCTTTTTCTCCTCGCCGTACCGAGAAGCTCCACCTGCACGAGCACCCCGAACTACACGGTCCTCCCCTCCCCTCTTCCTTTGGTACCAAACCCCACCTCCCGGTCCCGGTCCAGCTAGCTCAGGCAACGAGTAGGCTTCGGAGGACAGGGGAGGGCAGAGGGGTCGCTCCTGCTGCTGCTGCTGCTGCTTGGGGCGCGGCGACGAGGGAAGGGGAGACCGGAGAGGCGCCGGTAAACGAGGAAGCGGTGGGTTTCGCTGGGGTTCCGTGCGCTGCTGGTTCGGGTTGGGGGCGACACGAAAGGGATGGGGAGAGAGAGAGAGAGCGAGAGAAGGTACGACGGAAGCATCGCCGTCTTCTCCATCCTTTTAATGGAATAAAAATAATAATTAATAAAAATATTATAAATTATTTTAGATTTACTATATTTATTTTAAAATAGATATGTGGGCATATAAATGTGTTTATTTTATTTGGCTTCGCGTAAAACGGTGCTTGGAAACCGGAGGAGCAAATTGACTTGGATGTCCATACAAGAAGCCTCCTTTTACAAATATGCCACGACCAAATTTTGATACAACCCTTCAAATATTAAAATATTTCATGCATACTTAATATATTAATATTACTTTTTAAAAAAACCCATACTAACTCTTGCTAAAAAGATCCACTATTTTAGTATATCTGTGTGAATTAAAGATCATAATAGTTAATTTAGAAGGACATCGAGGCTACGTTTTTATTGCGCGTTGTGGCGGGCGGGGAAACGGGGGAACCGAAGGCCGGGCGAAGCGGGCGTCGGGTGGTCCGACCGACGTGGGGGGTGGCGTGGGTGGAGGGCGCAGCTTTTGTCGGACGCCGCCCCGGTGGCGTACTCCTCCACCCCCGGCTTTAATGGGAGCCCGGCCCCACCTCCCACCACCCCAGCTCTCGAGAGAGAGAGGGGGTAGTTTCGTCCCTACGGGCGTAGGTTTGAGAGCTCGGTTCCCCGTGCGGCCACGCGCGGGGCGGGGCGTTGCGGCGCCCGGCCGTCGCCCTCGGAACCCGCGTGCGCTCCCTCTCTCTTCTCCGTGGCGTCCTCCGCGTCCTCCCTCTCGTACCTTGCGCTCGCATCCGCCTTCCTGCTCCCTCCTCACCTGGGAACGGCTGCGAGGTGGCTTGCGGTCAACGCAAAGACCGCAGATGGAGTGACATGGCAGGAAAACAGCGATGCAGACGACGGCTCGTATCAATTGGTGTGCCCGACTTCGATTCTCGAATTACCCATAAAACATATTAAGCTCCAACTTTATCGAAACCCACTGTGGTTTTCGCTGCAAAGTATCCAAAAGAAATCCGACTATAAAATTTTAAAAAATACTTAAAAATTATTTTTTATGTATTTTGAGAGAGAAAAATAAGAATGATATCAGACTTGTTAATTGGATTAAGTAGTAATGTCGAACTAAAGCGACCGCCGATCGACGTGGCCGGTTGGCCTAATTCGTTCGTCGATATTCCGGAGGGTGTCCCGACTTAGTCCACGGTTGATGTGTGTCCTCAAGCGCTCGGCACCTGCAGGAAGGCCTGGGTCAGGTTTGATCCTGAGTAGGCTCCTCCGACGATCAAGTCAGTGTGAATGATCTGATTTTTTTTCCCTCCCTCTTGTTTTGAAACCAAGGGGGAAGTTTTTATGCACTTGCCCGGGGTCAGTTGTGCGTACCTTAATCCAGATGACGATTAGCCCGTACGAGACGACGTCATACAGGATGGTGCTGTGTGACGTCGTCTCGAGTTTTAAGAGCAAGTGACCCTGCATGACATCGTCCCTGAATATTCCGTGCAACGTTATCCCAAGCTTCCCAAGACGGGCTGCTCCGTGCAACACCGTATTGGGTTGCTCCATGCGACTCCGAATGATGTAAATGTACTATCACTTCCAACTCGATGTGGTAGGTCAAACGTGGCATCCAGCGTGGATCGTACCTTCGTGCTAATGTGTCTGCTGACTGTCATCACGTGAGCAATGTCAAAATATCCCTCATCAAGTAGATTAAACTGGATCTAGGGGACGACATACTTATTTCCTTAACTAAAGGTTATTATTTATTTTCTTTTTTGCGCCAGGTATTTTGTTTTGCTGTAATCTTTTGTATTTCTAAGAAAATTATGATTTTTTTATTTTTTATTATGTTTTCTTAGTGAATCAGGAAGAAACTATTATTTATCACTTATTGATCGATAGTTGTTCAATCAACATATATATATATATATATCGACTATTTAAGCTAGTTAATGTTACATAAATTAAATATTTTGTATAGTTAAAGCTTTTGTCATTTAGTTATGATATGAATTATAACATGATCACTAAAAATAGTCAAACTACTAGTCAAAGCATAATACAATACCAATATATGTCGTCTCATTTCGTGATCTTATCCATGTGTGACGAGATCTAGTTGGTCACATCCGACACATATTTTTTCCATACTTCATCATCCGAAATAACCATATATATATATATATATATATATTATGCGTGTGGAAAAAAATAAAAACGAGCAATACTAATCCTTGGCGAAATGTTTGTATTCTTTTCTATAGATATCTGGATATTTTTACTTTCTATATTGTTTGTTTAATTGATGCGAATGCTACAAATATCCTATTTAATTAAAAAAACTAAAAGAACATCCATCAAACTTTAGCTGTCCATTCTTCATCGAATCAAAGTAGGCCTCGGTGATTTGGATGCACCGATTCGATGTTTAATCCATGCTCTTGCTCCCAATAGTACCCATGAAGAAGACGTAGGCGGGCAGGCAATGTTGTGAGAGAGAGAGAGAGAGAGAGAGCGATTGATCGCTTTGATAGTTTATGCGTATGCCTTGTTCCCCATAGATCGATGTGCTATTACTTGTTGCCTACTCCAACTATGCATGTGTGAGTTCTTCTACAGCTTTGTCTTACATTACAACTGCAAGATGCATCATGATCTTTTTAATTAATTTCGTCAAGATCCGTGCATGCTTTGACATACATATACACATAAAATATCAAATTATTTGCCTTTTTAGAATTTACCCCGTGAGATTTGTTAATTATCTTATAATCAAATCATGCAATCATCGGAGTGCTTAAATTAGTGTAATGATAAAAAAAAATAAGATAGCGTCAGGATTAACTATTTGAGTCTAAATATTGTGTATGAGATATGTTTATAAAAAAAAAAATACGAGCACAATGTCTCATTCGATGAATTAAGTATCTAAAATATTGATTTAATAATACATTATATTCATTCATCAAGGATCAAAGATTTAAAAATCCGTGCATGCTTTTATATATATATATGTGTGTTGGTAAACCTTTACACCGTGGTCAAGGTATCAACATGGCTTGATCTAGTCTCGGATGTGCAAGATTGCCCACGCGGTCGCTCAGGTGGAGGCGAGCTTCGGGTCAAATTGGGTCTAAGCGTCGTCTCTCGAGTATGGTTCTCTCTCTTCCTCGGTGGGTTGTTATTGTTTCGTTGTCGGTTCCTGCACAAAGGTCCGGATCGGGAGAGGGATTTCCCAACTCGACCCCTCCGAAGCTCAAATCAGTGCTGAGTGAAGTTAGGAGTTGGGCATTGATCAGGGAGTCAGCTTTTATACCTATGAATGAGGGTCGATTATACATGATCCGTTAATGGTTGTCGACTCCTCGGGCGATAGGCTTACACGAGCACCGACTGAACTGTATAGCCTATGTCGAGCGATGTCGATCCGAGCTTTCCGGAGCGGCTCTGCAATGCTGACTTGTACAATGCCGAATAGCATAAGAGAGGCGATTGTCTTGTTTGAGTATGAGGTGTCACATCGTGTCAGTATGGACTCTTTTGTTGTGATTGCTGATCACTATCACGTATATGATGTCAAAATATGTCATATCAATATACATAGTAAAATGTCAAGTGATTTGCCTTTTTAGAATTTACCCCGTGAGATTGTTAATTACCTTATAATCAAATGATACTATCACCAGAGTGCTTGAGCAAGTCATAATAAGAGTTAATATATATGATCTTACCTGTATTAGTATAATGATAAAAATAAAATCAGATGATGTCAGGATTAATCATTTTAGTCTAAATATTATGTAATGATAAAAATAAAAAAAATACGAGCACAATGTCTCATTGGACGATTTAAATATCTAAATTATCGATTTAAATTCTCTTCTTATAATTAATTTGAAAGATGCAAGTTAATTTACATAGGAAGAATAAAGAGATAAAATTCCATCAAAAGAAATCGAATGTTGGAAGAAGTTGCAAAAATCACAATCCACCACCGATGATTCCTACAGCTGATGTTATTATTATTATTATTATTGAGTGAGAAAAGGACGGGGGTTGGGGGGATCCAAGCCGCAACGTTTGGTGATAAGATCTAAGCCGCGGAGTTCATCATGGCATCATCATCGCCTTGTCGGCAATTATTGAAGCGTAATCTTCATGCGACTGTGGGAATGGGATGTCACGAGGGGCCGGGGACGGATCACCGGGGCCCGGTGTGGGGGCCGAGGGTCCCACCTTGCCAGCCCACGTCCCTCTCGCGGGACCCGCTCCCCGCGTGTGGTGCAGAAGGAACCGCGGGGAACCGGAACGGGGCCCCACCAAGCCGCGCAGATAGATCGATAGATACGCTGCGAACCCACTAAGAGCAATCTCTTTGCATTTCTTTTCCCGGATTGATTTCGACGATCCGATTCGAGCGTTCTAACAGAGTTGAAAAGGAAGAAGGTTGGATATTCGAATTAATGTTAATTAAATTTTGAGATTTAATGCATCCGCGATCGTGTCTACTGTTTGCCACTGATTGCATCGATCTCTCATCACTGAATCGTGTTTTCCACTTAACAATCGACAGGGACTCGGGAATTGCTCAGAGAGGTGTTAACAAAATGACTTATGCATATTAACAATACTAATTTACCAATATTAATATCTTAAATGTGGAAGTTGAGTTCTACCCAAAGTTTCCTCCTGAACTAATTAATTAATCGATTGACCGTTTGATTGACTTTGATCTATGGATCGATAACCTATATCCATCGGTATATATCGTTCATATCGAAAAATATAGGATGTGACGGGGTGCATACCGACGCCACCCTCCCGTGAGTGGCACCCCACTGTCACGTCGGCATGAAGGCTAAGGTGGCAGGTAACATCAACACAGCTTGGCAACCCTTGGTCATACTAGAACAGGCGCCCGACCGTGAGGCAACACAGCATCGCTGTGGAAAGCTCGATGACGCCCAGGGCTCCACCGAGCATGTGTTCAGTATGAGTACAAAGGCTGCTCGGCGCAGCGCTATCCCGTAAAGCCCGACGATACTCGACACACATCGGAATCGCACTTTGGTATAAAAACCTGCATCGACACCACTCTGGGGACCTTCTTTTCTAAACAGTTATCTTATTCTCACAACAAATCTAACTTAAGCATCGGAGGGGTCGGGTCGTAAGACCCTGACCCGACCTGTGTCTAAGAATCGGAGCACGCACGATGAACCAAACGACAGGAGGCGTCGACCCCGAGCAAGAGGACGGTTCGCTGGGCTCACCTGATGTCGACTCCCCTCCCGAGCATCGACCAACGCGATTCCGACACATCCGAATCTGGATCAAGTCGTGCTGACTCACCGGCCAC
The DNA here is from genome assembly GCA_023547065.1 of Musa troglodytarum. Classification (NCBI taxonomy): domain Eukaryota; kingdom Viridiplantae; phylum Streptophyta; class Magnoliopsida; order Zingiberales; family Musaceae; genus Musa; species Musa troglodytarum. The sequence goes on along the minus strand of CP097510.1, from coordinate 44,767,123 downwards.
GATGTAAGAAACACTAACGGGATGACATTATAAATTTTGGATCTACCAAGCCATTAGAAGACATGGAAGAAAAAAAAGTAAACTAATCAAAGGAATAAATTTGAGAGAAGAGTTGGTAACTTTCTTATGTAATCGAACAAATAATCAATGAAAAACTTGCAAGTTGAGTGATGCAAACTCAACTTTAGAATGATGTGAAGGAGCAAATGGGGCCTGAAACTTTTGCCCTTCTCTTTTGAACGCATGCTTTCCGGGAGCGAGTCGGCCCGTTTAACCATCTAAAGTTAACTACGGAATGTGTCAAAAAAACATTTACATTTTTGTTGATGTGACAAAATTGAATCACCTTAGCTTGTGTGGCAAGCCTTGGGATATCCGCAACACGAGTTCTCTTAATAACGAGCAATTATTGGGCTGCCCTACCAGTTGTGTCCGGTTGCAAAAGCAACTGTGTTACCTGCTGCCTGCCCGATCCGCTACTAGATTCTCTATGCTTGTCTGCAGCAAAACCCTATGTTTGGCAATAGGCATTATGGCGTTCGCTTGGTGACTTCATCTCTGCCTTCTTAGGATTGGGGGGACTTCATTGTTGCAGCTGCTTTGCCAGCTAAGCCTGGATTCTTGTTCAAAAACTATCTTAACAAAAATACAAGCTCAAGTTAATTTACATGCTTAACCTCCAAGTACTAGAAAGATTACAAGTTGCATCATTGTAGATCTTTAAACCGACAATCTCTCCTTCTAGATAAGAGTTAATGATAACAAGATAAAATCAAAATTATCGTGCAAGTTACTCGCATTGTTTGAATGATTATGGCGATAAACATGAATAACTCTTTACATGGCATAAAACTACAAAATTGAGGTCAGGATCCAGTCTTTCAATTGAAAGTGTAACAGTTTAGTGTGGTTTTGGCACAAATCCATCAACGGCAAAGTTTCGGGTGGCTGCGGGCAGTGCCAATCGAATTCCATCAAGCTCAGGCTTGGCAACTATTTGGCAACCAAGGCGAGACCTGCATGTCATGCTCAGCAAATTAGTAGTGATCCAATGGTAAAGGCTCTTAAATATTTGAAGACATGTATGTACGTCTCGGTCAGGCCGAAAGCAAGGTCCAGCATATCATTTTCTTCATCCGTGGGATCTTCCAATTTGTTGTAGTAGTTGACATCCTGCCAATAAGTCATAGTCAGGAAGTGCCACAAGGACTTAAGAGCTTCTAATTGAAATGTATTACACAGAGGACCTCATGGCATACCATCACAATCACATGACATGTGGAACACGCAAGAGAACCCTCACATGCCCCTAGCATCATATAGCATAAATCAACAGCCAAAGTTAGCTCTGCACGAACTCCGTATACAACACTAAAAAGAAAGACAAAGAGCTTAACCAAACTTGGAAGCATTTGCATCTGACATCAACCGGTGAAGCAGAAGAGCTTCTCATTATCCATTAAAAAAGGGATATAAAGAATTTATGGATAGGCCTCATGCAAGATGGTGACTAGATTGACCTTGCATGTCAGCCACATGAACCACATTTTAAGACGGTGCTCAATGAGGAAACTATGAGGAGATAATACTATATTCTAAGATTGCTAACCTTCAAGTTCGATGTCATTCTCATGAGCGGCTTCAAGCATTGACATTCCTACAGGAACCTCGATAACCTTTTCCTCACCATCCTTGTTAAGGAAAGTCACAGATATCCTGGGCAGTTACCAAAAGCATAATGAAGAAAGCACCACTTCAATGACATTGTAACCAATCACACAAATATTATAAAAGCATAAAGGAAAAATATCACAGTTTTTTTTTTTACTTTCGGAACGAAGATTAAGGGGTAAAAACAGGACACAGCAAGAGCTATCCCAGATAATGAGATAACAAAATTAACAACTATTTCTCAATATTCGGGAGCTCAAATGGATTGTATTGCTAAAGAATGTTTATGACCATCCATTGTTAGTGCAGAATGCTCAAAAAGGGCGATTCCTCATAATATGAATAACAAACAAAAAAGCATAAGATGATGGTAACCTAGTTCATGGATACAAGAAAAATTTCCACCTAAAAATAGTAAAGTGAGAGGTGTTTGGTTAAGTAAAGAATGTGAATGTACAATTAGACAGATAATAATCATATTAATTCAAAGATACTGTCAATGCAAAAAAACAAAATGTTGCCATTTTAGAAACTTCATGGAAACAAGAAAAAAACTACTTATTTGAAAAATCAGTTCTTCGCTTCAATATTATGCAGTCAGATAACAAATATCAAATCTGTGACAAGTCTTAAGATAGGATGCGTGACATATGAGCCTAAAAGACATCTGTAGTGTCAATAACAGTTTGACCTAAAAATTCAGTATCAACAATATTTATAAAAAAACATACCGGACAATGAAAATGATTATAAAAACATAATAAAACAACTGATCCTCCAAAAGCAATCATAACAACTCTCAACGGTAAAGTGCATTTGAGCAGTTTGAAGTGCACAAAACATATTCATTACTAGTGACAAAACCATGTGCATTTCACAAGAATCAAAAGATTCAGAATGCAACTAAAGCATTAGGAACATACGTTTCTTTATCTTTTCCATCCCCCTCAGTAGTTTGACCACTGGCTGTGTTAGAAAAGGAAAATTTTCCCTGAAAATCAACATAAAAAAGGTCATCAATTTTCAACTATTATCTTAAATAAGGAGCTTGAAGAACAGTCAGTCAGCATTCTGAATATAGAAACTCAATCCAAATATGGTTTGATACACATGAAAGGACCCTTGGATTAAAAACTATGGATAACCAGATGTATAATAGAGTTGTATGCAATATTGTGCAACTGATGTATGGATTGTTTGAGACACAACTATGGTCGATCAATTAGATATGAAACTTTGGTCTGAACAAACCGTATTCTGTATTAATGACAATGTCTATGGAATGTGCCTCGAGTGTTCTTCATGTAAGATTGATCAAAGATCAAGAATATGTAGTTCTGTTTTTTCTCTCAAATTCTTTGAGACTGTAAAAGAAAACAGAAGATGTTTACAAGCAAAATTAAAAAAAAAGAAAGAAGAAGAGATTCATGCAGATAATTAATGTATCAGTGAGGGTGCAATTGAGATTCAAGCTTTTGCACTTCGTTGTAGAAAAATTAAAAAAGATTGTGCAGATTAAGTGACATGGATAATTACAACCCACATTGACTAGATAACAAAATCAACATAAAAAATTGAATAAGAAAATATTTCATTTGCTGGCAACAATATCAGGCAGACAACTTCGATACAAAAGTTGGCAAGAGTCATGGACAAAAATAAACAGTGCAAAAGGTAGCTCCTAAAGAATAGCCATATCCGCAAAGCATTCAAGATATTACAAATGTTATTTACAAATAACAAACATCAGTATGCAGCAAAAGTCTGGCATCTCAACCGGAAAAAAAAAAAAATCCTAATAGTACATAACAATCTTTGTTTCAAAATATTACACACCAATCTGTATATTTTTAAAACGAAATACTCTAAAAAAAGCAAGATGAGAATCACAGATGTTCAACAGTTTGGTGGATCCACACCATAGACCTAATCCTATGCACCAACAGTATCCTGGACCACTAGGTGCTAACCCAGTCTAAGAATTTACTACAAAGTCGCTTCCAATTTGTGGATGATCATGGCACCACTTATCTGCACAAATGTATTTTTATATAATATGTATATAATGCTGTAAAAATCTTGCTATCTTTAGAACACAAGCATTTCGATGTACCTCAACTTCCATTTAAAACTGAGGAATACTCAAAAAGATATCTTGTAGTTTGTGAACTACAACATGATAAGTATCATAGTATGTATGAATATGAGAATAATAAATATTATCCTACCTAAAGCAAACTACAACTCTCTAAACTTTGTTTGCACAATATCTATAATGCTATTATAGTATTATATGTTACTATCTAATGTGTGTATACATGGTTGTCCTTGCTACTAAAGCCTACGTGGCTGAAGCCTCATCTATCACCTCAGCAGCAGCCTAGTCACCTAAGCAGCCATCAATGAGAACACTGTGAGGGTTTCACATCTAGATTACTTATTGCCTGCAAAAAAATTGACCACTTCAAGATAAATTTGTACCATGTACTAAGTTGACTTCCTTGGAAAATAGAGCATACCATGGGACATAGGAAAGGGCTACAAGGCCCTGTTTTTAAGTCTCTTTGAATTGTAGAAATTTGACCTGCAAAGAGACAATAACTTAGTCATGAGAAAAGAGATAAACTAGAAACAAAAATATTTAATTTTGAGAAAAAGCTGAATTGATTTCTATGATGAATAGTTCCAGGAATTATTACATACATACATACATACGTACATATATATATATATATATGTATGTACGTATGTATGTATGTATATGCATATGTATGTGTGTATATATATATGTATGTATGCATATATGTATATGTATACATACATATATATAATTATACATACATATAAATACACACATATTCATACATATATGCATGTATACACACACACACACACACACACACACACACACATATATATATATATATATATATATATATATATATATTAGCATACACAACTATATAAAACATGAGGTTGTACTAATAAAAATTTGGCCACTTCTAGATAGTATCATAAGCTAAGCTTAGATTGTTAAGCTTAGAGTAAACACACAATAGAAACACATCTTCCAACTGCTACAACTCAGATCATTCAATATAACTCAATCGACGTCCTCTTACAATTGCCAAATGATCAAATGAGAAGTGGAACAACTGAACAATGTTATACAATTTGATAAATCAAAAGAAGAAACCGACCTCAGAAAACAGGCAAGCTACTCAAAGTTACAATGTTTGAATTAGTATATGACAATGTCAACCAAAAAAGAAGGAAACTCAACAAGATTAGTAAAAACACAAAAAAAAGGAAATATGCCAATTGAACAATGTGTAAGGACGTAATTGCAGTTCACCTAACAATAAAGCTCATATGAATTTCCAAGGTTAATGCAAACAGCAGGTGTAAACCAATTACATCTGCATCATCGTTTTGTGACAAGAGAAGGTAGGAAAGTAATCATCAGTAACATAAGTACCAACTAGTTTTATCTAAAGAACAAGATATGAAATGGCATGCTTCATCATACAATCTCATGGCTTTACTCCAATTCAAACATAAAAACTACCAATATTATCATTATATTCTAACTAGAGACAGTTGGACTATTTCAAACTAAAAAATAATTATACACTATTACTTAAAAGCCAGTTGACGAGAAGCCTATTTGTGTCAGTATCATCTTGCACTCTTGCATTTTGCATTATTTTCATATTCCAAATATGTGATAGTTTAAGATGTTTATAAATGTCTGGCTCAAATATGTGATAGTTTAAGATTCATGTCAAGACTCAGATCAGTCATATGTTCAGCGTGTGTATTCCCAAATTTACATAAAATAAGTACTAAATATACCTTCAAGTAAATCATCAAACAAGCTCCACAAACATATCGAAGCTAGAACACTGCTAAAATTGACAAGTCACAAATCTACAGTTCCGACCCCTGTTCTGGGCGATACACAAATAACAACACCATCACTATAAACACAGGCGCATGTTCGATTCCAACCAAGACTCAAACACTTGAAAGTAGCGAACTGATTTAGGCATAAAAGCAGCAACCTTGTCTGCACAGTAAAACTTTCAGAAACAAAACAAGAAACCTTAAAACGTTACCTAATCTTGACTCCCTCAGTATCCTGGCACCGAGCTGCGAAAGCCTAGAGAGAACCATGATCGAACCTGAAAAAAATCTTCATAAATCAACATCAACTTCCAAAAAAGGGAAAAAAATCCCAAGAGTTTCTCTTGACGAGCTAAAAATTAAACCCTCGGTGGGGATTGAACAATCTAACCGTATGACTAAATCTCACTTAATCTGTTTGAATCTTACAATGATATATCTCAGATGCCTTGAGCGTTACAACGGAATCAATATAACATCTAAAGCAATAGACAGGTCGCAAACCTCTTTAGGGGTCGGTTCCACAAGGGCCGGCGGTGGACGAGGACGAAGAGGCGGTCGGAGGGAGGGGGCGGCGGCGGCAGTGGAGATCAGCAGGAGCGGGTGTTGGTCGACGGATCAAAGCGCATCGAGGCGGCGTCAATGTAACGGCTTTTGTAGCACGAGGGTCGGACACATCGACTTCTCTCGCTTTTTGTGGTGACGGTCGTCCACTTTGACGCGACACAAGTCGCGACTTGATCAGGTGGTGCACATTTAGTAGAGTTGTTGCCTAAGTCGGCGCACGAAGGGTGTCCTGGTGAACCGACTATATATATATATATATATATTCTTAAAGCATTTTTTGTGTGTGATTAAGAGGATTTGACTAAGACTCTATAAAAATTTCAAGAGATTCGAACTTAAGTGGGCCACATACATCACAACAAAACTAATATTATATATATAATTTATTGAATATAATTTATTTTTATCACATAAAAGATGATCTACATTTGACCACCACTTAAATTATTTGTTTATAAATTTTTTTTTGACTAATTGAACTGAAAATTTATATTAGTATTAGAGTAGAGTTTGATTGTCTAAACTATATATGTCTATATATATATATATATATAAATTAGGAATATATAGTTAATTGCAAAATTTTCCTATACCGAAACGATACGAAAAGTGTTATACACATGTTCCACCTTATCATATATATTGTAACGAAACGTAACAAATGGTAACGTCTGCTATACATATTATAACGCGGTCGTACTGGAAACATACCGGCACAATTTTTTTTAACGTGTTCCGGTTTACGGGCATCGGTAACTCTTTAAGACTGAGGGAACCCAAACCCCCAAGCGCAGTTAATCTCGCGCGATTCTGTCTCCCGACTCTGCCTACGCTTAGGGTTTCTTCTTTCCCTCGCAGGTACGCCAAACCCTTTCGCATGAATCCATCCATCTGCAGGGTTAGGGTTATGGAGTCTGTCCTTCTGTTGATTCGTAGATGTCCGCATGTAGGGTTTTAATCGTACTTCGACTCGAGATTTCGTTGGTCTATGCGTGCTTTTGATCTGTGGAGCGGATCCAAATTTTTTTTTTCCCACATTGTTCCCCTTTCGTTGAAGCTCATCGTCTTTGTTGATCTAATGAATCTTGTTCTTGCTGCCTATTTTCTTGAAGCTCGTCGGGCTTTATCGTTCTAATGAATTGTGCGTTTTTCTCGTTATTGCCTTTTTCTTGAAGCTCATCAATCTTTATTGTTGTGATTTAAATTTTGTTTATTTATTGTTTCATTATTGCTTATTTTCGCGAAGTTCGTCGGCCTTTGTTGTTCGATTAAGGACTCCTCTGTTTCAGGGGTGCTTCATTTTAGTGCTCTAATTCGAGTTCGCAGGTTTTTGCTAGTTTGTTTGTCGTATTTCTAGAGCGCTAGTGAAATTAATTGGTTCTTGTATTTTCAACATCAGTTATCCGTCTAATACCGGTGAAATGTATTGTGGATATTGTATTTTATTTGGCTTCATGTAATATCATCCCTCTTTACTGATTCTTCCACTATTTAATAGCACTTTTCAGTAACACACTGATCTAATTTTATCCTGTCTTATCCTCTTTCAATTCCATATCAATGAACACATGCTCGAAATTTTAGTGTTGCACATATGGATGGACACACCTATCCATTTATTGTCAGTTGGACATTTTCATTTACTGGAATTTGTTTCATCAGGTTGGATAACACATAGCTGGCAGATTCTACATTATAGGACTGGTGTTGACATGCTGATAACTTTAGTTTCTAGGTTCAGGAATCTGTTTTTGCGAATTGCAAATACCTGAAACTGAAAGGCTTCGACTTTGTTTTTGATGATTTGTCACTATTTTTTAATCGTCAAAAGCAGCTTTTGATATAATTGTCGTAGTGTCATACAAGGTAAAACTAGTTTGTAACTGGACTGTGTTTTATCACATTATATAATTTTTTGGAACTTGCTTTTCCAAAACTTCCTCCTGTTTATTTTATAATTCTTATGCTCCTTCACAGTTGATTATTCTCTATCTGATATCTAATATTACCAACTGGTGTTTTTTTCTCTTTTTAGTCACTCCATCTTTATTCTCTATTTCAACTATAGAGATCATAGTCTCATGATTTATGCTTATAATGCAATCTCAGGATTAATTATTCAAAGTTTGCTGGTGATATTTTCTTGTGTGTACTATATTCATATCTTTCGCTGAATCATGGTTGAACTGGGAAAGCGTCAGCAGAGGGATCCTGACAATGAAGGTGCACAGCAGAAGAAAAGATTGGGTAACAAGGATATCATCAGTGATGAATTGGTTGTATATCGTCTTCTTTGTCCAGCTGGTGTTATTGGGAGCGTGATTGGCAAGAGTGGTAAAGTGATAAATTCCATCAGGCAAGAGACAAATGCTAAAATCAAAGTTGTCAATCCTTTTCCCGGTGTGGATAAAAGGGTTATCACTATTTATTGCTACGTTAAGGACAAGAGTCCTGTGGATGTTGATGAAGATGTCCTGCAACCTCTCTGCCCTGCTCAGGATGCCTTGCTTAAGGTTCATGATGCTATAGTAAATGCTCTGGCTAATTCTAGTGAGATTGAAAATAAACAGGAAGGGGCTCAAATCCTTGTGCCAGCAAGCCAAACTGCAAATATTATAGGTAAGTTTGGGGCTACCATCAAGAAACTGAGATCCAAGACCAGAGCAAACATTAAAATTACTCCGAAGGATCCCTCTGATGCAACGCATTCTTGTGCAATGAGCTTTGACAACTTTCTTCAGGTAATCAATACAGTTAGCTATCATAAGTTGAGTCCTTGAGATGGTTATCTCATAATATATGTTTAGTGGTTTGTCCTTTGAGGTAGTACAACACTACAATGCAGCTAGCAGTCAGAATTATTGTTTATGCATTTCTTTTGTTCATACAATGAATTAAATGTGTGACATTGGTTTGCTTCTGCAGTGTCGTCCACTCTTTTATACAACTACTTCAGTGAATGTTCGATATTATAGTAATTCTTTTGTCGTTTTAATTTTGATTTGTGCTGTATCTAACATAAACTTGCACCAGAAGGTTAGCCAGTTTTTTGGTCAAATTTATGTGATACTCATGACATAGAAGTAGTTATACAAGTTGGTTGCAGAAGTGTTCTGTTAGCCTTCTATTGAACTATGTTCTTTAGAAGTTTCAACTGTTAATTTGTTGGTCTGCCTTTATTCCAGTGTGTATCCACCTCTTTCTTGCAGTCAACATGAAATCTGTTGATTCAGTGTCAAAGGGGTTGCACTAAGGTGCCTGTTGAAAAACATGGCTGTTACTTCTTTTTCCTCCACATTTTATTCCTTAATATTGTAGCCAACTTCTCTCTGGAAGGGATTTTTTCTGTTTTTGTAATATAATAAAGTTGTAGGTTTTTGGTATGTTGTTTTCTATTACAATAGCCTTATTCTACATTAGATGCCTAAAGTATGTTAATTCCTTCCACTGAGAATCCTTTTGTAAATTATGGTTTTAGTGCATGTTGTTTGTAACCTTTTTTTCCACAATACCCTAGCATGTGGAAGATCCCAAATTATGGATTATGTACATGGGTGGAATACTTCATTTTCCTTGGTTGATGGTATGAGTTTGTATTTGTTGGTTCATTTTTTGGGTGTGGTGTGTGTGCTGGACAGATTAGGTTATTCAGTAGAGTGTGTTAGTTATCCTGGTCTTGCTAGTCAATGGCTTTTCTTGTTTGATTACGTCAAAAGAAGTGTGGGTGGATAACTTCAAGCTTTCAACTTAATAACACCTTCAATTTTGTGCTTTGTTTTATTGAGCTATTCTAGAACTGATTTAGAGTAGGAAAGTGCTAGTTTGTAACTGCAAAAATGAACAATATCTATGGAATTGATTGTTTTAATTTCAATGATTAGGATCATGTGTGACTGCAAAATCGTTGTGATGTTTTGGATGGCCACCTCATATCACTGTGTTCCAAGGGGGTAGAGAGATTTGATAACTCTTAAATGAGTATGTAGTCCTTCTGTTAAGCATGAAATAGTGGACTATGATATGAAAAGCCATAGCTACAGGGAACAGCTTAATTGGCTTTATATTCGAGATGGTCAGTCAGTGGATTAATAAAACTTTTGATGTTGTGAAAATTTGAGGTTCTTCTGGGTCTCTTATACAAGCAGATTGAAGTATAAACTTAGTGCACTTATTAGTGACAAACTCATATGCCTGAGTTTTGTCAAAATCAAGTTCATGATTTTGTAGGTAGTTTTGTTTGAGGATATTTGGTTTCTTTAGATATTTGTTTTTCTTGGTTTTGTTATTTGAAGGTTGCATCCAATTCTCATGGCATATTTATATTTCTAAAATGAAGATATCTGCTTTTGTGATTTCATGTCGCTCCTGTAGTTCTCACATTTGATGGAATTTATGATCAATATTATGTGATATTACCTGCATTGCTGCATCTTCCCCATGATTTATGCTGGATGGGCTTTGACAAGTGGAACTCTGATTGTAGATTTCTAGTGTCACATAGGAGATGCTTCAATAGCATCCAATTTACCATAATGTCATTTAAAACTGGACAATTTTGTGTTTTCAGGCTTCTTTCAAGTTAATTTCTTAATGGTTCACAATCTCTAATGTAAAGATGTAACTTTTTAATAATTTATAATAGTATTTCTCTATGTAATCCCCTCCATTTTATTCAATTTTACTTTTAAGTTGAAGATGGATACAAGTCTATCTCCAACTTCTACCTTTTTCCAATCTAAACAGTCTTTTACCATGTAGGACCCCTCTTTTTCTTTTATTTTCAACATCAAGTCGAAGGCTATGGTACACTTCCAAATCCAAGTCTTGTGTCCATGTCCATAAAAGACTATCTAGAAGGCTGGTTCCTAGTTGCACCAGCCTGGACTACAAACTGACTTGCTTGCTACTCTTTTAGGGTTCACAAAATTATTTTTATTGTTCTTGAATGTGCCTTGCATATAATACTACATCAACTTTAAGTAATGTGTTTGTGTCAGGTCATTGCCTATTCCCAAGAGTCAAAGTTTGTGTAGCTTAACATGAAGTAATGTTTTAACCAAGGTACAACATCTTGAGTACGAGAGCAATATCGGCCCTTGGCTCAATCAGCACATGTCTGGTCCGTATCTGCATATCGACATACATACACTGGTATTACTGTGGTACCAAGGAGGATGAGGAGCAGAGAGGTGGAAGATTAAGGAGAGTAGGAGTAGCACCGAAGCCTACAGTGATGGACATGTAGGTGGATGATGGGCAGTGAGAGAGGTGCATCTTTTTCACTTGGTAAAAAATGAACCAGACTTGGTCCGGAAAGTGGTGGTCTGCATCCCAGTTCACTTCTGGACCCGTAATTAGTGACTGTTACATACTGGCTCTAGACAAGATCTCAATCCTTGGTTCTAACTTAAGTTAAATGATTAATTGATGGAAAAAGGGCTGGATGCATACAAACAAGGATATTTTTCATGTTATTTCTGCTATTCTATGTGTTTTAGGCATAATATGCTCACTTTCAATCTTCTCCTCTACACATCTAAGCAGATTACTGGTGATGCTGAAGCAGTTAAAAATGCATTAACTGCAGTTTCTGCTGTCATGTATAAATTTTCACCAAAGGAAGAGATTTCTCTTGATACCTCGGTTCCTGATCTTCCACCCATAATTATTCCATCAGATATTCCCATTATACCGGCTGGTAGTCTCTATCCCACTGCAGATTCTCTTTTGCCTCCTGGATCTGTGCCACCACCTATAGCTGCAACTCATCTTGCATCTGAGATTTCTGGATTTACGGACACTTCTAATATGTGGCCACTGTATCCATCTGCCCTTCCTATTGTTCCTGGATATGGTGGTCCAACACGGTCGGAGGACCTCATCTTACGAGTTCTGTGCCCATCTGACAAGATTGGACGTGTTATTGGCAAGGGAGGAAGTACTATAAAGAGCATAAGACAGTCCAGTGGTGCAAAAATCAGTGTTGATGATACAAAAGATGATACTGATGAGTGTGTTATCACTGTCACATCAACGGAGGTTAGAACTGTTCTTTTATTTATATGGTTTTCCTGGTTATCATTATTATCTAATGGATGTGATGCATAAATTTTGATTGCGGCAGTCTACCAATGATGTGAAGTCTGCTGCAGTTGAATCTATTTTGCTGCTTCAAGAAAAGATTAATGATCAAGATAGTGACTGTGTTAATATTCGCCTTCTTGTTCCTTCAAAAGTTATCGGCTGTCTTATTGGCAAAGGCGGTTCAATTATCACTGATATGCGCAAGAAGACTAAGGCAATTATTTATATCTCAAAGGGTGAAAAACCCAAACAGGCTGCTCCCGATAATGAGCTTGTGGAGGTTAGTTTGTCTACTCCGTTTATCTATTATTAAGTCCTCAATTTTCATTCCTCTGTTCTCTTTTAATTGGTCTCCAGGTGTCTGGAGAGGTAGGTAAATTGCGTGATGCGCTTGTTCAGATTATTTTAAGGCTCAGAGAAGATGCTCTAAAAGACAAGGAAGGCAACCGAAATGCTCACAAGGACAGCAGTCAGAATGTTCCTGCTACTGATCCTCTTCATTCTGGCAGTCTTTCTGTGCCTCCAGTATTGCCTACGATTCCACCTCTTGCTCCTTTGAGCTATGATCAGAGAGCTGAAACTGAGAGGGGCTTAGGAATATTCCCTGGCAGTAATTTATTTGGTTACAACTCGTTGCAGGTATAAATTGTCTTTGATGTAGCTATTATGCTATTAACGTTATTTCCTTCTGCATGATTAAAGTTATCAGTACTTCTCTTGCCCTTATCCATGATAGTAAAAACTTTCATAGCTTTTGATGTTATTATTAAACAAATATACTGATGACATCTTATCTCTTGGCAAAGGCTGGAGATAATAGCTTCGGATCTCTTTCTTCATATCCATCAAGAACATACGGAGGGTATGCTTTTTGTATCCACTATTAGTTGCAACTTTGGCTTTTGTGTTACCATCAATTAAAATAGCATGTCTTATAAGATCTTGGAGTATAAGGATTTGTTTTGATGAATATGATGCCTTTTCAGGTTACATATATGGATATGTAATTTATTTTTTTGCTTTTGTTACAGATTGCCCGCATACATTGAGATGGTGATTCCTGCAAATGCGTTGCCTAAAGTTATGGGTAAAGGAGGCACAAATGTTGACAATATCAGAAAGGTGGGTTTGGGAGTTGCTATCACAATAATTATAGCACTCTATTGCTATCATGAAGATTGTTTTAAAGTTTGTCATCATCTTACAGGCCACAATGGTTTAGGTGTTCCTTTGTTGGGTTCCTGTGAACCCTGAATTTCGTTGTTGTTTGCTTAAATGTATACTCGCATATCTATGCTAAATCAAAGCCAAGTTTGACTTACCATATAAATGAATTTAGCAACCGCTAGGTACATAATAAGATAAAAGAACTAGCTGAATTGATTCCTGAATATATGGATATTCTGTTGCTGGTTATACACAGAAGAGTGCTGCTTTTTTCAGCAAAAATGTGGAACAGACAGACAGACTTAGTAGTATTTTTTTAAAACTGTAATTAGTTTTTTAATCAAAATCTCTTTATTTAGGATTGGAAAGCTATTAATATCATTACAAATCAGAAAATCTGAAATATATTTGTACATTGTATCATGCTGGAGTATGTATGACCAAGAGGATTGTACCACATTGGATACCGCTGAATATCAGATAATGAAATCTTGTGTGCTGCAAAGGTTGGATCTATTTTAGCATAAAAATCAATGATTTAGCTCAAGAACTCTGTGAGAATCATATCCATACAATGGAAAAATTTGCTATTGATTGTCTTGAACTTCTTTTTGGTTAGCCAACTACATCTAGAATTAAGGGTTTATAAGAGTAACTGCAGTTCTTTGAGGCTCGAGTATGACACCATGCTGTTTTCAGTTTTCTTCTTAGTGCCTAGTTATTTTTGTAAGTTGACATTTTAGGATTATATGGTTAGTTTTTCTTTTGTTGCAGATATCGGGAGCTCATATAGAAATTGTTGACTCAAAGGCGTCCCATTTTGAACGCATCGCCCGGATATCCGGTACACTTGAGCAGAAGCGTTCAGCAGAGAACCTAATTCAGGCGTTCATAATGTCTACTTAAGATGATGGCCGAGTACCAGAGTAGGTGACCTTATGCTCTCTCATTTGCAGTGCTCTTCGGGTTTCCTAATCCCTTGGGACTATTCTGGAGAAACATGGGCAAGATCCCTCTTACTTCTGTCCTTCTGGACCAAACATAGTCTGTTCGTTCTTCAAAATCTACTGCCCGCTTGTCCTTCAGAAAAACTATTCCCCATCGTGATTCTATAAACCTGTCTTATCTATTATCGTAGAATTTCTCAGGTCCTTGATTTCCTCAGTTTGATGTTATTTTCTTGTGAAACTTTAGTTGTCATGAATATACCCTTGCTGAAGTCTTCAATGATTTTTCATGCTCGGAACAGCTATGTTTCACTATCAAATTTGTGCTTCATCCTTTCATCAGGCAGGGTCTATCTATCAACAGGATGATCAAGTTTGATATGTTATTCACGACAAAATTGAACTTTGTCAATGGTCGTAATTGAAACAGAAGAACTAATTGATGACACCTTAATCATTTCTCTCAGCAGCTCTTTGTTCTTTCTCCATGGTCCATGAGTCTAATACAAGTTCTGTTTTGTTGACTACATCAGGGCTTTAAGCTTATTCATCGTGTTGTATAGTTTTATTTCTCATACTTGTTGTGACATATAAGATTCTTTTTGGCTCTTCAGTACCCTCTCGTAGCATCAGTTTTGACTTTAATCTGATAGCCTCTTATGTTATCCCCCTATTCTCCTTTTCTTCATTATATTCTTTCTTTCTAGCTGTCTTCAGTCTTTGTTTCATTTTCCCTAGCATTTTTTCTTAATTGACCCAGTCTTAACGATGTTTTGACTTTTACCTGTTGTATCTTGGTTCGCTTTGACAAATTGCTCTCTTTCTTGTTTTGAGATCCTGTCTTATCCCATTTTTGCTAATCTGGTATAAACTAAAGGGTTTATTTAACAGTGAGGCCATTGTTTTGGACTCATCAAGACCAGGAATTTAGATGTTTCTGGTGCCCATTCATTTTCCCCATGATTTCATGGGAGCACCTTGTTTGGAGGGTTGTTTTGTAGCTTCATTGACAAGAGGGTTAACTCAAATGGTTGACTGGACTTGCTCTAGTTAACCATGAAGAATTCCATTACCGGCAAATCGTGTAAATTATAAAATGTATTAGCCTTGATGTAGCTGTTGGAGTGATCCTGGTGCCTCTTTTCTTCTTTTTAATCCTGGTGTATATTGTTGTCTTATTATAATCTTTTCTTTAGAACTAAAAGAAGCCAATGGTATCTGAAAATTTTTCATCTCTAAGCTGCATGCACATCTGTTGAGGATAATGTTATATATCAGAACTTTATGGCTTATTATCTCAAATGCTTTCATGTTTTCTTGATACTGTTATCAATCATATTTTAAATTGTGAATGTTGTGTTGAGCGATGGACAAAAAATTACGGATTAATGCATCTGCTTAGGTTTGATCTTCACAAAATGGGGAGAGTGTAGTAGGTTATACTTTTTATATTTGCCGCCTGTTAAACTTGTGTTTGACATACACGATGTATCCTCGTAAAACTCAATATTTTAGATTCATTCTTAGTTGCTGTAGTTGATTGTTAGAAGAATGAATTAGAAACTCGAATGTTACTAATTCCCATCGCTTGGGGTTTGAATACTCTTTGTGATTTAATCCTTGTTTGATGCAATTTCTGATAATTTTATTTTGCTTTAAGATAAAAGTGTGCGGTGAAGCAGAAACTTAATATGACGTTGGAAAGTAAATACGATATCATTTTTTTATCATATTTCTTTAAGAGAGAAGTTTTAGGTCACCTTAAGAAATTTTGAGAGCATGAACCCTGTAAATAGTTGAAGAAGTAGAGAATTATAGACTGAAAAGAAACCATGGAAGTGTCGACAGGGGGGGGGCACCCAAAAGGACATCAGAATCTTCCAACCTCATCTTTCAGAGAGTGAAGAAGACAGCTCGAGTAGCTGCTACCAGAGAAAAAGGTGGAGTTGGTCCAAAAAGCAATTCTCCTAATTTGGATCCTTTTCCTCTCTCTCTCTCTCTCTCTCTCTCTCTCTCTCTCTCTCTCTCTCTCTCTCTATCTACACAAGTGGTTCATCTTTTCCTCTTCCCCAAAGTCTTCTCAGTGCACAATACTTGATTGTTTGTTCACGTGCTTACTCAGTCACAAGGTCTCCTGCATGCAGAAAAAGTGGATGAGAAATCATTCGTCGTTGCCTGCTGACACGGCACCGACATGTTGCCGACTTGTGAAGATGTAGGACCCACGGGGGATCCAAAATGTCCATCCAGAGTTGCCATGTAGGTGCTACGTGTATTACCAACACCGGCCGAGGTCCACGAAGGTTAGTGTGGAATCGGAGGTGAGAACCATTGGTTAGGTGCATGTTAAGTCTTGTTGGCATTATTATATTAGAACGGTAGCCAAGTGCACTCTCTCACACAGTCTTTTAGAAGGTGTTGACAAGAAACAAACAGATCATGGTAGCATTTAGCTAAAACAACTACTGCAATGCAAGGCATCTGAGAGAAAGCTGTAGTACCTACCAATTCGGAGGACACACCAAGGTTTGTCTTACAGCTTTCGGATGATAGATCTTGTGTACCTCCTTTGCTCACTCACAAGTTGTCCTTGTCGGGAGCATTCAGTTTACACCAACAGGCCTGGGTGTCTCCAACGCACCTACCTCTCCTGGACCAGCAATCGTGATGGTCCTATGTGAGCACACATGAGCCTTCTTAAAAGCGCCTTTTACTGGAAGCTCCCACAGCCTGTGGGCACGCCCTGGATCAGGACGCTGCATTTGGTGTGTGGCTTATTATGTCTCGTCTTCCCCAAGCTCTGTGTCTGTTCACGGAGGAATCCAATGTTTCCTCACAGTTATATATCTCAAGTGTTCTTTTTTCTCGGCTGTCGTTTATCACCTCCCTTCTAAAATCCAGTCTCAAGCCCTCCTTAAAGGCAATGATACAACAATAACAATAAAACCATCATGTCTGTGATCGGATTTTTTTCTTTTCTAGCAAAATCATATATATTTAGTCAGATTGAGGTGTTAAATCTTCTAAATCTTACCCCCGTCTCCTACAATTTCTCATGCCTTGCCATTAGCCACATTCACATCCAATATTCTAGTTCGAAAAATCAAGATCTGTGCCTAAACATAGAGCAAATCAAAATAGTCCAACCAAATGTATCTGCCTCATCTACTACAGCTCACATGGAATTTTAATGGTCAATGCTATTCCTTCAGGTGCAATCTTACTCTTCTTAGCTGACATGTACTTGAAGCCGAGCAACTTATTTTGCCTCGACAGGCATCAAGGCTAAGCTACACAACTCCATCCAGGATACTACACTTCTTTTCTGAACCCATAAACACTGATGTTGAGCATGTTTATTTTGTGAGATACCATGTACAGATTAACCACAAGAAAACATTAAGTCGGATCAACATAATAGCTATGAAAGTAGTAGGCATACGCATTTATCCAATCCAAAAGATGAATTAAATTAGAGAGTGCACAATGTCGAGAAACTAGGGCTGCACCTTATGGCCGACAGGTCCCGGGCAAAAACGTTTTCCTTTCCCTATCGAGGATTGAAAACATGGGCAAATTCACCCAAGAATAAGAGAAAAGGATACATGAGGTAAAACTCCCAACTTCTAAAATGAGACCTCGGCATCACAGGATGAGACATCATGTTTCGATGAGACCTTCTGCTTTCTTCCATTCCTTCTCTTGCTATTAGTGCTTCCTTTTCCTTTTGATGACTGCCCTGCATCATTCAACTGCGAACGCAAAACAAGAGCAATCAGCCCACCTTCTGTTGTTAAAAGTAATAATTTGAGCACCATTTTTATTTTAAAAAAATATGAGGATGGACAGGCTCTAATAGATGGCTTTTCCCACTCCCCCCCAACCCCCCAAACAAAAATAAAAATAAAAATAAAGATTCAAAAGACAGTCAACCTGACAGTCGAAAGAAAACAAAAAAATATCCCCTATCATCTGGAAAGGATCATCTTTCTGAAACTAATTTGATCCTCACATGTCACTTTGTTATGGTAGTATTTAACACAGACTGAATATGGATTCAATGTGATCAAAACCAAAAGTTAAATGCTTAATTTCCTATTTAGAATTTGCTGAGATCAGGTCCACCACTCACCAGCAGACCTCTTTAATGGAAGCCACTCCTCCCTAACTATTTTGAAATGATTAACATTGATGTAGTGCAATCAAAGTTTATCCTGTGTCAACCTACTAAACCCGGCCCGAGCAGGTTCGACCATGCAAGTAAACCTTCAATTGTCTAAATTAACATCTAATTACACCAGAAGATCATTAAACAGGCACCCCACACATCTAGAATCTACTTGAAATCTTGAGAAATGTGTGATAATATTTTTCCTGTTTTGCATTCATAAGGAAACATGACCTTTGCCAGCTAATTTGGTGTGTGGTTCATATTCAATCAACCTACAACCACTAATATCTCCCGGTCAACTGGATGGTGACCGTGAGATGGCGGATAGATCACTAATTGCTTCGGAACACACAATGTTTGAAGCCTTAATACTTGATACCTGATTGGAACTTCACCTAAATGATCAAATCACAGCTGATGAGGAATGCCCAAGTGTATGTATGATCAGACCCGAACAACTCAGTCGCTCACCCCGAAGCAGAAGCCAGTGGCACTGTTTTCCAACCCATCCAGCTTTGCCTTCCCCGAGTTGCCTCTCTTGTTGCTGCCATTGCTCCCTCCATCAGCAAACTGCGGTCCTGATGGCATCGAGCAATTGAGACCGTCGGTTGGCCGAGCTTGGGGGCCGCTGTAGACGGAAGAATCACCGAATCCGGCATCCAGGTCGTCCTGGAACATATCCAGGAACATCTGCTGCAGCTCCTCAAAGTTATCATGACCATTCTCCTGCACATTTTAACAGTTCAAATTCCATCAAATTGATCTACCAACATCAAAGTGGCATGCAGTTTTAGACTAAGAAACCACTGAAAAGGATGTCTTACCCCAGATTTGGTTTGACTCATCATCTGAGCTATCTCCCCAATAAAATCCCCCATTCCCTGCAGTAAAAACTACTAATTGTAAGAGAATATTAATTATGGCAAGTAAAATAGAGAACAAATGCATACTTTTTCGTCATTATCATCCTCGTTATCGTAGATTCCCACATCGTACAGAAATCTCTTGCTGGAGTCCGAGAGAACTGTGGAAAATCGAAGTCAGGGACCCATAACAATGGCTTCTTTTTTTTATTTTTTTCTTTTTTTTTCCTATTAAGTGAAACCACGAGAAGTTTCTCCAAGTTCAATAAAGAAAGAATTGGTGCATATTAGAGATCAATGTATATAACGTTCCTTACAATGCAAATTCTTCCTGCAAAGGAAAGATCAAGCAACATAGAACAGGGGAGATGGTGTGGAAAGGAGAGGAAGAACAGACCAGAGTAGGCTTTTTGGATTTCCTGGAACTTCTCCTTCGCTTCCTCCATCCTTTGATGGTTTCCCGAAGCCGAGCACTTATCCGGATGCCATCTCTGTCGCCCATTTTTTGACGAAATGGACAAAACTTCCATCAAAGACAGATCCAGGTGGAAAATTTCGGCTTTGCCGATCGAAAACGAGTCGGAACCAATCGAAGAAATGAGGAATTCCGGTCGATTCCAAAAGCGACCAACCAGAATCATCCGAAGAAAACATGAACCAAAAGACCACTAAAAAAAGATTAAAAAATTTTGAAACTTTGAGACGGTAAATCAATCAAATCGTTCTAGTTCCTCCAAATACATCATCTTTCCGGTCTCTCGAACCACAGAGACTCCGAAACCAACCGTCGAAATTGAGGAGAAAGTCGAGATTTTGAGTCTGCAATCATACCATAGCCAGCTTCTTGTACGCAATCCTCAGCTCCGCCTCCGAGCACTCCTTCCTGAGCCCCAACACCGAGTAGAAATCGCCGATCTTTTCCTCCCCGGCGGCCATTGCAACCCCGCTTCCGCCAGGATACCATAAACGCCCCCTCCTCCGCGCCGGGATCGCAGGGACGGACCTTTGGCTCCTCCACGCACCGAGTTGACACGAGAGCCTGACGCAACAGAGAGAGAGAGAGAGAGAGAGAGGAGGCGAGGATCAACCGCAAGAAGACCTGGGGAAGAGCCTCACGGCTCCTCCTCTGCCTCCGACTCCGAGAGAATCCTCCAGAAACACTCACCTCCTCCACTTTCTATCGCACCGTCGCCCAGGAGGTAACCGCACCGCGATCCTTATCCTCACTACCCGCGGGCTCGCCGAGATCGAACGGTGGGATGGGGCCGGGGACGGACATGGACGGCCTAGATTGGACGGATCGGAGATATTTTTGGCATCTATCCCGAAAGTTCTCTTTTGGTCAACGCTGACGGCGTTGCGGCCGGACCGACGGTGGGTCCCACTACCAGATATAAAAAAAAAGGGGAGCCGCGCGAACGCGTCGCTCGCGTACCCGTTTCCGGCGTCGCCCGTCTCACGTATCCGTTTCCCCGTTGGCTGCAGCGATGACGGCCACGGGGGAATCGCGTCTGTCGCCTCAGCGACTGTGGGCCTCACTAGTAGATATATATATAAAAAAAAGGAGGCGTCCGAATCCACCACTCACCTACCCGACTCATCGCCCGTCTCACGTATCCGCTCCCTTACTGGAATCAGCGACGAGGCCCACGCGGGACCCGCTCTCCCGCGACATCTTCACTCTCAGAGACGGTGGGCCCGGTGAGACAACAATTTGTGCCTCACGGTTTTGGTCGTAGCGAATCTTTCTTGTTCTCACCGCGTTATCTACGTACGAGTTGTCTCCAACTCGTCATCCGAGTCGTGGTAATGAACAGGTCCGGGAGGACTTGAAACAACACCTTCCATAGTCAAATCGATCGATCGCGGCACGTGCCTGTTATTTATTATCGTGCACGTGATGATACATTGTGGCCGTTGTTTGACTTCAGACTTGTTTCATGTCATGAGATGATTCAAGGCCTTCAAATCTACATGGCATGGTTTGGTCCGACGAAAATGTTTACCGGATGTCAACCTTCCTCATCCATGTCATGATTAAAGCATGAACAAGTCAACGCAAGCTGTTAAACCACCACGCATGAGGCAATTAACACGATATTTACTCGCATGCAGTAGAGTAGTCCACAAGTTTGGGGTAAGTCGTAAAGAGGAATTAAGAATCACTATCTGGAAATTATACTGAAATCAACAGCATGTGTTTCGATTCTTCTACAGCAATAGACATCAAGATCTTCCTCCAGCACTCTTGTTCTTGCTACCATACGACCACCAATGCAAGTTATTGGTATGAAAAAGTAGCAGAAGGAAGATATATAGAGAAAAATTAACAATCACTATCTAGAATTTCTAGAAATCAACAAAAGAGTGAACGAAGATATAGATAAATTAACAATCACTATCTAGAATTTCTATAAATCAACAAAAATGTTTACAGGACACCGCCATCATGGCTACATTTTATTTTACAACGATAGATAACAATATCTTCTTCCAGCATCGTTCTTCTTGCCGTACCTTGTAGCTAGCCAACTTTGATTCTGAATGTAAGTTAATTCGGATCTCCTTATGCAAGAAATGTGTTTAGAGAGACATTTTTGCTATCACCATTTATCAGAACCACTAAAAGCCGTTGCTGTAGATAATTCCTCGATCAGCATTCATAAACTTGCTTCCGAATCTGAAAGGCACGCCTTCAAATATTCAGTTGCAAACATGGTCATAATAGATGGAGACAGCCGGACTTTTTGCTTGCTTTTGATCTAGGTTAAAATGATTGCGAGGTAGTAAATAACCCTTGGGATTGCAACACATAGCTGCTCATTTAAGTAGATAGCCGAATCCTCTTAAATAGCTCCCCAATTCTAGTGTGGCAAGAATGGCAGTGGCATTAGTTACTAAAAAATGAAAAGGAGAATCAACAGTAAAAACTATGTATTTGATAATTGCCAATGAATGAAAGGAGAGCTTAATTATGTTTAGTTGCTGAGGGCATAGTACAACAAGCTATGGCCCTTGGAGAGGGGAGGAACAAGCCACATCATGACAAATCTGCAGACATAAAAATATCATAATATTGCCCCCCGACCAACAATCATTTTTTGCTTCTAAAAGAAAACCAATATTGAAGAAAGGTTCAAACATGTCCAACCGTGTGAGTGGGGACTTTAGATCCAAACGATTGGAAGAACATCTGAAGGACTGGTGTTGGAGCACCAGGCAAGAATGGAAGTGTCAACACAGAATAGCAAGGCCATTCTGATCACAGTTAAATAATACAATAATTCATATCTTATTCACATGTAACTCCAAGACAACCTCAAGATGAGCATCTTAAACAAAGCAGGAAACCAGAGTAGTTCTGATGTCAGTGTGACAGACCAAGATACTAAGCAAGAATAAATGCTTTGGCATGGATTTTAAACATTTCAAGCAGACATCGAGACTAGAGGGGTTTTCTTAGATTTAAATCCCACGCTACATGTTACTGTTTTGCGCCCCTCATCTAATGATAGTACATGTCACTATGGCAAAGCAAGAAAATTTTTGGTGTCTTTGGTTCATCAGAAAAGAAAATTTTATGAAGGATGTCAGTTTTTGGTTCAGCTACAAAATTTTTTGATGTTTTTGTCTTTATTTTTTTATGTAGCACATAATAGGAAAAAAAACATATGGAGTTAATAGCAGTTCACACCTGAGATTAAGCAAAGCAATTACCAAGTTCTGAAACAACTTGCCTTACTCTCTCCACACAACGCACATTTGTATGATTTTATTGCATTAGTAGTGCCACTGCTTCATAGTTTTATTTAATATGTCAGTACTTGTTGTGCTGGGAAAGCAGCTGGAACTAGTAAAAGAAAAGTTGTACTGATTAGTAGTGGCACATTAAGCAAACCGGAGCTACATGCACTTACCGTTTTGAGAGATTTTTTTTCTGAGACAAGCAGTTGACTGTTAGGTTTCTGAAGCATGTCTGCTTTGTTTGCCACTCGAAGATAATGCTTCTCTATTATGCGGTTTAGCAAGCAAATCATGATTGCAAGCTGAAGGCATGACTGGCCGGATCCCACCAGGATTCAGAGGAAATAGAGTACAGTAGTAACCATCCATGATAGCCTCAAAATTGCACGTACTCGCAACCTCTGGAATCTGATACATATCACATGTATAGCCATAAAGATTGGGGTACTCGAGTAGCTTCTTCTTCGTGCACTTGAAGAGGACGTTGTACACAAGGTCGAAACGGATCAAAGTAGTAAATAGGCAGACATCCGCTATAGTCAGCGCATCCCCACACAAGTAGCGAGAGGTAGACAGATGAGATTCTATCATATCCAATGTGTTGAACAATCCATTGACTGCAGTGTCATATGCTTCTTGGCTCTGCGCAAACCCACATCTGCAGATCGAAGGTAACCATTGTCAGTGAGAGATTTTTTATACATCCAATAACACAATTTCAACAAATGAATCAAAATTATCTAATTGTTTTCCATCAAAACAAGGGAGTTGGCAAAAATTGTCCCCTTTTTTTACCAAGAATTCTCGGCAATCCAGAGAGAAAAATGCCTGCTTGGGCTGACAAAGATCATGCACAACTTGTCCATTGCAGACTTCATTGCAAGATATGCTAACATTCTCTAATAGATATTGTTGGAATTGTTTAGCTTAACAAGGTTGCATGAAGATCCCACAGAGCTCCAACTTGGAAGAACACATAAAAAGAGCTTCTTGCGCAGGATATGTATCAAAAGCAGAACAGAGCAATTGGAGTAACACCGGGATAAGGACAGAGAGAGCTCATTACCTATAAACCCCATTGTTAACGTTGGGATAGATCACCCGATTCCAGTCGTCGATCTCGTTTTTGAGCTCCGACGGGCAGAGGTCCAACCCCGAGCCACCATGAACCTCGCCACCGAAGTCAGCGGAGTTCAAGAACTCGATGATCGCGTAGCTCTCGTTGCACACCACTTCCTTCCTCTCCGCGTCCCAAAGCATTGGCACCGTCGACCTCCCGTCGTAGCCGCCCCTCCGCAGCCCGTACACCTCCCTCAGCGTCCTCCGCGCATTGGCGCGGTCGGGGCCGGGCCTCAGATCTTCGCCGACGGCAGAGGGCCCACGGGGGCGGAACAGCCAGGAGCCATCGAGGCCGGGGGCCGCGACGGAGACGGGGAGCGCGGAGCGGAGGCCCTTAAGCGCGCGGACGACGAGGACGCGGTGCGCCCAGGGGCAGGGGAGGGCGACGTAGAGGTGGAGGTTCTTGGGGTTCCGGCGGTACGAGGCGGGAACCGAGGGAAAGGAGGAAGTGGGACGGGCGTAGGAGCCAGGTGGGGAGGCGGCGGAGGAGGACGAGGGAGCGAGTTGGCGCATCATTAGGTGCCACGCGGCAGACCACCCGGATCGGACGGCAGAGACGAGGGCCTGAGGGGGGAGGCCGCGGCCCCAAAGGAGACGGCCGGCGGCAGTGACCAGGTCCTCCTTTGCGTCGCTAGAGGAAGAGGAGGAGGAGGAGGAAAGCATGGTAAGCGTAGAGCATCGACGCCGTTCGCTGGCGCGGTGTCGGGACCCCCCGGAGAGTCGGCGACGGGGTTGAGGAATCGGGTTGGGGAGGAGCGATGCCGCCGGCCACATGTTGTCGATTGGTGTCATTTGGTGCGTGGAAAGTCGTTTAAGAGCTGCGGCGTCACGCTTTGAGATACGCTCACAAACGGGATTGATGCTTTAACATCCGTGCCGAAGACCCCGAGCAGCCATCCGTCCATCCATCCGATGTATCAGCATCACACTTTGTAGCGTGTGCAAAGGCTCGATGGACATCTTTAAGAGTCGTGCTCAGGCCCATGAACAAGAATAAACCTGTCCATTCTCATTCATGCAAGCCATAAATACTATTTCCATGACTTAAACCTCAATATTACCTTGAAATATTTCTTAATAATATTGTTATGATTCTACGATGCATTTTTCCAGTGTTGTTATAGTTCAGCAGGATAAAATTATCTAATAACAGCATCAATGTTGCTGCTTCATTTTCAAGTGGAGTGATGTGAGCTGAAGTAGCTCAATGACTATTGTTTAATATCACAAATATGCTTTGTTTTTGTTGAGAAATGCTGATCGTCGACACACACACATATATATAGTCAAAAAAACTTGTAGATTATTTGCTGCAAATGCTCAACAAACCTGTGGGCTGAAGTTTAATGGCCTCTGTGACTGACACACTGCAAGTAGCCATACGAGGCCTAGTCAAGAACAAAGAACTAGAATAGCAGATCGAGTGACAACAATGTGTGTACCTTTGAATCCATAATGCTTCAGTCCTGAGATGGGATGGATGGCTTGATAGCTTCACGGTGCAGTTGTTGATCATGGTACGAAGGTACCAGAGGCACTTCCCTGGTGTGTGTTTGGCTGCTCTTCCTGCTGCTTCGGTAATGCCATTGATCCAACAACATCTCTGGTTGAAAGCTTGATGGAACGATGAAGCCTCCTCCTCTCATGGGAGCACATCCATTGTGCATGCTTCAATGCTAGCTTTAGCAGCCAAACCCAAATGCGCACAGACTGCAGCTTCATTTCACTTCCAGTCCTCCTTGTTCTCTGATGTCTTCTGCTGTGTACGTACTCGAAGCCATGAACAGTGTTGGTATTGCTTTCAGTCAAGTGGCTGGTTTTTGGTCGTAAATCCAATGCGACCAAATTGATTCAACTTGGTCTGATTTTGACTTGAATTCCAACGTGTCAAGTTTGGATTGGCTGTAAAATAAATCTAACCAATGCCCACTTTGTTCCAAAAGATAAAAAATCTCTCTTTGAAGTGAAAATAAAATAAATATTTCTGATGAACTGGGACAGCAGTGCAAATCAGCTAAGATAACGATGGCTTAAAGACTTTTTTGAGTGTCGGATATTAATAGAATAAACAAGAAACATGGACATCACTTTTTGATTCAATTATACAATGAATTGAGTTCCTAATCTTCAGCTTGTGAAGCTTATTTTGTCGCAAGTGATGGGATGTTGGCCATGGACAAGGTTCATCCATCAAGTTCATATAATACATACAACACATAAACAATTGTGATTGTTTAACTAGTCAAACAGGAATGATTTGTTCTATCATTATAACATAATGGTAGTATTATAAGCTTCCTTGAATTAATTGTTCTCACATAACAATTTTCTCTCCCTCTCAAAAAAAAAATTATTTTTTTACCTTTTGCACGTAAAGACTAAAACATACACAAGATATTTATAAAATATTTAAACTTATTTTCAAGATTTTTTTCTTTTTGGTCACTGAAGTCTTTCCATACTACACTTTATTATCGACATTAGTTTTAGAAATCTAAAAAAATAATGACCATCAACCCCAGCAAGTAGATGGTAAAGATCTCTCTTTTCTACTGAAACCATCAAGTGTAAATAGGAAATATTTCTCCTTTCCACTGAAATGAGACATGAATGCATGGATATATATATCTAACAGTTTAGTCAACATGGAGATGGTCATATCAACATTGGCTTGTAGACTTGAAAGTTGGATATCACTAAAACCTTCAGAATTGTAGTTATAATTAATTGGTCTCCTAATCTTCATCATATAAAGAATTATTTTCTTGCAAGTGATAGGATGGTGACCATTGACCGGGTGCAGCAAGTCCATAAAACAAAAGAAAAATAACAATGACTTTTCGCCTTGCTCCGGTCATCCCTCTTATTGTTTAATCCAGTGAAATAGTAGGAAGCAATCTGTCGTTACATCACCTGATGGATTATGCATGCTTCATCGGTCAACCGGTGTTGCAGAAACAAGGTCGGAGTGGACTTTAATGATCACCTCATCCATCATTCTGACGCTTCTTCTTTGTCATTTACCCAACCGACCTGTGCGAACATTCTCCCATTCAACATCATTACGACAGTCAAAACACCCACCGCGTTGACCAGATCATCTTCAATGGCGTCTTTTCGCTTGGAATGCGGAGGATGAAACGCCAACGTGGCTCCAAATCAGATAGCTCCCAAGAAAAGATGACGCGTGTTGGATCGATCTCTGAGTTGACCAACTCCCATTTGCCGACTCAGTGCCATGTGTTGTTCCCCACGACAATTTGCGGCAGCTTAGAACTCGAGGCCTGTTCGATCTTCTTGTCGCAGGAGTTGACGTTGAAGTTGGTGCCTCTCTCTCTCTCTCTCTTGTATTCTCTCTTATCCACCATCCTAGTATTAATTAAACTAAAGTCTTTTACAAGCGTCTCAAGAAACCATCTTTTATTATTTATTTTTGAATGAGAAATCAGCATCATAGCAAGTCATCAGGCGAGCGTATCATAGTAAGGTAGGTACGGATATAGAGACCAAGGTAAATTGAATGATACGCATAGTATGAGATCATGGTACATGATTTGCATGGCTTGATACACACCCTGTATTGGGTAGATATGCTCGAGATCGATACAGTGCAATACCGACATGACCAGATACAAGATGATGATACGTGGTCTACATTTGGTATATTTTTTTTTTCTAAAACTTTTTAGGCTTTCTCTTAAAATTTGGTAAGTATGAATGTACTAATAGTCGGTGTATCAGATAAACCAATTCAAGCTTTGATCGGTGCAATTTTAATATACAAACTTGATGAATAGATAAATGTTGATCCAAGTATAGTATAGTATATTGGGGAGAAGCAATTGATGGTATGTATGCTAAGGAGAGTTTCCAAGAAAGAATAGTGAGCACATAATGTTTTAATTACTTGCCTTTTGATGCCGCCACTCGACTCGCCAAATCCTGCAGGTTTCGACTCGGAACTCGGAATCCCACCGGGTCGACTCGGTGCTGGGAATGAAGCATGAGAGCCTGTAACTCGCCTTACTATCGAGGGAACTAAATAGTGAAATTTATGGATTCAAATAAAATTTGCTTAAAGTATTTTTTTAAGATTATTTCTAATTTAGTAAGTAAATTACAGTCGTACAAAAATGCCTTATAATTTGTCCAATCTACCTTTTACATCTACTCTTGACAAAACTAAGGGATAAAATATTTATTTTTCTTTAGGAAAAAAATATTTATATGATGCTTATGAGTAGATGAAATCTGAGATCTATTACTTGTACTACAACAGTAGACGTCAAACGTTTGTTCTTTCTGCCACCATCGTTTTAGACGTGACGTAAATAAGCAAAAGGCAATCTCGCAAACAGTGTGGGATCATTCGACTGACTCGGCTCCGAGTTGTACTTGACTCGTCCTTCGACGTGACAAACCACGACCTTCCATATTTGGCTCGAAATCTTAAATGAAATCTATAAAGGCTTCCGTAGATGTGTTCGTGTTTGGTGATTATTTTCTTTTGCCGCCTCATCGTTGTGTTCTTTGCCGTTTGGCTCTTCTTCTATCTCTTCTTCCGATCAGCAAACGCAGGAGAAGCCTGTAGATTTTCTCGTGATTTGGTTCTCCGCCGCATCTGTTGCCGCGTACACCCTCGAAGATCGACCCTTGTTGGTGATCTTATCGTGTTCTATTGTTTTTTTCCTGCCGTTCTGTTTGTGTTTTCTTGTTCTGGTTTCGTAAATAAAAGAGACCGGTTTGCGGGGGCCGTGAGTGGCGGCGAAGAAGGGAAGCGAGAGGAAGAGGATGCTGTATTTGAAGCAGCCATGGAGGACGCCCTGATCTCAGTGGCTTTGGATGTCCAAGTGATGTCGTCCGATCCCGGGGCGCTGGATCCCGACGGAATGGCAGCAGAGGGCGGAGCGGAGGCTCGGAACAACGACGAGCCCAACGACGCCAGCTGCTACCTGCACGTCTTCGAGCTATACGAGACTCAATCTGTAAGAAAGTTGACCAAAGCATCGGGTTTTTCCCCCCCTTCTTCCAGTCTTTCTTGGTTCTTGATTCGTGGTCGCTTCCCCATTGCTCGTTATCTAAAGATTCAATTTTTCGTGTTTCTTTTGGTTTCTTTGATGGCACTCAATCAAACTGTGCCATTTTTCTCGACATGTCTGAAGCCATTCCAATTCTTGATTTCTTTGGTTACATCCAAATCCAAGCAAAGTCAACTGTCATGTAGGAAAAATTTGCTACTAGCTTATTCATCGGTTTCTTTCTTTGGTGATTATAGGTGCTTCTTTTAGACTCGAGTTATATGGAGTTTAGTTGCCTTGGATTCTGTGTCTTGCTTTTCGATATTTAATTTTTGTTTCTCTTGGTTTTTCGCAATAGTTGGTGTTAATAGTCAGCATGTCGTTGACTCTTTTACCCATAATATACTCCACCGGAAGACTTATTTTGTACTATAGTTAGTTTTGAGGTTCTATATCTCTTTCTGCATTTATCATGTTAATTTTCTAGTATTAGTTTTAGAGGGATTGATCGGAAATTGCCATGATTAAGATCAAATCATCCTCTATGAGATTCTTAAATAATTCTCATTTACAAACATTTGAACCGAGGATTATGAGTTCCAAGATGTAGATGCATCCTGCTCGAATTTTCTGCTTGTTCATTGTTTTAGGATTCTTCGTACCAAAATATTTACACATGGTTTGATGCTTAACATTGCAGAACTTTTATATGATCAGAAAGAACAGAAGTCAGAGATCGTGGAGACTGTTAAAGATTGGCAGGTTGAGAGCTTCAGAACTTAATATCTGTCAGGAGTCTACCACATACACTGAAAGTGAATGTAAAGAGTTGCTAAATCGAATACATGAAGAAAACAAGTCGACTGGCGGACTAAAGTTTGTCACCAACTGCTATGGCATTGTCGGTTAGTGCAACCCCATTTCATTATCGTTCCATGTGGTAGTTAATATTTTTCATTCTGAACAAGGTTGTGATGAAGAATGTTTTTTTGTATCAGGATTTGTAAAGTTTCTGGGGCCTTACTACATGCTCCTTATAACCGAAAGAGAGGAAATTGGTGCTCTATTTGGTCACACGATCTATGCTATCACCAAGAGCAAATTCATCGCACTACCAAATTCAAGTGTCCAATCTAATATGGCTAATTCTAGAGAAGAGCGCAGGTTTTTCTCTTTTCACTGCATGTAGTACAAATGTACAATATTTAAGGTACTTTTGTAGGTGACTCTAACTTTTGTTGTTTCTAAAGATTGTTGACTTCTTGTATGTGGAAAAATACTTGTGATGTTTTGACATATTAGATGTGTTTGCTATCTAAAATGATATTTCAAAAAGTTTGCCTTTTGATTTGCAATCATATGCACCTTATGACATTCACAGTGGATTTTTTCATTCCAAATTCTACAATTTTACCATATATAGCTTTTTCCCATTTGTTATTCACTTTTATGAACCATACTTTTATCGACATTCTTGAAAGAATTCAGAATTAGTTACTTTTGGTTATCAAAATAAAAATTGCTAGTTTATTCTAGTAAAAATAATTTCTTTGTATTATCATGTCATTGTTCTTTATTCGGGATTATATTATTAGATGGTAGTTGGATGGTTATTTCATGTATCATGTCATTGTACCTGATTTGGTTTGGAATGTTAATATATAATTGTATTATTTTTTTTAGGCTATCATATTTTGCACTGTACTGTACATTCTTGATTATTCATGGAATGTCATCAGAACTAAAAGCACATTTGGTCTGAATGATGCGACAGATACAAGAAGCTATTTTGTACGGTGGATATCACACAGGGTTTCTTTTTTAGCTACTCATATAGCATCATGCAAAGCTTACAGAAGAATATATGTGAGGAAAAAACAGGGCAGATGTTGTATGAGTCCATGTTTATATGGAATGAATTCTTGACCCATGAAATTCATAGTCGTCTGAAAAGTACTTTATGGACAGTATATTTGGTATATGGTTTCTTTAAGCAGGTAAAATTTAATTATGTTAGTTTTGCTTTTTATTAAAAAAAATTAACCTTTCTTTCGATTTTATGTTTTCCTATCAACAAAAAGGAAAAAAAAATGTAAAAATGTGATATTACTAATCTCGTTTAATCAATAGGTTTTGCTGAACTTATTACTTATATGCTTTATTTGAATGATTAAAGATTTTGATAAAGCAAGACTCTAGAGGACTTAGGCTGCATTCTTCTGTTTTATGTCAAGGGAATTGATGACTAGACTTATAGTACCTCATCAACACATCATGATCACTTAGAAATCTAGAATAACTGACCGCATCAGGGGTTTTGTACACCAACACTATCATACCTCTATTCTCTAATACTGTAAAAAATTACATAATTAGAAAATTAATTTTATTTAACTTTTTTAAAATTATGTTAAGAAAAACCATTTCGTTGTCAAATTTTTTTTTTAGTTGTTAGATGAGCAACAAATCAAGATGCTATTTGAAGGATAAAATGGTTGTTTAACATGCATATCTTGGAGGATCATTCCATGGGGTGTGCCAAATTGTCAATGCCTTTCAGGCATGGTATGTATTGCATTATGCTGATTTCCAGGTTGCTTGTGTCAACTGATGCAGGACAAGAAATTGCTTGACTAGATGTTGGCCTATCCTGTGTATGATTTCACCTAAAAAGAACCGGAGCAATTACAGAAGTGGAAGTTCTATATAGAAACATAGAGTATATAAAACGACCTTGAAGCTTGTCTTTATTATTGTTAGCAATAAGATTGGAAATTCAAGCTTTTGGTATCAGGAAGCTTTGTAAAGCCAAGAGTTGGAGGAATAGAAACAAACACAAATTAAGTTGATATAGAAACAAGTAGAAAGACTTCATTAAGGTGCTAAGGAGTAACTGTTGCATCAAAGATAGAGCTTTCAAGTTTTGGCATTTCTTAATACGGATTGTTATCCTATCTTGTGGAAGTAAAATGCCTATAAATGTCAATTACAAGAATATGGTATGTGAACATTGTGCTGGTGCATAAGGTTTTACAGCCTTCTGCTTCCTTATTACATTTGGAAATTACCTTACGTTGTTCTTAGGTTTCATTATGGAGTTGAGAACTAATTACTTTAGTTTCACTGATTCAGGTGAAACTTTCAATTCATGGAAAAGATTTTTGGTTGACTCTAATTGCTAGGCGCTCACAACACTGTGCTGGGACCAGGTTGTTATATTATTATATTTTAAATCTGTGTTCCATGTTTGTCAACAGATGGGATGTAGTAACTCTTATAGTGAAGAGTAGCTAAATCTCATTATATCTTAATTGAAGCAAATTGATATATTACTTGTCCTTCATTTTTTATAGCATTGTTGCTTTTGTGGATAAGGTATCTCAAGCGTGGTGTTGATGAAGATGGTAATGTGGCAAATGACGTTGAGACTGAACAAATTATATTTAAAGACATTCCTGGAGAAATTCCAACATTTGTTAGTTCTATAGTCCAGAATAGGGGTTCCATACCTCTTTTTTGGTCTCAAGAAACCTCAAAACTTAATCTGAAGCCTGATATTATCTGTAAGTTCTGAAGTTTGGCAACATGTTTTTGGAAAGCAGTTATCTTACTACTTTTTTCCCCTTTCACAGTGAATAAAGATAAAGGTTATGAAGCTACTAAGCTTCATTTTGATAATCTTGCAGAAAGATATGGAAAGCCTATTGTTATTTTGAACTTGATTAAGGTATGTCTTTTTATAGTTTATGCATAAAGCACAGATAGGCCAATTTCTCTTACTACTTCCACATTGTCATATTTGACTGATGACCAGTGCACTCTCATCACCCTTTTTTCATAGTTATTGTTTTGTGAACAGTCAGAAGAAAAAAAACCTCGGGAATCCATTCTACGTTCAGAGTTTGCTAGTGCAGTTAAGTATGTGGATAAAAACCTATCAGAAGACAGTCATTTAAAGTTCATACACTGGGACCTTCATAAGCATTATCGAAGGTACTTGGCTTCTTCTCATATTTATTGGTTCGATCTGCAATTGCAATATAATTATGATAAGATATTTGTTACAGCAAAGCTAAAAATGTGCTTACAATGCTGGTAGAAGTGGCGGCATGTACCTTAAGGCTAACAAACTTCTTTTACTGTGAAATGGCACCTGCATTAAGATATGAAAGTGACTTAAGATGGCCCACTTTTGTGTAAGTATCTTATGTTGTATGTTCACGTAATTCCATTATTTTCATCTAATATGTTTGTATAGGAAGCATAGAGTTAACTATCTACTTTTCTGTAAATTCTTAGAAACTTTTCTATATTAATAATATGTTAAAAGAACACAAATTTACTTGTTTATTTTATCCTAGAAACTCGGTTTGTGATATTTTACTTTTCTTAAATCCTACTTCCTTGTCGTATACCTTCGTATTTCTATTACTTGTTGAACCTTCTAGCTTTCATCTTATTCCACCAAAATCTTTTTGTTCTTGTCTTGTTTATATGTATTATTTTCAACAAATTGTACTTATACAACAACAACAAATTTGTCAAGCCTTTGAACAACCAACATGGTGGTATCAAAGCAAGAAATCTGCTTACTTGAGAAAGATACCAACAATGTATTCAGGTTGTGGTTGTTTAATATGATTGCACCTCCAAGTATTATTGCACATTATGGCTTAAATGTTATGCTAACCTTTTGAGCTTTCACCACATCAATGTCTTTAGGTTCTGTTGTATCATATTTGGTGCTCATGCTTCAAAGTTTTGTATATGTAGTTTTTTTCTTAGTTCTGTTTTAAACATACACAACATGTTTTCCATATATTATTTTGCATATAAATGTACCTGAAGTTTTAAGATCATGATTTAGCTAAGGGCATTTCTGAAGTTCTTCTAGCATATGCAGACCATCTATTGCAAGCCCTCTTTGCAACACAACTAGTCCCAAATTTAGGCATTGAATGGGTGGTTGTTCTGCATTGGCAATTGATCATATAGCACATTATGGATCATGTTTCAGAATTTCGAACTTCATTTATAAATAGTGAATAATATCTTAAAACCACCTGAATTTTGATTAGATTAGACTTTCTTGTAAGATTATATGTGTTCCACTTCATCTTTCCAAAGGGATGAATCTAATTATCCTAAAATAAGAAACTTTAGCAACTCTCTTAGATTGCTGATTGCTTATTCATTTTTGAAACATTTGATTTTTTATTAATCAAATCAGCCACAAGAAAAATATATGGACTCTGACTAAAAAGTATTTGTTTCTATAGCATTGGGTCATTATTTCTATGGTTTTTAAAAGAACGAGTTCATTTTTTAAGTTGTCTTGTTTTTTTTTTTTTTATCATAGTTCATTATTTTTAAACATACTTGCTTTAATGTTCAGGATGGATGATGCTGGTGACCAATCATCGAATAATATTTGCAGCAGTAGCACCACTGACAAAGATGATGTTGATATGCTAGAAAATGGATCTCAAGAAAACATGGATTCTGATATATCTGGATCGGAAACAAAAACAATTGCAGTTAGCAATGGTGGACTTTGTTCAGTTAAATCACTTAGGTGTCAGAAAGGTGTTCTACGAACAAATTGCATAGATTGTTTAGATCGCACAAATATTGCTCAGTATGCCTATGGTTTAGTTGCACTAGGGCATCAACTTCATGCATTGAAATTATCTCCTTGCCCAAGCATTCCTCTAGATGCCACCTTGGCCGATCATTTGATGACATATTATGAGAAAATGGGTGACACACTTTCTCTGCAGTATGGTGGTTCTACTGCTCATAACAAGGTATTTATCCTAAATGAAACTTCTCATTATCATTCCATGTTCCTTGAGAATTGAAGAATCATGTTTATTCTAAGTGTTTCTAAGAATATGTATTATGGCTTGCAATTTTCTTTTCTTTTAATGTTATTTGAAGTCACTGCATGCATGTAGATTTAGTTTCTTGCTGTTTACTGTTTTTGGATTGAAAAGGGTCTGAGCTTTAGATAATATAATCTAGGGCTTCTATGTAATTGTGGGTCCTCTCATCATAATAGCGAAAAGCATAATTCATGATAATTTTTTTTCCCTTCTTTTGTAAAAATATTATCTCTTAATCATATGACATATTTACTATCTTAATACTCGGACTGAAATGATCATAAGACCAGTGCCTACTTTCAGTTTAACAACATTTATTGGTTACTTGGTAGATTTTTTCTGAAAGAAGAGGTCAATGCAAAGCAACAATACGGTGTCAAGAGTTACTCAGAACATTTCAAAGATATTATAGTAATGCCTTTACGGATGTTGACAAACAGGCTGCAATAGATCTGTATGTATATATATTTTTTCTGTGAATTTGTTATATCTCATGCTGAAAGAAAACTCCGGTTCTTTGGAAAATACAATTGCATAATATTCTGCATAGAGATGCCCACCTTTTGCACTTATTACATACAGATTTCTGGGACGATTTCAACCTCAACTGGACAAACCAGCAATTTGGGAGCATTGTGGTGTTGGGAAGAGTGGTCATGCTTTTACCAATGAAATTTCAAGGTATTGTTGGACATGTTTTTTGCATGATACTGGGATGTATTTTTGCCTTCACTGAGTCATGATACTGCCTTTTTGCTTATTTATTTTTATTATTACAGTGGGAAGATTTATTACACTAATGGTTATCAACATTATTTATGCCACATTATTTAAAAATACCTGGTTATTAAGTATTTCACTTGCCTTTGTTGTCATGTTTTATTTTTTTTCTGAATAAATGGTTATTTTGTATGGCACACTAGAAAGATTAGTGCTCTGCTATGCATACATGAAAACGAAGTGACGCAGGCTACTTACTCATAAGCATCCTCCTTTCCCAACAAATGTATTTTGCAAGTCTATGACAATCAAACTGCCTCTTGGCATTCATAACTGATGGGATTTTATTCTAGTTCACTTTGGGTACTGTCGAAGATTGTTTGATCTGTCTCTCTTCATACTCTGTTCCTAGATGCTCCATGATTTCTAAGTTGAATTGTTCATGACTAATAGAAAGATCTAAGAAGGCCAGGCAAGTTTGTTTAAACTAATGATTCCATGGGTTGATATGCCAGTGACATATATGGTTTTCCTGGTCTTTTGTATCTGCTAAATGCTGCAGCTATCTTTTGATGTAGTGAATTTATACAGGTCATTTATCAAAAGATCCTTATCTGATGGAAAAATACTCCATGAAAGTTATACTCTTCTATCCAGCTGTAGTTTTAGTCATTGCTCCCTCATCCTCAAAATCATCACAGGTTGGCTACTCAATTTTGCCGTACCCAATCTACAAGTCTAGCTTCAAGTTTATTGCTACTTTTGTAGGCATAGTCACCAAATCACTGTAATTCCCTGTTAAACAGTTATTCCCCATTTTATATACTTAATTACAAACTGTTCCAAACTTAGTACATTAAATATTTAAACGATATTTT
The DNA here is from genome assembly GCA_023547065.1 of Musa troglodytarum. NCBI lineage: Eukaryota > Viridiplantae > Streptophyta > Magnoliopsida > Zingiberales > Musaceae > Musa > Musa troglodytarum. Next base: position 44,730,383 of record CP097510.1, on the reverse strand, counting down.
AGTAACTACTCACTGGATGTATTAGACCTCTCTTTTCACGTCTAAAGATGTGAGGTTTTAAGTGCTCATCATCTATGACCTGGTTATAAAAATGGTTTATGGTCATTTCTATTATTCTATCTTCAAGCTTTCCTTGCATTAGTCTTTACAGATGCATGAGGGAAGAGAATTATTAATATTTTGCTTAATTGTGTCAACAACACTAACTTTTCCTTTTGCCTTGCCTTATAGGCACACTGCCATGGTGCCTCATGGGCAGCATTTTGCAGATAGTGCAGACAGTTATTTGTATAATGACTGGTACTCAAATTTTCTGGATTTTGAATCGATTTTATCTTCTCAAAGTTTTCTTGAGGGAGAAATGAATGACAGGTAACCCCTATCTCCTAATCTTCTGTATTCAAGTTAAGGCGGTCATTCTCTTGAGTTCTTAAGTACATTGACAAGCCTAAGTGTACTTCACAAGCTTGTGACTACTTGAATGTTGTCTCTTAGTCTACTTTCAACTTAAAGCTGAATGCTGTGCCTTAAAGATATCAAAAACCCTTGTAACAATGAAAGAAAAATTAATGAGAACTGTCTGTGAACAGTTAGATTGGAAAAGTCTAGGCATCAAGTGCAATTAAGAGCCTTGGCATCCACTTTTAACTACATTGATTTTGATATCCATAAGTATGGATTTCAGTCTCCTCTTATGCTCATATGATATAGGAATCTTATGCCAGCCAATTATAATGAATTCAGAGTTTATCTGTAATACCTCTGTAAGCTCCTTTCAACTTTCTGCTTAAAATCCTTCTCCAAAAGTGGTGCCTTGGCAACTATAGTATTCTCCTGCAATGGGATAAAGTTCTTACAATTTTAGCTTGTTTATCCATAACCTGATAAGCTGGTTAACACCATAATTCGAATTTTTTAATATATTCATGCATGTGTTGGTGTTCTATGCAATGCAATTCATCCAGAAAATATAATATTTCTGAGCGTAGTCTACGCATAGCGCATTTATGCTTGAGGGTATAAAAAACTTGCCATCATGAAAAGCTTGTCATGTGTTTTCAGATCTACATCGAATTCTGCAGTTGAAAGCCTTTCTACTCAAAGTACTGCAGATGGCAGAAGTAATGAGGCATCCTCAGATCTTGCAGAAAATGGGTCAATCACAGAGGTAAACACTTCTGCCCTTTAGTTGTGAAATCAGTTTTTTCCAGTACAACAAGGAGAACTTTCCAAATTCAGATTGGATTAATCTATCCAATGAGATTATTTTTCTACTTTAACTCATCATCTTGCACTCATTAACTATGAGAATAAACTTGACTAGTTGAGCTGTGTGAAAACACAAACTCTAACCAGGCTCAACGACATGAAAATAGAAGGGGAAAAAAAATGTAGTAGTATGAAAATAGAAGGAATAAAAATAAGTTGTAGTAGTGGCCTAGTGGCAATGGAGTTGAGGCAGATTTATTGTTAGAGATCACTGCACAAAAAAATGACTCTTTTTGCTATAAAAAACATGCATACTTTTACTGGCACATGCGCACACACATTTTTGTTGAGAATACTAAAGATGATCTTGTTCTTGACAAGTAATTTCTTAACCAACATTTATTTAATTGATTTTGGTGCCGTACCTCATTTTCCAAATGACAGATCCAGAACTTGCATCATGCTGTAATATTCTCCATTTTGAAACCCATTTCATGTGGTAATCAACAATCATACACAATTCTTTCATTCCATCATTCTTTTTGGATTATAATGTAAGCGTAAACTCTTAGAAGTACGTTAGCTTGAATTGTCTTCTATATGTATCATTGAATAATTTCATAATATATCAAACCCATTTATTGGAGGTAGAGGGTTTGGAACCTGAAATTTTTTTACGTCTAAATATTGGTTTGGTGGTGTCCCAGTCCAGTTGGAGGTTTGAAACCTTATCATTATTAATATCATTGTTCGATTGTACATTTGGTGTCGGGACATACGCATGCAACAAATCAGTTCAGTTAGATTTGTGTGTATGACAATTTCCAATTGTAATCACATGCTATTTTGGATTTGAATAGTCTTAAGATAAAGCTGCATCATTCTGTAACATGACTATGCTGTAATGGTATGAGAAATTGAGATTAAAAAAAATAAGCTTAGTTCTGTTTCAATTACTTCTTGATTATTTATGTTCAGGGAGAAATCATAATGGAAATACAACTTCCTTATGATGCTGCCCAAACAGCTAATATTGTGATTGCTTTTGTTGCAGGGAGACCAGGTAATTGAAGAACAGCCTCATGACACTGTCCAAACAGCTAGCACATGGAACAAATTTCCTGACAGCTTCGCACAATGGGTTGACCATGGAGAGGCTTTATACCGTTGATTTTGACTATTTTTATCATATTCTTTTATGCTCCCATCTGATACTCGCCTTCATTGACAAGGACTTAAAGATGCCAGCTTAAGTGAGAACAGGAGAATGTAAAAATTGATTTGATTGATGCAGTGCTGCTGTCCTGCTAGTTTGAAGGAAGTATATGATTTTTATAGAGTTCGGCCTGTTTATGATAGATGAAATCTCATCAATGTAAATATTAGTATAGCTACTTGTGTCCTCATGAGCTTGACAATTGTGGCCGTGATTCTTTTTCTACTTCCAGTTTGGTCCTTTGTTTATGTCTGTAAATACCTGTGTAAACCACAAATAAAAGGAACAATCATGTTGTTTTTCTTTTGACTAGATTTTGGAGGTCCATACTGATTTGGATTCAATTGAACTGCTTGAGCATGGAAAAAGTTGAAGCATCTGCTAATATTGTTTCGTGTTCATCTATCAGTTGTTATATATTGGTTGCCAAAATGTCTAAGAAACTAATCAATAACATGTTTGAATCAAGGTTTTTAATTTCGAATGATACCACCTGTACCGGGTGGTATATACCGATCCGCTAACAAACCGGTACATGGACCACCCGTTATCGGGCGGTACCATCGATTGGGACTGTTTTTACCCCATTATCATCTGGCGGTGACCGAGGGAGAAAGGGAAAGAAGAGGGAGAAGGGAAAAAAAAATAAGGGAAAAAAAAAGAAGAACCTAGAGGTCGGCGCCACTCTCCTCGTCTGTCGATGACTTCTTATCCACATGAGGAGAAGAATCATCGGCGTCACGGGGAGAAGAGAGGCGACACCTCGGTGACGTTACAGATTTTTTTCTTTTTTTTTTTCTGCGATATCGCATTGGCAACATCCCGCATGGGGGAGAAGAGAGGCGAAGTCACAGATTTTTTTATTTTTTTTCTGCGACATCGGCCGGCGTGGGGAGAAGAGGGGCGACGTAGTAGATTTTTTTTTTTTCTGCGATGTCACCCCATGTGGGGAGAAGAGAGGCAATGTTGCCGCTATAGAAAACTTTATGTATATATATATATATATATATATATATATATATATATATATATATATATATATATATATATATATATATATATATATGTGTGTGTGTGTGTGTGTGTATGTATGTGTGTGTGTACCGAGTGGTATATCAAAATATATCGCTCAGTATATAGTACTATACCGTATTGAACATATCTTGAAAATTCGGTACGGTACAAAATTTCAATCCTTGATTTGAATGATCCTCATTTATTGTAGAAACTGTATAACATGTGATTACAATACTTGCTATGTGGTTCGGTATAGGTGGTATTTATCAGTTTGATTATCGACATGCGGATCAACGTAAACGAGGCAGTTCAAGCGCATTATAGGCATACCCCATACCATCAGCATGGACTTGTACTCCCGGTACAGGGCTTGTGTCAAACAATAACTTTCTTTTATTTTTGTCTTTATTAGGTCTTTTTACAGATTCAATGCATACCAACACATGATACACTTGGTATGGCTTGGACTCGTAGTGATCTTATTTGCTGATACTAAAAAGAAAAAAAATAAAGAAGACTTTTTTATTCGACTAGTGATAATTTCTCAGTTCTTATTATTAGTCTGCCAATAATATTGTCTCAAAAAAGGGGCAGGCATGTGAGCAATCAAGCTTAAAATGCACCTGCAGAGAGCAGAGTTAATCTTCAAAAATGTGTTCTGCAAAGGATGACATCATAGATTTTAAAGGGTAGAGAGAGATGCAAAAGTCTTTTAGCCACAGCAACCATACTACATAAAGGTATTATTGGTTACAAAGATATAGGCTGCAATGTATACATGATTGCTAGCAAATGAAAACTTGGATCATATCAAGTTCCATATAAAAAAGAACATTGAAGAGATCATTCTGAAGGCAAAATTATACATTACACTGTTGTGCTTACACATCGTGGTCCGGAAGGCATGGATTCTGGGACCTCAGATTGAATGGAAGAACTGATGACTGCTATGGATGATCAAAGAAATACAAATCAAAGGCTTCAACCATAAAAATCACAAATTTGACACTTTCACTGCCAGCCTATTGCTGTTGATGTGGCAATCATCCGCGACCAAGGGAGACTTTATACGTGGAGCCCGATCAGCTGAAAATGCTGACGTGCCAAATCGATATATCATGTCAGCATGACATCTAAACAAAATATCCAGATGCTAGTAAGCTGATTATTATTGCTTGTATGTTAGTCGGACCGTATAATTATTGTATCTCAGCATTGCTTGTTGCTGTTCTGAGCTAACATGTCAGTTGTGTTCCTCAGGGTGCTGATGTGTAAGTATACACTCCAAAATAGGGAGAAAGAATAAAGATTTAAGGAATCCAAATACGCTTGCTTGGAACTTGAGGAGGGGCTGTTGGTTCATATGCAGAGATCCAATGAACACTTCTGTGTGAGGTGAAGGAAGTTGGGAAGTAGAAAAGCCTGCATGACATGGAGTAAGACGAGTCATTCTTGTCATAGTCTTTCATCATTCAAATTGGAATCTGTAAATTGATCCATTATGCCATACCCTGTGTGTGTCAGCTGTGCTTAGCACTCTGCTCAGTGCCATGGCACTAAGCTTTGCACTGATCCTGCAATCAAGGAAAACCTACAGAATAAAGATTCAAGGTAAGAGTCAACCAGAAGAAATTAGTCATTGCCGGCAATTTTTGCATACAGAACAAGATCGGAATCAGTATTAACCTTGATCTTCGGAAATCGGAAGTTGAAGGCATGAAGCTGAGCCTGAATTCCTCCAAATATTCTGATCTCCAGGTCGCCGATCGATGAGCCTTGCATGGATTTTTCAGTTAGCAATTCTCCAAGGTTTATCGTCTTGAAGAAAACATGAACTAGGATTGTGACATTTGTGCTGTGAGGTGGTTGAAAGAAACCAGGAACCTTGATCAACCCCATGTTGCTGCTGTCATAAACCAGGCCAAGCTCAGTGGAGCTGTATCTGATGCCAAGCTTATTGGGGTTGTGAGCAACCAGAAGTAATGAAGCGATGGCTGAAGACACATTGACTCCCTTGCTGAAAGCTGCATCAGAAGAATCGAGTTGTATTGCATGGAGATGGAAGCTTGGCTTCTTTGGCTTGAGGACAAATATAATGATCAAAACTGCAGCAGCTATGAGTGCTAAGCTCAGGAACAGGAGAGGGAAGCAGTAGCTCCTCCCAGAGGAAGAAGTTGGTGACTCTGCCTCTGTGATCTCAAATGGTTGTCCACCTTGCTTGTCCAACCTCATCATCTCTTCTCCAGCAGCAGTGCAGTAATACCACATGACATCTGCAGTTTATATAGCCAGATTCACCTTAGAAGGGGAAGGAACTGTGTTTTCCTTTGGTGATAAGCCATGTGCAAACACCTTTATTCTTTTCTTCAAAGTTGCCTCAGGAACTCTTCCGCAGTTACAACTCTTCAGAACTTGTTAGCTTGGGCTGTGGACAACTTCCTTCCAAAGATTTCTGCTTCACCTTTCTGCTTGTGTTTGTGACCAAGCAAGTGTGTCATCATAGACTAGCCATAGCATTTGTTATCTCCATCACATTTAGCAATATTTCTGGAGCTGTCACAGGTGTGGAATGTGAATGACCTCATAAAAGTTTCCATGATAGCTGCTCAAAACTATTCTTTATGTGTAAAATGTATGCTATCTACCAAAAAAAAAAAAAAAGACAAATATAAAAGGAAAGACCACCTTAATTTGTACTTGTATATTCTAGTTAAATGATATGGTAAGTCAGAACTCAATAAAAATTAGCTCCATATGTATTCTCTCTCTCTCTCTCTCTCTCTCTCTCTCTCTCTCTCTCTCTCTCTCTTAGAATTAATAATACTTATAGATGCAGTATACTTAGAAGAGGTAAACAAATTATTATTAATAATATGAGAAGGGATAATATAAGATCTAGAAATACCTTAATAAAAACTACAAATAAAAATAAAAAAAATATTTTTAATTTAATTATATATGAGTGTTTACATATTTCAATGATGATAATATGTACTCTCTCTCTCTCTCTCTCTCTCTCTTTTAGATTTAATAATACTTATAGATGCAGTATACTTAGAAGAGGTAAAATAATTATTATTAATAATATGAGAAGGGATAAGATAAGATGTAGAAAGACCTTAATAAAAACTATAAATAAAAATAAAAAAATATTTTTAATTTAATTATATATGAGTGTTTACATATTTCAATGATGATAATATGTAGTTGACTCAAAATAATTAAGATTTTATAATTTCATTGATCAATAAGGAGATGTCTTATTTTGATAAAACTATTCTTTAATACATAGGAAGTGTAATCATTCCCTTTATTTCTATAAATTCAGATTGTAGACTAAACAACTATTTTCATCACCAATATTTATCAATGTAAAGAGAGAGAGAGAGAGAGAGAGAGAGAGAGAGAGAGAGAGAGAGAGAGAGAGAAGATTGTCTCTCAAGATATTTGTTTTTCTCAAGATATTTTTTCAATATTTTTTTGATTAATCAAGATATATTTTTAATTAAATTATATTATAAAAGATTATACAAATTCTAAAGATTATGGTATTTACGCCGAAGGAACCAAGGAAGCCACCACGTGTCGTGACACACCAGCTCTCAGAAGATCCTGACCGCCAATCTTATCAATCTCGGATCGATCAACGGCTCTTCTTGGGCTATCGATGACCAATGGGATGCGCCCAGCGTCCTGGGACCCGCGCCATAGTTGCCATCAACTGAGAGCAGGACTCGTGTCCCGTTCCCAACGTTTTCCTCTGCCACCGCCGCTGGAGATTGCTTCGTCCGCTCCTCTCGCTCTCTCGGTGTCGGTGGCCATGGGTCGGTTAGGGTTTTGATATGATGAGCTCCTCGGGGGGTGGAAGATGAAGACGGGCGCGGCCGTTGCAATGGTGAAGGATAAAACGGGGAGGTCGATTTGCAGCGACTCTGGCTCGGCGCCCTTGAACGTGGATCGAGGAGCCGCTTGGACTGGCGCCGGCTTGGGCTTCGGCGGGAGCGATATCATGTTGCGGAAGGGTGCGACGCAGAAGGTTGCGGTGGAGGCGAAGAAAAAGGTGGTGTTGAGGTCACACGCCGTTCCGCAAAAGGCAAACCCGGTCGTTGAATCGAAGACGGATACGAAGCCGCAGTCGACTCCAACCACGTCTGTTCCAGCCAATCGGAACGGCATTAGTTCGGGCGACGCCAGTGGCGTGGGCCGGGCGAAAGGGAAGGAAAAGGTTGCAGTGGTGGAGAAGAACAAGACGATTTTGACGCCAAAGACTGGGAAGGGAAAGGAACAATCCATGATCGCTGATGAGAAAGGCGTCATGAAGAGAAAGATTGGTGGAGAACAGGATCATGCTCGAGTCCCTGCGAGGAAACCTAGAACAAATCCGGTGATAATAGATGCCACTCGTCCCGAAAAAGAAGAGAAGGGATGCGATGAGTTCGCGGACGACGAGTTTCACTGCTCTATCTGCATGGAGACGAAGCAACTCAATGAGAGCTTCGGCGTGTCGTCCTGCTCGCACATCTTCTGCACGAGCTGCATTGGCCAGTTCATCGCCGCTAAGGTCGAGGAGAACATGGCGGTCATTTCATGCCCTGACCCGGGGTGCAAAGATGGGATCTTGGAGCCGGATATGTGCAAGCTTATTCTACCGGAGGACGTTTTCCATCGATGGGGCATAGCGTTGTGTGAATCGGCTCTTGGCACCCAAAAGTTCTACTGCCCCTTCAAGGAATGCTCGGCATTGCTGGTGTATGACGGCGCTGGTGGAGATAAACAACTGATCACCAACTCGGAGTGCCCCCATTGTCATAGGATGTTTTGTGCTCAATGTATGGTGCCATGGCACGCGGGGATTTGCTGCGAGGGATTTCAGGAATTGGGTAAGGACGAGAGAACGAGAGAGGATATTTTGATGAGGAAATTGGCTACCGATAGCAAATGGCAGAGGTGCCCCCAGTGTAGGATTTATGTGGAGAAGATTGATGGTTGTATGTTCATGACGTGCAGGTGTTTTCTTGCCTTTCCTTTATAATACCTTTGTTTTACATACATGCATTTGATAGCTTTGATTTATCATTGAATGTTAAGTCAACCAATTTAGTTTCTTAAATTTCTTAATCTGTCAGGAGCGATGGCAACTATAGTTGAACTCCATGTTCCTCTATTATCATTATTATTATTATCTTCTGTTTTAAGTCAGAGATGGAGTGATCATCCGTTATTTGTTGATTAAGAGAAAATAATGAGTTAAAATAGGAAAAGAAAGCCCACGTTTAGCCTCTAAAACGAGAAAGAAAAAATTTTTAAAGCCAAAACCAAGCTAAGAACAAAGCGCTAGCTGCAGATTTCCAAGCTCTTGTGTCATAACTCAATGTGAAGCACCCCTACTTTCTTGAATTAGAATTGTTAGTACATATCTGGATATGATCTCATTGGTGTTTGAGAATAATGCTTTTCATATTCTTCATGTATAATCACCCTTCGGTTTGTCATTTCCACTCGTAGTCTAATGGAGCTCAAGATAGCAATATGAGCGTCTTGTGTCGCATATGAGAAGTTATAATACTGTAAACATATTTCTCCTTTTTGGATCTTTTCATCTCAGAAAAATCATTGAGTTCTCCATACAACATGTTCTGCATCAAAAGATAAGTGTTATCAATGGTAAGCATGCTCTTTTTATAGCCTGCTTTGCAGAGTTTTCCAGTATACAAAGTACGGTTGTTGAACATCGATAGTATTTCCTACCTTGAAGCTTTGCAAGAACAAAGGGTGTCATTGGCAAAGAACAATATATTTTGGAGGTTGGCAGAGAACAAGTCATGTTGTAATGATAAAAATAAGAGTATATAATCCTGCAAAAAAATATTGTGTATTCTCTATGAAAATATTTGTAGACATGCTACGCATCCTTACACATTAGGAATCAAGTTCACGATGTATATAATTGTGATATTAGGAGCTGAGTTGTGTCTTTGGCATGATATTTCTCCCTTTTGTAATTAAGATTAATTCTGGACCTGTCTTGTAGATTCTTCCCCAGGAATTTTAGTGGCATGCTCCTGATGGCAGGAGAAGACCAAACTTTTATATATGTTTTTGATCTGACTAACCATGTCTGCTATTTCCTTTCTGTCATCTCCTTGTCTTCTTCACTGATCTGTTTGTAGACCGAGCTAACGCGATCTACCACTTCGTTTGAAGGTGTGGCTATTGCTTCTGCTACGTATGTGCATCTCCAATGACAAAAGAACTCCACTACTGTGCGAAATGCCAGCGCTGATCGCCCCCAGGTGGCCGAGAAACTTGAAGATACTCTTGTAAATCCTCTCCAACGTCTTTCGTCGATCTCCTTCTACTTTGTCTGGTCTAGAACTAGTCTTTTCTGTGATGCCCTGCAGAGTGCATCTTGGTTGTCTTGCTACTATCCTTCCAATTAAAACTATGGAGTGATGACAGCTGACTTTGCTCCTAGGGTTAACTTGTGTTTTTGGTATAGTTCTTGTATATATGTTTGACTTGATCTTAAAAGACAAATATGTTTTAGTTCTTCCCTCGGTTTCTCTTAAACAATTTTATCTTAATGCATTTTATTAAAACAAAAAAGAGAGATTGCTTAACGATATCTTCCACGACGCGTTTTGGATGTAGCAGTGATTGTTTGGAGAGTAATGCTTGTCCATTGGTAATATGTACCTATTAATATTGAATTTGATGGTCAGTCGAGGGGGAATGTTAAGCTGCTATCTTCTACTTTTTGAGATGTGCCATTTCGAAACTGGAACCGACTGAAGCCATAGAAAAATTCATCTGTTGGGAAATATTTCATACATATCCTTCTGTCAAATTTCCAACCCCTAATTCCAAGATAATGATCAATTATTCACATCAGCTATGTGTTGATGTGGTGTTCATGAGAAAACTGAGATGCCAACAATCCTGAAGTTTCATTCAACCAAACCAACAAAGGAAACTGAAGGATCATGAGATTCAAATGACTTCAGTTGTCTCAGCCACACTTCTCTAAAAACCAGAGATTCACCTCAGGAATCAGCAAAGAACATGTTAAAATTCTTTATGCTCAGGTTCCTGGTGATCTCTCGGCTTTACCAGATGGTCAAATACGAAAAGTTTTATCTCGACCAACAAGAGGTATCGAAGCAAATAAGCTTAAGCACGCAAACTGTCATCTCCACAGCATCTTTTATAGTAACAACAGGCGAACATAGAACCGTGAATTCTACAGAGAAACACTTTACATGGCAACAGAGCAGAAAATAGACATAAATAGTGGCAATCGATAGTAGCATAAATCAAAGGTTCATTAGATCATCCTAGCGGACAACCCTGGTTCGACATATCCTTCATCGACGACGCGGGTTCCTGGAACATGGAGAAGAGTAACATGTACTTCAAATGATAGATAAACAAGAATGACAGCATGATAAATAGTTGAAATTCCAAATGATGCTCGCACCTTATTTACAGAAGACAATTAGCCATGATTCAAGGCCCCTCAGTATATGCTGCCTGCAATTAGCGGCAAGTCACTGAAGCTCCACAGGTCCACACCACTTTCCTCCTGAATCACATCATAATCGAGGAAGCTATCGATCGAATCATCTGCGCTGCCCTCCAGAGAAGGCATGTGCAGAAACTTCATGAATGACTCGAAAGTAGAAAATTCTTCAGATAGTTCGACGGCATCGTTCTCCCCGGTAGGCGCTGCCTCTCCTGCATTGTTCTTGAGTTTCTTTGGTGGACCACCGTCTTCCAGGCATGCGAAATTTTCAGCTTCGGTTATGGTTGGCTCAAGAATTGTTGTGATGGCTGCAGTTTTAACCTCATGTTCCCAACCATGTTCAGAATAACCTAAAGTGTTGCTTCCCTGATCAAAGAACATGTTGATCCCAGGTTCTTCAGTAGGTGCAGCTGGTTTTATCTCGGCGAGGGAATTCAGATTCATACATTGCTTGACGGCCACCTTTTCATCGAACAAATCAACATCTGCGTGGAAATCTTGATTGGTATCATTCAGGTAAGTGAAAGAATGGTTAGAGTTGAAGGTATCCTTTGGGTTCGAGTTTGGTGCTTCTGCTGCAGTTAGTCTCACAAGGCGCTTTCGAGGAATTGGTGCCTCATCAGGGAAGTTCACCTTGGCTTTCTTGCCGCGGATCCTACGGGCTTCTGCATCATAAGCTCTTGCAGCTTCTTCAGCAGTGTTGAACGTCCCGAGCCAGACGCGTACGCCCTTGCGAGGATCTCTAATTTCAGCTGCCCATTTCCCCCAAGGACGCTGGCGGATTCCTCTATACTGGTTCTTTCTCTTCCTCTTAGCAGACCTCATTGCAGGTCCACCAAATCCTACAGGTTTCAAAGTCATTTGTCCATCTGCGACCAAAACGAAAAGAAGGCTAATGAATAATTCAAAGCTCACTCTTTTACCAATATGAGTATCTTTTATTGCCTTGGTGTCCTTTTCTAATTAAACTTCAAGTCAACAAAAGAAATGGAAACACAAAACACAGAGGAAAAGAGAAAGCCAACAAGAACTTACTGAAGAATAGAACATTACAGTTGTCCTTGATCTTGTCTCACTCATGGATGACAAAATCTATGAACCATGAGCCCAACACTTCGAGTGCAAACATTAACTAACCAATGAATACTTGGTGGATCATCACAGACATCCAAGTTTTCTTTTTCCAAAGAAAAAAAAAACGTTTAACTAATGAATCATTCCCAGAATATATATAGAACTTTATTTCCAAGCAAAAATGACAGAACACAAAGGAAAAACCCCACAGCACAAAAGGTGGCAGTAACATGGTTCAAGGAATAACAAGATATGGATGATGCAAAATAATACTATCAAGAAAAAAAATTACACAGGCATCTTTAGAAACAACAAGGTGGGCAGAAGAACAAATCAAGAGCTAGGCCAACGAAAAAACCAAAAAAGTGTTTGTGTGTGTACACATGGTGCACAGCAAAAGAAAAAAAGAATTATATTTCTATTAAAGGAGAAGCCTTGATATCGAATAGAGGTGGAAACATAACTTTGCATGAATTCATAATTAAACCAGCTTGGTCCAAGGACGATGAAGTAGAGTTGGAAACAACCATCAACTAAAACAGACGGTGAGGGTGAAAAGTTCTACTTCCTTCATGTTCCAAAAAGAAAAAGAAACAAAGAGTAATAACCAAGGATTAATACCGGTAGATGAAGAAATGGCAACCTTGAACAAAATGCAACAAAAGAGTAGATGAAGTCACAGCTCCATATCCCGGGGGAAAAACCTTCTCATATCAAAGCCCCAGGAAGAATGAAAAGATATCTACACTAAAAATCCGATTTTTATCATCTGAGTGCACCAAAAATCTTGTTTTTGTCATCAAAATGTGACAAAAATTCGATTTTTTATCATGCCAACAAATAAAAAAAAGATGGGAACACAATTTCTCGCTAGAACAGAGCGACCTTTGGGAGGGCAAGCAGAGAACTGAACGTCGACGAGCTCCACCTCGTCGTTTTCCTCCGACTCGCCTGACTCGTCGTCGAACTCCTGGAAGTCGGCCTCGAAGTCGTCCTCCGTCTCCTCCACGGCGCAGCAACGGCTGCCCCTCTTCTTCTTCGACCCACCCGTCTTCAGATTCGACCACAGGAGGTCGGCGTCGGTGACCCGCCGCGACCTGGCTGTCGGAATGAAGTCGGAGATGATCGCTCCTCCACACATCCTCGATTCCTTCTCCTTGAGAACACCACAAGCAGCGCTCTTTGAGCAGCAGTTGCGGCAACCAAGGGCACGTTATAAAGAAAGAGGAAACGTTGATTTCGCAATTCGAGACAGAGTTGGGACCCACCATACTAACGTTGATTTCGCAATCAGATTGCCAGGTTTGGGTAGGTAAGAAAATATTCCTGAGAAAAAAATAATAGGCAAGTAGTACATTGAAGGATTTTTCTTATCTGCAATAATTTATTTTATTTTTCTGGTCTTGTAGAGAAAAGAAACATTAATGTCATGATATGAAAAGAATAACAATAAAATAAATTAAGATATGTGAAAAGATAAGGAGACATCAATAAGTATATTTTAAAAATTAAATTCTTAAAAAAATCTTTAACTTTTGATTTTTCGTGTAAGTGGCCTAATTTAAAAAATTATAATAAAATATTTTTGACTATACGAAAAGATCATTTTATCTTATTACTTTATAAAAAAATTTATTGTAACATAAGCGACTGACATTGTTTGTTAGCTTAAATACGAAAATACAAACAACTAAGAAAGGGAAGAGGGTCAATGAGACACACGATCGATCATGATGGATGAGCAAAAATCGATAAATAAGATTGTCAGACATTGGACGAAGAGGACAATCGATAGAATGAAGATACTAATGGAGATATAACCGAGGGTGATAATTGATAGGGGTAAAATGCTCATTAAAAAAAAAACGTTCTATGAGAATTTTTTTTTACTTGCATGCTAATGACTTTTTTTTTTTTAATTCACCCATCAAAACACCACATTAAAAAAAAGAGTTTGAGTGTTTGAGAAGCTTAAATTTTCAGATAATGGTAAAAAATAATTGAGCACACCAAAAAAAGATGTCGGCAAGAGAATCTAACGAGAAAAGTGTGGTCAAGCAAAATTACTCGTGGACCCTCCAAATAGTCCGAAACTACATTTATGCCATTCCTTAGTCTCAAGTGGAGGATTAGTGTTGCTTGTGAGGTTAAAGTTTGGGTTAATATATTTAGTAGGATTTGGGCTAATTCATTATGGAATGTATCATCAAACTAAAACATTCTTTATAATTCAAGTTATCATAGCTAGCTGATTAAAAATCTAAGAGATTTAACATAGATTTATGCTGATTCTTATTAACCTATTCTAATCCTTCAATTTTTTTCCAAAGGGGTTAATGAGACCTATATATATTATACATATATATATACACATATATATGTATATATATGTATATGCATATATACATTATGATTTTTTAATTATATATATACTTAAAAACTATTGGTAAATGCTTAAATATTTTTAATTTAATATATTTTTTTATCAAGATCAATGAGATCTATTATGATTTTATTGTTGTTATTAAGACTCTAATGCTCATTAACTTTTAAAAGCATCACTAGGAAAACTTAAGACCCCCAATTATGAATTGCACAGCAATAAAGAGAAAAAGAATGATATCATTCTCTTGAGATTGAGGCCAAAAACAATTTGCTACGTGAGAATATCTTCAATTAGATATGAGATGGTACAACTCTTGTGGTGGGGAATTCAGTTCCCCTGCAACACAGAGTGGATGCATGAACACAGGAATCAGAGGTACATGGCTGCAGTGTAGTGCACCTGTCACCTCTCCCCTAAATGACAGTGAGTTAAGATTAACATGGAGGATAATAAAGATTATTGTGGATGTAAATATGATGAGGAACAATGGCTAGGTTCTGCCATCTCAATTGAAACAGGAGTTCTACCATCAAACAACAGGAACTGTGAGATAAGACAACTCCTCCCACCTCTGCTGTCATCAGAATCAACAGCTGTTTCACTGTGATTGAAATGCCATTATTTTCCCAAGTGAACTCCAGAAAGTTGAGTACATGGTTGTGACACTGACTGACCATTTTGGAGAATGTGGACGACACACTGCTCCCCCTTGGAAGTTCTACATCAGCCAAAGATAGTGTTTTATTTGCATCCACCTTAATTCCAAAGTATCATACTATTTTGTTTTGCTTCTTCAACACAACACTGCATTATAGAGACAAGAAGAACAGATTTCTTTTTTCCCCATCTATTTATTTCCTTATATTAATTTGAAAATATGATTTTAACACAACACTGCATTATCTTGGTTCATTTCAATCGTTCATAATCCTTATATGTTATAAGTTGATATAGGATAATAATATCAAAAAAATTATCAATGTCTCATTTCAATCTATTTATTTCCTTATGTTAATTTGAAAATGTGATTTTAAGGGAGAAGCCTCCACAAGTGTGCAGGTAGGTTAAATTCTTCCCTCTAATAATAGATGTGGAATGGCATGCTATATCTTGGTTGATATGGTTCATTTCAATCGTTCATAATCCTTATATATTATAAGTTGATATAGGATAATAATATCAAAAAAATTATCAATGTCTCAACAATACTTGATTGACACTTAATTTCATATTAGAAAAAGATGTGTTAGGACGAAGTTGGCACTAAGAGGAAGGATGAATTAGTAGTATCGATAAAAACATTCGATTTGAAAAACTTTCATCGTAACTTTGAGTAAGTATAATAAACAGATAATTCAGAAAGTAATAGCAGTCATAATGAAAATTAGAAGAAAAAAAAATATACATTAATTTATGGTGGTTCGCTTATCCAATCTATATCCACTCCCGATTTTTTCTTCGTTGAGGCCATCGGCATCTATTGATGATTTTCCTTCAAAGAGCGAAGACTAATTATCCTCTTACAATCTTCTTCTCCTTTTCACAGGTTTATGAGACAATCTTTACAATCCCTATTACAAGTGTTCCCTCACACTCTTCCTTAAACAATCTCTAAGTATACGGATGAGGAAACTCAACTTTCCTAACATGATTTATAACTTTAGAATCACAGAGTTTTATTCTATTTTCTTACTTTACCAAGCAGGAAAGTTTGTGGTATTTATAGACCCTAAATGACTTCAAGAATTAAAATTCAAATTCAAATCTTCGATATTTCAGGGTACTAACGGTACCACCACTTGTGTTGAGTGATACCATTGCCTACAGCACTGATACTGGGCGGTACCACCACTTGACACAGTTTGAGTGATTGTGTCTGGGAGGTACCATTACCCAGACTCAACTTGGGAGGTTGAGCCTCAAGCGGTTCCATTGCCAGCCATGGTGATGCCACCACCTGATATGGCTCCAGGTCACTATTTGGGTCATTCATTCGACCTAAACCAGCTCTGATTCAGGCCTAGTTGGCCCCTAATTGAGTTAGTCTAATTTCAACCCAATTATAACTTAAAACTATTTTGATCTAGATAATTATTATAAAGTATTAATCAAATCTTGTCTGGCATGTCGTTGGTTCATTCGGTGCTTTATCTGACCTTTCAGCATATCGTCCTCCCCTTCGACGCATCGTCTTTTCTTGTGACGTATTACCCAATCGGCATATTGACCTCAACAATTCCGATCTCTTTGGCATAATATTCGCTCTTCTTGGCCCGATGTCCGAATTCATGGCACAAAGCCTTCTACCGATACGTCGATCATTTCTTCGGCTCGATGTCCAATCTTTCAATATATTCCACTCCAGTCCAATATAGATTTTTCCTGTTTTAATTATCTCACCACAATGAAAGCTAATTGCATCACTCAAAATATAAATTAGATCATAAATTTTATCAATTAGTTTTATTTAATAATTTAAATTAATAGAAGAATCATTAATGGCTCCAAAAATACTACACACTTAAATAAGTAGGAATGATCGGATAACTTAGCCCAATTATCATGGACACATTTATAGTTCCTCGGATCGCTAGTTGCATATAAAAACCACTATTATAGATTAATCAGATTCAATGTTAAACTGAATCTTCTGAAGTCTATTGCTAATTTAAGCATAAGAGAATTTGATATTCTCACTCCTAATCAGTTTATGACAATATACTTGAAAGAAAAAAAAACAATGATGATTAAATTTGAGTCATCTTCACTGTTGAACAATAAAAAATGTGATGTAACATAATTTAGTTTTGCCATCGCTTCCCTTATTCGTCTAATAAATGAGGATAAAAATTAATTTTAATTATTTACTATAGGGCAGTGATAGTGATTCTATACATCACATTTTCTTCATATGTAAATTTGACATTAAAATCTGAACTTTCTATTACATGCTCAAAGACTTAAAAAAATGACATAAGGCAATGGCCCAAGCAGAGAGATAATACGGACTAATATAATAATACGATCCTAAGAGTGTTTATTGCTACTGGATTACGGATTAATTTTTTTCTTCAGAAACAAAAAAAAAAATCCTTATACATTTTCAAGTGAAGACAGTACAGTATGTGTTTGTGCATGAGCAGGAGTGATGGAAGAGACCAAAATCTAATCTTGCTTCTGCTCAAATTGAGGCCAGTTGTTATCTGGGAATGTATTATTCCATCTCAAAGTCATGCCATTTGACCAAATCCAAGTTGATCTTGTTTAAAGACTTGCCTCCCTTGACATATTCTAATTCTTCCTCATGGCTGCCACAGATGTTTAGCAGACCAAAATAAAGTATGAGCAAGAAGACAATGTTTTGCAACTTATTCCTTCATATGTGGACATCCATTGTATAGTGAACTATGAGTTGCATCCCCACATATAAAACACCTTTTTAGTCCATTTCACAAAGCTTGAAACTGAAAGGAAGAAGAAAAGATGGTCCTCAGTCAGCCTGCAAACAAGCATCTGATGTGAGAATGTGCTTGTATTATGTAGCAAGTCTATGAACAAAGTATCATTCTCTCTCTCTCTCTCTCTCTCTCTCTCTCTCTCTCTCTCTCTCTCTCTCTCTCTCTCTCTCTCTCTCTCTCTCGCTTCTTCTTCTTCTTCTTCTTTTGTTCACCAAACAATTAGATTTTTGTGCATCAAAATTTCTCCTCCAGTAGCGTTAAGTTTCATGCACATAAATCATGCAATCAGAACTCAGCAGTGGAGTTACAAGAATCCATGGATCCACATCAGAGCCCACAGTTCATTGAATGAAAAAAAAAAAAAAAAAAGGAGACATATCTAAGCAGAATTTTATCAATTATTCAAGGTTAAATAATTAAATAAAAAAGCTACTGTTTTGACTGATAATAAACTATTCTGAGAACCAAATGTACTGCTGGTTGTCTTGCAGTGGTAGAATGCAGTGCCAAAGAACAAAAAAAAAAGAAAAAGGATGATGATGGAGGAGGAGGAGGAGGAGGGCAAAACAGTTAAGCTGACCTCCTCAAGCTCATCCTTTGACTGCCATAATTTTACTTGCAATGAGAAGTAGTTAATTACCATCTTAATCCACATACAAAGAAGTCCATAAGCTGTCATGTTCCACTCATTATCTTCCCTCAAAAACTGTCTAAATCACAAAAGAATTAGTGACTTAGCTTGCATGCTACTACAAGCCTTTGCCTAATCAATCCCTTATACCTCTTTTTTAATCTTCTTTCTTAGTGAACTCATCCAATAGCTTTTGGTTAAGCTGCATTCACTCACTAGCCTTATCATGATCCACCGACCCAGGTGGGACCCACCCTCCGCCGGAACCGGGCCCGCTCCGGGGGTGTTTTCGCCATTTGAGTTGCGAATCTAGCAGACGATCCACGCTGACGAAATTTACCGACTCGCCATGCTTCACGCGCTTGCTGATCTCATCACGCGAGGTGTCGCCGTCTCACGCCGCACGTCGCTTTGATTCGAATCAGACGGCCGGAAATATCCCGCGCGTGCAAACTTACGAAAAGGCCCCTGAAACTACGAATAATCCCCACGGGCGACCGGGTCCGTCGCCGCAACGGCCGCGGCTCCTCCGGAGGCCAAATTACTCATCTACCCCGAAAACCGGGAACATTGTCGCCAACAGAGGGCTATTTTTGTAATTTGGTGCCCGGAGTTCCTCCTTTCAAGATGGCGGATCGCCTTTTGCTACCCGCAACCCGCTTTCCGCAAAGCCGCGTGCAAAACGGTCGCCATCGAACCCGATAACCAAAGAAACCCATCAGCTTCCCACAGTTTCGTGTGAGTCGCGCACACTGTGCGATTGTTTGTATGAGAATTAGGTGTGTATGTACGTAGTTCCTTGGTGATTGCTGTGAGCTTACCCACCGATGAGGTGAACGCTGATCTCCCCACACACGCTCTCTCTCCCTCGCATCTGTTATGGTGAGATTGCTTGATCTCACCTGCGGTCCCCAGATCGAAAGCTGTTATATAACGCAAGGTTCTCGTGTGCGGGAGACTCACAGCGAGACCTAACGCTACCGAGTTGCCTGTTCACACTTGCGTCTCTCGGCCTCCTTGGAAATAGCAGGAGCAGTTAGAGCTCCCCGTCTCTCGCTTTGTTTGATCGCCTTCTCAAACTCTCCCAAGCTTGCTCTTTTATTCCCCGCTGCTCTCGGCCTTCCTCCCGAACGAATCGAACCGGAGTTGGGGTTGCTGGAATTCTCTCCCTTCCCAGGTGAATCGCGTGGTTTCCGGCTCCGCTCTGCTTCGATTTCTTGCTCATTTTAGGTTCGTTCGTGATCGATTCTTGAAGCGATCCGATGAATGTTGCGTGCGCGGGTGTGCGTGTGTTCTTGAAGCAATAGCTGTTGATCTGCGATTGGGTCGCCGTAGTATCGTGTGGGTTTGCGTCAAAATTTGATCCTGAAGCATGTCGTGGTCGTTGAATTGTAGTTTGTTTGATTTTGCTTGCTACTCTATGCTATCATTATTTCTTATCGTCTGTCTTCTTTTTCCTTTCAAATGGGCTATTTCTATGCTGAGATTCTTGTTTGTCCTCTGTTTTTGCCCTCTAGAATACAAATATTTAGTTAGAGTGACTTACTTGACGTGAATTAGAGTAGATTGATTCAAATTTCGATCGTCTTTGTTGTGGGATGTAGAGACGAAACGTACTTGTTCAGATAATTCCGGATAAAACAAACAAGACAAGCATGAATTATGGCTCTTTCCATAAGAACTGCAGAGTTGTATTTGCACCATGTGGACCAACCGAGAACAGCGAGAGCCTGTCAAGAAGCTCCTATGTCATTCATCTTATCTTCTAGTAGTTAGGAGTCAGGAGGAGAGCGTGAATAGCATTTAGATGGGAATCTGCAGGAAACTGTTGATTGATGGTGGAATTGAGAAAAGGGATGGGCTGATATTATTTTGTCTCCAAAGGCTCTCTCCAAAGGAAATGAAAACGAAAAATCCTCAAAGGCTAGTTTTGACCTATTGAAGTTGGAAGCAGTCAGAAGCAGGTGAAACTTCATAAATGAAAGAAACTTGAAAGTCCACAGACGTGTAACCCTTAGTGATGACCTCAGAGACTCTTGCCTTTTTTATGAAATGCTGGGGACTTATATTTGGTAGTAGTACTTCTGTTAGCTGAATCAACATTCATCATCTATAGTACTGAGTTTGACGTAGAATCTCCGATTCTGTGATACTTTGATTGCTGAAGAAATTCTTTGCAATTACTGGGTTCATTCTTCTAAGGTTGTTCCTTGTTAACTTTGTCATTGTTCTTCTGTAATAGAGAATAATCTTGTAGCAGGCTCCATAACATTGAGACTAACATTGAAATATATATTTCTTTCTCCAAGTATGTTTTATAGCTTGAATTCTGAGCACTATTAGAAAGCTTGTGTGCATACTGTAATTTTCTTTCTTAAATGCAGTCATTGTTTTCTGTCATCTGTTCTCTCAGAATGGTCAGAGATGAACAGCATAACAAGGAAGTCAAATACATCTTTGATGTTTAACTGACATTTTCCTTTCTCATAGCTGATAAATATGTTACAACATACTATCAACTAGTATCTTGGATATTGTTGTTTATAAGTCTGAATTTGGTGATCAGGAGTTTGGTGGCATGGTTGTGACTTTGAACAAATAGCATCTAATTAGAATCATTTGCAATTTGGTAAAAGTATTGCTCTAACTTCTAGCTTTACATGGATTATTATTGCATAAGGAACACATGTAGATCTTGGAGAACTCGATGGATCTGATAACATTGAGATTTGAGCACAACCTCATGGTCTTATGAGATGATAATGGGTGGAATGTATGTATCAATAGATTACGGAAAAAAAATGTAACTTGAAAGGATATAAAGAGGACTTTTCTGACTGTTGGAAACCACTCAAATGATCAAGTTCATACTGCTGGTGCATGCCATTGTTTCAGATATTATAATGTCAGTTGGCTTGCTAAGTTGTATATGCTCTAATAGGCTGTATTTTCTTTTAGAGGAAAATAAATTGCCTATATTAGTTCGAATATCATACCTGCAAACCATTGAATTTTGAGACTTTATTTAGTCCTGCTTTCTGAATGATATACCAAATGTGTGTTTCGGACCTTTAGTCAATCGGTAACGATTCTCTTCATAGAATTTCTTATTACATGCAGGTTCTGTTATGTTCTGAACAAATTTATTCATGCTATTAGGCAACAACAGTATCAACAGCTTCAGTTTGTTATTCCAGATTAGATCATGGAAAACCGCTTCCACTCCACAGTTCATCATACAGAGCTGCAATCTGGCTTTGATACAATGAAAGGTTCAAGTGTCTAAGTCAGTATCAGCTTTTTTATGTCTGATTCTTCTGATAGAATTGCCAAATTCTCTTTCTAAAAGGCTCATCGTTCCCGATTACAAGTCAAGAAATTTGTAATGGATGACTTACTTAATTCCTTCATATCATCTCCAACATGGTCGGATAGAAATGTCTCTTCAAAGGCATCATGGAATAATACAAGCATAACTCATACAAATGGCTTGCTTGCTGATTCTGTGGAATCATATGGAGAAGTGAAGAACCCATCGGTTTGCAGGGTATCTTCAAGTAATATTGTAGGCAATGCAGCTGCTGAAGATTTAAATATGCACGGGCATGATAGGACTTCTTCAATCTTATTAGATGGGAAGATAAACTATGGAATTCTCAAAGATCTATATTCTGGTGAAAGATTATATCACCAGATTTTACATTGTCAAACTTCAAATTCAGTCTCCCTGGATAATGAGACTCAGGTTACAACTTTCTCACTAGAGGGGGTCACTGATAGTAACCCAACATCTGCATCATTTGAATCAGCATTGCCACATACCACACTAGCCATATGTAGTTCAATTGAGAGCAACAGTAGTGAACTATCTGCTTTTCCGCAGTCTCTTGCAGATGCCCATTCGATTAAGCCAGTTCCAACAGTATGGCCTTCATCATACTCAAGTGTCTCTTCGTTTATGGGACATGGAAATTTGCCAGCTTTCAGTTATCAAGGACATGAAAACCATGATGACATATTAGGAAAAATAAGTCTCGAGAATGGGAAGTTTCAAGATGTTAAAGTGAGTAGCCTTTTCTTTAAGAATTGTGCTTAGATTCTCCTGCTGACTGTTTATCATTAAGACCTACTTATAGATGATATGACTTTCCAGGATCAAAATGAGCAACACGAATTTTCTTCTTTCTCTGTGGGACAACAGATAAATTTGATCCCTAGTGCTTTGCAGCCACAGAAGGTTCTCCAAACCAGTCTTTTTAGTTACTACCTGTTATATCATTTCATGCGAGTCAATTTAACTGATATACAATTGCAGGAGCAAAACGGGTTGCACTCGCCCTGTTTTCCGTCTGGATCATCTATGATGGTATTGAGTAAAATGGCAGGAATGCAAAGCCCTCTACAGGTTTTCTGCTCAACATTTATTTCCTAATCTTTGTCTATCGACATGTTTAGTAGCTTTTGCTCTTTTTGGTTGATGCATATGCTATGCTTCATGATTCAGCCATCATTATTGTCTGAAAGGCATAATGCCAGCCATCATCAGATAAGCACCTCTTCTGGTGCCCAATCCCAAGCTGTTTTGGCTAATGCCAGTGGTTGCAATGGAGCTGCCAAGCCACGGGCAAGAGCTCGACGTGGCCAGGCCACTGATCCACATAGTATTGCAGAACGAGTGAGCATGCCTTTATGTTGTCATGTCTTGCACTGTAAAGTACTTGGTTAGCCTATGAAATTTGCTTTGACTTGGTTGGTTTCACAATTTACTTCTGGACTCAAATATCTTTTGTTAATCTTTGTTGATGATATGGTTTCCATATCAATATTTTTCATCTGTAAGTGTCAATCATTTGATGCAGCTCCGGAGAGAAAAAATTGCAGAAAGGATGAAGAATTTACAGGAGCTTGTCCCCAGTTCCAATAAGGTACTTGACCTTCATTTCTCCCTCTGTTCATTCTACGGAACTTGCTGCATGCTTCTTCCCTTTAATTTCAATAAACAACCATAAGGAAGTCTTATTTTCTCTGCAACTAAACAATGAGAGAAGACAACTTTTTGGTGCTATATTTATATCGACTGCAATAATAAAATTTTGGCATAGGTCAAGATACAGTAAGACTAGAATTAGAATAGCTTTTATTATAAGGATATTTGAGTCCTTTGAGTTGCAGCAGCTGAGTTAATATTTTAATCAAGTACATGAGTTGAGAGTTGGATCAGGCTGAGTCAATTGTTATAAGTTGCAGTCCAACTGGAGCTTGAAGGAAGGTGATAACTGTTCCACCTTTGCAATACGGTATTATGCTATTGCCTGTAGTACTGCTGCTGTCCATGTAACCATGCACGCCGTTATGGGGGATCTTTGCTGCTTCTGATTAGCTACCAGTCAAATTCCATATTTCTGTATGCCAAGAAGAATCGTGATTTTGCCGATTTTATTATCTAGTTCTCATGGTTCTACAAGTTGTTTAGACAGTGCAGCATGCCTTTATCTGCCAATGTGAATTAATAATTTTGAAGCTATAAAATTAGAATCTGTCTGCATATATTTGCCATTTGATATGGAAAATATCTCCTTTACGGACTCAACTTTATATTATATAGGAATATCGTAAGCTCTTTATTCTCCCTTAGCTGAAGAGTGGCTTGTAGCTGAAGCATGCACTTTTCTTTTTGCAGACTGACAAGGCATCGATGCTTGATGAAATCATTGAGTATGTAAAATTCCTCCAACTGCAAGTCAAGGTTTGCACGTTTACAAAATGTTCATTAGCTTTTTGTTTCTTTGCCTTTTTCCCTCATTTTTTTCTGCAATATGTTGATCGAAGGTTCTAAGCATGAGCAGGCTGGGTGCAACCGGAGCAGTCGTTCCCCTGCTGACAGATACTCAAACCGAGGTGCTGTTTCGTTGCTTTTCTTTTCTGATTAATTATCCGATCAGTAATTGCTTGTCCGAGCAGAATGACATGAAATTGCTTGTTCTCATTTTTCTTTATTCTTTGTTTTGGTCCAATCAACGGATTATCTTTTTTTTTTAAATATAGTAGTAAGATTTTAGCCTTTTTTTTTCTTTTGATCAAACAAAGGTATGATTAAAATTGATGTGCCTTTTACTTCAGCAGCAAGGTAGGGAAAAAAGTAATCAAAGAGTTGCAACTGACCACTTTACCGTCATCTCCTCCTGACCATGGAGAACATAGAGATTAAGGAGTTCATTTGGATCCATTTCTTTATGCTCTATCACGAACCGTCACCATAGATTTAGCAAAAAAATGTGTTATCGGTTATCTTCGATCATTTCTCATTTCTGCAGGGCTCCGGCGGTCTGCTTCTGTTGTCATCGTCGGTTGGGCAAGGAGGTTCTGATACATCCGAGTCCTCAGAGGACGGCTTAGCATTTGAAAAGGAAGTTGTGAAGCTCATGGAAACCAGCGTCACCGCTGCCATGCAGTACCTTCAACACAAAGGGCTCTGCCTCATGCCGGTTGCGCTTGCCACCGCAATATCAACTCAGAAAGGCTCCTCCACTGCTACCCCGCCAGAATGAAGAAAAGCCACAGTTCCATGGACAGCAGGAGTTGCCATGACCATGATGCCACCGGCTGCAACGGTGCCATCGTTAGACAGGAAGCTCGCCAAGCCAACGACAAGCCAAGAGAGCTAGCCGACGTGCTATGTTCTCCCTTTCGTTTCTTCTAATTTGTTTGCTGGTAGAAATTTCAGTTTGCTGATCAAAGCGTTCTTGGTTGTTCTAAGTTACTGACTGACTGATGTAGAGACTTTCTTGTCGAGGATGTTACAAGTTTATTCATATACATGCATGTTCTTATGTGTGACTCGGACTAATAAATTTTGCTTGCATTGACCGAGTAAATTACTTGATTGACGTCATCTCTAGCTTCTCTAAGCTTCATTGATTGAATTATTCTTAATTCTTGAGTTGATCATCTACCCTTCCACCATCACCCTACATAAAGATGATTGTAGAGAGTTAAGAGTTACAAAGCTCCCATAAAAGCAACCCAACTGGTTGCTTCGCAGAGTAGAAATCTGCAGAACATGTTCTTGAGTTGCCATGGAATCTGCTCTTCGTTTGTACTACAAAGATCATGTTCATCTGATTCCTTTATAGGCGAGTACAATGGAAAGGAAGAAGCA